>JAKMXF010000011.1:355556-1011972 GCA_024704765.1 Oopsacas minuta | reverse complement strand
AATACACTGTTTCCCCCCCTTGAGCAAACCGAGGCTAGATAATCATGGCAAAGCCCATAGTCTAACATCTTAACATCTTCTTAGCCAGTTCTATATACTCTCATCCACCCACAGCTTTATACAGATCCAAAAATAGTACAATCAAATCAAAATCCTTCACTGCTATCCATTTGAATCATTTGGTTACTTCTATAATACGCAGAAGACACTCCATAACCTAGCTTTGAATCAAAACGCATCAATCCTTCACTGCTATCCAGATTCTTCTACAATCACATCAAAATCCTTCACTGCTATCCACAAAGTCTACTCAAATACACTGTTTCCCCCCCTTGAGCAAACCGAGGCTAGATAATCATGGCAAAGCCCATAGTCTAACATCTTAACATCTTCTTAGCCAGTTCTATATACTCTCATCCACCCACAGCTTTATACAGATCCAAAAATAGTACAATCAAATCAAAATCCTTCACTGCTATCCATTTGAATCATTTGGTTACTTCTATAATACGCAGAAGACACTCCATAACCTAGCTTTGAATCAAAACGCATCAATCCTTCACTGCTATCCAGATTCTTCTACAATCACATCAAAATCCTTCACTGCTATCCACAAACGTCTACTCAAATACACTGCTTCCCCCCCAGCCGCAAAGCTAGACACATAATCCTGTCAAAATTCATGCTCTACCATCTTCCTAGCCAGTTGTAAATAGTCTGATCCACTCACAGCCCTCAGATCCTTCTACAATCCCATTTTTTCAGCTGCCTGCCCTTCACTTAATAACTAGTCCATGCCTACTCATGCCAGATACATCAGGGACTTCACTGCCTTGATCCACAAATCCGTCCCTAGGCGCTAAACGTTCTCAGCTACGATTCAACATAATTACAGCCTTCAGTACTTCAAATCGCTCTGCTTCACTGTCCATAGTTGGTATAAGAACTTGATGTAGTCTAAGAATTGCTGTTTACAAGAACATGTTCTTATATAAGACATGCTGGCTATATGAACTTGTTCTTATATAAGAATTGCCGTTCATAAGAACATGTTCTTACATAAGACTTGCTAGTTTTAAGAACTTCTTCGTATATATGACATGCTGGTTTTAGGAACATGTTTTCGTATAAGACATGCTGGTTATAAGAACATGTTATTATATAAGACATGCTGGTTTTACGGCCATTATTTCCAGTTCTCGACGATGTTCTTATAACCTGCAGTTACTGTTCTACTTGTTTAATCTATTTTATGAATGTTTTGTAGTATAACTATTCCGCTACCCTATGCATTATAAGTGCCATAATATTTCAATTATTCAAACCATAATTCTAAGCTCTTAACAATTATAAAAATCAATTAACATACACTATAATTGTATTTTCAATCACTTCTTTAGCATCTCTAATGTTTCTAGGTTCAGTTAGATAGGAATTTATATTTATAATGTCTGAGGTAAGTGACGAATTGAGAGAATGCTGTCAGAAAATTGAACAGAGGTAGGTGACGAATTGAGAGAATTATGTCAGACAATTGAGCAGAGTTGAGTGAAGAATTGAGAGTAAGATTGTAGTCCTGTAATAGATAGAGTGCAGGGAAGCGTGAGGGAGGAAACAGAGTGAAGAAATGAGACATCTTAGAGAGAAGTAGCAGAAATATTTAAATTCGTAAATATTGCTCGTATTTATACTCTTTGTACTAGTGCAGGTGTTGCAAGCCTTACAAACATTTCATTTGATGCAGCTGGTAACTACTGAAATACTATAGTTTATTCTATATATGTTGTGACACCTGCAACTCACCAACAAGTATATATACGAATATAATTGAACATAATAATTAAAATCTCTTCTCCTCTTCCCCATCCTTTCCCTTCCTGTCATATTCTACATCTACTTCGCTTGAGACTGATTTGGGGCAATTGCTGTATTTGAGTGCCACCACCTTCGACTCTCGTGATTGAGAGGAGAGTTACAAAGTGTTGCAGATGAGTCTACTCACAACCAATTTATTAAGCAGCAGCCCAGAAGGACTGCCACAGACTTATTCATATATTTTATGCTATTATTTGTAACACAATTTGTTGTAACATTAAATATTACAATCACTTCTCAAGATTTCTTAGAATATTGTGCTAAAACCTTACGAATATGAGAATCTTATAATTCAATAATCTTCTAATTACGTTTAAGGGTATATAAATCCATTATATTTATATGAACATTTCCTTATACTATAAGAACATTCTCAAGTAGCTTTTAGAACCTCCCTTTGGAGTGTTGGTGCATTTCCTAAGGTGTATTTGTTTGAGAGAAACGAATTATTCTAACTTTGTTATTCATTATTACTTTGAAACCTCAGAGATTTCTCTGTTTCAATTCCATTATGTATGTATTCCTTGTGAGAGTTGGCATCTCTGCAGTTTATGAATTTCCATTCTTACAGATTTCTATGATGTATTATATTTCGAATATTCATTCTCTATTTTTCATTCCAATTAGCCATATGGCCAGTATTTCTAACAATCTTCCTCCTACTGCCACGTCGGAGAACTCGGATATCCAATACAAAGCGCTAATAATATTTTCAAGGGAACCAGATATGGATCTAGATAAATCACAGATGAAAGAAGAAAAAGAACGGATTATCAAAGTGACGAAATCTTTGAGAGAATCGGAAAGGATTGATGCAATTTCTGAACCCTTTTTTGAATCAAATAAATTTACAGTTGGTGCCTGGCATCACTGGTACTCTGAACATCTAAATGATTCTAACATTATTCTTATTATCTGCTCTCCAACTCTAAAGCAGATTCTTATGAATAAAGAATCTGGCGCAATCTACGAAGAATCGTTTCAACGTTTCTCTACAACAGAGTTATTCACACAATTGGAGTCTTATCACAAATATGACAAATGTATTTACGTGTTTTTGGAGCGTAATGTCGATAAATCTCTTCTTCCAGGATATATAAAGGACCCTGATTCTATTTCTTGTTTCCATCTAGCGAATCCTTTAGATACTAAAGAGTTGGGACGAATAATCCGTGGAGATACGGTTCAACCCAAAGTTCAAAATATACGAGAGGGCAAAAATAACTTTTCAAGAGTGTCCCGTATTTCTCAACGTAGAGGTGTGTTAGGTGCATCAAATAAACAAGACAGCAAAGCCTCAAACTATGTGAAGGAGGGTTGGTTAATTTTCTGTACAAAACAATGCTCAATACGTCAACAACTGTTCTGTCGCCTCTCCTATAAATCTGTAAGTTTCTTCTTGACTCCAGACGCTAAGCAACCCAGCTTCGAAGTACCTTTAGCTTCAATACAAACGATAATGCCATACGGCGCTATGTTTTCGTCACAAAGTTCTTCTAAACTCAATCCAGTACCTTGTTTGTTGCTGACTACAAGCGATGGAATGGAATACTACATCGGACTGGATGTGATTAGCAGAGATGAGTTGATTCATTTCTCAAAGGATCCTGTAAAACCTGGAGATGTGTTCAACCTCCAAAGTCTGAAGGAGAAAGAATGGGCTGAGTTTGGTATTGGACTTTCATCAATGGTTGAATGGGAGAACGAATTTCATGCACTGTTAATGCCTTTCACTCTGGAGACTGAGCAAGAACAATCTCACGCAACCGGCCAAGTGTCGAAAGGAGCCAGCAAGGAACCGCCTCCGCCAGTTGTTTCCAATAAATCGGAGTTTATCGCTTTCAGGCCTGCTCGTAGGCCTAAATTTGGAGGAATGCATAAACATCAAATGCGTGGTTCTTTCAAAGTTCCAAAATCAACCTCTGACGCGAGCATCAAGACTGAAACGCTTGATATTAGCCTATTCTATCAGGTATTCCATCAGGATATATTAGGCAGCGGACAGTTTGGTACTGTGTTCGGTGGAGTGAATAGGAAATCTGGTAGATTAGTAGCAGTCAAAGCTATTGAGAAGACTCAGTTCCCTATCGACGAGAAGCAAGCCCTACTAAACGAGGTTCTATTCTTACAAGGCATAAGTCATCCGGGTATAGTTGGGCTAGAGAAAGTATTTGAGAATTGGAAGATGTTATTTGTAGTAATGGAGCGCTTAGCTGGAGATATGCTGGAACTGATTCTAACTCAGCCCATTGGACGTCTTGACGAATTTAACACTAAAACAATTATCTACCAAATCCTAATTGCTCTGAGATATTTACACAAGCATGATGCGGTGCATTGTGATCTCAAGCCTGAAAACGTACTGTTGGTCAGTAAGGAGATACCATATCAAATAAAACTATGCGACTTTGGTTATGCTCGTATGATTAACACTGAGCAATTCCGCAGGTCCCTTGTGGGAACACCCGCTTATGTAGCACCTGAGGTACTGGACAGTAGTGGCTACAACAGAGCCCTGGATATGTGGTCATCTGGAGTTATTACTTATGTCAGTCTGAGCGGGACATTTCCTTTCAATGAGGATGAAGATATAAAGTCTCAAGTTAGCAATCAAGAGTTCATGTACCCATCACATCCATGGAAGCTAATTTCGCCGACAGCTATTGATCTGGTTAACAATCTGATGGAGGTTAGTATTAGAAAGAGATATAACGTAAGTAGAGCTCTTCAACATCCCTGGTTCGTGGACAAGGACATGTGGCTAAAGCTCAAACAGTTAGAATCTCGTGTTGGATATAGATATCTCACCACTGAAAAGCAAGACAAGGAATTTCAAGCTATTCCAGAGAATAAGGCTGTATAGTAAGTTTGTATCTATTTCTTTTAGGGTATTTTACTAGTAATTCGGAATTGGTTTGTATGTATGTGTGCGTGTGTAAATTTCATTTTGAATTATTTTACTTTGTAGTTTGATAGCCAATTTAGCCTATTATCCGACCTTAATGTTCATTGACTTAATCTGAAGTCTTATTTTGTTAAAGAGTTTAAAATAATTAAGATTTTCATTGTTCAACTGTATAATGTGTCAGTTGGTAAATCCCTATACCATCTCCAAGAATTGGATTGTCCTGTCTAAGTATGAATCCATAGCAATTGTACTATTACGGTTATCCTCTGCTATAAGGTATCCCAATCAGTTTCTTAACATTAGAAGCCTCTCCTATCTGTTACACATATTAAGCGAGCTTCTTTACAAACTGACATGGCAAGTAATTTGATTGTCCGACATACCTCATTCAGCTCAAAATTCCTTAATGAGGATTAATTAAATTTATTGTCAGTTATGCCAGTATTTAGCTGTGCTCTAATCAGTCTTATGTCTATAAAATACAAATTCCATACAAATTAGGTAAGTTGCATAATTAAGTGGTTACCTTCTTCCATAAACATCATTTACACTTATTCAGTCAATGCTAATGTATTCATCGTTATATTGTGTCTATACTCAGACAGGCAAAATTACTTTCCTGAGTGCACCATTTGCTAATATTAATTACATTCTGTATTGCACTAATTGCTCAATTAGTGTCGGTTATTAGAGGTACTCTCTCTATATATCTCTCAGTCTTTATACGCATCAAATCGCATAACTGTTCGAATTATAATCTCGCAAACTTAACAAGAGTCCACTAATTTTATCAACTTGGCGTTAGCCTCAGATTGTGTGCAGTTCTATCTCCTAAATTAATTATTTCAATTACAGTACGATATCATTTTTGCTATTTATGGCCTGGTAGAGCAGAGCATAGCATCTTGTATGTATCGAGCAATAGAGCAGAAATGGAGAAAGAGCAATCAATAAATCAATTAATTAAAGAGCTATCCCAAAGTTAAGAGCAATCTCAATTGGCAGGTGTCAATAAGTTTCTGGACAATCAGACAATACAAAGTCATAGCAGGTGAGAATCCTAGGTAATCTCAATTTACACAAAAACTAACTGTAATCTGAGAATATATGTTACATACAATATCTTAATTAATTAATTAATTATAATTGGCACGAATAAATTATGATTATATTATTTCCAAACAGGTTAACTTGGTGTATAAGAGATGTAGGACAGCAGTTGATAGCGCAGATATGCCTGTGATTACCGATTAGTACTGAGACTACCAAGACACTATATGCGTTGCCATATCTCTATAAATAACCTAAACTAGTAAAATATGAGGTTGGATGGCTCTTTATTTTCAATAATCCATCACGTATAAGATACTAGTATAGCAGGCTTCTTCTATTCTCCAAACCTTTCTATTATATTTATTCAGCCCAGTTTCAATATCTATCAAAAAATTTTAATTTCTGTTCATTTTTCCTATATTTCTCTCTAAAGTAGATCCAAATTACTCCCCAAGTATCAAGCTATACGATATATTATGAAGCCGATCAATGGCTCCCATCCTGCAGGACTGAACATAATCTCTCCGATGAATTTCATTCCGCACGCTTCTCAATTCTCACACCCACATAATCCAATACTTCAGACGCCTCCAACTTCTTCTTCTTCTATACAGCACCAAGCTAACTCACAAACTGCTAAGCCATCCATTTCCGAACCTCTTGATAAAATTCGCGAACAATTCGCGCTTTTAGAAGCTCACAACTTGCAACTACGTTTGGATTCTGAAAGACTTCAAGCTGAAAAGTCGGAGCTACAAAAACAGCAAGTAATGTACTATGAGATGTGTTATGGACTGAATATGGATGTGCAGAAGACTTCTGAGATAAATAAACGACTCACCAATCTTGTTACCCAATACCTCCCTCACTTACCTCAGGAAATGCAGGCACATGTTATGGCTAACCTAGACAAGGCAAAGCAGGTGAGTACTTAATCGATTTTCAATTCTACAATAATTAACTCAATTGTGTAGCCCTGCTAAGCATAAACTATTGAGAATCATCAAAGAATATGGACAAGCTGTCAAAATTTAATTATGTTAACTAACTAACCTTAAATTATATCCAACACCGCGGCTAATTAACACAATTAGAAACCCACTCATTAAAACACTGATTGTGTAGGAAGATAGATTATACAAATTTTGGCATCTCTTTCAATAACTCGTGAGCATTTTGCGAATTAATAATTAGAATCTCTGATAAGTTATTTTCAATGCACCAATAATACTATCATATTGATATTTAGGTTAGTGTATCAGAGCTGAGTGCTCTGCTTGGTCAACAGATGGCACAAGCTCAGACTACCCCCTTATTGCCTCCTAACCTCCAATCTATCAGATTTCCACCTCAAACTATTATAAACTCTCCCGGTATCAATCTGAGCTCTACAGCTCAAGGCTGCATCATGCCTCTACTCCCTCCCCCTAATCTACAGGCTATACAGACCCCAGTACATCCCTCTCTGATTAAGCAAGAACTGATGGAACCTAAGAGCACTAGCCCCCCCAGTGGTACTCAAACACGTCACAAGAGTCCCAATAACTCCAGGAATTCTTCTCAGAACCTAACCAACCGAGCTAAGAGGGCGAGAGAGGAGATATCTCCTCACAGCTCTGATGAGGAAAGAAGTGATACAGAATTAGTTGTAGATGATGATGAACCTTCTCCAGACAAAATTCACTTAAGCAACAGATCTTTCCAACCTCTCTCTAATACTACAAAGCTACAACCTTCTAAAGCAAATACACTTACTCTCTCAGCTTCATCGAATCCTTCTAGAGTATATCCCTCGCCTGTAGACTCTCCTACTAGTAAACAGAACAAGGTAGATCTCAATCTAAAACTCTCACTCAATGTTACTTCAGACTCGCCGCATAACGGCTCTATGACGTCATACACGAGACCAGATCAAGTAGATAGGATTGGAAGAACGTCAGCCTTCACACAATCTTCTCAACGGTGGAATCCTCATTCCATCCTTTTATCAAACCCAAAGCAGAGTTCATCCACTCTCATCAGTGACGGTACAGCTATACCATACAGTTACTCTCCGTTACAAAACGGAAGCTATCCCAAAGATTTAAAAGTAGTCAGAGAATTCTCGCACGAAGAAGTGGTGTGTGCTGTTTGGCTTGAACAATCGCGCTCCAAGATATTCGCGGGAGATAAGGGGTCGGTAAAAGTATGGGACATTAACCAGTCGAATACGCCTGCACATACACTCGATTGTGAAGAAGATACTTATCTCCGCTTCTGTAAGCTGATACCAGATCGTAACCATTTGATCGTAGGAGGAGAACTCTCTAATTTGTGTGTATTTGATATTCAGTCAGGAAGCTCTCTACCATTGGTTAAGCACAACTCCGGTGGTCCAGTATACTACGCGCTGGCTCTGTCACAAGATGGAAAGTATTTCTTTACTTGTGGAAGTGACGGTAAGATTAGCATTTGGAATTCACAGACATTCAAACCAATCAAACAGGTGGACGGACATGGAGAGGGTGCCAGCAGTATTGACATATCAGCAGACGGTAACACACTGTTTACAGGAGGTCTAGATCACACAGTTAAGTCCTGGGACATTAGAGAGCTGGACAAGGTCAAGGAGTACTCGTTTTCCGGACAAATATTTGCTTTGGGAGCGTGCCCTTCCAGAGATTGGCTCGCCGTGGGGAATGAAAATGCAAGCGTCGAAGTTCAAAATTTGAGAAAGGATGAACATTTCCGATTGAACATTCACACCCAATCTATTCTGACTTTAAAATATGCAACTGATGCTCAGTGGTGTCTGACAGGAGGAAAGGATAGCGTGCTGAACTTGTGGCACTCTCCCTCTGGCCAACAGCTGGTGAGCAGACGAGAGAACAGTTCTGTGCTCAGTTCTGACATATCACAAGACGACAAGTATATAGTGACAGGGTCTGGGGATAAAAAGACAACCTTATATGAAATTGTGTATTAAAATGTCTATTCTAATAAGTTTGCACGCTATCCCACTAATATCATTACTCTTTGCTTGCTGACAGTACTCACTCTATGATTGTCGTAATTTATATATTTCAATGCACTCAAATATTATACATTTTGTATTCGAACATTTCAATGTTCGTAGTTCATTATTGATGAATTGATTGATGTGACAGATCAATTAGCGACTACGTATATGTATTATTTCCTAAAATATACACTAAATTAACTGTAAAATCACAACTAATATTAATTTAGTTTGACTCTTTTGCGGTTTTTAACACTTATCATAGAGTAGAAGTGTACTCCTGCTTTCCTCTTCTTGTTGCGCTTGTTAACAATCTCTTCTGATTGTTTAATTAATTCTTTGTCTGTACCTGTCATTTCTTGTTTCGCTTCACTCACTGCACACTCAACTTCAGAAAGGTTCATCTCTTCAGAAAGGTTCATCTCTTCAATAACGCTCATATTACTCACATCACTATCAGTAGTGACATCAGTCTCTGAGTTCTGAGATGGTTCTATCAGTTGGAAATTAATTGTAGAGTAATCAGCTGACTTGTGTTTAATCTGATCTAAATTCTGTTTCACTGAAACTGTACTTTTATTAGCAACCGATGTGACCTTTTTGGAAGTATCCCCCCGTCTAGATTCCATGTCCTGATCCTCCGGTTTCACGAAATATGGAATCTTACCTCTCTGCCAATCACTGAGAATCATTTTAGAAACAGTCTCAATATCAAACTCTCCACCTTTCAATAACTTTCCTGTTTTCTTGGCCATTTTCTCCAAGAATTCTTCTTCATCTTTCCATTCACTTATTCCGTATAATCTTTTAATATAAGCATGTGTAGTTCTGTCTAAAACTTCAGAAATATAGAAAGAAGGAGTTTTCAGATATTCCACACGTGTAACACCTTTCAAAACCTTATCAGCTTCTGTCTCTCCTTCAGGATAGACAACACCTGGGCAGTCTATCAAATGGATTCGTTTGGTTAGACGAATATATTGCCAGACTTTAGTCTCCCCAGGGATTGGAGCTACTTTACATACCTTTTTAGATCTGAGTGTATTTATAATAGAGCTCTTACCTACATTTGGATAGCCAATAAATCCTACACTGATTTGCTTCCGATCTAAATGTAACTTAGCAAACTGCCTCAGCAAATGAATGAGAGATCCTTTACCGAATGAATTCGTTACAGAAGCATGGAATGCTATGGTCGGGTTAGATTTAGACAAAGTTGTAATCGAATGCTTGGTTACCCAAGTAGGCACGAGATCGCATTTATTAAGCACAAATATTAAGTGTTTGTGAGACTTCTGGCTTTTTAAATAAGCTTCAACTTGGTGGCATCTAGTGCCTGGGGCGTTCCTAGCATCTAGGACTTGTACGATGACGTCAGATGAATCTATAACTTTGTAGAGTTCATTCCAAATGCGACGAGATTGTCCTGCAGCGAATTTGATGTCAATAGCTTCTTCTTTGCATTCAGGTTCTTCGACAATCAAATTCTTATCCAGTAATTTATCATACTTTGAATTTGAGTTTTCTGCTGTCTGTACTAATTCTCTAAGATCATTAGAGGGAAGGTTTGGCCGTTTTCTCTGAGCATTCTTCCCAAATGTATGCTCAAATGACTCTGTATCTAAAATGTGTACTCTCGCCTGTTTCCGTTTCTCCTGTAGTAATGAGACAGGAAGTTTGCTGCGTTTCATAAGCACTTTGTAAGGATCGTTACGAACTTGTCCCATTTCTTCTTGAAACTTTTGCAGAGAATTCTGTGCGATTACGCGTGTATTTCCAAACCATTTTCTGTTCGGTTCTACGCGTCCCATTTCTCCACTCTTCGCTCTGTTTTGAAACGGAGCTGGTTGAATAATTTTACCGCCTTTATTACGGATGGCCTTTCCTCCGTATTTGTACATTTGCAATCGTTTTATGGTAGATTTATCTCGCATGCCAGGATTGGTACGCGGACGATCTGGGTTTGTACTACTCATAGATTTGGAAGGTTTCTTATCTTTCTGAGACTTTTTTACCATCTTAGGCATGACTGACTATTATTGGATGTATAGAATAGTAATAATTATTAATTATACGTAAGTTAATGCAACAATTGATTAAAAACATATAAATTACAAGCCAATGAAAGTATTACAACAAGCAGTACAAAAATATTATATCAGTCCCTCAGCACAAATACTCCCTCCAATTGTAGGAAAGTGGCACAGTTTGCCCTGCAAAAGAACCTTCGCTTTCCTTTGTACGTTCCATCGCAGTCTCCTACCGTGTGTGTAAACTCTACGCCAGCTAAGCTGTTGCGTTTCGCAGGAAACAATAAAAACTCTGTAGCACATTCTTCCTTGAAAATTGCTCGTAGAATTCCTGCCACTAATCTCGAGCGTAGAAATACGAAAACTCGTTTGCTAAAATATCGCTTCGGATCTCTCTTAGAAATGAGACTAACGAACTTGCTGTCTTCGTGGCTAATGAGACTATTGGTGATTATCGGTGTGGCTGGAGCTAAGAAAGATCGCATAGCAGTCAGCTTTGTAGGCATAGGAATTTTCATAGAAATCTCACCTTTGGTATTAAATTCATTCAATTCTTCTAAAATAAAGTTTTCAAAGTTTGATTCATCACGAACAGCGCTATCATCAGAAATAATTTCGAATGACTCTGACTGAGAAAAATCTGGTATACTGACCGATCGGGGAGGCAAAAGTTGATGCTCTCTCCTGCTGGACTGGTTACGCGGTATTCCCATAGAAATATCTTCCTCTAACAAATGGCCTTGCAGTATCTCACTAACGAATCGTTTATCTTTGTAGTCCATCAAGTCCCGAACTAAAGTGAAGATTAGAGTTGGTTGCAGATTGTAGAAATTGACAATGATTTGCTGAGCTATTTTCTGTAAGAGTGGATCAATACATCGTGATTGGTTCACACATTTTCTTGCAAGCACATTAATCTCTGGGATTGAGACTAGATCTTCTAGTGAAAGTAGAGTCAGAAAATCTGAATAAACCTCTTGAGACAGAATCAACAAGTTCGTTGCTTCACTGGATTTTGTAATTTCTGTAATTTCAATTGTCTGTAGTATAACACGAGTCATACTTATAAGCAAGGTAAGCGGAGAGAATTCTTGGATAAGTTCGTCAAGGATTCGGTAAGTTTTGAACTTTGCTGCTCCATAATTCAAACTCAAATCCTGAAAGAGAGCTAGCAGAATTTCTTCCAACACCTTTTGATTGTCTTGTAAGAATATAATCGATGCTTTTATATAGGATCGGAAAAAATCCAAGAAGAATAATTTCAGTTGTTGGTTCTTGCCATGAAATAACTCATTTACATTATACCACACATTTAAACATATATCTTCATTGAATTCTTCTTGTAATTTCTCTTGCAAATAGTATATACCTATAGCCTTGTTTATGTCCTTCGAGGATTTCAGTAAACTGAAAATCTCAGAGAAATTTCCGTGGTAGCATTCGGACTTTTTCGAATGCAAGCTAGTCCTCCTTCCCACAGATGTGTAGAGATCTGTTTGACTTTGTGTACGCAAGATTTTGTTTGTCCTTTCAGACTTAGCATGTAGTCCTTCTCTGTGATGTGCTATTCTGCTGGTGGGATTGCTGTTGTAATCGAATGATAAGTCTGGAAATGTAGCGTCTGGCAAAGAGATGGGAGTTTTACGGGTGTCACTGGATGAGCTAGTTGTTCTCCACTCAAATGTACGAGATGATGACTGTCTCTCTAGTTCTATTTGCTGCTCAATAATACCGTTAAGAAATAGACGATTCTGTAAAGCACCCCCGGGAGTGAATACATCAGAAGATAGGATTGAGTCTAGATTTGTGAGAGCTCTGTTATCCTGGTTATGAATATCTTCCTGTTTAGCTTTGGGAATAGTGTCAGTATTATTCCAATTGTCTATTACCCATCTGGATAGAGCTACCTCCCCAATACTCTTCAGATGTTTCTCAAGCAAACTCTTATCCAACAAATCGATAGAATGAAGATAGCATAAGAAAGCTAAGGGCGGGCACTGTGACGAACGAATCCTATCCCACTCCTCTGATTTAATGCCGAATAATCGCATTAGCGAGCAGAGACTCTCTGAGCTTAATCGTTTAGAAATTACGATAAATACGAACGCGTGTTTGTCTGGTATGTCAAATTCCATTCATTCAGCTTTAGATATAATTTCAACAGATTTTTATAGGCGAATTTGATTTATATCAGTCTTGTATTAACAGTTGTTAGCTATCTTTACGAAATGTCTTAGCAAGAATACGTAAACTGCGTCAGATGATATATGATGAGTTAGGTAATGAATACTATAGCTATTCAGCAGTTCCTATAGCAGATAATACGTATGGATTAAATAATTTATATGACTCTATGATTTAGCTAAACATATTGATTGACCGATCAATGACAAATCCATTCGCGATTGTATGCGAGAACGTTGGAAGTTCATTGGCTCGAAGAGGAACATTAAGCATGCCCAACAGAAAGACAATAGAGACTCCTGCAATTCTAATCTACACTAACGCAGGAGCAGTACCCCACCTGACTAGAGATATTGTACAATCTATGCTGGGATATGAAAATCTAGCATTAAATATCTCTCTTGGACATTTCATAAAATTTCCAGGCACTTACGGTCTGAAGAAGATGGAACAAAATATTCAAGAATTTGCAGGTCTAAATGAATTTCCAACTTATTTATCCGTTCAAGATTCGCTAAATCCAATGCCTCACCACTTCAATGATAAATCTACTGTATCTGTGTGGGACTCTGCAGGGAGAAGAAGGATAGAAGTACAAGATTACGAATTATTTGTGAAGCAGGCAGCTCCTGATTTATTCGAGTGTTTAGGAGATACATTACAATCCTCTGTATCAAACAAACGAGCAGATAAATCTATAAATAGAAGTGTTCAACATTTGGATAATCTCATTGGCTTGTTCGGTGAAGATTCTAACAGAAAACTATTCGCTAGTTTGGAAGGAGGCGATTTGATAGATAAACGTGTTTCTATGGCTAGAACAGTATCACAGAGACCTGTAGCTGGATTTGCAGTTAATGGAATAAGAGAAGATTCATATTCTGATGACGTGGCTCTCTTAACTAACCTCCTCAAAAGAGTGTACGGTGAGTTGCCTGTGGATAAACCGAGACTGCTACACTCTGTAGGTAGTCCTAGGATGATACTGGAAGCAATAGCTAACGGGACTGATCTCCTGGATGGCTCATACCTAACTAAGCTTAAATACAAGAATATAGCTCTCAACATTCCATTCGAGATATATCATCACCAAGAAGCAACAGAACATTCACAAATAAACAGCATTATGATAAACATTAGCAATGTAGAGTTTAAAGAATATTTACAACCTATCAGCTCCCAATGTCCCTGCTATACCTGCAGTAAGTACACCTGTGCTTATCTACACCATCTGCTAATCACCAAAGAGATGCTGCTACCTACCTTGCTCATGATTCATAACATTAATCAATATCAAAGGTTTTTCAGCGAAATTCGAGAACAAATAACAAAGCAAACATTCGATAATTATAAAAAGAAAATAGATAATCTTTGTAAAAGCAATCCTGTGACGATATAAAATGTATTTAGCTATAATTAGTTATATCATACGAATAATTAAATATTTATTAGTATAAATAACCTGTTGTTGTTGTTGTTAGTTAATTGCATCGATAGGCAGGAGAGTACTAATTAACCTGATCATCATATGTGGTATATTTATAGGTGTTCTCTACCAGTAACGGTCTACCTATTCGTAGAAACTAAACCATTCTGTTGATAGCATCCAAATTCTTGGATTAACCAAACCTTGTTTAACCCGGTAGTGAGGGAATTGGAATGAGTGAGAATACCAAATCAGCTGCGTGGGTTATCCATATTCTCATTCAAACCCACAAACTATTCAAACTATTATCCACCTAGACTAAACTTAAAATTGAAACAATACTTTAATAGCAATTCTTATATACACAGAAATGTACTATTTACTAATCCCACTCTTGCTATACAAATAGCCAGTTATTACAGAGTACATATTATCAGGGAGGAGATATTCTCTAATGCCGTAATGTACGGTTAAGTTGTCGTCCTGTACAGCTCTTACTTGTTTAAGTTGCAATAATCTGGTTTGTAGCTCCTTTCCTTGTTTTGCTGTTAAACCCTGGAAGTGCAGCCAAACTAGAGACAGTAACGGCTGCTCGGCAATCACACTTTCTAGTAAATTAAGCTCGCTAGCATTAGAACCGATGAGGAATAAGTTTTCAAGATATTTGAGAAGTTTTAAAGATTTGAATATGAGCGGTGTAAAGTGCATAGAACAGTCTATTCGGAGTGTAATAAGGTCAGAATTATCGTGAATAAATCGACACAGAATGTTTGAAAGGAAATTTCTATTCGTTTGAATGCTGAAATGTGTCAAATTAGTGAGTTGTAAAGAAGCAATCTCTTCCAACAAAAGAGTGCTAAAATTATCAATAACTCCTTGTTTGTAGTAGAGGGAGAAATATGTGAGAGGAAATTCAGTAATAGAAGAGACTGGGTTTAGAAACTTTCTTGTCTGTTTCAAATTAGCATACTCCTCAGTACATAACTGACATCTGACAAGACTCTTATCTGTCACGGTAAAACGTTCTAGATATGGACAGGATCGAAACAAATAAGGCACACAAATGCCATAAGTCTCCATCTTTCGGAGTTTTAGTGGTTGATAAGCATTAGAATTAAAATTGTCTTTAAATATAGAGTTAGAGGGTAATAGAGTCATACAAGGAGTTAGTGTTAATGCTCTCAGACTTGTTAGTTGTGAGATGGATAGCCATAAGATCTGCTTACGAACTCTGTCGAATAATTGACAACATTGAATGCCGCCTATATTGAGCTCTTTCAAATTAGGAAATAAAACGCGAATATGCACCTGATCCAAAATATGCAACAAGATAGAAGATTGTCCAAAGATATTTAAATCTCTCAAATTGTATAACAAATCCAAATTAATCTTTGTTGTAACTGAAGAAGACATGCGAGACAAATCCAGAAAGCACAATTTTCCATAATCTATCCATTCTAAGAATGGCTCTGGGAGATAATTCAAATCCTTATATTGTCTATGGAAATTGGTCTCGTCTATACAATTCATGTCTTGAATAGATATAATCTTAGGAATTGTGTTATGCTCCAAATAAATAGATCTGATATTTTGGGGAGAAGGATCGCATTCTGCGGGAAGAGAGAATGTAATAGGAATTGTGAAGATCCCATAACCGCTATCAGATTGCCTAATGACAAACTCCTCAATACCATGCGACTGAGAATAAAGGATACTTGGATTCGTAACTTTAAAACAGAATAATGCGAAATTTTCAATTATTACTTTTCGTGGCATTCGTTTCAAATCCAAACACAAATCTGAAACACTGGTAGTACTACTTATGTCACTAATAGTTGTTTCTAGGGTGAATAACAATCTTACAGATTCTATTGTATTTGTCTGTAATAATTGAGAAAGAAAGTGTATCAGAACAAGTTTCAGTTGATTGTATAATCCCACAGAATATCCTGAGAAACCATGAGGCATACTCATACACAATTTAACACTCTTTAAATATCCAAATTTGTTATCCAGCTTACATAAGTGTTTCATATAAATCGGAGAATGAGAGAGATCGAGACTAGTAAGTTTTGGAAAACTTTGCAACTTTAAATCCGAAAAATTATGTAATTTTTTAGGAGATCCTTTCCAGCAAATGAATCGAGTATTTGCAAAGTAAGATTTATCACTTTTTCTTGTTAAGTTTTTAAAATTAATTGACCTGTCTATAGTCAGATGTTCATAAGCTGCCGGAGACTGACAGATTGAGTAGAAAGATTTACAAGTATTCCTAAATGCTAGGATATCTCGTAGCTCTAAGTAGTTGAGGATGCGATATAGCACTTCGAGAGGGAAGTGCAACAAAAGTCGGTGTCTCATGTTTAATTCGGCATTAGCTACTGCCATCTGTCTGACAAATAAATAAATTACAAATTACTATCAATAGTCAGGTGTCTATTTGTATTAATTATTTAATAGATTCGAGTAACGATAAGCAAATTAGGTTTAGCCTAATTAAAGGAAGGGAATGTTTGAACACGCCATAAAAGGAGGTAGGCAACAAAACATCATAGTTTGAGTAATGACCCTACTGTTAAAAGAATTTAATAGGGTAATTATTTTCACTAGGTATGTTGATGTCATCAGGAGAAATAGGATAGCTCCGATAGCAGAATAAAAGCAACAGAGAGCAAACTAACTTCAGAGAAACAAATTAATAAATAATGAGTTCATTTCCTAAAGAAGCAAGCAACAATTCTACTTCTATTCTAATTGGTGTATCAGTCGGTGTAGTTGGATTCGGAATTATAGTTTGCGTGAGTTTTATTATTCTAATTTGTACAATTAAACAAATAAAGAGATTCTTCAAAAGAAGAGATATTGTCAGAAGATCTAGGTCAAGAAGGCAAGTTTTTGCGAGGAATGATTGCTTTTCAGTTCGCGGTGATCTGACGAATCAAACACGCTGTAGTTTAATAGAATGGAATACTTTATTCGATGATAATCCTTACTGTGTTGATGTAATTGACATGTAAATATTTAACTGATGTTAGAAATTTAATTAAATCGAATTTCACTAGCTTACAACATCTTACACATCATTTTACATATAATTCAAAAGTTTTCATAAAATTCAACAAAATATAACACAGCTCTAAAAGAAACAAAAGATACTCAGTTCTGACAACAGCCAGAATTCTTCACCCCATGCTCATGAATTTTCTGATAATAATGCGGATCTTGTCGGTCCTTTGTGCTCGTTCGATTCCTTTTAATTTCTTGCATAATTTCTATAAATATTTCATCACAGTTCTCACCAGTTTGAGCGGAACATTCGTAAAATTGCGCTTCGATTGCTTTTGACAATTCCTCGCCATTACTCCTGCTAACTTCTCTATCCTCTTCCAGATCAGATTTACAACCAACTATCATTACTTTAGCATTAACTGGAGCGTTTTGTCGCACTGATTCTATCCACAGAGTACAATGATCAAATGATAGTTGGTTAGTTATATCATACACAATTACAATACCATTAGCTCCTCTATAGTATGCATTTGTTAATGTACGGAATCGCTCCTGTCCAGCTGTATCCCACACTTGCAGTTTATAGTTATCATCGCCGATAAATAATCGTTTACATTTGTAGTCTATACCAACTGTAGAGGATTGTTTAGGATTAAACTTTGCTTCTGTGAATCTCAGCATTAAGCTAGTTTTTCCTGCCGATAAATCGCCTACTAACAAAACCTTGAAAATATCTTCCATGAAAGCGTTACCATTCTCTTTGAGGGCCATTTAATATACTAATTATATAACAGAAGTATTTCTATTAATTATTTAATGGATTATAAGCTTTCTTATATTCATTCATACTATTAACAGTTATTCGAATAAACAACACATATCAAATAGATTTCTGATCAATTCATTACAAATTTAAAAGATTGTGAAAGTTGCTTTAATGGGTCAAACTGTTCAAAGGTTAGAGCAGTTTTTCTTTAGATTTCCTCGTTCTGATTTCAAAAACATTTTCAAGCGCCTTCTTAAATAAATAGAAATTGTATTCAATCAGACCGCTGGTTTCTTGCAGATCTTCTCCAGTCATAAATACTACCAGTGCCAGGTACTGATTGACTTTTTTCAGGAAGAGGAATGATTTATTGTTAAGCTCAAAAGTTGATGAGAGATTAGCATCTTTAGCATCGCTACCAGAATCATAAATATTAGCCAAATCAAGTACTGTATCGATCATGTCAGAAACCAGTGCATACATTGCTATATCAAGCGGTGTACTGTCAGTAGCAATGTATATCTTACTGTGTAGGTCGAAGAGATAGGACTTTTCAATTCTACATTTCTGATTGAGGAGATTAAGCATATTCTCAAGGGTGGGCAGCTCAGGAATCAATTTCTGCACTACACTGCTAAGAGCCTCGAATATGCTATAATCGTATATGCTAGTTAGATAGAAATGCAGTTTGACTGCTTCAAGACACGAGTCTTGTAAATCTCTGGTAACTTTATAATAAATACTACGTCTGATTGCTAGCTTGTCTCCATCTTGTCTCAATACATCAGTTTTGTGTATGAAAACTTCAAATCTAATCTTTGGATTAATTTTATGAGCACAAGTAACAATCTGGTAGAGATACGGCAGGGCAGATTCGTAACTATCTGAGCAGTCAATAATGTATATAACAGCATCACAATTAGAGAACAAACCTTCATGATTCATAGGTACTGTAGATTCGAATATATCCATCTGTCCAGGAATCTCTACCAGCTCGTAATGCAAGAATGTATTAGTTTCAATGTCAGTGAATTCTATCTTAGTAGTGCTCTCCAGCAAGACAGTACCATTAGGAGTTATCTTATTAAATACTACCTGAGCTATCGAGGACTTACCGCACCGACGTAAACCCATGAGAATAATCTGAGGTTTAGCTTCTTGCTCTGCCATAGATACAGGTTCTTGTGAGAAAGGCTGAATAGCATCACTACCAATGAATAGTTCTGGGGGATTAATCTCAGCCATTAATTACTAGCTAGTGTGTTATAGAATAAGAATAAATACATAATAGAAGTGTATTATATTGATTCAATGGGTCGAATACAAACCATCAATACTCAACTATCATTATAACTAATCCTATATACGAAATATTATAGTATTTTGTTCGTTTATGTAAATGACTGCACAAACGCTACGACCACTGCTCGAAGCATTTCTTCATTCTCTTTAGAGATTTCTCCTTTCTTTCGTATTTCCTCCAACAGATTCTGCTGGGTGTTCCTAATGTGCTGTAGGAATGCAACCTCAAAGTTTGTGACCCTAGATGGATCCAGCTTATCCAGATGTCCTCTGACCCCTGAGAATATCACCGCTACTTGCTCAGCAATATCCATAGGTTGATACTGTCCCTGTTTCAACAGCTCTGTCAGACGCATACCTCTATTCAATAAGTTCTGTGTAGCAGAATCAAGATCTGATCCGAATTGAGCAAATGCTGCTACTTCCCTGTATTGTGCTAGATCCAGCTTCATAGTACCGGCTACTTGCTTCATAGATTTAGTCTGAGCAGCAGATCCTACACGAGATACGGACAGACCCACGTTTATAGCAGGACGAATTCCTTTGTAGAAGAGCTCTGTCTCTAAGAATATTTGTCCGTCTGTAATAGATATTACATTAGTAGGAATATAAGCAGATACGTCACCAGCTTGTGTCTCTATAACAGGTAAAGCAGTCAAAGAACCTCCTCCATAGTCATCATTCATCTTAGCAGCTCTCTCCAGGAGTCTGGAGTGTAGATAGAACACATCACCGGGATAAGCTTCTCTACCAGGAGGTCTTCTAAGTAGCAGAGACATCTGTCTGTAAGCTACAGCCTGTTTAGATAGATCATCATAGATAATCAGAGCATGCTTCCCGTTATCTCTGAAATACTCCCCCATAGCACAGCCTGAATAGGGAGCTAGGTATTGTAAGGGAGCTGCGTCAGAAGCTGTGGATGATACTACAATGACGTATTTCATAGCTCCAGCGTCTGTCAATCGCTTTACGATCTGAGCTACTGTACTACGCTTCTGTCCAATAGCTACATATATGCAGTATAACTTCTTCTTCTCATCAGCTCCCTCGTTGAATCGTTTCTGATTGATTATTGTGTCAATGGCAATAGCCGTTTTGCCCGTCTGTCTGTCTCCAATAATCAGCTCCCTCTGTCCTCGCCCAATCGGTACTAATGAGTCTACAGCTTTTATGCCAGTCAGCATGGGCTCGTTGACAGATCGCCGAGGAATGATACCAGGAGCTTTTAGACCAACACGTCTTCGTTTGTCAGAGGGGATTGGTCCTAACCCATCGATGGGTGTCCCTAGAGCGTCGACAACTCTTCCCAGCAATCCCTCCCCTGTAGGTACGTCTACGATAGCTCCTGTCCTCTTTACAACGTCTCCTTCCTTGATCAGCTTATCATTTCCAAACACTACAATACCTACATTGTCAGGTTCCAGATTGAGAGCCATCCCCTTCAGTCCGCTACTGAACTCTACCATCTCTTCTGCCTGGATGTTCTTTAGTCCGTACACGCGAGCTATGCCGTCTCCGATGGATAGAACCCTCCCAGTCTCCTCGAGTTCTGCACGAGTGCTGTGACCTAAGATCCGTTCCTCCAGGATAGATGACACCTCGGCAGTACCACCGCTAGCAGGGCGGATCTGTTGGTAGAGCGGAGTAGTGCGTGCTAAAAACCGCGGGAAGGCCAGCGGCCTGAGCGAACGTAGGACTCGAATCCCTGAGGCCATGGTGCTAATTTTAATTATCGCTAAAACACTTGTAAATTAATAGAGAAGAATCTAGAACATATTAGAAAATACTAGAGTATTAGCTAAGAAAGAATAGAATATTCTAGAAGATTCCTATAGAATTATATAATAGTATAACTTCAATACAATAAATCTGTATTCAACATTGAAATACAAATATTCTAAACAACAAGTTATGGCAGCACTGCAACAGGTCTTAAAGATGTCTATACAAGCACAAGGAGAGGACACAAACCCTCCATCAGAAGTGTTCCAACCAATGGGACAGGAAAACAAGGAATGGCTCTCAGGAGCTCTATCAAGTTTCGTAACAAATGCAACGGATTTGAGTAAAGAAATGAAAACTAATTTAGATAAAATAAGCGCACTTATAGAAGGAGAAGTAACCACCGATAAGATGCAACAAATAAATGAAATTTTAGAAGGGATTACTGCATATGTGGACGACTTAGATCTTGCTAAGGACTTTGTGCACACTGGCGGTCACGACGTCATGCTTAAATGTTTGAACTACAAACCACTAATAATGGAAAGTTGCGAGATATTAGCTTGTATAGCACAGAATAATCCAAAAGTACAACATATTATTTTGCAAACAAACCCAATACCGATCTACTTGTCACTAATTAGTGATCAGAGCTTAGGAGAAATTGAAAAGAAGAAAGTACTTTATGCCTTATCTTGCCTCTGCCGAGGCTTCGAGCCAGCTATTCAAGTATTCAAATCCGAGAAAGGAATTTATAAAATTATTCCTTTCATTGAAAACTTGGACAGTCTCTTAGCCACTAAAGCAGTATTCCTAATAAAGACACTAGTTAGTGAGGACTTCTCCCTGAAAGAGGAGATTCTCAGCTCAGGGATGTTAGAAATTCTAATTAACAAGCTTAAAGAGCCGAGAAATGCTACACATGAACATATCTTGACCCTTCTCTACAGCTGTTTAACAGATAATAAAGATACGATAGCATTTTGTAAGCAGCCGAGTACCGGATTAATTCAGATACTCAATAACTATGAAAATCAACAAGAAATACTTGAAGAAGAGATACAAGCTTGTAGAGAGATAAAGGCACTCTTAGTTTAGATATTAATTACACCTGTATGTGAAGTATTTGCATGATTACTATTGCTTGTAGTAAATACATATAGCCCAATAAAATAAAAGAATAATAATAGTTACCGATTTACACAAAGAATTTCTTTATGCAAAGTTTCAAAAGATTCATCCTTGCAATGTTTGGCATTAACCTTTTTAGAATGATATATGTACCAATTAGTAAAGTAAAAGGATACTAAATACATTTAGGAATCAGGGCTATTGTAAGAGAATCTAGGTGGAGATCCAGAACTTTGAGATGAATTCCCGGTGAAACTTTGACTATCAAACCCAGAAGGAGCTCTAGACATACCTGAGGGGTTATAGGGGCCCATGTACGGATTGGTATAAGTCGGGTGAAGATTCTTACGCGCTTCTAAGTCACGACGTACATCGCTAACTTCTTGCTTCTTCTTCTCCAATTCTGTTTTCAAATTTTGAATAGTTCGTTGTAGATCTTCAGATTCTTTCTGAATACGTAGCTGCTCTTCTTGTAAGAACTGGTGTGTAACAGAATGACTCTCTACAGAATCTTTGAGCTGTATATTCTCTTCATACAAAGATTTTAGTTTAGCATCTCTCTCCTTTATAGCTCTATCATAAGTCTGAGAACTCATTCTCAGCTCAGAGAATTCTGCCTTTTGTTGTTCGTAATGTTTGTGAATTTCATTCCTCTGCTCAATAGCTATGTTATACTCAGACAATCTAGTCTGATAGTTTAATTCTAAGTCAGAATTCTCTATTTCTAACTGGTGGCAACGTCTCTGTGCAGCTTCTGCTACTTCTAGGTCGCTTCTGAGCTTAGAAATAGATTTCTCCTGAAGTTCTACCTTGTTAGAGAAATAAGTTTTGTCTTCTAGTAAGGAATGAAGCAAATCATCTTTTCCCTAGAAATAATGTATATTAAAAGAAAAGAAAATTTTATGAATTTGATTACGTAAATTGTTACTTGGTTATTCTTCTCAATTGCTATCTTAGTAGCTCTCTCTTCCTCCAGGTCTACCCGGAGTATTTGGTTTTCTTGCTGGAGAATTTTGAAGGCTTGCTATACAAGAATTACACCATTAATAATATCATTAGAATATATTAAATAGTTTATATATATAATATTACGTCATTTCCAATAGAAGTGTCCAATATATTCATCTCTCGCATATTTCTCTCTCTATCTCTACCCTTAAACTCATCCAGCTCTTTCTCTAAGTCTCTAATCCTCTTCTCTTGGGCTGTATTATTCCTGAATATTTCGTTATACTGATCCATAAGATTGTTATGTGTATTCTCCAAATTTGAGTATTGTATCTCTGCTTTCTGTAGTTTCTCTTCTGTATCATTATTAGCATTAGGTTTAGTCTAAAAAGTAATTATATTAAAGTATATATAAGCTATGATTATAGGTTACAAACCATTAATTCAGCTTTCTCCTTTCTAGACAATTCGAGCTCTCTCTCTAACTCTTCCACCTTCCTCTCTAGCTCAGCATTAGCTGAATCACTTCTGAATTGTCTACTCTTGGTTCCTACTATTGATATGTTAGGGTCATCAATTCTACACTTTTGCATTCTATAATCAATTTCCAGGGCTAGGTGCTTCTCCTTCAACTCAATAAGCTCTGTCTCTATACCACTACCACCAGAGACCTGAATAGCCTCACTGTTCTCCACCAATGTGGATTTAATAGTAACGTTATCTTTCTGTACATTTTTATTTCTGATTAATTGCATTTCCATGTTTTGAAATCTCGTTTTCATATCAGCTAGCTCATCCCGTAGATATGTGTTGCTATTTTCTTGTTCCTTAAAGAGCCGATTGAACTGTAGCTCTTGATTGCCTACCAGTTCTCGTAGCAGAGCAGGGATCTCTGTATTAACTGACATGATAAGCTATTGTATTATTAACAATCTTGATAAATAAATTAGTAATAACTATGAATACAAATAAGAAAATAATTACGTAAAATAACGAGCAATAAAAGAATAAAGTAAACAATTCAAAAGAAGCACAAATTCCTTTTACAATTATTACACATGTTTAGGGGTATAACTCGGCTGTTAGTGAGGAGGATATTTGACACCCGTGTCACGCCCCTGAACAAGTTCCCTCTGAGCACCAGACGATGGGGTTTGTGGATCAGGGTACCTCGGAGCTCCACTTCCAATATCAAAACACTGGTGCGGCCCGTATACCTGTCTCTGGTTCTTAAGCTCAGCACATTCTACACTCAAATCTTTCAGACTCTGTTGCAGCTTTTGTACATGATCACATTGTGCCTTATAAACACTCTCCACTTTCTCTTTTTCAACTCTAAGAGCATTCATATCTCTTGTCATTGATTCTACCATTACGTCATACACTTCTTTAGCTGTATCCATGCTAGGAGCTTTTGCTAGTCTAACTTCTAATTCCTGCACTTTAGATTTATACCAGAGCATTGTCTGTTCACTCTTACTAGCCTCCTGTCTCCATCTATTACCATACTCTGCCTGTTCTTGTGACCGTCTGTCATACTCTTCAGTATTTCTCTGGTAAATGCCAGCTTCGTTTTTAAGATGGGAAATAGTATCGTTAAGTCTTTGTATAAGTTTGTCTCTTCCTTCTAGCCAATTAGTCAGTACAAGGACCTTTTCTTTCATAGGCTTTTGACTATCAATCTCTACCTTAAGATCGTCTAATTGTTGTGTTAGCGTATCCTTCTCTTGTAGCAGTGTACCTATCAAATCTTCCTTTTCCTAAAATAATAATAATAATAATAATAATAATAATAACAACAACAAACAACAAATAAACGCTATATGATCACTTTTTCCTGAACTCTCTCTCTCACATTATTCTGTAACATTCTAATCTGCATTTCTCTATCATGTATAACCCCTTCACATTTCTTAACTCTCTCTCTAGCTTCTGCTAAATCATTCTCTAGCCTACCATCAGATTTAGGTTTAACAAATTGATTCTGTCTCAGTTCTTCAACTTCTCTTTCCAAGTTTTTGATTTGAATGCGAAGAAATACAATTTCATCTTTTGTTCTGGTTTCAGATTCAGATTGGCTGTAAGTCTGATTAGAAGTAGAGGAAGACGTCAGAATCTCTCTACTGGATTCTAAAAGTTTCTTTAATCTAGTTATCTCATCTTCTTTCTCGTGAACTTTCAATTGTAACTGATCGTTAAATTTATTAGCAGTTTCCACTACACCCTATAATATAATGCAAATTATTCTACAGTTAATTCCAGCATATAAATTATAATACCATGAGTTCAACTCTACTAGGACCAGGCTCATTCTCTGTAGCATCTCTCCTCTGACTCATCTCTAACTTCTGATTAGAATAATCCAGCTGTTGAGATAGTGTGTTGTTCTGTCTGCGTAATTCTGCTAGCTGAGAGTTGAATTGTTTCTCTAAACCAATCCTACCCTCTTGAATAAAGTTACCACTAGCTTCATGGTCTCTCATTAATCGAGATATCTCGTTATCCCTGGAGTGTAGCTCCTCATTAACTTGTGTATATTTATTCTAAAGATTATTAAAGCATTCAAAATGTACTATGGACAATATATAGCATTTATAAGAAATGCTCCCTACACTACAATTATATCTTACCTGAACAGTTCTCTTGTCTTCTTCTAATAACTGAATCATGAGACGAAGACTGTCGCATAGATTCGGGTCTGGAACTTCACTTTTAAGAGCTACGATTTCATTCCTCAAATCAGCAATCAATAACTGAGTCTCTTCGTTACTGAAGAATGATTCTGTAGGAGCATTCCCTCCCTATTACATATACGTACTGTTTATTATACATACAATTACGAATTAAACTATGGATTATTGACCTGTCTCATAGCCTGGTTTTCTTCTCTCAGTACTTGTAACTCTCCTTTCAAATCGTGGTTGTCTGTCTGAGAAGATTGCAGAGACATTCTTGCTTTCTGTAGTTCATCCTTCAAGAAACCCAAATCCTGATTGGCATGCATTACAGACTCGTGTAGCTTCCTAGCTTTACCTTGTATCGCTGCTTCGTATTTCTTAGGCCAAGCAGACAGAACTTCAGCTACCTTCTTCAACCTTTCAGTTACAATACCAGGATCATTACTCATCTCTTCTAGCTGAGCAGCTATGTTAGGATCTGATGCATTAATCCGTCCGCTGGTTGGTTTCTTCTCGGGACTATTATGAATAAAGAAATACAAATAATGATTAATCTAAAGAAATGTAATTTGATCAATAATCAATCTAAAAGTAAACAAATTCACTAATAACCAAATATTAAGCTAAGTATCCGCATAATCCATCCCTTAATGGTAGAGAACAGACCATCTCTAGCCTGTATTTCCCTCTGTATAAACTCATTAGTATTGATATAATGGTCTATTACTTTATATCTCATTTCCTCTGACCATTCCTTAGCTTTGCCCTTCTCTAACTCTACGCTACATACTCTAAGTACAAAGCTCCTGAACTCCCAAACGGTGTCATATTTCGCAGCAGAAAGCTTCACAATCGAAATTGCGTTAGACAGGGGGATGGAGACAGCTTTAGCTAGAGCGTCCAGATTCTCCTGGACCCTCTGTCCCTCCAATTGCTTGATCTCCTGCTCAAGTTTATCACGGAGCTCTCCGACCTCTTTGAACTCTGTGAACTGATTAAAATGATCTGTATATTCTCTATAAATCTTATTCTCTTCCAAGTTAAGTCTAGCAGTTAAACTCTCTTCAAACAAAGGTAGCTGTATATGATCAGATCCTGTTGCTGCAATGTACTGTAGTTTAAGAGAAGAAATTACTTCCAAACACTTAGAAGATAGAATAACCAAATTCTTATCTTTTAGAGTTATAACTTCCTTCTCCAGTGATTCTTGTAATTCTTCTAAAAACTTTTTATAACTACCTTTATCAAGCGAAGGATCTGCGTATGTTTCTGCGGCTTTTTTCGCCTGTAATATTGCTAGATCTGAAACTCTCTTTAGCTCTCGCGAAATCATTGGCTCATTATCCTTGAACTCAGTGGAACTGCGAAACTCAGAAATTCCTCTTTGTTTCGCAGTATCGTATAGCTCACTAATCGTTCTTAGATTCTCTTTAACGGATAGATCAGCAATTTCTTCGATAGCAACCACAAGGTCATTGGAAATGTTCCTAACATCTGTGACATCTGACAGGTAATTGACAACTGCCCAATAATCCTTTTTACACTTTCTCTTAACAAACTCTATGTATTCTCTCATCTCTTCCATTCTCTGTGGTAATTCTAAATCTCCCATCATTTGCTCAGCTGTTATACTCTGTTGTTTCTTAGTCTCTATACATTTAGAGTTAATTCTTTTCAGATTTATCTCATTTTCTTGTGCGTATTTGTTCTCCAATTTAGAGATAAGGTCATTTAGCGGTACTTCCACTAGCTCGTTATATCCCAGTAATAATTTCCTGAAAAGATCTTCAGCCTTTGCTAGAGTTTTCAAATGCCATAGATGTAATACTGTAATATTAAGAGCAATATTACCAGTCTCATTCTTAAATACAGCAAACTCTGAGTTATAGAAACGAATACAACTCTCTTTAGAGGTTATCTTGAGCTGATCAAGAAATATCTTCCATCTGCCTGGTATTTCAGGAAGGGATCCGTCATTAGACGCAGATACTAGTACTCTAAGCAGTGCAGCCAGCTCTGGACCTCTGATAGGACTGTTGTACTTCATTTTAGGTTTTATATTCGCGGTTATTCGCAGCTTCAGAGCGTCTCTATCTGCTTTAAAATCAGAGGTTAAATCGGATTCCTTCGCCAGAGACAGATCTTCTAGAATTTTCTTTTCAGCAGATGGTATGAAAATAGGATGACATTGTAAATCTGCGAAAATTTCCGCGAGGCTGAGATCGAAATCTTGATTCTCCTTCATGGTGGATGCGACTAACTTATTCAACCAATCGGTAGGTGATTCACCGGCTTTTGACGCCTGTACGAAATCCTGCACCACCCAAATTAATGGAGGGAAGCTAAGCAGATCGTGATCGAATGAGTCATGGTAGACACCTTTGTTTATCTGGGCCTGAAGTGCGAATAACCGCGTTCTACGAGCTAACAACTCGAGATACTCCAAATCGTCCTGATTTATAATTTTAACAGAATTGTAGAGTAAGAACGAACTGAGGAGACTAGTAACTGCGAATATTTTCGCGTCATACAACTCGGAAACATTTCGCGAGGAGAACCCCTCTGTATCAAGAAATACAATTGATATATTCTCTCCAGTAGATGGAGCTAACATTGGTTTCCCCCACATCCAAATTCCCATTGTTTTAGGGTCTACATACTTGCCAATACCGAATCCACTACTTTTACCCATCAGCTGATTCATTAAAAAAGATTTTCCGCTATGAAAAGGTCCCACTACAGCAACTACTGCGACAGCACCTTCTATGCTATTCAGTAGATCTACATTCTCTTCTATTATTTGGAGTTTTAAATGCTCAAAGTCAGGTTTCACAAGTTGTACTGGCGCGTCTTCAGGAATGGCAGAGCGAGCGAGCTCTTCTTCCGAGGAAACAGCGACACCCCAGTAAATGGATAACACAGCCAGGATGATAAAACGCGAAATTAGACACATAATGAAATGTAAAGGTTATATTCACACTTTTGAATAAATATTCCTAGTATTTTCTAATGAATAAGGTAGTCTTACAATAGTGTAATATATATATGCAAATAGTGTTTACTCTTATTAATATTAGGTCATAAATTAATATAATAACTCACACAGGTGACTTCCTAGGATCCAGAGTTTGTTGTTGTCCTGGCCTAGCTGGTACGGGAGGTGGCTGGAAGAGATTAGGCTCTTGTTCATGTGTATCTCTTGGTAACATCACAGGTTCATTTACTACTGGTTGTTGATTCATAGCTTGTACTTGTTGTACTGGTGGCTGTAATTGTTGTTGTTGTCCAGAACGTGGTTTAGGAGGTAACTCAGGAGGTTGAAGAGATTCAACTAGAGTATCACACAGATTATAATTAACAATTACTTTTGTAAATATGTAATTTAGGTTTATACAACTAAAAGTATAACGTAGACAATTGAGTGACTTACTTCCTATCCAATTAACATACACTTAATATTTGAATATTTGCTAGCTAACTGCTGACTTAAACGCGCCTAACAAATTACTCATAAACACTCAATTTTCACAGAATTTATAATCAATTGTCTGTACCTGAAGGATTGGGTGTATTACTCTGAGCATAGTTAGGAAATGGTATATTCATATCACGAGGATTTGGATAGTACGGTCTGATAGGAACCAAAGGTTGATTCATCTGAAATCTGGCGTCATATTGCGCCCGATAAGGAGGCATATCTATCTGGGGGGGAGGGTGAATAAATGCAGGAGACGATTGCTGGTATCCTCCACCCCCTGAATAAATAGGACTTGTAAAGTTTGGAGACCTCTGGTAGCTGGTAGCAGACAAAGTATGGTCCAATTTATTCAAATCTCTCTCTTGATTTGGGTGAGTAGCTTGTCTCAAGAAAGGAGGATCCTGTGGTCCACTGCGAGGGTGTGGGAATGTTGACATATAATATCTAATGTTATGCAATTAGAGACAAATAATATAATCTATATGATGACTCAATCAATTAACTAATCAAATAATACTAAATTCAACAGGAAATACACACAGGACTATTAGAAACCATGAATCTTGATAACACCCCTCCCACACATTTCTATCTGTACCAAGAACTCAGCTACTTTCGTACGCTGGTCTCCCTGAAACTGCATAACCTCTCCATACTCAGAATGCTTTATAACAGTACCACTGCATGCGTATATCTTCCTAATGTATTTCACCAGTTTACGTTTATCAAATTTTTCTTCTATACCTTGTACAGTCGTCAGGAGTTTACGGCCACTACGTTGCTGTACGCGGATGTGTATGACGTCATGCTGAATTGCGTCCTCCTCATCCTGCTCATTCAAGGTCATTAGATCCAAATTGGTAGTCATATTGCTAGCTAATTAAAGATATAATACACTTATAAAGTTATAATTTCGTAATCGTAATGTAATCTTAATCTATGCATGACAACACTAGTCGTCACAAGGAATGTGATTATTTTCTAAGATTGTTTTAGCTTGTCGTACTCTGTCTACTTCTCGTATAATTCTCAAATCTAGAATTTCATTCTGTTTGTTGACTACGTCAATCTCCCAATCATGTAGTATAATATCTTCTAACCATTCTATGGCTCGTTCTGTCCAGGTCTTCTTAGATTCAGGGAATAGTTCAGGACTGTGTAAACTCAGAGATTTCCTGATACGCCATCCCTCCATTTGGAAGAAGCAGTACTGCAGTACTAGAGCTACAGCAGACCAGTAGCCAATAGACTTTAATGTAGATAGAACAGTTCCCTCTGCTAATATTCCTTCTAGCAATAAACCTGTTTCTGCTCCACTAGCAGCACTGTTGATATACAAATTATGTTTGGGACTTATATTTTTTCTATAAAGCCATTCTCTCTCTATTAAGAACTGACGAGTGAATAGAAAGTTTGAAGAAGTTATCAAAGCAGTCAAAGTATAGTAAAAACAACCGAAACGAAATCGCGGAATTAAAAACGTCACAGTAAACCCAATCGTAGTGTAAGCAACAGAAGCCGCAGTTATCTGTAATAATGTCCTCCTAAGAATCGCATCATCCTTTGACTTGTGATACAAATATCCACTTACTGACCCAGTAATCAAAGCTAGTGGATACACACGGTACCATTTCATTACCTATATGATATCGTGTTAGAGATTGAATTATTAAAATAGTTTTAAAAGAAGGTTAAATAAATCAATGAATTTCAGCTTTTTATCATAATAAGTCACAAGTGTTTATTAGCAAATTAGCTCTAACAAATTACTTCTTCCTTCCTCCCCTCTCCTTCACAACCAGCTGTACTACAGTCTCTTCACTGATGTTATAGAATCCTAAACTATTAGAATCCTTCAGGAAAATAGATCCTAATTGCAGCTTCTGTTTTCCTATAGGCATGTCAATTTGTGCGGCAATCATAGCTTTAATAACAGAGACCTGATCCTCTACAGGAAGATTTATGGTTAGGATCTGTCCATTCAGGTTCCATTCAGGTTTCTCAGGTAACTGAGGACATTGTACTCTGAATGAGACAGGGCCGGGATGGTACCTTATGAACTCATCCTCATGTACCAACATCTCCTCCTCTGTCCTTGGTCTCTTAGCCATAGGATCATGCATAGCTAGACTGGGAGGGTATTGCGGGGGTCTAGGATGCATGACCTCGGGATTAGGGGGTGGATGCATGTACTGCTGAGGTGCTATCATAGGAGGGAAGTTACCAGACAGTGTAGGTCTCTGTATCATACCTGGATTAGGCTGCTGGATACTAAAAGGTTGTCTGATATCTCCCATAGGTCTAGGAGGAGGTGCTGGTGCTAGAGTAGGAGCAGAGAGACGTTTCTCTATAGCAGGAGCTCTTGGTAAGGGTAGAGGGGTGTGTGTAGGAAGCATATGAATAGGAATAGGGTTAACTGGAGCAGAGATCTGTTGAGGTTTATGCGGCATAGAAGGCCCAATCTTTGGAGATTCCTCTATCGTATACTTTAGAGCTTTTAATGCATCATCAAGTACTCCTCCCTGAGCTAGCTCACTAGCTAATGCCATAGCTTCAGGACCCTGATCCTCTCCTATAGTACGTCCTATAACTGTCTCTTCAGATCCAAATATATCAGTCCTCCTCTCAGCTAGTCCTCTCAGATTTTGTGTAATCTGACTACCCTCTGCATACACTTCTACCTGCTGGTGCTGCTGGTTAATTAATTTGTTCTGTGATTCACGCCATTTAGAGTCTACCAGCAAATGCTTAACATGAGAAGTAGCTTTCTCAGAAGGAACAATCTCCCCAGTTATAGGAGAAGTAAGGTACTTGTCTACACCAGGTCCAGCTGTAGGCAGCTGTGGTCTAGCTTTAGGATCGTAATCAGATCGGATTATTATGTCTCCTTCCTGTACTGGAGGAGCTGTGTTAATAACAGGAGGAGGAGCAATAGGCTCAGGGTCTCGGGGCGGTGGAGCCTCAGCTGGAGTAGCTATATCATCCTCCATCTCTACTTCTCGTACTTCTGTAAACTCATCTGCATTAGCTCTAGCCTCATGCTTTGCCTGTGCTATTAACCTAGCGGTTAATGTATGGGGCGTTACGGGAGGAGGAAAGAATCCAGATTCCTCTTCAGTGAAATTTATCGTCTCTACTACAACAAAATCATGCCAGTCTATCTGTGCATAAGCTACCCTCTCTCTTTCGTACTTCTCCTCCTCTCCTCGTCTCTGTCTTCTCTGGTATGTGTTCCAATGGAATCGCTTCTCAACTCTCTCGAATAGATTATCAGTAGTGTAGATATCTTTTGATAAATGTTCTAGAACATTCTTTGGAGGAATAAGAACATTTTGATATTGCTCTATCAGTTTATTGAAGTATGTGAATAGACTGTGTTGTGGTCTTAAGAAATCGAACTGATAGTTTTTCTGCTCCTTATCCATCAGTCTGTTCACGAAAGAGCGTCCATGCTGAGCTGCAAACTGTGCAGTCAGTTTAACTATGTCTAAATCCAGGGAGGAGATGGAGGGAGGCTCTGCTAGGAATTCAAACTCAGCTGGCGGTTCTTTAGGGACCAGACTGTCCAGTTTTATTGTCTGTATGGAGGGTTTAGGTGCAGAACCTGTGGTTATATGCATCATAGGGCTAGGCATAACTTTACCTTCTTTGTATCCATTCACACGCATACGGTAGTAAGCATGGTAAGGATCTGTCATGTGCAGAAAGTTGAATTTGTTATTTCCTGTTTCTGAGTCTCTAACCTTAGTCTCATAAGCTGGTCCATTTCTAGCTACAAACTCAGCAGTCCTGTCTATGATATTCCGTACTTCAGGGGGTGGATATATGATACCTATAAGAGGTTTACTTTTTGTTTGTTCTGTGTTATCCTGGGAATGTTCGGTAATATTTCCATTGGATAATATAGGTTGTGGTTGGGTAGGGATGGTAGGAGCTGGTTGTACAACTACAACAGACATAATATGCTAATTAGCCAATAATGAATTCAAAGTGCAAAGTGTAAATGCAATAAACAAGCGTTTATAGACTAAACATATCAAGAAAATGTTGAGTTTTGCCATACTCACAATTATAATATGCAAATTCATTCACATAATAAGTATGTCCTGTTGTGTGAGCTAGTTCACGTGGTATGTACAACCTTATATAAACGCTTAACACATGCAAATAAATGGGAGATTCAATTACAGAACTTTCTTCGAGTTAATTAGTTGGAGCAAATTTGGATAAAGTTAAGTGCAAATAATGTATTGCCTCCGCAATGGTTATCTCCTATGGCAACATTTTATTGGAATTTAGTTTTATCGATACTAATCTAATTATTGAAAACTATACGATCATGGGAGCACCTTTAGCTGTACGATTTATCTCACTGATTTGCAATTAATTAAAAGATTCGAATAAATTCAAAATTGGCTTCACAATGTATTTGAATGCAACCACTCTGTCGCCATACGAATCCAAATATTTGACATTTTTATCCTCAGCTGTAATCAGAACTAAATTCTGATCATCAACGTTAGAGTTTAAGCGTAGGAAGTTTGAAAGACCATTTTACATGATTCAACCACAATTAATTCGTTAGCTAACGAAACTGTGACTCCAAACCTAAATGAAATCAGATGTAGGAAATTTAGAGTTAACAAGTCATGAATAATACGATAACAAAATAAAATAATCAGTTAATAGAAACAAGTCCTTGTGAGGAAGATTCGAACACTAACAACGGGATACAAAGCCAAACAGTTCAAAAGTATTCTCAATGAAACTAAGCACTTTAAGAATTACCAAGCTATTAACCCAATGTATTTGATCTGGGTAAGAACAAATGAGTTTAAAATTGAGTGGACTTGTGAAAATTTCTAAATAAATGAGAGTAAGAAATTTCTGCAAAGATATTTGAGTCATATTATATAGAATATTAATTATATCTTTAAGTAAGCCTCTTAAAGATAAGAAACATATGGAAAAACATATGCAATTAAACTCAATTATTTGTCGATCGAGATCAAACAAACACAAATATTAGCGTAGGGATATGATAATTATAATCCTTAATTCAGAAGTTTTACAATTTTTCTACAAAGAATTCGCCAGTATTCTGATAAAATCTTTCTATCAACTTAGTTAATAAGTAGATAACAAGACAGCAGACAAAAATGGGCAAATTTCTTGTTGACAGTTACATTCGAGCGTTTAGCAATCGTCACTTAGATTAGAATTCCATATATTACTGCCATCAAAAGAAGACAAATACCACCTGGCTATAATCACAAATTTATCACTAATGTACGGAATCTACTCATTAGTAATTGGCTTCAACTCCGCCAGTTTTAATTGAAATATAATTTGCTGTACTTGACAGGAGAGTCTATAAAATATTATCGCACTCGTATAATATACGTACAGCATTTGATGGCTAGTGGAATGGTATATATAAATACCAGTGAGTGTAGAATAAACAGAATATTCTACTTAGATACAAAGTACACACAACCAGGCTCTATTACTGCAAATAAGAGAAATGGGATTTTACATACTAGTCGAGATAATGAGAATTCCAACTGAGTTTTATATAAAAGATTGCACGATTGAGGAATTGAAAAGCAAGATTTGTACAGCTCCTCATCTCATTGAACTTTATCACAGAGATAGACTACTGAGTGAGGACAGATACACTTCTGATTATTCAATAAAAAACGGGTCTAGATTAGAAGCAAGACTGCTTACAAGAGGGGGTTACAGTGGAAATACGTTATTATCTGAAGATTATTTTGACAATTTGACAGGGAAATCGTTTACTTTAGGACAAGGATGTAGTATTTTATAGAAGACAATATCTCAAAATACCGACCGATTTATGTATCAACTCCCTTACTTGTTAATTCTAGAAAATACATTTTAATACATTAATATTTAATTAAATACTCCAACATTAATAATAAAATAATTAATGAAGTAATTAAGTAAGTAAGTAAGTAATTAATTAAGTAAGTAAGTAAGTAAGTAAGCCGGGAAAGATTTATTCACTCACGAAAACCTTGCATTATTTATAATTAAACTGTTTATCAGTTAATCATATTTTCACACACGCGTGTTGAGACTTAGTTTATGAATACGAAAAACAATAAAACAAAGAGTATTATTCCAATAATATTTGATAATTCAGCGATCCTGTAGAGTGATGATGTACTTTCTAATTTATTCATTAGCGTGTAAATTCAATTTTTTGACCTAAGATTTATAGAAAATTATCATTATCATATATAATATTAACAGAGATATATCATTAATCAGAAGAGATTGCTTAGCAGAATTGCACAATTAACAAAGATTACAAAGAAAAAGTTGTGTCTAATAGTAATCTATTATAAGCTAACAAGCCTGATAATCCATAATTATAATAATATTAAATATTTTAAATAATAAGCAGAGTTAATAAAATATATTGCGACTAAGCTTCGTATCCATTCAGACTGACATAGAATATATTAATTGTCTGCTTTCTAAAGGTTAGAACAAATTGACTTAGACTTGTTCAAAAACCAGCAAACACAAAAAAAGAAGTTCTAACTCCAATACAAATCTTCCAATTCCAAATTGCGGTTTACTATGGAATACTGTTGAATATCACATCATGTTAATATAAGAGATATAAATTTAATCATAGGACGAATAGCTCTGTATTTGTAGCATGAAATAGGCGAATATAGCACATATAATAATATAGTCATATCAGTTGATAAAGTAAATACCTACGCATTATTAACAAACAGCTGATTTCATATGTATTAATATGTTTCAACCTAACACACATGTGAAAATTGTGTATGCTCTACGTAGATACATAGGATAGCATAGAACATTGCTATTATTATTCTATAAACATTAAAGTACAAAATTAGACTATGGATACTAACCATAATTGTCTATATTCTTATTCAAGGTTGCAACCAAAACTGAATATTATCAGTATTCGTATCAGGCGGTAAGGGTGCTATTCACTGATATTCCATTCAAGCTGTCATCCAACACAAACATTTTATCCACATTATCTTGTAAGAGAATTTGAATAACAAATCAAATAATATATAAATATCTACAATCTGTTACAAGACAAATCAATAGATACCAGCTGATCAAATTTATGTATACTTGCTCCAGCACATTTGCTAGTACACAATACTCATTTAGATGAGAGGACATATTAAAACACGCTTGGTTAGCTAGAATAATTTCCATTATAATAATATGTCCAGATTTCTATAGAAATACAACATTTCTGTATAATTGCATTTGCAATGATAAACACATGTAAATATACATTTATTAATGAGGTAATTTGTCCTCAAGTATAGCTAATTTGTTTGTTTGTTGTTCAATAAGAATATATCAGGAATAAACAAGAATTTGTATACAAACAGTTGGATAATATTTATGAAGATGTAAGCAATATAAAGATATTGCATAGTACAGATTAACGATATAGGTGTTGTATAAATATCAAATATTACATAATTCTGTATAATAAATAAAATAGCTTTACAATAATACAAAATCTCTAGAAATGCTAAATATCATAATTATAAAATGATAAATCCTGTTTAGAAGCGGGGCTTATAAATCTCCAAATCATTTCGTAAAACATTCAATTTTCACGTAAATGAAAGGCAATCACAGACATATGTCTATCATTAAACCCTTATTATCAACCGTATTGATGAGAATATTGAGTTATTTAATTAATTAGAAATGACTTTCCCTTAATATATAGAGATAATAATTTAGAACAGATTAGGAACTAATTGACAAACTGTAGCTGTATTATAGGAGCGATAGGGATCGTTAGACTAGATATTTCCCTATAGATATAGCTAACGTATTAGAGAATGCTAGGAATGTAATACAGATACTGAAAGTGCAGGATATATTTATGATTATTATTTATAAATCCTGAGGGAGACTACCCGCTTTGATTTTGGGAGGTCGGGGAGGAGTATAAATACAAGAATTTGATATTTCAGATTTTCATTACAATGTATTGAATCAAGAAAAATAACAAATCAAATGGAATTCAAACAAGACACTTTCTTCATCTACTCATGTTATTTAGTAAAGATTTCTAGAAAGCTAAGTCCCGAGCAAGTGAAACAATTTAAAAACTGGTTAATAGCAAAAAGTTTATATTACGAAATCTATTTCAGTGAATCCCAACTTTCAGAAATGGATAAATACACAATTCTGAATATATTTGACATTCTCAAGAAACAAGATCTACTCGACCCTTGGCAAGATCCAATATTAGTTGATTTTCTTAAAGAGAACAATCTAGAACATCTCCTAGCTTATAAGCAAAATAATCATTCAAAGAAAATGGATTTTCCTTCACCAGTTGACCCAATGTGCCCAAACAATGAGAACATTCATTTCGCACGAGCACAATTCTCGGAATACAACAATTACTACAGACAAAGTACACTGAATCCTGAATTTACCTTCCAACCTCCTCCCCCACCTAGCCACAGCTCTACTCCTTATGAATTTAATTTCCAGAAACAAGTATTCGCTAATGAGAATAATTACAGAGCAGAGGTTAACGGCGGTGCAATGACAATAAACAATCTCACATACAACGGACCAATACAAGTAATAAACACAGGTAACACGACCCCAGAATCTAAATCTCCTGTAGATGAGCCAGAGGAAGTTAACTCCCCGATTAGTCCGGAATTTATTGACGTTATAGCTAGTGAAATAGGTCGTGAATGGAAAACAGTAGCGAGGAAAGGATTCAAGTTGGAAGAAGGAAAGATTGATGAAATCGAATATGACTCAAGAAGATTGAAAGACCAAGTAGTGCGGATGATAACACTATGGAAGAGTTTGAGTGAGGACTGTAGTCTATTGGCATTTGCTAGAGCTCTATGCAAATCGAACTTAAGAGGAATAGTTAAAGGCAACTTCCCAGTAGCTGTTTCAAGAGTAGCATTAAAGTAGAATTGATTTAGTAGTGATTTTAAACATAATTAAACGCAAAACTGTAGCAGCAAGCTGGCAATGGGCTTTAAGTATTTATTTAAGCTATTTTAAGTGTTTGTCTAATAAGTTGAATCATATAACTCATTTGTTAATGATTTAAGACGGACACCACAATGAGAAGAGCTTTAAGACGGTATTATTATGCAAAAATAAAATGAGACACATTCTATCTTATTAACTCACCATTAATACAAATAGGATTCACAGTAGCCTTAGATTAACACAGATAGGAAAGTCCCATTACCTCACAGCATATGTGATAGTACTGTCATGGTATTGCATAATGCCTGTCTCTGTGGGATAACATATCAAGGGAATTGAATATTATTAATAAATGTAATTGAGACAAGTGTAAGTAATGATTAACAGTAAAAACTGGGGATTTATCTAATTAAAATATGAAACTAATGAAAGTACATACAAATCTGTAAAATATTAAACACGTGAGTAACATGAAACTCATAGGGTAGCTATGAACGTAGGTCAACTAGTTTAGGGAAAATTCATGCAACATCGCTTAGATGACAAGAATTTCCGAAGATACAGCAATTTACACTTTCCAAAAATGGACAAATAATTAGCTCAAACTATAAATAACCGAAATTTGAATTTAGAAAAAAAGCAAATACAATCATAAATATATTTACAATCACATGATACAAACATCATTATCTTTATGAAGCATAATGTACGTTAAGTCAGTGAATAAGGGTAGAATTATTGCTGTATATACAGCAGTAATGGTTATTATCATACACAGGGGTAAAATCGCGAAGAGATTACTCTAAATTAAATGATATCATACTGAGGCATAATCATGTGTAATCAAAAGGAAAATCCATTGAATAACCAAGTATTAGAACAAGGGTCCTGACCCATTACTTTATTAAAATTGCAATAAAAGAGATCTCATTGACGTTATATGCAGTATATTGCAGTGTTAGCATTGCGACAGTAATCTCAGAAAATTAATTGAATACAATCATAAACGTAAAATTATTAATATTACTAATATAGCTATATAGAGAATATATTATCTTATTTATTCAAAAGATTTTCACAGTATTCTGTGATAAAAAGCTATCGTGGTGAGAATTTTGGTGTTGACTGAATACACAAAAATGTGCATAACCAGACACTCCAGAGATTAGAGTATGAACTTGTGCACGTAATGAGGCCATGGAGTAATCACTTGTTAACAAATTACAAATCAATCTCTAAGAAGCGATTAGTATTGTTCTAGTAACGGCGAGTATTAAGGAAAATTGGCAGATAATTATAGGATAATTTTCAGATAAATATGGCAATGAATGTCCATATATAGTGCAGTATAAGATTCTATTGACGCAGTGTACAAGAAATTATACAATATTATATAAATTTAAAGTTAGCAGAGGGTAATATAACAACAAATATACATATAACTAATAACCACAAAAGTATATGCAGAATTATAATTAGATGTATCACGTCATAAAGTTGACGTACGTGGAATATCTTTCGATACTGAGTTAGCTACAGCAGGAGTACCCAACAATAGATTTGTGTTTGTAAGCTTAAGTATTTGAGATTCGTAATTTGCTCTAATTTCATCAATTCTCTCAATAGAGATTGAAGGTAGGAAGTCTGTAGCATCTGTATTATCGCAGAGAGATAGAGTTTGGTTATATCTCTCCTTGATAGAGTATACCCATTTTCCTAGGTTATTATCATCTTCTTCCAGGTCACAAATATCGTATAGTGTAGAAGATTCACTCTGTAAAGATTCCAAATCCTTAAGCTCCTTAATAATCCTAGCTTTATGAGATTCTGTATCTTTAATTAGCTCTTCGTATTGCTGATCAATTTCAGTTTGCAATCCATTCCATTGCTGAGTAGCTCTTGTAATTACTTCTTCTAATCCCTGCCTTGCTTCTCCCAAAAGTAAAGGTTGATCCGCCTTAATACGTCCTAGACGTTCTTCATAAATGCTCAAATAATCTTTGAGTGTTTGGATGCGATTTACACTGAGGGTTTTCATGTGCCTTAGATGTCCAGGCCTCTTGTTAGCGGGGCGTTTCTTAGAAGCGAGGAGAGTAGCGTGACAACAAATAGGTGTGAGTGTACGAGCATCTGAAGCTGAATCGTATTGGTTATGTACATGAGTGTTATCGTCTGGTTCAGCCTTCTTTATGATAAACGGGGCCTTCATGTGTTCCTCAGGGTTATCCGATACGACAACAGAATCATCACTGGTCTCATTAAGCGGGGGAGAAGCTGGAGGAGATGGTTCAGGACTGGAATAAGTCAGGGAATCTTGTTCCATGGAATTATTGTTTGTTACGCTCTTATGTTTTATCCTATCAGGTACTTTAGAGTGACTATAAACTTTACGTTCTGTCAATCCTGAGTTATGACCAAGAGCTGTCTTACTATTACAATCACGTGTTCTAGTTATATTATGGGAATCCTCAGATTTCCCTCCATTCACTTTATCCTTATTGAAGCTGCCATGTGAAGATTGAGATCTGTTTGAATAGGATTGATATTTGGTTACAGAAGATTTGGGAATATTAGATTTAGCCTGAGAGGTCGTGGTGGAAAACTTCTTTTCAGAGCCAGGAGACGGAGTATTGTCCTTTGGAATGACCTTTGAACCTCCAGGGGACTTAGTTTTACCGTCGAGTTTAATAGGGATATTTACAGCACTCATATTTTTACTTAACTATTTTGTAATATGCACAATCTCTATATATATTATGCCACAAGGGTATAGCTTTCCTGAAATAGAAAGTATAACGTTAATGACTTATAGCGACATAATCTAATAAATGGCCTGCTATAATATGAGCCATGCAGTCTACGTAGCAGGTGCTTATGAGTTTGGAGTCAAAACATTAAATTAGTGGGAGGAGTAGACGTTAGTTATTAATGGTTTTAATAACAGATTGTTTGGTAATAGTACAGACACGTGGATGACGTAATATGTAGATCTCAAGTAAATAAGCACAAACTGCAACACTGTATTAATGATTTCTTTCAAAGTCATGTAATTTTCTCAATTTATTGCATTCGAATCTGTATGGATTTGCTTCTCGTTTAGAGTTTGAAATATTAAGAAGAGGAGCAATAGAAGGTCGGCCGTGAGCACATTGGAAAGGTAAATTGCATTTAGTTAGTGAATCCAATAGCTTTATAGAACAATTTCTATCTAGCTTATCACCAAACTTTATTGCTCCATGACAAGCCTTAGATTGCAGTGCTAGGAGCTGAGAATTGGGAATAGAATATTGGTTATTGGTCTTAACCTCTGATAGCAAACTCTCTAATCGTATTCTCTCGTGTACAGCGTGTTGATCAAACAACACTAATATATCTTTATTATTAACTGACAGTATACAACAAAGAAACTTCTTATCTATTTGATTAATAAAAACAGCTGATTTTATGTCTGATTTAGAAAACGCAAAACACTCTTGTGACCAGAACTTGCAACATTTAGAATTAGTGATTAGAGGTTGTGAATGGAAACTATTTGTTTCTAAAACGACAGAAGAGTTACGTTCTCTGCTACAAGCAGTATTATCTAATGTTAATCGAGTAGTACCAGCCTCTGTAAGGGACCTCTCTTGAATAGGAGTGATATCAAATAAGGATTTATTAGACTTTAGTGTTGTAGATGAGTGGGAAGACTGGTAATAAGAATTCCCAGTAAGAGGATCTATTACAACCTCTCTACCTTGTGTAACTGTGTGTAGCATTATTCTATTAATAAACCAGATAAAGACTTTTCTAAATATAAAGCAAAATACACAAGTTATATAGCAAAATAATAACATTATAGCTAGCAGAAGTTTACACACTCTATTATCCTATATTTAGTACCGCATCTCTGAACACATCAGTTCCTTTCTTCAAGTCTACCAGCAGACGTTTGTACAAGTTCTTCTGTCGTCTTTTGCAAAGAAAGAAATGAACGAAAACACGGAACCATTCAGTCTGAATAATAAAATCCTCTACAATGAGAGATACACATAGATGCACCCCTGCGAATAGAATCACGCCTAATTTGAACGTCCATGAGTATATGTACTTTATCTGTATGAACGTGTATATCTGGTGTAGGATATTCAGGTCATGTCCAGGAAGGAAGGCGAACACCAGGGATATTAGAGTTAGGAATATGAAGCAGATGACAAAATATAAATTCGTGTAGAAAGGCTTACGATAAGGGGGACCTACTGAAAATACAAATGCAATGATTAAGTACTGAAAAGTAGAGAATGGGAATACGACAGAATTCTCGAAGTTAGCTGTGTCAGGTTCAGCAAAGGGATTCACTAGCACTACGAGATTAGCTGGTACATACCATTTAGTAGTTCTCAAAAGAATATAGCTAGATATCTGGAATCCAATAGCCAGAAGAATATGTACACCACAGGATATTAGGTTAATTGAGTTAACAAGATTAGCAGATGGTCGTCTGTAAGCTAGACGTGAATAAGGTTTAGTGTAACCCATAACGAGAGCTAGTGCGAATACCTGAATAAGATCGATGTAGAGGTATTGCCAGTCTCCTAAATTTGATAACCACCAGTACATTATAACTACAGATGTAAACTCTATGACACAGTATAAAGCCATAAATTTGAATATACTGAATGCTGTTACTAGTGCAGTTCTACCTTCCTTAATAACAACAGGGATACAGCTAACATCTTGTATCTTAGAAGTGAAGTGTGAAGCTACCGAAGCCTCAGAATCTGACAGACTTACTCCAACATCTGCAGTTTTTAACGCCCCGCAATCATTCGCACCATCTCCACACATCGCTACAACATATCCTAATTTCTGTAATTCTTCTACAATAATGGATTTAAGCTTAGGAGACATTCTAGCAAACACTACACACTTCAACAGTATAGCTATTAGTAAGTATCTACTGGCATGTCTATGTATTAGCTCAAATGTAGTACCGCTAATAGCCAGACAGTAGTTAGTGCTAGGTAGCTGTGTTAGAGGATTTCCTTCTAGCATAGGAGCTTGCTGTAGCTCAGGATTATGTGGAGTAAATATGATATCACTGTCTATACCTTGGTTAAGGGAGGTATCATTCAGTGAGATTATGAACACTTCTGACCGTGGTTGTATCACTTCACACTCTAGAGCTACATTGACAGCTGTCAACATGTTATCACCTGTTATCATGACGACTCGTATATCAGCTGTATTCAGCTCACGTATTACACTGGTAGTAATAGGTTTAAGCTTATTTTGCATGAGGAATAAGCCTAAGAACTTGAGATCTGTCTCCATGTCATTTCTAGGAATTCTACTGACTTTATGCCAGGGAATAGTCAGCTCCTTACAGCCAATTGCTAGTACACGTAACCCCATATTAGTGTATAGAGCTAGAACTTCATTAAAATCTTTAGGTATAGAATCTGGTGTAGATAAGCTAGCTATCATTTCAGGAGAACCTTTAGAGTATAACATAAGGTTTTCAGGTTGTTCATCTCTCAGGCATTTCACTACAACACTCATTCTCTGTAGTTCTGAAGAGAATGGATATTGATGTAATATACCAGCTTCATAACTACAGTCTGTATAAGGAGCTCTAACTAGAACAGGTACCAATAAATCAAACCTATTAGTCTCATCTTGCGGTTCTTCTAGCTCCCATCCTGTAGCTTTAAACATATTAATATCAACAGAGTCACCGACCAACTGGTTATTTATCAGTGTCAATGAATGACAACTTGACATAGCAGTGATTAACGGTGTAATACCTAGCTTACGGGGATTATGTACTGGCTGTTCAAAGGTCTTACCTACCGGTACCACACCCCAGAAATCTAACCCATCCTCTGTAAGAGTACCTGTCTTATCGAAACACACACACTTAATCTTACCACACACATTAATCCTCTGAGGACTAATACAATATATTCTATGTTTCTTAAGCCGAGCCAGAGCATATATCATCCCAACAGTCATAGCAGCTGGTAGAGATGGAGGTACAGCAGTGGTGAATAGGTCTGACATTAATAGGAATATTTCAAAGGGTTCCTGCCCTCTAATAGCCTGGTATACTAGTGTATACAACATTCCTATTACCCCCAATAGGATCAGGAATATTAGGAATTTTAAAGATTGTTTGTAGAATCGTAGTCTAGTTGGCTTCGGGTATAAAATAGATCGAACTAGTTCTCCCTTAGAAGTACTATAGCCTGTTCTTATTACAAAAGCTAGTACTTTAGAGTTTGGTAGATTTCTAGTTTGTATTACATCAGTACCATTGAATAGATTTTGACGTTTGTTAGCTGTTACAGAGTATAGCTCTGCTTCATGTAAGAGAGGGGTCTTAAACACAGGGACACTCTCTCCCGTTAACATACTCTCATTCACTATAGCATTACCGGATATTAACACGCAATCACACGGAACCCTAAGACCAGTACGAGGTATCTCGATGACGTCACCAGGATACAAGGCATTACTGGGTGTATTATGGTATACAGATTTACCACGGTGTACAGTTACTTTACAGGAGAATGCAATCATGTTCTTAAGCTGTATCATATTCTTACGCGTCTGATATAGACTGAGTACTATAGAAATGCTTGAGATTAAGAACACAGCTCCCGCGTAATAGTAGTAATTAACTAAGACCCATATGATAATGCTGAATACTTGGAATATGTAGAAAGGATTGAGTATCTCTTCTACAAATAACTGGAGATACGATTTAACAGGCACATCAATCAGATTAGGGCCGTATACTTTAGCTCTATCTTTTGAATACTGGCTAGTGTCTTGCCCAGCTAATTCATATATTTGTTCACATGTATAGCCTACGTCGTAAGCTGTTTGTTTACGAGCCTCTCCTTCTAATTCATCCACTATATACCTAGACTGACGGAATATGAAATATCGGAATTGATAGGTTTGTTCTACTACGAGTCTAGCGTGTTCATGTTCTTCCTGGGAATTATTTATAACCAGTGAATCACTGTTCTCAAGATCGACAGAGCAAATTTTAACTATATTCCAATCATTGTCTACGTCACGGATAAGAACATGGGTAGCGTCCTTCACAAAACAACGATGTCCGATAAAATAACTTTTAATTCTAGGAAACCAGTACGAGAACAGCAGGAGGATTCCTAGACTTAGAAAACCGAGCAAATAGAATAGAACAACAAGCCATTGGTTAACCTTATACCAGATTAGAATTCTAATCTCAACTTCACCCCGTGAATCTTCAGATTTGCTTGTTGTAGTGTTGGTAGAGTTAGTTGTATATTCTCTTGCTGCCATACTCTTAAAGTATTGGAATTAGAGTTACCCAGTTATTCATCCATTAGCAGTAGAGTACTTAAGTAGATGTGTAGGAAGACTAACAATGAAGTTGTTATGGGATTAATTACATTAATAATAAATTTAAAATAGCAATATATATTAATTAAAGTGGATTAAGGGCTGAGATATCAAATTTACAGAAATAATAAAGTACAATTCTGATTCAGAAGTGAGGCTTTGGGGTTATTTCATCCGTTTTAAAGTTGGGCGTTTAGAATAGTGCGTTGTATTGTGTACTCGCATATGTGACGATAGAGACCGTTGTGTGGGATAGGAATGTTTGCAATGTTTACATTCATAAGTAGGTATGTGTTTAGAAATATGATTGATGAAAGGTAGCTCGTAAAAATACTTCGCGGAACAAGTTTCGCAGATAAACTGTCTTTTCTGCTTCTTCTGTAATTTAATTTTTTGTTGAATTATTTTAGATTTTTTGACTAACAATTTATCCTTCTTAGCGACTTTAGTTGTTGTATCAGTTACTTGTGCAGCGAATTTATCTACTTTTAGTTGTGAGATCTCTAAGTCTTTGAAACGTTGGAAAGTTGGGACAATTCTCGATGTATTTGCATTAGAAATATCATTATATTTAGATAAATTAGAATTTAATTCAAACTCTGTACTGTGTATGCCTTTAAGACAAATGTCAAAATGATCTAAGTGTTTTATATTAATCACTTGAGTGAAATTGTTTAAATACTGAGAATAAGGTAAATGTCTGATTGGGTTTTCACATACTATTTGTGAGCTTTCAGATTTAAAAGTAGAATTTTCAGGTCTAGAATCGTCCATAAAATGAGACGAGAAAGAATCGATTTTCAAAGAAAACGAATCATTGAATGAAGAGCATTTTCCGGCCAAATTGGAGAAGGCACTATCTTCATTTTCTATTTTGATGGTAGAGTAGCCATTTTCCATTGGAAAGTTATTAACCATATTCACAAGACTGCAATCTTCTGCAATAGTCTCAATTTTAACGTTCTGTAATGTAGATCTAGATTGTTTTTCTCTAAGAACAAATCGTTCTTGACTGAGAATATCTATAGACATAGCGAATATCTATCCAGCAGATTCTATTACAATATAAAGTATAAATTTGGTTGATATTATGCAAATAAATTTACCACAATTAACATAGTCAATAATTAGCTATAGTAACCTAATTCAATTGCATAACAAAGAATGGAAAGTAATAATAAATTTAGTAGAAAAGTCTACAAAGTTTGGGTAGGAAAACTATTGAATAAGAGATCGGGTCAAATGAGAGTATCACTAGTATCACCATTTTGATACACAGCATTGCTGTAGACGGGAAAGCGAGGCTGAGGTCCTACACGCTTCATCGTACCAGAAGTCTTAGCGTATCTCAGTTTCCTGGAACGCCTATTGCGTCCGTACCAATAGCGGATTACTACGAGGACTACCAGTACTACAATAAACAGAGCTAATAGAACAACTACAACAGCTAGGAAGGAGCTAGCTGTACTGTCTGATCTAACTATAACTTTAGGGGTAGCTTGTATCATAGTATGTTGTACTTTAGTAATGGTATATGTAGCTGTAGGGAGTATAGGCGTTTCTGCAGGTTTAGGAGTAGTTACTGTAGTTTCAGGAGTAGTATCCGTATGTGTGTTAGTAGTGTGAGATATAGTTGTAGCTGTAGTAGTAGTAGTAGGTTCTGTAGTAGCTGTAGGCCCAATTATTCCAGGAGATTTAGTAGTAGTAGTTACTGGAGGGGTCGTGGTAGTTAGAGGTAGAGAATCAGTAGTGATAGAAAGGTAACCAGGAGGTCCGTCTACAAACTCAGTGCTCTTGGTGTAGGCATTAACAGCAATAATATAGGTTGTATCAGGACTCAGACTATTAATTACTAGAATGTATTCTTCTCCAGGCGTGTAGTCAATGGGTGTATATTTGTGAGTAAATACGTTATACATTAGTTCATTATCCTCTAAAACTTCTAAATGGTATCCTGCTATTATACCTCTGTAAGCACCGTCATCAGCTCGAGTATATGATTCTGTATTCCAGCTGATTGTAACAGCTGTAGTATCAGTCTCTACCAAGGTTACGGTAGGGGTTGTAAAGAATGGCCAGCAAGTATTATTACCAGCATTATAAGGAGAATACAAACACACACAATCACCCCTGCTAGTGAAAGCTTCGGCATCAGATTCTCCTAGAGATTGAGGAGTAGCAGAATACTCAGGACAATCTATACACGGAACTTCTTCGTATTTATCCTGATAGGAATCAGCGAGACAAGGCACACACATGGAACTACTGATACCATGACCTGGTGGACAAACACAGCTGGTCTCAGAGATGGAACCCTCCCTCTCTGTTACTAAGGATGTGGGACATGAGAAACATTGGTGGTTACCAGGTTGTGACTTGTAAGCACCGTAAGGACATAGATTACATTTAAAACTATCACTATCGATAACACTAGTAGCTCCAATAGAACAAATACACTGATTTGATAGGACATTAGGATCTGAGTTAGCAGGACACTGAATTGTAAGAATATAAGTTGTATCAGAATCCTGGCAGTTATAAGTTCCTGTATCTGGGAACTGAAACCTATCAAATACTAGAGTACCAGTATCAGTAATACTCAGATTAGGATCATTAATGATTTCCAGAACAGAGTTATCTTTCATCCAAACAGATGTGGAATCAGAGTTAGCACTCTCACAAGATAGATAATAAGTTTGTTGATATATGTATGTTAGTGTAGTGTCTTTAGATGTTACAAAGGTTGAGAATATGCAGAGCATATAAACAACAATATAATATTGGAGAAACATTACTATTAGCACTCTCCTATTCTATATATGTTATAACAAAAATTAGACTACTGAGGGAATAGATTCTATATTGTTTAGTAATTAAATGGAAACTATAAACTATCTTAGAACATATTGCGATACAGATATTATAAATCAATTTTATGAATGCACCAATTACAGAACCACACCCCCTCAGTTCTGCTCTTAACCCCCACACATGCCATATGGTAAGTACCTACTTTACATTGATCATTATGACATATAATAGTATGATCAGATTGTTTGCCTTTACATATACAGATGCTATCTCTATTTGTATTAGGATATTCTTTAGAGGGAGATGGCATAGCGGGAGAACTAACTCGTCTGTGTGTAGGTATTCTGACAATCTCATTGTGAGGTTGTTTCCTCCTGTGTTTAGATACAGGTTTGTTTATAGGCAAATCTCCCCGTGGGACAGAGTTAATAATCTCACCCGGTGCCTTATGATGAACTACAAGTTTAGGAGCAGTCTTAACCTCTGTGTAACAGCTATCAAGATTATACAACTTATCATCAAGCAATTTGACTACGTCACTCATAAAATCGGATTTATATTTATAAGCCTGATTCAAAAGGAGAGCTCTATCTCCACTCATATCCTCACCCTCTATTTCAGTCAATATATTAGTTATTTGTACGTCATACTCCCGAATACGGGAAATTAGTTCTTGTAACTCATTTGGTACATCTTCTAAGCTTTCATGAACAGTTTTAGCGTATTTCTGTAACAATGGATCCATTTACTAATTTCTAAGAGTAAGGTAGTTTATGAAAACACAGGAACAAAATTAAGTAATGCAACATAGTAATCAATGCTCTACATTAATAAAACTTGATGAAATACATTGAGAGACATGCAAATGAAAACTTAGTTCTTACAACACCTGAGAGAGAATACAAAATATACAAATATATATCTTAGATTAATAAATAATATTCTTAACAAACTCAAACTCTCTCCTAACATTACCTTCCTGAAGAATAACTGATTCTTTCAAAGGCTTAGAATCAAAATGTTCTCTAAATACAAACACAAAAACAATAGACATACCACAAGCAATATTATCAAGCTCCATAACAAAATCTCCCTTTAGATTAGAATCCATTTCCTTCAATATCTTACCACCAGCTGTTTCATACTCTATTTCAACTGCAGACACAACTCCACTCGGCTCATTACTAGCATCTCCTGTCACTAGTATACTATATCTGTCATTAGTCACGTCTGTATACAGACAGAATTTCCTAATCATTTTGAACTGACTAATCTCTATAGAATAAGCCTTACAGATATCTCTCATAGCTGTGTCACAATAACAGTGTATGTTAAGTACAGAATTATTATCATACGAAGTGTCTTGTAGATTAAGTATTACTGTCTGTTTAGCTAGAAATGGTAACTGACAGAAAGGAGACACAGTTAGAGAGGAGCCTATCACAATAGCTAAATCAGACTTTTTCGCGATTTCCCAAGCGCGATTCAGAGGTTCTTCAGGTGTAGTTTCTCCCATTCTAGTCCCAGTTTTCTGTAATCTCCCTCTACAATTGGTATCATCACATTTCCTTCCGAGAGAAGGAACAACAACAGAACGTTTCCAAAGCATTTTACATTTCAAACATTTCTCAACAAAAACATTCCCAAACACATCAGCAATATATTCATCACTCAATCCACTCTTCTGATGTAAACCATCATGATTAGAAGTAGCTACAAACTTAACTACCCCTCTATCAACCAGCTCTGTTATAGCACAGTGAGTGTATGTAGGGTAAATACAGTCTAGATCTTGTTCCTTGAGTCCTAGCACTACCAGAGGGGTCTGTTTAGTCTCCAACCCGTGTTCTCCCCTGATATCAGGTATGCTAGCTGCTGTGCTTATACCAGCTCCTGTGTATATTGTAATGAACTTAGATTCCTTCATTAGAGATATTAACTTTGTCATTTTTCTGGTATAATATTCTGGATTATCTGTGTACTCTTTAAGTACTGTGCGTTGTATGTCATTCTCTGCCATATAAATGCTATACAACAATCAATTACGGTTATATACAACACGGATGTATCGAAATACCCGCTATATATCAAACTAATTATCTAGCTCCCTTGAACTCCGATATACAGTGCAAACTCGATTATACGGACACGTTGGGACCTGTCAAAAGTGTCAAGATAATTGAAGTCGCACTGTAACGATAGTTGAGTGTATATTCTATTTATATGTAAGCTAGATCTTCTATAGTTTTATCTCACTATAGCCCACTCTACAAGTCTAAGAATTAGAACATTTATGTACATATAAGATATAACTAAAATGAAGTTACCAGTCAAACAACATCTATATAGGAATACCACTGAATATCTGGTTCTTAAGAACCTGACTCATCAATCCTTGTATAGCCTCTATAGACAACTTACTACTGTCCTTAGTAGCCTTCTCTAGCTTACCAGCTCCCTCCTTACTTCTAACTCCTCCATGCATATAAGAACGTTCTACCTGTTCTATCTGCTCGAGTTTCTCAGACATATCAGATATTTGTATAGAGCTATACTCTTCATTAGCTACTAGAGGATTTGTAGTTAGTGTACTAACCCAGTATTTATTCCATAGCTGATCCAGTAGTTTGCTATCTAGACTGCTCTTAAAGTAGCTAACATTAAGAGGATAATATCTTTTACAGTGAATACCAAAATCTTCGATCTTCTCGAAAGGAATACTTTGATATTCTGATTGCGCATCTTCTTTGGGTGAATAATCTATATAGTATTTGTGTAAATATGTGTACGAGATGAATCATTAGGTGTTTACCTTCTGGATATGTCCTAAACGCCCCTAGATGTACTTTACCAGAAGCAGCAGTACGAGTAGGATCTATAACTATTGCTACAAATGGTTCTTGATACATCTGATTAGTAAATTGGGTACTTACGTCAATACCGGATAGCCAGCAGCCATATCCTGGATGGCTGTGATACCATCCAATACAATTCTCAGGTCTACTCACCTACACACACATTAATAACAACAACACATAATTATATGGCATGTATATTAACTCACTTCTTTACTGAAAGTAAAATACTGAGACATATATTCATAAGCTGAGTCCAGTGCATTAACTCGAGTCTCTGTACCTTCTACAGGGAGTGCAAATACATCCATACACACCATGGTGCTACCCAGTAGCTTGCCTTGTAGCATACCCATTACTTCTAGTCTTCCTCCTGAACGTGCATGCATTACCATCTTAAGGAGAGCTAGTGCTGATATCTTTAGCTCTTGGAAGTAATGTACGTCACTCTGCCATTCCTTCTTCTTGAGCAGATCCTGCTGTTCCTTAGCATGATATCTGAATAATTCATCAACTGTAGATGTAGTTTGTATCTTGTTAGCCTTCATCCAGTCCTGCTTAGCTGTTTCTGAGGGCTGAGATTTCCCTGACATTACAATTATACTAACTTCTAAGTTCTAAATGAAATGAGTACGAATATTTGCATGAGAATAATAGTATACCTGTAACCAATAAAATAGAATACTAGATACATATCAATCAATATATATAATCCTAGAAAATCAATAGACATCCTTTAGAATTGCTGGTAATAACAGCAATATTACCTTCATTGCTTACAGCTATACCTTTAGGATAAGCAATGCAATAAGATTTAGTAGAATGTATGATGTGATCCATGCTGCCATCTTTAGAGAAAATAACAATAGAATCTAGATAGCTGTTGCTGATAATGAAATTACCATCCAAATCAACATCAAAGTATAAAGATGCTACAACACCATTGAGAGGTATGGTCCTTATGGTATCTCCTTGTAAACTCATTAGTCTTATACGAGCAGTCTCTTTGCTCTGAGACTCTAGCAAGTATATGAGACCGTATACCTTGAGAGCGGTAGGGGATTCAAATGGTATGCTTGGAGAGAGAAGATAGAAAATAGAATTTTCTAGAAAAAATACTTTGTTTGATTGTTGATTGCAAATATACCAAACTTCTTCCTTTGAGACATCAAAAGCTGCAACATGAGATGTATCAGTGGGGTATTTCAACTTCTTAACAGGGATTGGAGATATTCTGGGATTTAATTGAAAAGATTTGAATTGTATATGTCTCATAGAATGTAAGTTCTCGATCAAATACAGTTTATCATTTCTACATGTAATAGCACGAGGGAATCTTATACCAGAATTATACTTGGAAATTATATTTGCTTTCTTATCGAATATTACAATACAATTCTGTTTGAAATCAGAAACGTAAATATTCTGAGTTTTCTCATCTATAGCTATGTGATTAGGATGAGACAGCTGATCAGGGGCAGGAGATTCACAACAAACACCTCCATGATAAATTGGAGCTATTTTCTTAGAGTAATCGGACTGATGACTCAAGGTGTTACTTAGCTCATTATTATTATTAAAATCTATTTTATCTAGAATATGAGATAGCTCGTCATAACACACACCACCCCATGATATCTCTGTCAGCTGTTTGATCGATTCCGCATGCTGAGACTTTAACTCTGCAATCTCTAGGTCATTCTCATATAATTTCTTGTTCATAAGAGCATTATTCTTTATGTTCTGACATATGAACTCCTTCATATCCAACAGATCCCGGATATGTGATAGGTTACTAGCTTGTGCACTCTTAATAATCTCGATTAGCTTATCTTCTCTCTGAGTAAGGATCTTATGTAACCCAGTGAATTTACCTCTGATATCTTCTATAGCAGAATCGAGAGCCCTATCAGCCATATAATTTATCCTACAAACAAAATACAAACATTAAGAATAGATAATACATATGAAAATATAGAAATATGTATTGTTAGCCTAACTAATAAGTAAAAAGTCAAAACTCAAGGGAAAAAACAAAAATAAAAGTAATCGAGTAGCCGTAGTATAGTTGATGAGATCTACTATCTTCTTGTCTTTATCACAGAGAAAACACACACAACAACAACCAGGAGTAACACCAGCAAAATGATAACAATTGCAGAAGCTACACTAGCTGAGATAATAACAATTGTGTTAGCAGCTAATGTAGGTATTACGTCATCAACAGGTATAGCTATATCATCAATAGTTAACCGTACTCCTTCTATATGTATTCTGAGATATATAGGATTAAATACGAGATATTCTTCTGGTACAAAGAAGCAGAATTCTGTCGGTAACATTGTACTGAATCCTGTAATGTTTGCTACAATATTGTTATTCCTTATTAGAGAGAAAGTGAACATATTTTGCTGTGTAAAATCTACGTCATAAGGTCCAGGGCAAATAGTACTAGCATCTTCATTGTACCAGCAAAACTCAGTTAGTGACAAACGAGTCAAAGTTTCATTCCTCAATTTAGGGAGATATAAACTGGTGGAATAGTATATGGTAGCACCTATACAATTAGTAGTGTTAATCTCTATATTATAACAAGTGTCAAACAGGTTATTAACAGAGAATATCTCATCAGGAAGATCGTTATAAGAAACTGAATAATTTAACTTAGACATGGGATCAGATATACCAATGACGTAAGAGAGTAAATCCTCTCTATGAACTACACCATTATGCTGTATAGCAAGTTTGAATCCACTCTCAGTCACAACTTTAAGGGATAGAATAGTGACATCAGCAGGATAAGGAGCTACCAGTATAGAAGCATTAGATTCTATACTTGTTGATATAACTGTATTAGTCATGTTAGACCATTCAATAGATATACATACTACACTAGCTGGAGCCTCTGATAGTGATACGGATTGTATTGTTAAGTTCTGATAAACAGCTGATGAGTCAGTGTACGCGTTTGAATGTATTATACGAGATGTATCTATAGGAGGATAGTGAAGAACTGATATTACCAGATTAACTAAGTACTCGGTATTGTCAGGCTTATTGGTACTACACACAAATGTAAGGTCTTCCTGAAAGCAGCTATGAGTGGGGATTTGTACAAGAGAGCTGGTTACAGGATCCATGGTGTATAGCATGTAGCTGAATAGTGTGAGTAAGCTCCAGACGTGTGTATACATCAGATAGATAGATAGATAAATAGCTTATGAATAAATCGATAGTATTATATCGTATCGTTTCCAAACCCCTTTTAACCAGTAGCTCCCAAATTTTATATCCTGTGGATGCCCTGCTATCGCATGTGGATCACTAAGGGGGGTCATTGACCACAAGTTAGGAGTGCTGTCGAACGAAAGGATTATTAATACAGGAAATAGCTGCTCACATTGCTTCTATAGGCCAGTTATACGATGCTATAGCTTATCTGTACTTACACAGAAATATAATACGATAATTAAATGCCATTGAGAGACTATATGATTTGGTAATAAATAGGTTTGTGGAGATATTGGATAGAAATGACAGAAATTAATCCAAATACAGATCCAGAGAAAGAACATGGAGATAGTCAAGAAGTTACCAATAATAAAGTATCTTATCAATATGATAACTGGGCTACAACAAATGGATCAACTATAGAAGTAGAATCAATAAACAGATCTGATGAACCGCTCGATCGACAAAGAGTAAAGTCAGTATACCAAAGATATGAAAATACAGTCCCTAAGAAGCAGAAGAACATAATAGCTAGTCTAGTATCCTCACTAATGATTATATCTCTATGGTTAGTCTTCATAGTACCTTCTGTATGGCTTATTTGGGCATTTGCTGACTATTTCCTAGACAGACTCGACCCACTGGTAAGTACCTTACCTTATTTGTATGAATAACTCAAACAATAATTATTGCAGACTATTATTACTGATAATTAGCCTAACACAAACAAAGCATGAATCAGTGACTTAAATGCAATATAAAACAAAAGTTAGCAAGTCAATCAATAAGTTAATACAAACAAAACACAGACAGTACAGCTCTTAATAGCTAGCGTATCTTTGTATGTACTGGTTCACTTTACGCTGAAAACCTGCTTTATCGTTATTGAACTGTTTAGCTGCATCTTCGTTTAATGGATCCTCAAAATTGCAGAGATCTGCGAAAAGTGCGTCAATACCGATAACAACGTCCGTGAGAGTTCTAACCGGTGACCATCCAGTTCCGTCTAAGCTAGCTTGTCTGAGCAAACTCAAACACACATCTCCTTGCTCCGTTATGTTAGGATGCCATATTTTAGTATGACATTTCACTTTCGGAGGACTCATGTTGTAATCCACAGGTATCTCAACTTCAAATACGAATTTCCCTTTATTCCACATTCCATCCTTGGGTACCACGTTGATATGGAAATGTCTTAGGTCGTCTCTGTTAACAAAATTAAGTTTGCAAGTCTTGGGTAGTGCTTGCTCAAGAGCAGCAATTTCTTTCGTTAAGAGTGTCATTACGATTGTGTCCCCTACTCGTGCGCTTTTAACACCTGTAGCTTCTTCTTTCTTCATTCGAGCGAGTGCAAACATTTCAACTTTTTAAGCTAATAATTGTATTTTAGAGTGAAGAAACAGTATCAAATATATTGAGGCCAGAGAGCTGTACAAGAAATATTACAATACAAACTGCAATAGATGAATTACGGAGAGTAGCAACAGGTAAGTTTATGATTAAACGTATGTACAGTTAACCACAGTTATATCGAAGCTCAATGGACAGTGACAATAACTTCCATAAAACTGATGAAAATTATATTACTTTTGGACCATATGTGTACTATTTCAGACTTCCATATAAGCGGATATCTGAGTTCGATATTACGAGAGTTGACTGTTATCGAAATGCCTTCATTCAATAAACACGATAATATAATGCAATAAGAAAGCAAGCCAATTTATCTAAGAAAGGACTATTGAAAGAGTGCTAGAATAAATGGCATCATTATTGTTTAAAATACAATTGAAATCTGCTTACAAATACTAATCCTAACTTAAAGATTATTTAGATGGATTCTTTCTCTATCACTGTTACTAGGTGGTTTCAACACAACAAATTTCACTTGTGTGTCTACATTCGTGAGTAATGGTACTCAGTGTGTACCGGAGTGTCTCGTGTGGTTCCCAGGAGGACAGACGTACTACAACATACTCATAATAATAGTTCCTATACTCTCATTTATAACTCTAATAGCAGCTAGTATAGGGGCATCTACATGGTTATTTCGTAAGAGTTTGTAAGTTGTTAATTATTATTAAATTTAGCTCAAAATGTCTGTACAATTTACCAATTTATATTCAGATGGAAGTTCCCTCACATTATATCCTTATACCTGATCGTGTGTGTGATTATGGAAGGTAAGTATTTATAATCAAAAGCATTACTAATACGAAAATTGCGATATTAAGACTGGACCATGGATAAGCTAAATAATGGTTGTCTTGTCAGCTTCAGTTTTCTCGTGAGTAGAGCGAAGAGAATAATTACTCCAAATCAATATCTGATAGAGCCCAATACAAACTGGTAACAAACAAAGCATGTGAAATTCCGCGTTTTGTACAGATAAAGATTTAGTTTCGTCCGTTTCCTGGTAACCATATCTTGTTAAAATATTCACCACAAGCATGGGACATAGAGAATGAGCAGGTTTCGTGAACAGAGCATTCAAACCGAATATAATGGAAGAAATTGGCTTTTTCCTGTTATACATAGCAGTATCAGAGTCTATGACGTCAGCTACCAACATATTGAATAGTGAAAACGTAGCAGAAGCGAGGCCTGAATCTATAGTCATGTATAGGATGATAAGATAAGGATGCTGCATACCTAGGATATATATTATAATAGGGGAAAACATAGTAATTATATGAGACGTCATAACAATACGGAAAGCCCCAACTTTGGGTAGAGCAGGTGCGAATACTCCCAGCACGATTAGTTGAGGTAGAAAGAACATTATTCCTGAAGAGAACAAGATGAAGTGGCTTTTAAGAGCTGTTTCTGGTATGACGTCACGAGAGAATATATTGAAAAAACTAGAGCTAAAAGTCTTATGGAAAATCTGCCCAAAATTCATGAAAACGAATGCTAGAAAATTCTTATTCTTTAGTACTTGAATACTAATAATTTTCCAATCCTCACTCTCTAGCTGTCTCTCTCCTTCAAGACTCATATCACTATCTAGTTCCAGATAATTACTAGCATAACGCTGACAAATAAATCCTATTATAGCTATAGCTATAGCTGTGTATTGCATACCGCGAATAGATTGCCCATGACTTGTAGTGTATTGTACACCGATTAGAAAAGTAGCAGTAATAAGAGATGTTAGCTCATGAGATAGAGTTGTTGTTCTACGTACCTTCAGAGAATAAACATGTAATATCCATAGTTATAAAAAAAGAAATAAACTCACTTCTTGTACTTGTGATAATTCCGCGAATGCCGCAGATTGAGCTAATCCTATATACGTGAACATAGTGTCATAAGCGCAGAGAGTGAAACACAAATGAATGCCAATATTCAACTCATCACTAAAGGGTAAAAACACATACCATTCGTACCATGGCAACAAGAACGTGACCACCAACCAAAATGATCCATGGTACAAAGACAGTTTTCTACTGCGGAATAGTTTAATTTTAGATACATCTTGTAGGTAAGCAAGTAGAGGATCATTTAGGGCATTCCATATCATGAATATAATCTGAGCCCAATAGAAGTATGTAGCATTAACCTTGTACTGGTCCATATAGAATTTAACGTAGTATATGTTGAATACAGCATTACAGATACCAACACCAAATGTGGAGAGATTGAATAAGATAACATTTCTTCTCGTTTTAGCATTCATAATTATATAAAATCTAATTAAGAAATAATAACGTGAAATATAAGGATATTTGTGGCTATTTATAGAATAAGGAGATCATAGAGGTGTTATAGAATACAAGGAAAATAGATAGACAACGAATTGTCAATACAGAATAGTTACCATTGAGTAAAATAGTCAACTTCTGAGAGGCGTTTCTTCAAACAACCGGTGTAAGGTCTTTCTGTACGGAACGGCCACCAGACTTCCTGTACATTCCGGTTTAGGTTAGCTGAGAAGGTCTTGACACGGCGAGGAGCTTTCGGTGGCTCAGCGATTTTAGTAGCATCGTATTTGGAGAATTTCGTTTCTTCGTTAAGAAATTTCCATCTTTGCCGATCTACCGCGTACTGGCGACGTAAACCTTCTAAGTGCATGGCTGCTGCCATTACCGGATTGCTAATTTTTAAAATAAATAATAAAATTATTGAATTCCTATAGATTTGATGATATTTATAGGCTCTGTAGATCGCAGAAAATTTTTCTGTTCGAATGATAATCTCCTAACTTCTCAAGATAATCCTACTATACAATGTCAAATACAAGGTTAGTGATAACATAAAATCCAATATTCACCGGAATTTAACACATTCAATTTTCTAGGTCCAATCTACCATTACTTTATATTGTCATTTCTGGGTTGGTACATGTGTGATATCTTCAATATAATATTCGTATTGCTATACCCAATGAAATCAGTAAAGTTCTTCGCTAACAGTGTCAAGATACACATATTACAGTCTATAATATGCTGGGGTCTACCTGCGCTAATAATAGCAATAGTATTAGCCGCTACCAGAAGATATACGCACTTATCCTTCCCTATACTCTGTTTCCCGAATGAATATGGTCTAGCTTTCACATTCTACATACCTGGAGTTGTATACTCACTCACCACTGGGACAGGGCTTATATTACTCGGCCTGACACTATACAAGAGACAGAAGAAGATGGCTAACAGTACATCTACTACAAATGTGTATCAATCTCTCCTCAAACAAATGACAATATACTCTATAGCTCTATCAGTACTAATATTCATAATACTAGTACAATTCACATACAGCTCTATTAACTACAAGATAACTGAAGCATACCAGGCTGCATATAACTGGTGTATAACAGCTTTCTATGAGAATCCTAATTGCTGTTTCCCGTCCTATGAAGCTTACTACGCTCCATTCCTGACCTTACTAAATGAGGCTACCTTCTGCTGTTGGGGAATAGTAGCATTATCTATCGTATGGGTTAGAGAGGCCAGGGAAGTGTGGATAAATATACTGACGTGTAGTGTATGCAGAAACAAGTATAAAGATTATAATCGAAAGACTATGCTTACTGGAGTATCAAACAATAAGTGAATATTTTAAGTTTGTATATTGTGCATGTATATGCTGTATTGGTATAAAGTTGAACTAACAAATGTATTTGGGTGTTTGTTACAGAGATAAACCATGGATGATAGAGCAGGCACGTAGACAATGTCATAGATCTGATTAAAATATATTTCTCATAAAGTTACAGAAGCAAACAATTCAAAACAACAATTGATTATATCTCTAATACTAGTACATTGTATTGTAGGGAGGAGGTTGTGTCTGATCATTTGGCTTTTCACTAGCTGGTAGCCCTGGGTATAACACAGCTGGTTGTGCTTCAAATTGGGCGGGAAAATCTGACTTACCAGCTTGCCTGACAGCTTGAGCAACTTGAGCTTGTGAGTCTAACCTAGCAGATGATATAGGAACTCTGTTCTCAAGAGCTGCTACCCATTCCTCCAGATCATCTGGATTTATACATTGAAAGGTGTAACACTCGAATTCTTTAACTTTAATTTCAAATCCGTTATCTACATCAGCTAGCTTCCTCACTGATCTTATTTCGTCTCTGATGATACTCTCCAGAGGTTGGTAAGTGTGTTGTGTCTCGAATACTAGCAAATAATTCCTATTTAGTTTAAGATGTCTATTTTTCCAAGAGGAATGGAGAATACCTTTCTTAAACATTTTAACTTGTCCGTTTTTCAGCTGCATTTCAAGCGATGGACTATTCCGATGTTTACTAGCCATGAGGCAATGCTAACGATCAAAACAAGCAATTAAATGTCAAATATATAAGACAAATATATAAATAATAAACAAATATATAACTGCATTCAAATTGATAAACTAAGTAATTTCAATGTAAATACAAATATGAACTTCAAACCTACCTCATGACGCCAGATAACTCTAAAATTGAAATACCATCTCATCTCTAAGCAGTGTTTCCCCTTTAAAATCTGATTCTCTAGCGATAACAGCTGATTTTGCTACAATACAATCCTTCAATACAGTTCCATGCTCTATCCTAGCACTACTACATACAATAGAGTTAATTATCTGACAATTGTCTTCTATGACAACTCTCTCTAGTATAATTGAGTTAGATACTTTAACATTTTTTCCAAGGATAACATGTACACCTATAATGGACTTCTTAAGAGAACAACCTTCATCTATTCTAGAACATTCTCCAATGTATGTTTCCTTTCCTACAACCCTCTCAACAGCCCCTGTAATTTCAACAGACTCATGAACCAATCCATGGTCCCTTTCAATAGGCCATAAGTTCATTCTATTAGCCTCTTTCTGCATTAACTTATTTCCCTCTATAAAGTCCTGTACAGTAGAAATACGTAGAGCAATCTGAGGACTATTAAGTATCATTTGATAACAAGCATACGTATAATATATCTCCTGAATAGCTCCATTAACCATTATTCTATCCAATCGTCCTGATCTATTAGTTTCTGACAGCTGGTAAGCTAGTAGCTCCAGGTCATTAAGAGGATTATATGCAGATGCTGAATCAGTAGCTAATGGATTAGTAGACACAAGTTTATAATCAGTCAGCTGTTTCTGCAAGATTAAAGGAATCAACTCTTCTTTTATAGAAGATATTTTCTTGCCTTTAGAATCATTAAGCACATCTAATACACTTTTACTCATTAGATAAACGTGTGTATCTCTCAAATCTGTTCTCAGCTCCAAGCAAGGATACTTCAGTAACATAGATCTAGTCAGGGATAATTTCTCATCAATATCACTCTCATTCTGTAGCAACAAGATACGATCAGACTTCTCAGCTAAAGCAATTACGTCACGACCTGCTTTATAGGTTTTCATAGCACCAGCTGATTGATCAGCTGGCGTATTTTGTATTTGTGGAGTTAGTAGTATTGTAAGGGCAGAGTTATAACAACGATGAATATTCGCGAATTGTTGCAGGGGAATATCGATTAGAATATCACAGGGTAGAATTAATAGATCACTCTTAATATGCGGCTGTATATACCGTAATGCATCAGCTGTTCCCATTTCTGTAAGTTTATCACAAGGAAGTCTTAAACACTCAAGTTTGATCGGAATATTATAAACAGATATAAATGTGTCTACAGACGATTTTATCTTGTCAAAGAAAGTAGGTTGTGATACAATAATAGCTTCTTCAAATCCGTATTTGTGTAAGAACTCTATTACATACCAAATTACTGGTTTATTAGCGATAGCAAGGAGAGCTTTTGGCATCTGTTCTGCTAATGGGTACAGTTTGGTACCCTGTCCTCCACACAGGATCACAGGGTGGAACTCCATAAGAGTAACTAAAATATATTACAATATTTAAAAACAGTAAATATATCAGTGGTTATAAGAGATGGCCTTAGGTCAATTATGAGTTATACAAGTCAGAAACACAAATGTAATTAATGAATAATATCTGGCAATTACAGATGCAAAGTAACATGAGGTAATATTTCAGAGGTGGGATAGTTACTTGAATAACACATGGGAGAGGAGGCGAATAATTATATAGAAAAATACCGTAACATTCCTTGTTGGTGGGGATACTAATGGTTATAGTGCGAAGTAGACATCCTAACGTCTGTACGGTTAATTCGAATTGCAGATCTTTGAGAGGGGAGAGATTCCTTAGTTGGTTTCCAGGCCCTGTTATACCGGGGTATATTACTGTTACGTGCTGCTAACAACGGCTGGGAGGAAGGGAATTGAGTTGGATTAGCTATGCTATCGTAAGGATTCTTGGTGATAGAGCGTTTAGCGTGTGGAGCATTTGGTAGAGTCATTGCTTGTGTGTATGGAGATGAACTCTGTGTGTTAACAACAAGAGATTGAGGTGATCTGTTGTATGACTCATATTGCATAGTATGAGGGGAAGTTAATGACGGACGATGTTTTCGCATGTTTATAGCGGAGGGGGATTTCGGTATTGAAGTGATGGGGCTGATGAATCCTGAATCATTCATATTCCAAACATCAGAAATAGACTGTATACTCGGTCTCTTCTGTGCAGGTAGTCCTAACATAGATGTAGCACTCTCTATATCTTGTGGAGCTAGAGGGGGTGAACTAGATGCCTCACTGATTACTACTGAGTCAGGATCTGAATCTACAGGGGGTGTAGGTGCTGTAGGACGAGGAGGGAGAGTCATGGCAGAGAATTGGTCTGACATGTCTAGATTAAGATCGTATGAGAGAGTACGACGCATTCCATTGACGTCTTTCTGTAGTGGAGATGGAGGGGTAGCGGTGGAAGAGCGACGACTGCTTGATTCTGGGGGTATAGTACCGTTAGGGGGCGTATTAGAGGAAGGACGCTTGCTAGACTGGACAGGACGGATGCGACCCTTAGCACTAACAGGCCGAGACCTACCTGACAGCTTCTGAGAAGATACACTAGACTCTAGACCTGATAAGACATTAGTTGGTTCAGGTAAAGGAGTACTCTCTACAGGAAGTGATCGGGTTAAGGATTTGGAGTCTATCGTATTAGCTTTAAGATGATGACGTAATGGAGTACTAGGCTTCTTTGGAGATAAAGGAGGCTTGGGAGAGCGTGGAGGAGTAGGAGTAAGAGATCTCTGCAAATAATTAGGTATACTAGTTATAGTGTTACATACAGGCTTCTCCCTGTTATTTGGAGTAGCACTACGTCTCAACTGACTGATGTGTGTTTCTAGTACTAACTGAGAATAGTGTAGCTTTAGTTTAGCTACAGCTTCTAAAGGGGAAGAGCCCTCGGGAGTAGGGGAGAGATAGTCACTCCCGTTAGATAACAGAGAATCAAGTACATCACCGTTACCATGGTAACATGCGATATGTAGAGCAGAAAAGCCACGTTTAGTGGGTGTATCTATCTTATCTCGTGGTAGAACATTTAGAATAACTTCACAGGATTTCTGTGAACCAGTTAGAGCAGTGTAGTGTAACGGAGTCCATCCTAGTGTATCCTGGAGTGATGAGATATCTGATTGTATCAGAGATTCAAGACATACGGTACCGTGAGGAGAGATAGCTGCCCAGTGTATAAAGGATCTACCTTGTGAATCTGTGATGTATGTATCTCGACTCACAAAGCTGTTAGATTCCGCGTTTTTCAGCTTATTAACCGCGTCTAGATTATCTCTAGCAGCAGCCCAGGATAAGGGTGTTAAACCTCTACAATCTTTGACCTTCGTATCAACATCTTCCTGTTGTAGAAGTAGCTGTAATACACGAGGATTATCAGACTGTGTAGCCATGTGTAGAGGCGAACGACCAGTTTTATCAGTGATAGAAATAGAAGCGCCATGTTTCAGTAAAGACAGTACAGCATCAGCATTACCAGTATATGCAGCCCAGTGTAATGCAGTAATACCATCGTTATCACGTTGATCCATAGATGCATTATGCTGTAGTAGGATCTCTAGACACGTCATATGATCAGGTGAAGAGTGTCTACAGCAATAAGCCAAAGCAGAACGTCCATGGTTATCAACATTATCTACCAAATTGAGGTCATATTGCAGTACTTCCTCTATACCAGTAAAATCTCCGTTATCAGCATACACACAGATATCAGGCTGTCCTGAGAGAGAGCGTCTCACTGTCAAATTGTCTCTCTCCCTCTCCCACTTCATTCTAAACTGATCCAGGTCTATCTCTGGATAAGACTCATTCAATAGCTTCATGATATGCAGAGGGAATATAACCTGTGTTTCTGATAGACTAGCCTTGCAGCATTGAGATTTGTTATATCGAGATAATTGAAGGGCAGAGTAGAGTAGAGCATCTCGTAAGCTAGAGGCTAGCGGTGTGTAAGGAAGTTTAGAAATGAATTCTTGTAGAGTTCTGCCTAAGTTTCTGATATCTCTCTTCCTGATACGGGTCCCAGATCCATACTTGTCTTCATTCAAACCCATGTCTACTCCAATATTGTCACTACAGATTTATTTGTATAAAAACTAACATAAATATAATACATAGTTCTATTTATTAGTGAATGAATATACGCTATACTCACGTGCGTATATTAGAGGATTTGATTTGTGTATTGACTGCAATTATTCTAATTATGTAAGAATTCAATAAACACATATTTCATTGATACACACGACACTCATAATATTAGTAGAAACACATTTCTCGTTATATTACAGCACAGTTTTAGAAGTGATAATTTTCGCAAGTTTAGCATAATCAACTTTCCCATTAGCATCAATATCAACTTCATCTAACATCTCTTCTACCTCATCTTCTGTCATCTTATCTCCCATATTTGTCAATATTTGTCTGAGCTCTACAGCTAAAAGGAGGCCGTCTCCTTCCTTGTCAAATGCTTGAAAAGCTTCTCTTATTTCCTTCTCGTTATCTATCTCTTTTACAAGACTCTCTACTACAGTAGAGAAGTGAGTGAATGTCACAACCGGTATCTGCCCTTTATCCTTCTCCGGTTTGACCGGCATAACCCGCTTCTCCAGATCCTGCATAACCTCCTCCAACTCTTCAGCCTCTAAATGTATTCCTAGTGATCGTAACACCACAGGAACATCCTTCAATAGAATAGTATGATCCTCACTATGATCAAACAGAGAGAATATTTCTAGAATAGTTGTTTTCTGTTCTGCAGAGAGTTGGCTTGCCATTATAAATCGCATCAAATTAGGGATAATTCCCTATTAAATACGAGCAATAGACAAGCATATGACCATCTAACACTAATTGTAGAGATTCTTAAAATTAAATAAAGCAAATGGCTTTACCATAAGAGGTAATGTAATAGATAGCAGAAAATAGAAATAATTTGAAGAAATTTGCATTAATTACAGATAAAAATAAGATAAGAATTCCCTTAAAGTATAAAACAAACATCAATAAGCATATACAAATGTGATTAATCTCTCCAGTGTATTTCTATCCTCTGGGGCTATAACATAAGCTATTCTCATAAGTAATTCCAGATCACTAACATCAACTCTTAATAATGCAATTAGTTCAGAGAATAATTCGTGTGTTCTAGTACGATCTTCTACACATCCTGGCGTATCTAACCAGTTCTTTAAATGCTTAACAATCAGCTGAGCTTTAGTGTATATGTCTGCTAACGCATTCTCTAAACACACAAGTGCTATTTCGCAGTTTAGATGCTCAGCCTCTTTCAAATCATCATCTTCCCCGATATTAACAGGTTCCATAATATTACTTATCATCTCTACCAGTCTATGTACCAATCTCGAGTATTTCTGAGTACGAGAGTTCGATAACACAGTCTCCTTATACTTCCAATTATTAATAAGAATAGAATCATTATGAATTACCTCTACAGTAAACTCGTTAAGATCAGCTATTATAAGAGTTGGAGGTGGGATATTAGCTACATCACCTAGTTCATAGAGACTATCATCTGCAGGGAATAGTTCATCTTGTGTATAGCCAAGCTCTAAATGTGTACACAAATGTCTTAACTCTGATAAACTCTGTAGTACGGCCTCGTTTCTATCGCTAGAAGCATAGTTTAAGATTGATACATTCTGAGATATCTGACTATCTCCCATTATATCTGTGAATATTGTGTCATTTGTAAGTAGAACTTGTGCATAATCCTTAGAGGAAGTATTTTGCTCATCAGAAGGATTATACGTATAAAATTGTATGTTAGAATTATTCGCATTCGTTTCTGGTTTTATAAGTGTTGAAGAATTGAATACATCTTTATCCATTGAAATGATTAGGAAGTCTTCATTAGATGGCGTGACGTCATGAGTTGGACTGGTACAGCTACACAAGGTATCGATCTGCTGTCGGAATAAATAGCTGAATAAGATCACGAGTTGTGAGAGTAGCTCCTGACTGAACTGGTAATAATGATCAAATAGCAGTACTTTACATACAAATGGACTGGATGATGAATATCCATAACGAGATGCTAGCCCTTCAATATGAGAAGATAATTTACCTTGGGTATTCCCTTGGGGTATCATGGATACCAACCAGGAGTGATGGTATGTTAAAAATGCCGTCAGAAGACGCGAGAAGAAATTCTCCATATATGAAACACTATTTAGATTTGTATGTAAATTTGAGATAATTCGCGGAATCCGTTTAACAGGACAATCTGAGAAGTTATACAACTGTAAGGGAGTATATGATAAGTGATTTATAGGAGACAGCTGAGTGCTGACGTCACACAAGAAATCTTCCAAAGCAACAACTAAGCTAGGACTGAATGAAGCTTCAGTAGTGGAGTATATGACGTCATATATATTATCTGCTAGTGTGTTGATAGAATTCTCAAGGAATAGGAAGTTTGATTGCAATATATCGTCAATACGAGTTGAAAAACCCTCCTTATTGTGAAAGATAAGTACGATAGCTAATCGCCGGGTCTTGGAAACAAGCTTATGAGGAGAGGTAAGAGATTCTACGAATGCTTGTCTACCTGGAGAAGACGCAGAATCGTCAGAACACCATAAATCGAGGTTGTAGTTAGAGTTAGCAGGACTTGAATATATAGGATTAGTTCGTTTACTATCCAGTGAGGATGATAATGGCTTGTTAAATAAATGTGTATCTCTATCAAAGTTAGATCTAGATGTAGCTGTCCTACATCTAACTACTGAGCTACGAGCACGTTCTGTATTCTGATTGGGAGTTAAGCTGTTAGACTTTACAGATATAAATTGTGTAGAAGATTGGTTAGACCTGATCAGATGAGGAGCATTATGACATATCACACGACTGAGCATTACACTATCTGTATGAAGAGTTTGTAGTTTAAGTCCAGAAGATGGAGTAGAAATGTAGCAGTTACCAAATATTAGCTCTGACATTTGCTCTGGGTAGAACACTCGCATACAATCATCACATGCTGACGTCATATCGCTTACGTCATATAGGATAACAGGTGGCTTCTGTGTGTAAGTTTTCCTTTGCTGCATAACTAATATGCGTAGTGATATTTGGAAAGAAGACAGCAAGGAACGAATAGCTAATGTATTAGCAGTGGAATCATAGGAATCTGAAAGGAGTTCATTAGCTGATGAATTGCAAGTAAAATCAGTGTTAGAAAATGAGTGATGAATAGATGGAGCAGAAGGAGGTTTATTGGAGGCTAAATCAGATTCAGAATATTTCTTATGATGTATTGGAGTTGAAGGGTCAGGAGAACGTGACCCATCCCATGGAGGAGTAATAGAGAAGAATGGTTTTAGCTTATCAGCAAAAGAGAACATACTTTGTGGCTAGTGTGTGTAAGAAATAACTTCATGATAACGGAAGAATTAAATATTAAAGGAATTGAATAGAAAGATTAGTCAAGTATTGCTGACTGTAAGAAATGAAAGTTAAAAGATTGGTTATCGATTCATAAAACATGATAAAGTTTTGTAAGAAAAAAAAAGAACACAATCCTCAAAGTAGAGTATCAGCAAATTTAAGACAATGCTTAATATAATTATTCATATAAAAGAACCCTGTTAAATGGGAATAAAAATAATAAACTGATAAGATGGGGAACATAAAATTCGCTTTCGTACTAATCGCTCTACTCGTTAGCACTGAACGCACTGATCAACAGGTCCTGAACATTGCAGCAGTCTACCCGTATCCATCTACAGGATTTTCAGGAGCTACACCAGCAGCAGTAAAACTCGCACTTAATCACATCAATTCCAACCCAACAATCCTACCTAACTACAGCCTTACAGTCAAATTCAGAGACTCAGGCTGCAAGGAGAAAATAGCAGTAAGGAGTTTGTTTAAATTCATAAGCGAACCAAATGAAAACTACTTAGTAGTACTAGGGGCATGGTGTTCCAAGGCCACAGATGTTGTAGCAGAGCTAGCACTAGCATACGATAAACCTGTAATTAGCTGGGCATCAACCTCACCTTCCTTCACCAACAGCGAGCTATACCCTGAACTACTGCTAGGTACGCCATCTGACATCAATACTGTTTCTGGACAATTAGTATTGATACAGGAATTGAAAATACGTAGAGTGGCGATAATAAACGAGCAAGAAGATCTATTCGTTACAATTAGCGCCAGATTACATGTGTTTCTCAATGAACTCGGTGTCGAATACCTTACAGAGATATACAACCCAGAATCACAGAACTACCTCCAGACAATTGACCTAATCCTAACTCGTATACATAACGATGGGTATAACGTAATCGTGCTAAACGGCAGAGAAGAGGAGTATGTACAAATCATGTGCCGGCTCAAGAACTTCCCATCTCTACATCCCCCAGCAACAACCTGGATAATATTAGGCTGGTATGTGAACTGGTCAGATGACGTAGAAGGTTATACGAATGGAGATTGTAACTTTGATGATATAGTAGCTGTAACCAGCGGGTCTATAGCTGTTAATCCGACAGTTGGTTTTGAGGAATTTGATTTGGATAAGCAGAAAACTATATCTGGTTATACTCCAAAAGAACTTAACCAAATGTACGAGTCATTGGTCACACAGGAAAACGACGCGGATTTCTTTGAAAATCAAAGGAATTTCTACGATGTGTACGCATACGATTGCACTTGGACCATAGCTTTAGCCCTAAATGAGTTGTCAGCTAAGTACGACCTCAATAGAGAGCCTTTGGAGAGTGAAGAGTTATTCGATTCAATGCAGCGTGTTACCTTCCATGGCTGGGGTGGTGACGTAATGTATCTGGAGAGAATTAGACAAGAGAGTCGTATACAAATATATGAAGTTATAAATGCATCGTTTCAAATCCGTGGATTGTATGAGAATGTCCCGTTTAATCATAGCGAATTAGTTGGAAATGGAAACATAAACTACATAGAGAGGGCTCCTTTCACTATTTTCAATCCTGATCTTGTCAGTGATGGAATTGAACCGTATCACATACATACGTCCATATTCGCGCTAACTGTAATATTCTCCCTGCTGGGTACAACATACGTCACAGTTCTTATAGTCATAATCTCTGTTGGTTGGATAAAGAAGTATGCAGCAGTCACTAAATCAGAACCTTCAGTTAACATAGTCATTATATCGGGGAACTATTTCATTTTTGTTCTAGCACTACTGTGGTCTATAGACGGAAGATACATAGATGTATCTGATAACCAACCAGTGTGTACTTTCGTGTGTCATTTACGTGTGTGGCTGTTCGCTGTGTCCATAAGTATCATCTTTGGTGGGATGCTAGGGAAAGCAATTAAATACTACGTCATTGCTATCAAACACAAGTTCAAATACTCCACGTATCTCAATTTCTATCAAATTCTCCTAATACCAGTAATTCTAGTCGTAATAGACACAATCTATGTGTTAATGTGGAGTCTGTCATCTCCCATAACATATAATACTATCATTATTGACTCAGGATTAGAGAATCCTCCGTTGTACATGGTATCTGAGTGTAGAGCTGGAAACCAGACCAAATTTGTAATCCTACTCACTATATTCCTCATCTACAAATCTATACTAGTCGTAGTTGGTTTGTTTCTAGCATATCATCTTAGGAAAGTTGTCAATAAAGCAAACAAATACTCTTCCACTATTACATGGACAATGTACAATGTAGGTATATTCTCTATCGTACAAATTGTGCTTGTCCTAACCTTAACTAACGTAGATGTTAAATATGGTCTCGTAGGTCTGTCAACAATTGTGGAAGGGTTCGTAATTAGCTCCATCGTTGCTGGTCCTATCATATATTATCTATTCAAGGATCCATATGGAAAAACGTTCAGACCTTTACCAGGAAGAGCTACCTTTCCAGAGAATCCAGACCAACTCAAAGAAAAGATTCGCACCCTAGAAGGCCAAAACTCAATCTTACGAGAAAAGATGTCAAAAGAGAATTCAGTAGTTACCAAGGGGGTAAGCCTTGAAAATTCTGCTGCCCATGATTGAAGAAAATTGATTCATAAAATTGATTGTATATATTACGTGTGTGATCCCATTATATGTTATATAAAAAAATCTGTGAAATGAAGAAATAAAATCCTTTTGAGTCATTAATTAATCTAAATATAAAGCTATATTAGGGAGGATGTATTTAGTAGCATATGGAGATAGGGATTAGTAGCAGAATAAGCAAATCAGCTCCTAAATAGTTAAATTATTCGTAAAAACAACCAAGGAAGATGGCATAGCAAGTTTAACAAATACTGTGTCCGCCCTTATTACAAGAGAATCATTAAGCCAATCCCCAAGATTCAATTGCATTATAAAGCAATTCCATAAAAGGAATTGAATCTACTATCAACTCAAGTGATAAGGATAGTCCAGGCCAATTACATAAAGTTCATTTCTAATGAAATATAAGAACAGCTATCAAGTATAGTAATGTATAAAAGGAGAGTGGTACAATTATTACGAACTAGTTCTAAAGGGTAAGATAATGTTGAAGATTTTACTCGTCGTATTGTTGGTAAGTGTACGTTACACCAATCAAGAAAACTTAAACATCGCCGCACTATACCCCTACCCTACTAGAATGTTGTCTGGAGCAGCTCCTGCTGCAGCACAACTAGCACTGGATCACATAAACTCTAACTTATCAATCCTGACGAACTACAACCTGACAGTTAAGTTCCGAGATTCCGGCTGCTCCAATATCGTAGCAGTCAGGAGCTTATTCGAATTCATTCGAGAGCCAGATCAAAGCTATCTAGTAGTGCTAGGAGCATGGTGCTCTGTAGCTACAGATGTTGTAGCAGAATTAGCTATAGCTTACAACTTGCCTGTAATCAGCTGGGCCTCAACTTCGCCTTCCTTAACCAATGATGCTAGATACCCTGAGCTACTATTGGGAACACCATCTGATACAAATACTGTGTCTGGACAATTGCTATTGATACAACAATATAATATCAGAAGAGTAGCGATTATTAACGAGCAAGAAGATCTCTTCATTTCGATTAGCACTAGATTGCAAGTGTTCCTTAATGAACTTGGTGTCAGCTACATAACTGAAATCTACAACCCAAAAAACGAGAATTATCTGGAAACGATTGACTTAATTCTAACTCGCATAGACAGTGAGGGTTACAGAGTGGTAGTGCTTAATGCACGTGAATTGAGGTACGTACAAATTATGTGTCGATTGCGCAGGTTCCCATCTCTTTATGCTCCCGTTACAACTTGGATTGTGCTAGGTTGGTATACAGATTGGTCTGATAACGTAGGATTAGAAACAACTGGTGAGTGTACAAGGGATGATATCGTGTCTGTATCTACCGGGTCCCTAGCTGTAAATCCAACAGTTGGTTTCAAAGAATTTGATATGTCTAACCAGACTACGATATCTGGCTATACTCCACGGGCACTTTATGAACAATATGAAGCACTGGTTGTCAGTAAAGAAGGTATGGAGTTCTTTGAAAGAGAAAATATATTGTACGATGCATATGCTTATGATTGTGTATGGACTATTGCATTAGCTCTTAACAACATGGCAGTAAACAACTATATCAATATAACTGGCGTGAAAAGTGTTGAACTATTCGAAGCAATGGAAAGTGTTAAGTTCCACGGATGGACGGGTGATGTGATGTATGTGGATAGAGTACGGCCGGGGAGTCGTGTACAGATCTCAGAGATTATCAACGCTTCATACGAATTTCGTGGTTTATACGTGAACGTTCCAGCAAACTTGGATAACTTAGTTGGAAATGAAAACATCACTTATTTGTCAGAGGATTCATTCACTATTTTCAATCCTGATCTTGTCAGTGATGGAATTGAACCGTATCACATACATACGTCCATATTCGCGCTAACTGTAATATTCTCCCTGCTGGGTACAACATACGTCACAGTTCTTATAGTCATAATCTCTGTTGGTTGGATAAAGAAGTATGCAGCAGTCACTAAATCAGAACCTTCAGTTAACATAGTCATTATATCGGGGAACTATTTCATTTTTGTTCTAGCACTACTGTGGTCTATAGACGGAAGATACATAGATGTATCTGATAACCAACCAGTGTGTACTTTCGTGTGTCATTTACGTGTGTGGCTGTTCGCTGTGTCCATAAGTATCATCTTTGGTGGGATGCTAGGGAAAGCAATTAAGTACTACGTCATTGCTATCAAACACAAGTTCAAATACTCCACGTATCTCAATTTCTATCAAATTCTCCTAATACCAGTAATTCTAGTCGTAATAGACACAATCTATGTGTTAATGTGGAGTCTGTCATCTCCCATAACATATAATACTATCATTATTGACTCAGGATTAGAGAATCCTCCGTTGTACATGGTATCTGAGTGTAGAGCTGGAAACCAGACCAAATTTGTAATCCTACTCACTATATTCCTCATCTACAAATCTATACTAGTCGTAGTTGGTTTGTTTCTAGCATATCATCTTAGGAAAGTTGTCAATAAAGCAAACAAATACTCTTCCACTATTACATGGACAATGTACAATGTAGGTATATTCTCTATCGTACAAATTGTGCTTGTCCTAACCTTAACTAACGTAGATGTTAAATATGGTCTCGTAGGTCTGTCAACAATTGTGGAAGGGTTCGTAATTAGCTCCATCGTTGCTGGTCCTATCATATATTATCTATTCAAGGATCCACATGGAAAGACATTTAAACCTATCCAATCAACAGAAAATTTTCCAGAAAATCCAGACCAACTCAAAGAAAAGATTCGCACCCTAGAAGGTCAGAATTCAGAACTGCGAAGTATGATGTCAGGAGAAGTTTCAGGTGTCTACAAACCAGCAAGTTATAGTCATGATATCCCCTTGAGCGAAACTCCAGAAGAGAAATAATCACAAGAATCGCCATATATACTCTCCCATTCCTCGTCCATTCGTATAATGTAAATATTTATTATCGGTATATTAGTCCCTAAGTTTGAGTTTAGAAATATTGGAATTTATATTTTATAGAGATTAATTCGTGATAAATTTGTTAAAGTTATATGAAATCCAAATACATGAGAAGAGTTGATGGTAAATATAATACTCTGGTTACGACAAACAACAAGTCATAAATGAAGTTAAGTTATTAATTCAGGAGAGTAAAAATGCATTTCTAGGTGAAAATATCAGTTAACTAAATAGGATAGCTTAATTAATAAACGCGAAACTCTCACAGCAATAATATATATCGTATTAGATGATGAATTAATCTATAATATCAACACTATAAGATGCAGTGTTGTATCTCGTTTCGGGATTCAGGGGGGAGAGAGGGGCTTTCATCAACACCTGAGGGAGAGCTAGATGAGACCCTGCCCAGATGACTATTATATGATAATATGCTGTGAGCCATGATTGTTAGCGAATATTATGCTAATAACGGATATGACAATAGGTGAAGCAAGCAAAAGTTATAAATCAAAGGTCATGTATAAATGAATTCTTTGCTAATCAATCATCTTTCAGGATTTCCTGAAAGATATATAGAAAACGCATTATAATACACACTTCATATTGACAGATACAGAGAAAAACATGGAATATTTGGGACGTTTACTATCCCAGTGACTTATATTTGTATATATTTTTGATGGGTAATGAGTTAGTGACTTAATCCTGTTGATATTATAAATGCATTAGATAGTATGATGTGATCAGTAAATATAGATTTAAGTAATAAAGGAATATACAACTCTCTAAGCAATTAGATGTAGAAAAATGAGCTATTTAAGGCACTAAACATACAGAAATTTCAATTTCTTTCTACAAAGTTTTTCGGAAAAACTCTCAAATATATATATTATTATTTTGAAAAATTTTATAATCACCAAAATATTGTGTCAACGACTTGAAATAAAAACATTTTTCACTCCATATGTGAAATTAAATAGAAATATAATTTGGATATCATCAAATTGAAAACTAGAGACAACTCCCGTTACATCTAACTAGTTATCGCGGTGCCTTGGGATTCGCTATAACTGGAGTCGGCTGAAATTTAAACACAAGCATTGACTGTTTTAAATTTGCTAATGTTTATGTTAATTCAAGATAGAATACCAATTGAAGTGCGTATTCGGGACAACACTTAAATACGTAGGAGAACATCAGTGAAATGGCAACAATGGGAACTGCAGGTTCGAAAAAGACAGTAAAACAAATTGCCGATTCAAACGTGGTAACAAAGGGAATTACCGATCCCAAAAAGGCAATAAAACAAATCGCTGATTCAAAAGTGGTAACAAAGGGAACCACCTATCCCAAAAAGGCAGTAAAAATACCAGCTGTTCAAAAAGTGGTAACAAAGGGAACTACCGATCCCAAAAAGGCAATAAAACAAATTGCTGATTCAAAAGTGGTAACAAAGGGAACTATCGATATGAAAAAGATTGCTGATCGAAAAATGAAAATGAAAGGAGAAGAACCAGAACCAGAACCGGTACCGGAACCAGTACTTCCTGAATTAGACACTGAAACAACAGCAAATTCTATGAATAGTGGAAACACAACTCAAAACTCCCAAGCACTGATTATCCAATCGTATTGTAACAGTGTGCAGAACAGCCAATGGTGACATTTGACGGAACTCTGGAAACTTACCAACAAAGCATTAACGATGGATTGACCGCGGCTAAGGCCCATGGAAGGTATTATTTGGACGTTATCCAGCCTGAGATTATCAAAAATATGTCAAATATCGCCAATTACTACGCTCTCCAGAACTCAGTCCCGATAACATTGCCTGAGGGAGCGACTTTTGGACAATGGAACGAAGCGTTAAACGTACTTCAGAATGAAGCTTGGTCATACCAAACGGCAGCAAACAACACTAAGATAATGTTGGACAATTTTCACGCAAATCTAAGCACTGATGTGGATGCGTTTTCAACAACTGTCACTGATCTCAATAATGCAGTCTTGGGTGACAATGGAATTCTAGAATCCATAAATGGTGACTTAGCGGACCTTCAAGGGCAGATTGGTGGACTTATTACGGGTGTAACGATGAGTACACTGGCAATTATTGGTGGCGTATTCGTGATTTGTGTTGGTGCTATTGCTGATTTCGTCACTGAAGGTGCCTCAACAGAAATGGTGATAGGTGGTGTCGGTGTGGTTGTAGAAGGCATTGGCGCTGAGATTGGAACATCGATTGAGCTAGCAAAACTCAATCAAGCTAAAGCTGAATTACTAACTGAAAAGGCAGAACTCAAGGTAGAAGTTAAGATAGCTACAGGGATACAAAGTGGATATGCAGCTCTATTGAACCAAGTTAAATCTGCTTCGGAAGCTTCACTCATCATGGAGAGGGCATGGGCTTCTTTATCTACAGATCTTCACTCGATGTTTGACTACTTAAACAGTGGTATTATGAGTACAGGGCAAATTCGCGAAATATTCTTAAGAGATGCAGATGGTTGTGTGCAGGTAGTTATTGAAGATATTAACGTCATTCAACTACAAATGGCAGGCATAGCCACGAATGTTGCAGAGGGAGATGAGACTGTTAGTGACGTCATTATGGAGACCGCGAATGGGGGCCGATTGGAGGATCCCCCTGCGCCTCCACCACCTTCCGACACAGAAAATGTGGCAAAAGATATGGACAGGGCAAACAGAGGACAATGCTCTCAAGCATTAGTTATCCAGAATTATTGCAACAGTGTGAATGAACAACCGTCGGTGGATTTTTCAGGAATAAAAGGGCTCGCAATGTACCAGGAGGATATCAATAGTGGAGTTAAAACTGCTCAAACACATGCAAATTTATATTTGAATTATGTACAGCCTGCAATCATAAAGAACGTCACAAATATTAGCAATTACTATGCGCTACATAATGCTGTTCCAGAAGTATTGCCTAAGGGATCGACTGAAATACAATGGATTAATGTATTGACTGCACTTGGAATGCAAGCTAAAGAATATCAAAGAGCAGCTGATTATGTAGTGCAACAGATACAAAGTCTACACGAGAACCTGACAACAGATTCTGCTGCCTTTGCGACCGTAGTTACCGAGCTAAATGCAGCAGTCGAAGGAGACAAGGGTGTCCTAGATTCCATCAATGGCCAGCTCGATCAGATACAAAAACAGCTCGATGGAGAAATTGCAGGGTCCGTTCTAAGTGGATTGGCTATTGTAGCAGGAGTTTTCGTAGCTGCTGTAGGTCTCGTAGCTGATTTCGTAACTGCAGGTACTTCCAATGTGGTAGTGGCTGGAGGTGTGGCAATAGTGCTAGTAGGGGTCGGAGGTGAAGTAGGCACTGCAGTTGTCATAAAAGAGCTCAACGATGAAAAAGCTACTCTGCTAGCTCAAGAATCTAATCTTACAGCAGAAGTCAAAGTAGCTAGTGGTATATCAGGAGGTTATCAGTCTCTCAGTAATCAGGTAGCTAATGCTGTACAAGCAGCTACTAGTATGCAAAATGCCTGGGAATCTCTATCAGCTGATCTCGATGCATTGATTTCAGATTTAAGTAAAGGTATTAAATCAGCTGATGAAGTACGTACCATGTTCTTAGTAGCTGCCGACTCGACCATAGATAAAGTTATTAAAGATACTGATACAATCAAACTACAAATGGCAGGTGTTGGTAACGTCGTAGCAGAAGATGGACAAACTGTTGGTGATGCAATTGTAGAAGCAACGAAAAGTTACTCAGAAGTGGAGGCTAAAAAAAGTCTGGCAGTAAAAAGACGTACACCCAAAGTAGTGGGAAGGAGACGTGTAATAGTAAAAAAGTATCGCGTTAATCGCGGAGTAAAAATACCAGAATGGGGTGTGGAACCTGTACCTGTTGGTAATTTAGCACAAGCAATAGCAAGTCTAAATAAGGCTGAACAACAGATACAAGGGATAAGTAATCTACCTGGAGAAGCTGTTGGTTTCCAGATAGAATCGTTAGATAACATTAATGAGCTAATTGCACATATTCAAACGCTACAAGAGGTGATTAGGTCTTTCGTAATGAGCGCGCTTCCTCAAATGGAAGATATTCTAATGAAATTGGAACATAATGATTCTTTGAATGAAATTTCAGATATGGTAAATCGCCTTGATGAAGAAGCAAATGAATTAAACAGCCAGGTAACTCAAGAATTAACAACTATCCAAGGGATAATTACAACTACAAATGGCTATTTCAATGAATTGGCTTCCATACAAAATGATATGAATGCACAGTTGATAACACTGCAAAGCAACTTGGTTTATGCACAAAATCAGGAAAATAAGGCTTCGAAAAAGTATTATTACTTACTAGCACTTGGTCCTTTTGGGTTGGCTGGACTTGCTGCAGCATTGGCTGCTTACGAGGCTATCAAGAAACAAGTGTCTGGATACGAGGGACAAATCAGTTCATTAAATACCCAAATCGCTTCCTTGAATAGCATGATTGCAGCTACTGGACAATTGACAACAGATTTTCAATTGTTGATCAATTGCTTGTCAGGAGTGAAGAACTCTGTGAGTTTCATTGCAGATGATATATTGCAGATACAGACTGATCTGAATGAAGGAGATGCTCGTTCAGTCATTGAGATTGCTATCAATGCAGGTATAACTGAAGTCAAGGCATTGAGTATCGATACGTTGGGAACTGTTGTTTCTCCATAAGTTAGTTGGTGGAAGGAAAGTATATAATAATTGTTTCGTATCGTCATAATTTACGTATAGTCCTGTTCTCGTTGTCTTACAGCTACATCTATCTGTCTGTTAAAATGTGTGTTGAGTTGGTGGAAGGAAGAAATATACAATAGTATCGTATTCATCTATACAAATACTCTCCAGTTTTCCTTGTCTTAGTTACTACCTATATTCATCTATTCATACGTGTGTTAGTGAGTATGGAAGGAAAAAGTTTAGTTTCCTTTCGTCAATATAGCAGCCCCTATTGTTCTTACAGTTATATCTATTCGTATAATCCTACAAGTCAGATAATGAGTTCAGAGGGAGAAAGAACACATAAAAATAAGTTATTTATATACCATGAAGTGTTATCTTTTTGTTGTTTGTTAATAAGATAATATAAGTTCGTTAGTTTATATTTACTAATATCGCACGAATGAAAACACTGGATTATATTACAATGAAATAAAATTCAATATTTTCAGAAGAAATAGGGATTGTTCATCAAACTTGCTCACATTCGCTTTATAGAGATTTAATTGTGATAAATTTATTAAATACATTTAAAATAAGTTAATGAGGGAAGGCAAACAATATAGCAAGTGTATGATTAAAATAAAATAGGAATCTGCGAGTAAATAACGTTAAACTAACTCAAAACTAGAATCGAGGGCTTTTTTGTGAATATCTTGCGATCTACTGGTCGGTAAGGATTCTGGAGTTAATCCGTTAGACAAAGAGAGATGTGTTGTGGGTACCCAACCTGTACTTCCATTTGTTTTGTGACTAATCCTAACCCAGGACCAGTTAATAGAACGTTTTAGAATCTCAACTTCATCACCGCATAACAGACGTATCCCTCTAGGGTTGCTAGAATCTGGCTCGTAGTCAGCAATACATTTTGATAAAGAATTCATATTAAGTGAGTCAGAATTCTCAAAGTCAGAATTCCCTGCTAAATCAATCTTTATTTCATGTAGAGTAGGGTCTAGCATTGGAGGTGGGGGAATTCCATCAAAACTAGCAGAAGAATTTGCAACAGTGAGGCTAGAAATACTAGCACTATGAGAGAAGGCAGGTAATAGAAGGGTCTTTGGAGTAGAAGTATGTGGACTATCTGAGCCAAATGGCATGGTAGAAGTAGAACGATTTATTATCTTAGAAAATCCAGATTTCGGTTTGAAGAAAGGTTTTTTATTAACCCCCAGAGAGGATTTACAGTCTAGAACACAAGACAGGTGATGGTACCATTCTTCCTTAGCTTCCATGGTGTTTGTACGGAAGTAGTACTTTTCATCTTTTGATGATAGAATGAACTTTAAACCCTCACACTCTGTTGAGTTCATACTCAGTTTTAAGTCGTCAAGGAATATAACTTCCTTACAGATATATTTCAGTGAGCTATTAGCTTCCTTAGAGAGGTCATCTTGTCGTTTTGTCAGTACGAGTGCTAGCGTGAATAGGAAAGTGTGCCTGGGTTTATCACTATTATTCTTCCAACTTTTCCCAGAAGAATACAGTATACCTTTATGAAGTAGTTTACCCAGATCGTTCACGTTACCCTCGAAGTTCTCTAAATACAGTAGATCGACTTGATGATTAGTAATGTTAAGGATGTGTAGGATAGCTTTACAAGCATTCTTTAACGAGAGGCGAGGTTCAGAGAGATCTTGTGTGACGTTAAACATTTTATCAAGAAGCAGTTTGTACTTAGTGATGCGTTGTATTGGTTTAAGCAGCTGATGTAGTAGAGCAAGAGGTTCATCTACAACTTGTTGCCATTGCTCGAAAAACTCAGTATGTGCTACTAATATCCGTTCTGACTCTCTCCTATCTCTACAGAATACTGTGTACAGCTCCTCTATACGATGTTTAAACCGTGCGAAAGCATCAGCTATTTCATTAACATTATTATTAGCATCTAATAGAGTAGGTAGGAATAGGTTCTTATGGAAAAGATGTATGTCTGTTATGTTAGAGAAAATCTCACGTTTGAGATGATGAATTGATTCTGGGGTGCTTTCACAGGGAAATTGTTCTACATATTTGTTAATTATTACTGCTAAATCATTGATATACAATCTCTCAGTACTCATTAGCTCGGCTATCATCATATCTCTCAATTTTCTGAGTTGTAATTCTGTGTTTTTTTCGCGTTCAATTTGCCATAAGAGGTATTTGCGGTTTTCAGCATTAGCTAGATGTCTCTCAAGCTCTTCCTTAGTCATTTTGTAATTGAAAGACACCATATGTTTCTGTGTTTCAATCTGTTCCCCGCCCAATTCACTGCTTAAGAATTTAATCTGTTGCAAAAGCTCTTCTACCATCGTCTCGCTATTCTGCATACACTCTTTAAGATTACTAATCACCCCATCAACTTCATCTGAAGTACTTGAAGCATTCAGGTCTCCTTCTATTTTAGTGAAAAAGCTTGAAGTTTTGCTTCTCCAGTCTCGTACTTTACTGAGATCAATCTGGAAGAGGAGAGCCTTTTCCAAAAGCTTTTCTCTAGCCTCACATCTCTCCTGGAATTGTATCCACTTGTTTTTAAGCGTATTCAGAATAACTTGTATCTTTTGTATTATTAGAAATTGATCAGCTACATAAACTTGTACTCTTTTCCCTTTGTCCTGACACTTAAATACACGATTCGATGTCTCACGCTTTATCTTAGTGTAATCCTCTTTGAACTTCATCAGCTGTGTGTTACAGTCCTTAACGTTATACTTCAGATTATCGTGCATTTTCAAGCGTGCTAAACCAGAATATTCGAGGAATTTCGTAATTTCCTCAGATTCGTATTGGAACTCAGCTATTTGGCTAATAATACTAAGCTTCTGTTCAAATTGTGTCCATAGATCTGTATCAGCTTGACTTAACTTTAGATTAACCATCTCTAATATGTAATTGAGACGTTGTTTCAACAGCTGGAGAGTAGTTACAGCATCTTGATCTTCATGAGATAATGGTTTCTTGAGGTGGGATTTGTTAACTTTGAACTTTTGAGACTTACATTCTTGGTCAAGAGACTGTAACAGCATTTGACCGTCTTTATTCAGTAGGACAACACCCTCCTTAATAACCTTCCAGTTCTCTTGGTTCTGTTTTAGGAGGTGTCTGTCGTCTGGCGATACGTCAGAGAAATTTATAGTGTTAAAATCACGCGAAAGTTCGTCAAATTTCCGCATCAAATCATTACTAAGTTCATGGAAATTACAGGTGACATTAACAAGGTGACGTCGTTTGTCAAGAGAAGCGCTAACCTTGTTCCAATTATTCGTGAGATCTTCCGCGAAATATTGTATATTCCCACCACTAGGATGTTTCTCTTGAGACATCTGATTAGCCCGTAATTGTAGTTGTCTCACTTGCTGGCAAATGTTTTGTAATTCTGTATCAACCTGTTCGATCTGTTTGAGGATATTATTTGACTGCTCCAATGATTGTCCTACTTCTATCGGTGTCGTACGTTCTATCATTGTAATATGATCTAATAGCTCTCTGTATTGAAGCTCAAACTCCAGTAAAATAACATACTCTTGATATTGACTGACTCGATCAGCTGCGATTTTCAACACCTCACCCTGTTTCCTTTCTAAATCTTCAGTGAGGTTTGTAACATGTTGTACAGCTTCTACTCTTTCTGGAGTTGAAGAAACAAGATAGAGCTGTTGCATATTAACCTGGATTTTAAGTCCATCAGCATTCTCATGGATAATCTCAAAAGCTTGATGCAGGAAATTGAGGCGTTTCTGATACTTCTGTACAAGTAATTTGGCTTCCTGTAGTGTAGAAGGAAAAATATCCTGGTCAATTAGCTCTTTATGCCATGTAGTGAGTCTTGTTAAATGTGTACGTGCATCACACTCAAATATCCTCATGTTAAGACATACATCTAATAATTGTAATCTCTTCTCAAAGTATTCTTCCACGATTCTTAGCTCTTTGTGTACACGATCAACCTGGTTAGCGAGAGGAGAGGTAACAATTTGATGGTCAGGGGATAGTTTTTGTGACGTAGCTTCTAATATACGAGATGATGAGTTCTCTAAGCTTTGTTGTATCTTAGAACAAGAATGGCTAATCCTATTGAGCTCTTCAATATTAAACGTGTGTAGTTGTTTAACAGATTTAATAAGGTTCTCTGTATCTTGTGCTGAATCAGGATAGCTATCATTCTTACTATTAGCTATCTGCTTGTGATAGGTTTGTAATGTGTAGTCAACTGTTTCATGAAACTTCTGTGTATTTCGCAGAATTCCCTCGCGTTCAAGCAGGGACTCTTGAAACGCCTGGATCCGACCTTCAAGTGTTACAATGCATTTGCGAATTTCGTGTGGAGTTACACCTTTATCACGTGGCAGATGAAAACTGATCAGATCTTGCGATTTTCGCGATAGAGCAGATCCCTCAGTGAGTTGGTTCTTAGCCTCACGATCGAAATTTTGATGTAGGGATAAGAAATGTGAAGTTTCGCGATATGAATTACCAATCTCAGAGTTCTTAATCAGATAGTTGTAACCTTTCGCAGTGATCCATGCAGTGATTCTATCACAATCATTTTGAAATATTCGCGCTTGCAGAGTATGAGTCAATTCTTGTCTTCTCTGTTTCCACAGATCATCAAGGTGTTGTTTGTCATCATGTAGATTGAACAGAATTTCGCGAATCCGCTTAATATCAATAATGTAATCTGGAATCGAGGATGAACTAATCATTTCTTTCGGTTTTCGCATTATCTCTATCAGAGTGTTGCCGTCTTTCTCAATTTGTTCGAATTGGTTTTCATAAATATTTTTAATATCTTCATGCACACGACACAATTCCTGACCAGATTTTATATCCAATGGGATATTTTCTGACTCACAAGCATGCTGCCATTTTTCACACCTTTCAAAAAACTGATCCGATTTCTGCCCAAAATACATCGCTAGCTTAAGAATACCAGTCCGCTCGTTAACAACATCTTCAAATGATCTCCAATGACTATTCACCTGCTGTACTTTCTCATTGATAGCTATAGAAGCGTAATGAGCTTCTCTAACCAACATATCTCCTAACACACAAGTTTCTGAGACAGTTTGTTTCCAATTCTTAACTCTAGCCTCGAACTTTGCATTTTCCTCCAACAGCTGAACACTATTCCTGTGATTACTACCTATTCTATTGCTCTTAAGGATATGAGAGTGTCCCTCACCATGAATCCAAGACAACACCTGTTGTACTTCGTTTTCAAAGTTTCTATGAGAGAAGCAATCTTGTAGGACAGCTCTACGCTTCTGAGAATGTTGCTTAAGATGCCATTGTTGTGTGACAAGCCTAGCAACTAAATCTTCCAATCGTGAGACAGTAGTAAGGAGGTCTGGATGCAACCTGTCATTTTTACCCTTACCGGTAGAAACAGAGGCCTGTGCGCGTATTTTATGTATCAGAGGGGTAGCTTCCGCTTCCAATCGCTTGGGTGTCTCAAGTTTCAGAATATTCTCACATTCCTCTACTTCTGCAAGCATTTTCTTAGCACCAGCCATATTGGCAGCTAAATGCTGTTGCTGTACTATATTGTATATATCTGAATACTCTGATAGAGATTTCTGACAATCTTGTATCAAACTTAAGAATTCTAAATACGAGCATGTGAATGCCTTATGATCGTATACTAATGAACCACCGTGTTGAGGGAGATACTGTGTGGAATCAGGGAAGAAGTGTTGTATGTCTTTTATGGAGTTCAATAGCTCTACAGGAAATGAGTACTTAGATTTGCTACGGAAACTCATCCCGGATCTCCTCCGTTCCCAAAAGTTATTCGGTTTCAAAAGGAATACGGTTGAGATTTTCTCATTGAAGAGTTGTTGCAGAACTTTAACTGTGAATTTAGCAACATGTGTGGGACAAGACTGGCAGTCGATCAAGATTGAAAACCCTTTCATTTTGATTGTATCATCAGGAATAGAAGCAATGAAATTAAGAAGGTTAGCGAGTTCATCAGGAGATCGTTCTATTGTAGGTGTGTTTATCTGTATAATAGCTCCACCTCGCGTATCACGGCCCCCAGTTAGGTATGCTACATTTGTTAAGAAGAGAGTTTTGCAGTCTTGTACTGGCTGAATTGTATCGCTATTAACAGCATGCTTGCTCTGTGAAGAACTGGGACGAGTGAAGGAACGTACGAAAACCGATGTCTCGATGCTTTCTTCTAAATTTTGATTACTGTCACTTTTCTTTGCCATTAACCGTAATCTTAAATGAATTTGCACATAGCTTTAATTACTAAACTGAATTCTCTATTCAAATACAACTGCGTACTAACAGTGTAGTGATTATTATAGCTGACAATAGGGTGGGTGGAACGATTAACTAGTAGCTTGTATATGGAAACCTAAAACGTTTCAACTTTAGCATGTAATAAACAGAATTAATTGAGGTGCTTTGAACTATAAACCCAATTATTAATACAAATCCCTCCTGTACATACTACGACATACAGTTGCTAATAGGGCTAATAATGGAAATTAGTTTGTAATTTGTTGAAGAATATTTATAGAGATACATAGTCATAGTAACAACGTGATCGTGGTTGAATTACTTGTTGAATTGAATCTGTAGATTGTCAAATGCCAGAAGGCAGACAAGAATTCAATGAACCACAAGCTAATAAAGTCATAATACTATTTAAGGCAGAAAAATTCTTAACAAAATTATGAGATAATATAAAGACAATAGAGGTCTATGATGAAGCTAAGTGATAAGCTAGTAAGCTACAAATTTAGTTAATAGGATGAAATACAAATAGGATGCTCTGGAAAATGTATATAGCCAAGCTATACAAATGCTACGTAACGCATCATATAAATATCCTGTCAAAATGTTGCAATTTTCAATCAAATGCACTTGTAATATCACAAAAGGTCTTGTCACGAATAAATATATTAATTATTGTATGTATTCTAAAATGTAATTAGAAAATAATTAGAAGTATAAAAGCTTACCTAAAGTTCAAAGGATAGAAAGTTGTAGTGATGTGGTTGTAGGAATAATTATAGAAATACAAATTTGTTGTAAAGCATAATCTGACCACTTGAAGGTTCACAGAAGTAGAGATTACCTTGGTTACCAGGAGCAAGGGATGGAATGTTATTAACAGAAAGAGGGAGAATATTCTCGTAACGTGTTAAGAACTGTCGGTCAGCTGAATACATAGATAGATTCTGTGATTTGTAGTCTAACACTATAAGCTTGTCACTTGTCAGAAATGACAATTTGACAGGTAATGACAGTTCTATTGAGCCAAGAAGTGTACCGAATTGTGATAGAATAACACCTTTCAATGTATAGAGGTTAATACATGGATTCGCCCAATGCAACACTGCTACTTGAGATTGTGAATTAACACTAACATCAACTGGACGTCTCAGTGCCCCTGCTTCAAACAACTCTCCTATGAAATGTGAGAATTTTAATTCAGGAGTGAAAACTTGCACACGATTATTACCAGAATCAGCTATAAGAACGTGACCATCTTTGCCACATACCATACCCGCAAAATTATCCGTGAAATCGAAAAGGTGTTTCTCACCAGCTGTCCCACCTTCCAAGTCACAGAACAACACACCTTCTGTTGTAAACACTTTAACAATATTCTCTTCGTGTAAACAAACAAACAAATAATTCTTACTAGCAGATAAGCTAACCTGACCAACTCCAAATTGAACATTATACTCAGTTAATATTTCTAGCTTTTCAGTCAAAACTTTAATCATATCTTCCTGTTTATCGAATACGTATAGTTTATCAATTCCATCAAAAGCAATAGCTAAGGGCTTCATTGGATTATCAACTAGAGGCAGGATTTTAGAGCTAACAGAAGGAGAAACACCTCTGACATGTGTCAACTTCCCGAGACAACTGACAGTTGTCCTAAGCGTCCTATCAACACAAAACTTGTACTCTGGGATAAACCCATAATCTGGAATATTTGAAAAGTTAGCTAGCTCAGTGTAGCATTTTGAAACATAAGGAAGAGAAGGAGAATAGTTGGAGTCTATTACAAGTTGACAGAATTGATTTGCATCTGATAAAGCCTTCATTTTACGAAATAGTACCTTGCTTTCTTCTACTATCTCATCTACAAGAATACATATGTAGCATACACTTATAATAGTCCTGTTAATAATGTGCATATTTGGGTATAGAATACTTAAATGAAATTTTTTATACAAAAAATCTTATCCCAGAATTTAGAATTATAAATATTTGCAACTAACCAATAGTTGGCTGATATTCTTGCTTGGCTTTAGAAAGCATTTCAAGCTTTCGATCTTGTAGAACTTTAAAAATATAAGAGAATTCCATGTCAATAGTCGCCTCTAACAGCTGTAGAGATCTCTCTGCGTCTCTCTTCCTCTTTCCATGGAGTTGTATTGTTGATTTTATCTCTGCAATAATATCAACAGATTTAAACATCAAACTATTCAAATTCTGTTTATTTTCAGCTAAAATAGTCTGAAATTCGCGCGAAACTTTACACTCTTGATGAGATACAATACACTCCTGTTGACACAGTATCTGATTACAATCTGTACAAATAGCAGCACCAACTTGATGCGGGTGTCGACTACAGAATATATTTTTAGAAATAATCTCCAATAGATTCTTAGCAGATAAATCTTGTATAGAAATATAGGAGTGATCCGCGAAATGTTTCACATGAGCATTCTTATCCACATTACACATTGGTTGCAAACAAACAACACAAATGCAAACAGCTGACTGCTTGTCATCACCTAATATACAGTCATGACATTTGACAGCTTGTGGAGATTTCTTAGCTAAATTCTTGATACCACTCAATGTGGATAAAGCAGATAGGAAATGATTGTCTGTCAAGCCGTGACGTGTATCAGTAGACAGCTGACATTTAGGACATACCACATGTTGTCCAGCTGATTCAGTGTTAGATTTCGCAATACACTTCTCACAGAAAGTATGGAGGCAGTCTAACAATTTCGGATCTTTAAAATCGGTATTACAAAGCTCGCATTTCAGGAATTTCGCGAACAACTCTCCTTCTGGAGATGCCATCTATCGTATAAGCTAGCAGGATTATAATAAAGCACAACTACAAATAATTGAATAAAATATTCGCTAAAACAATGGACGCAATTCTAATACAAATAACAACCAAGCGATTAATAATAACAATTAAATAATAATGAAATAATTCCTATAAAATAATTTGACTGTCTCTATACGTATTTTATCAAACTAAAAATGTCTTCAGGAACCCCCAGAATTGTTAGACAACCGAAATTACAACAGAGTATATCCGCAGATTCCCATCTAGTACTGCCTATGATTAGCAAGGAAAGCAGGGAGAAATCAAAGAACCGACCAATCTCTGTTAAGGTAATGCCCTCAGACAAAATATGTATCTATGAACCAGCAATAGAGAAAACTGTAAGTGAATTGACGGATATACTCTACGATTCTGTTCCTGGATTATCCCTCAAATCCCTCGCAAACATGCTGTCAGGTCTTGGGCTGCAGCCGAGTGAAGCTGAACTACTAGATATAAGTGATGATGGTACAATGAATGGGAAAATAACGATAAGCGACGTATTCGCTTACAAATACTTCCTACACAAACAAGACAGATACGGTGATTTCTCTAAGATTCTATTCTGGCTGCTAGACAATGATAAAGACGGAATTATAACATTAAATGACCTTAAAAACGTTTCTATCTTGACAGGAGAGAATAACTTACAACTGATACACGGTATGTACCTTATGCTACAGGAAATGGGTAAAGGCAGGCCAATTGACATTACAATCTTCAATAATCTCTTGGAAAAAGAAGCGATTCAAAGAATCTAACTTAAATATCATACAAGTATATTATGCATTATTTATTCACTAAATATAATTATATAATATATTTACCTGAAATATAATCAAGTTTTAAGAACAAATTCTGAAGATCTGAAAAAACTATCTAACCAACTGAAATCTATAATCCCATCCTCTTCACTATCTCCACTCATTTTATGCTCTACATACCTATCTACCTGATCGGTATCCATGGAGTCTACCTGTATTTCTTCAGTCTTTGGTCCAATATCTTCTATAGAATCTCTTTGCTGTAGAAACGCACTAATAACATTCCAAGCGTATGATTTGGTTGCTGGTAGTACATGACAGGGAGTGGTGAATATTGACAGATCTGCTTTTTTAAACAATCGTGTATCTTCTACTACATAAGGAGTATAAGTAGGTCCAATAAGGAGATCACTGAATAGGCCATCTGGCTTCAGAGGGAGATTATTGTTCTTCGTTTTAAAATCCAACTCATTGACATCATGTAGACAGAATATTTGTTGTTTTTCAGTCAAGAAGTAAACAGCTAGAGTACTGCCCTGTCCTAAGAAGCAAGCATCAATAACTTTTGATTTTACTCCAGTATTTAGCTCAATAATCGGCTTTTCTACTTCTGGATCAAACACGAGGATATCATCATTAGAAATAGCAACTGCAAACTGTGTATGAAGAGATGTGCATATAAATGCATTACCAATTGTACATGTCCATTTAACAACACAAGTAAACACATCCCATACAATAATACTATCCATGGTAGACGCTAGTACATAGCTATCCTTCCCTGAATAACTGAATACTAAACTGCGTATATCGTCTCTGAGTTGTTCTGCTTCTAGATTATGTTTATGTTCAACTGTCTCTGTATTCCATATACTTATACAGTTTTTATAGGCAACAGCTAATAGGGCAGCATCAGGAGAGAATACACAGTGACTAGCTTTTGAATTGAATAAGCTATTTGTAGCATAGCATTGCCATAAGCGAGAAGAAAAATCAGCAATCCTACACAATGAATAATAATAAATTAAGTCATACTTATTTTCTGGGAGGATTGGCCAAGTAAGTAAAGTGTACCATGGATATGAATAATAAACATAACTCACTTTCCCTCTGCTAGTGTCCATATCCTGAAATCTCCCTCTTCCCCACAACTAGCACAAATAGGGTCACTAACAACTGGAGAGAATGATATCATACAAACAGCTCTATGCGGTCTATCCACACACATTATCTGTTCATAGGATTTATCAGTTGTATTATAGTACCAAAAACGTAGTCGCAATTCGCGAAAAGCTTCACGCTTATCATACCGAGATTCACAAGTTATCATCCATAGTCCATCATTAGAAATAGCTACATGAGTAACCAGCATATAGTTAAGCTGTACCTGTTGAGGTCTAGATACGACATTAAGTGTGGTCACGTCAATATCGAACTGACGTGTTTGATAGACTGGATGATAAACTTGTATCCAACCAGGAGGAGATGAGTGTAGCACGAGACTGTCAAGATTTTGACAAGGTGTCATTCCAAACGGCCATGGAGTATATTTCAAATTCTTTGAAATAAAAGCTAATTCCAGATTACTACTGTTGAATACTTTCATTACATTATCACTTGTAACTACAGAAATATATTGGTCTGTATTAGAAGGTACAATTCCTCGGATTTCCCCGCCTATCCTTGGTCTAAACTGTCGTTTTAGTGTATCAACCTGCCATACAACTAATACAGATTCCTCTCCACCAGACATAAGGTAAGTTCCATCACAATTGAAAGCAAGAGATAGCACAGAGTGTGAATGCCAATGCAATCTAGTAATATTTTCATCACCTGATATGAAGTTATGCCATATATAAATACGACCGGATACACTTCCATATGCTAGAGTTGGAGTATTAACAGATACAGTTATACACGTTATAGGGTGTGATTTCTCATAGCAGTGTAGTTCTTGTAAGTGTGTAGTGAATATAACTAAGTTCTTCTGATCGTAAGTGATGAGATAGTCTCGTCCCTGGTTCGTGTATAGCAATAGTATTTGAGAGTTTCTACTAGTAAATGTAGGCGGCTTTGAGTCGAGGTATTTACGAAGTTTCTCTTGTCCATGGTTGGAGAATATTTTCGTCGGGAATTTCATTACGTCACCATTCCCGAATAGAATGTATGTGGAATCTTTGTTAGAAGTAAATGCATGAATTTTCCGCGTAAAATCGATTGATAAGAGGTATGAAAAATCATTGATGTCCCATACGTGGGTAATTCCATCAATTGAGGTGGACAAAAGCTGTTGACTATTGCTGGGGTTCACAATAAGCGCGATTACGTCATCATTATGCCGTGTAAATCTGTGTATAATAGCACCAGATTCTGTGTCGAATACAAGAATATGGGGACCATTTGATGTGAATATTTTGGTATCATCATGTGACCATAGGACAGAGTTAGCCAAGTTATTACCAGTAACCAGGGATATTGCCAATTTAGAGGCAGTGAGAGTTTGACTGTCAGAAAAACTCATAAATCCTCACTAATCAATGAAAATATGTGTACAATAGTGACTTTGTAGTGAAATACATATATTCATACATAATTGATGTATATTTACATATTACCTAATAATTAGTGATAGTACTGTACAAGCATAATACGTTCATTCAAAATACAGTTCTGAAGGTTATAGCTAGCAGATAGTAACGCTATCTGTATGTATGTAATATGCTATGTCAGCAATACGAGATATTACAGCTGCTATCTGTTCTTTAGGAAAAAAGCCATCTCTGTCTACCCAATACTGATTCAGGGTGTTAGTTATGATCTTAGAAATCTCGCGACGAGAATAGTTCCCAGTTCCTTTAGTCAAACTATCAGTTAGTATTGAGAAGAAAAAGACTTTTCCCTTATAGGGTGAATGATCAGAATCACAAATCGCGTGAAATACAGTAGGGATAGGATGAGTAAGATCAGTTATCTCTTTGAAATATCCAACATCTTTCCTTGTATAGTTGAGAGCACGTTCTAGTAGTGAAGCAGATTTTATCGAATCGTTGGAAGGTATAAAAGTAAAGGGCTCGTCTTCTCCAATACATTTTGACAGCTGTTTAATCAAACAATCTACTGCAGCTTTATTGGTACGAGTGGTAATGAGAGTTTGGCATAGAACAGTTCTTTTCATAGATCGATTGTAGTTATAATTCTTTATAATTTGTTTCCATAAATTCGAATCTTGTTGATTGAAATTATGCGCCAGCTTGTCCACACATTCTCCAAACTTGGGATCAATTGGACGGGGAAATAATTCACCTTCAAAATTGGCCAACGGGACATAAACAATTCGTATAGCGAGAATAACAATAAACAGCAGGATAAGGACCAAAATGATTACAATACGTTGAAAGGTTATCCATTCAGGTCCTGACTCTGTATGGTCCTTGTGAGTATCAGCAGGATATTTGGGCAAGTCCTGATCAGAATTCATAAGACGATGAGTTAAGTTGGGTATATCTAAGATGTCATCAGCAGTATTTTTAGGCAAGTCTTGATCAGAATTCAAAGGAGGACGAGTCAAGTTGGATATATTTGAGAAATTTTGTTCTGTTTCTTCTATATGCTTTCCATGAAGAGGAATCTCATAACGTTTGGGACTGTTTTTGAGCTTGTCTGGTGAATCTTTGGTTGTTTTCTTGCCTGTTCTAGTTGTGGGCATTCTGAAAAATTCAAGAAAAAAAAATATGTAAAAGAACGTAAATTAGATGGATGTAATACATACAAACTTGGGATGCAAAACAATAACTGAATATACATAGTGATAGTAGAGAAGAAGCAATGTGAGTTTGAATGACAATGGAATAACTACAAAACCTGCGAAATTAAAGGAATTCTTCAGTTACCACAAATCCTCTTGAATTAGTGCGCTGTCTATTCTATGTTATCCAACCAAAATATACTTTTCTGGTTGCAAAGTATGGGCAAAATATGAGAAGGAGCAAAAAATTTGCCGTGACCAGGATTCGAACCTGGGTTATTGCGGCCACAACGCAATGTCCTAACCACTAGACGATCACGGCTATAAATAAGGATTAATCTATATGAAGTATTTGAGACAACTTACTTTGTGCGCTAATGGCAAAGACTGAGACAGGTAACTACTTGTATGTAAAATAGCAAACAAACTGCAACCTGAAATTCAGATAGTATAAATTCATTCTTTGTATCCGTGGTGATAATATATAAATATATTCATCTATTCGTTATAAAACTTGAAGAACAGCAGATATAACAAAAATTTTTACAAAATTTCTTCTCATAGTAATTTGAGTATTTACTCATAATCACTAGGGTAACTCAATTTTTCCCAGCCCGGTTGAACACTTTCAGACAATTTGGTTTAGAAATAATTGGACAACAGAGGAAATATTATAAAGTTGAGTGTTTATAGTGAACTCACTAAGGCGTAATGAACCCATAATTATTCACGAGTTCACTCTAAGCACAATCGACTGCAGGTGAAACTTTCTCATTATTTTATGAATGGAAGAAATTTTAATTTATGAGAGAGGGTGGTTTGTGGATTTGGAATACAAGAGTTATTTCAAATCCCCAAACCACCATCCCTCACAAAATACATTTCCTGCGGTGTTTTCGTTCAGCCACTCCACCTCCCTCCGTACATTGTTACTAAGCAGCCGGTCTAATACCAACCTAACATATGTTTATCTCACAATTATGTCAAGTTATAATTTGCCTTTGTTAAGGAATCCATAATGGCTATCATATGATGCCTATTTTTAAATTGGCATGTCTAAGGGGCTGTCAAACGTTATGCAACGCAAAATTATGACCCCCTCACATCCCGATTTTACGCTTTATGACAGTTATGTAATTCAAAAAGTATTCTGGTTTCGTTTCTGGGAATCACTGATTTCCTCTCACTCCCATTTCAAGTGGCCTGTATTTTTTGGGATCACATATTTGGTTGACGTCACACAAATATCATCCTATATTAGTTTTCTACCAAATTCATTTACTTGTGAACTTCCCTTCCAGTTTACTACTCAACAGAATTAGTGTTACGTCATTACCACTTTTCTTACATCATATCCTATTGTGATATGCGAATTATCCACCTAATATTATGTTACCTTACTTAGATTGTACAATTTTCAATTCTGGCATTATCACGAACTTAATTAATATCGTGCAATCAATTAAATGCTGTTCTATTTATAGAAATGCTTTCATTATCGTTTCTAGTATAAAATAGGCAACCAATCTAATTGTATAACTGAAGCCTATAAGTTTACTTATTTTCACCTCTACATAGCTAAATACTCAGGTTAAATCTGCAAAAAAATGGCTCTAAAACGGATCACAAAAGAACTTCAGGACTTAGGACGTGACCCCCCTGCCCAATGTTCCGCTGGTCCAGTAGGGGACGATCTGTTCCACTGGCAAGCAACTATCATCGGTCCGAACGATTCTCCATACGCGGGTGGCGTATTTTTCCTAACAATCCACTTTCCAACGGACTACCCCTTTAAACCACCAAAGATCGGTTTCACCACACGCATTTATCACCCTAACATAAATAGTAATGGCTCTATTTGTTTAGACATATTACGCTCTCAATGGTCTCCTGCTTTGACAATCTCAAAAGTTCTTCTTTCTATTTGTAGCTTACTAGGTGACCCAAACCCCGACGACCCTCTGGTCCCTGAAATCGCTCGCATCTACAAAACAGATCGGGCTAGGTACAACACATTAGCTAAAGAGTGGACCAAAAAGTACTCTACATAGTTTGTCTCTTCCCGTCCTATGCAACAGATAGACTGAACTAATAAACTGTGTGAAATGTATTTGTGATAACCATTCCTTTATCTAATATACTTTTCTAACTTAATCTTGTCAATTGTACGTGCTTGTAGTGAGAATTACAAATAACTACCTATTGCTTACTATTAGGTTGTTGGTATCACTATCTTAACTCTATATTACTTGTTTGTTTAATTTTCCCAATTATTTAAATGTAGGTGATTTAGTTATTTACATGTTAGAGGAGAATTAAGTTGGCTCTAGTTAGTATGGGCAGCTAGGGGCTGTCGGCTTTGAAATTGCATTGAAGGGCCCGAAATTCGTATTCCTAATCTGTAGTTAAGAATTCATATTAACAGGGCTTAACTGTAGCTAAATTTGCCCAATTTTGTAAGACAATCGAATAAAACTGCGTGCATTCTGATTGGGCACACGAAATATACATACGTGCATATTCGTGTATATTTGTGACTAAAAAATATTTGAATTATTTTATTTTTGTACATAAATTCTATGGAACAATCATATCAATTGCCTTTTATTGATAAAGTCCGATATGAACTGGAAGTTGAGAAAAAGCGCGGTCACTTTTCGCTGAACTATCTGCCTTATAATCCAGTTGGAAGTTTGTCAGATTTGGACATACACCATTCTAAGTATAATCTCCCTGAAGTGGCTCATTTCTGGGATTCACATTTGAAAGTGAGGAAAGATGGAGCATATGGAGGTGTGAATTCGCACACCAACCCATTCAGTAGACACAATAAACGTCCAATCCATCCAGGGAATAATGGAAGAGGCAAGGGTCAACGGAGATCATATTCAGGTGGATTTTCAAATATTTTAATGGAGCTGAAAATTGGTGGAGAAAGATTGAAATTTTCTCGCATAGGAAAATCATACGATGAAATATTTATTGAAGAAGATGAATTCGAGAAATTGTTGGCTTTACCCAAGTCAATTTCCTACCAAAACATCAACACTTATCTGAAAAAATTCAAATCATCCAGCGATCACTCACGAAGTACAACCCCAAAACAACCGATCAAGCAGGTTAACCGTAAACTCGTGATTTCACAGCGTTTTCGTCCAATGTTACTACTCTGCAGGAGAATAGCTAATATGAAAGGTAATTCCACGCCTACCAACTGTACCCAGGAGAAATGCGTTAGCAAAATATATACAGTGTATCTGTTGTTGAATGGAATATATAACATAGGTGTTAAAGACTTGAAAAGTAAATTCCCATTAAGCAAGGATAAGTTAAAAGAAATATTTAAAGATTTACATACAGTTCATCGACATTACTCCCACCATAATATCCACAGTTCATCTAACCATTATCACCATCATTATACGTCAAAACCTAACACACAACAGAAAATACACATCAATCCTCTCTTGATCGAGCAGACAGAACATGTGCTTTCATCACAATATCACACGAAGACGTTTATCCATCTACCCAATGTGCTCTCTTGCCTCACATGAAATTGAAGAGTTAGCCAATGGCACTCCTCTATGGCAAAAAATGCTACAAAATCCTTATATCGAACGAGAGAACCATATACGGAAGAAGAATATTTGGGATATTGATGACGTAGGTCATATAAAACAGGAATGGTGTGGAAAATTTGGTCACATAAATTACCTGAACGCGAAAGATGTACAGGCGGATTTGACTGAATGGCGCAAAGAAACGAAACTTCGGATCAATTACAAACTAAAGTATTTAAACTCAGACCAAACTTTTATGAAGAGCATTATGAAGATGAGAGTTGCGACTGTTTATGCACTCAAAGAAGATGCGTTAAAGAAAGAAAAAGGTTATCTCGTCTGGTTGCAGAACCTAGAAACTGAGGCTAAGCAATCAGGTGTGTCTTGTAAAGTGAGTATTGTATTGGGTAAGATGAAGACTATTTACGGTAAGGAAGATGTGAAAAGTGTTCCACACGCTAAGGAGAAGCTATGTCTCTTATTCTTTTCAATGGCTTCAACAGAGGTTACAATGACACCAATTATGGAAGCGTTTAAATTTATTTTAAAATCTATTCTCCATGACAATCCGGACTGTTATTCACATTGGATGCAACACAGAGATATCCCTCTCCCACAAGAACCCAATTAACTCAATTGTTTATATATTTATTGAATGTTTACTTGATATTGATTAAATATTCAACACACACAAACGAATGAGCTAATTTAACTGCTAAGGTTACTAAATATGAATACACACACACACTACACACACTAGTTACTAGAAAACTAAAAGCATAAGTAAACTAAAGGGCATAGAATATAGTCAATACCACGCCTATAAATAAGAGGAGAGCATAAGATAGAGTTTGGTACGCAGCTGATTGAAGTGCAAAGCATTCTTCCAAATCGTCCACAACATATATCTTCCATCCCAGTAGTCGATGTGTAGCACATTGGTAGTAGAAAGGACCGTTAGATTCTGTATTAGCTGTCCATTCAAAAATTCCTGAAAGAACAGTGCTGCTACATGAGTATTCTAGCGTTTCTTCGTATCGAGAAAACGAGTTGAAGTTGTCTCCACCACCCTCTGTTTCTTCCCATTCGCAATAGGGACCTACAGTCAAATCTGTAACAGTTTGTGCGGCTTGATTGTAATCCAAACCAGCATACACAGTCTCTGTAATGGATTCTCCAGCTTCTTGGAGAACGTTAATGCCTCCTTCGTTAGAGCTGGTTATATAAAGTGGATGGTAAGAAGCTGAGTCGTCAGGATCGTTTCCCCCATTAACATAGAACCTAACTGTTGTGCCACGCAATACATATACCTCAGGGATAAGATAGCCATTCAGATACCAAGCTATACCCCATCCATCTTTACCAGTGATTCCCTTATACCCCTGTACTCCACCTGTGTTACCAATGGCTGCATTGATCTGATTATTATCAGGTTCGATGCAAATTGGAGGAACTTTCCAAGGTGCCTTTGGTGCTGGTGTGGTTGTAGGACATAGTAGTGATCTGGTACATGATTGATTAGCTGCGAAATCTATTTGAATAGGTGCAGAACTAGATATACGGTTATCGGAAGCATGACGTAGTACCCATCTCTCGCTGGTAGGAGAAGAAAATGTTCCTCCACGTGCCCAAATAATATACTGAGGTGTACCAGGTGTATATACCTTGTCATGACTATCTGTCGTGTTGACAGCACGAGTTGTAGTAAAGGTTGTCAAGGCGTTGATAGTTTCAACTTGTGTGTTGATATAATTATTCACACCTCCAGTGAGAACTGTATCAGGACAAGCTCCATTATAACTCCCACCAGATAATGCACACTGTGATCTTATGGTCAGATCATAATCTGAACAATCTACAACACCAGTTGTAGAGTATTGACACACTGCAACGTCACCGTTTGGTGACATTGCTACTCCAGAGTTACTGGCACTTATTCCAAATGCAAAGTACTCATTCGCTTCTAGATTGCAAGTATGGAATCTAAATGTAACCAGGCTATTATTGGAATCATACCGGTATTCAATTTGCTCAGTGCTACTAAGGTCCTTACATTGGAAAACAGGACCTGGTTCACCTACAGTCTTACAGATTTGAGGACAGTTTGTGCATCCATAAGAACTATCAAAAAATACTTCACCAAATGAAACTGATGCTATAACGCAGTACACACTAAAGAAATTTGTATTGCACACATCATAGTCAGTTGGAAGCGTTAACACAACGTTGGCATTACTGATTTCACTTAGTGTTCCTAAGCTACCAGTCTCATCAGCAACTATGAAGCCGGTATGCACATCACTTGTTGTTCCAGCCCAATACCATGTACCGGGCGCATCCCCACCATAATTCATGTTTTGTAACCCAATCGTATTTGGGCCTAACACGTAAACATTAGCAGAAACACCATGTTTAGCTGGAGTATCGCCTAATTTTACAGATCCGTAGGATGTACTGCATCCGAATGAATCAGTTACTTCAGGTATAACTACATGTCCGAATGATACACTAAAGTCTACACACCAAACCGAGAGAGATCTGTAAACAACCTGTACGTCACTTAACGGTACCGGATATGTAACGTTAGCATCCTGGTTATTGACGTCATCTACTTTCCCATATCTACCATTGTATCCTGTTCTCCTTCCGCCACCGCTCGGTGTTGTACTAGTACTTAGCCACATGTAGGCTGCAGGAGCACTTCCGTCAAGATTTAGTCCAGCTACGAACAGTCGTCTATTCGAAGAATCGAAAAACACATGTCCAGATAAAGAATGAAGAGTGCTAGCGCCTCCTCTAGTGAACCTTCCGAGATACTCAGCTGTACAGGGAATTTGGATATTTCCTGGAATATCAAACGATGTGATTAGCTCATCTCCGCTGGCAGTACGGATCTCAATGGGTGATGCTTCCAACCAGTCATTATTACCATCCAGCATCATGTTTACATTGGAGAGAGCACCACTGGTTGTAGCAGTAACTAGAGTACTTCCAGAACCTCCACGGAAGACTAATGCTTCAGTTGCACGGAAACCTCTTAGAAATAACGAATTTGAATCTATCAAGTAGATTGTACCACTGGTGGAGCCTACACCTACTGTTCCAAGCCGATAGAATGCTTGTACTGTGTATACAAGTTGTAGCAAAAGTACCAACAACAGCAACCGCATCTTGTAGTGGGTATTATTAGTGAGCTATTTGTAGTGCTTAAATATTTAAATAATTAAATTTTCGAATTCTAAAGGCCTTAAAATATATATTTACTGACTCCAAAACAATGTGAAAATAGATTTACCTATATTTATACTCCTATACCTCTATTATAATTTAAGATAGACAGTCAAGGCTCAGTTAATTTTATGCTGCCATATTTCTTAATACCTAGTTGACACAAGCACGCGCGCCGCCACGATGGCTATTTTATTAAGGAATTCTATCGAGTATGAAAGCTGTTACCAACAAACGCTTCCGCTTCCTGTGCTAACTGTTGTTGTTGTTGCAGGATCTAGCATTACAGGTCTATAAATCTAGTAAATTAGCTGGATAAGGCCTATGAAGAAAAGTATTCTTTGTATTAGATAATGGCACAATTGATTTCATGATAGTGTAAAAGCCATTTCTTAGATTATATATTCATAATGGAACTCCATACAGCCTATAATTCCATGGTGAAAGTTGGATTCTAAGAAAATTCTCCTGGCAGGAAGAGGAAATAGGTCAGGCTGTTATTCGCAACCTAATCTAGTCTATATATAATTGGAAATATAAGTAATTTTCTCTTAATAAATTATGTTATGCTAATATTCCTCATCCGTTTATGTTTAAGTCAAATATTCTATTGAAAGCGAGTAATAATTGCTTTAAATATTAAATAGCACGATTGCATAACTTAACTCTCGACCAAGATTATACAATTTATTGACTGTCTTCCTGATACTCAATATTATCCAACTTCCTGGATTTCTAGTAATACATTGATTAATATGGATTTCCCATCAATTCCATTACAAAATCGATTAAAATACAAATTAGCAATTATGTTGATACATAGAAGAATATATTTCAGCGAATATTGATAAAGTAGAATCACATAATCCGAATACTTTATAATCAGGAGTTCTGCTACACCGACATATTGTATTGCAGAACATCAATAAAACAACAAATAGCTGTAATAGAAAATATTAATAGTCTCTAATGAATGTCTATAGGTCGCTGAAAATCTCAGAATACATGCATAATAGATCAATTCCGCGGATTCTAGAAAATTGACAATTTAATCTACTGGCTCTCTATCAAACGTAATATAGAGTATGACAAATTATCAATCAATATGAAATATCCTTAATTAACGGTGATACGTAAAGGTCCACTGAAAATATTATCAAAACAACAAATGTAACTTGTATACACTAAGGTAGTTTTTACATAGCAAAACAGTTAAAAAATAAGAAACAGGGCGATTAAGCACCCAATAAATAGCAGGAAGAAGAAGGGGAGAAGAGAACTAGCACTGCTCGCAGCGAGTTGAAGAAGATAGTGACAATCTTCCAGGTCATCCACTACGTGTATTTTCATACCATGATTCTCATGCTGAGCACATTGATAGTATATAGTGTCTGAAGTGTTTGCGTCAGGAGTCCAACTAAATTCACCTGTCTCTCTATTTCCAATACAAACAAAATCCAATGAATCTTGGAATTCTTGAAGCGAATCATAGTCATTGGCATCTTTATGGGTTAAATAACTACATATACTTCCATCAGTAACGGATGCAACGCGATTTCCAACAAGCTGTATACCAGCATAAACCCTCTCATCCAAAGGTTTACCTTCATTCATCAGATTAAGTATTCCACCAACATTTGAGCTGGTCAAATACAACGGATGATATTTTTCGGGATCTGACTGATCGTTTCCACCATTTACATAAAATTTTACTTCGGTACCCCGCTGAATATAGATTTCAGGGATTGGTAGTAAATTCAAGTACCAAATTTGTGAACCATCTTTAGCTTCTCCTATTGCTGCTTTGATTGAATTGGATTGGGAATCAATGCAAATTGGTGGGATGATCCAAGGGAATGAACTGGTGATTGCTGTTGGTTCAGTAGTTATAGGTTCGGTTGTTGCAGTTATAGGTTCGGTAGTTATAGGTTCTGTAGTCGTAGTTATAGGTTCAGTTGTAGTTATAGGTTCTGTAGTCGTAGTTATAGGTTCAGTTGTAGTTATAGGTTCAGTTGTAGTTATAGGTTCTGTAGTCGTAGTTATAGGTTCAGTTGTAGTTATAGGTTCAGTGGTTGCAGGTTCAGTATCAATAGTTATAGGTTCTGTAGTAGTTATAGGTTGAGTTGTAGTTACAGATTCAGTAGTTATAGGTTCAGTGGTTGTAGTTGCCATAGTAGTAGTAATCCCAGCCATTTGGTAACACGAAGTTAGCGAATCAACAACATGAATCTTCCATCCCAACAGACGATGTGTAGCACATTGATAATAAACAAGATCGCTCGTAGTTGCATTTGGTGTCCATTGAAAGCTGCCAGAACTAACACTATTACTGCAAGAGTAATCTAGTGTGTTTTTGTATTCTTCAAATGTGTCGAAGTTGTCACCAAATCCTTGCGTTTCTGTCCATTCACAGTATGGACCTACAGTCAGATCTGTGACTGTTTGTGTTAGTAGATTGTAATTCAAACCAGCCAATACAGTCTCATCAATGGTTATTCCAGCAAGTGCAATAGCGCTAATGCTTCCTTGGTCAGAGCTTGTTATGTAGAAAGGATGGTAACTAGCTGATGCGGCAGGATTATTTCCTCCGTTAACATAGAAAGTAACTGTTGTCCCACGCAATACATATACCTCAGGGATAAGCAAGCCATTCAGATACCAAGCTATGCCCCATCCATCCTGACCAGTAATCGCTTTGTATCCTTGTCTACCTCCTGTATTCCCAATGGAGGCTTGTATTTCACTATTCATAGAGTTGATACAGAGTGGAGGAATTTCCCAAGCTGTCGCAGGCTCAGGCGTAGACATGGGACACTCCAAAGGTTGTGGACAAGTAGAAGTGCTACCATAATCAATTTGTATAGGGGAAACAGCAGAAATACGGTCGCTAGGTGCATGACGTAGTACCCATCTCTCACTGGTAGGAGAAGAAAATGTTCCTCCACGTGCCCAAATAATATACTGAGGTGTACCAGGTGTAAAATCCTTGTCATGACTGTCTGCTGTGGTTACAGCTCTTGTTGTAGTAAAGGTTGTCAAGGCGTTGATAGTTTCAACTTGTGTGTTGATATAATTATTCACACCTCCAGTGAGAACTTTATCAGGACAAGCTCCATTATAACTCCCACCAGATAATGCACACTGTGATCTTATGGTCAGATCATAATCTGAACAATCTACAACACCAGTTGTAGAGTATTGACACACTGCAACGTCACCGTTTGGTGCCATGGATACTCCAAAGTTACTAGCACTCAATCCAAACGCAAAGTACTGATTAGCTTCTAGATTGCAAGTATGGAATCTAAATGTAACTAGGCTATTCGTGGGATCATACCGGTATTCCAATTGATCAGTACTACTGAGATCTTGACATTGGAAGCTAGGTACAGCTGCTTGCGTTACTGTTTTGCAAATAGCAGGACAATTCGAGCAGCCAAATTCAGTACTGAAGTAGACCTGACCGAATGAGACTGAAGCTAAAACACAGTACAAACCAAGGAAATTTGTATTACACACGTCATAGTCAGATGGAAGTGTTAATACGATGTTAGCATTGCTGCGAGATCCTAGTGCAGCTAAGCTCCCAGTTTCGCTAGCAACTATGAAGCCGTCATGCACATCACTTGTTGCTCCAGCCCAATACCATGTAGCAGGGGCACTCCCATCGAAATACAAGTTCTTTAGCCCAATCGTATTTGGTCCTAGCACATACGCTTTTGCAGAAACACCATGACTAGCAGGAGTATTACCTAACATTACTGGTCCGTAGGTTGTGCTACATTCAAATGAATCAGAGGATATAGGGATAACTACATGTCCGAATGATACAGTGAATGCCTCACACCAAACCGAGAGAGATCTGTATCCTGTCTGCACACCTCCTATTGGGAATGTTACATTTGCATCCAGGTTGTTTACGTCATCTACTCTCCCATATCTACCATTGTATCCTGCTCTAACACCAGTTGACAAGGGTGTTGTACTAGTACTTAGCCACATGTAGGCTGCAGGAGCACTTCCATCTAGATAGAGACCTGCTACGAACAGTCGTCTATTCGAAGAATCGAAAAACACATGTCCAGCTAAAGAATGAAGAGTGCTAAAGCCTCCTCTAGTGAACCTTCCGAGATACTCAGCTGTACAGGGAATTTGGATATTTCCTGGAATATCAAACGATGTGATCAGCTGATCCCCGCTGGCAGTGCGTATTTCAATGGGTGATACACTCAACCAGTCATTATCACCATCCATCACCATGTTTACATTGGAGAGAGCACCACTGGTTGTAGCAGTAACTAAAGTACTTCCAGAACCTCCACGGAAGACTAATGCTTCAGTTGCAGAGAAACCTCTTAGAAATAACGAATTTGAATCTATCAAGTAGATTGTACCACTGGTGGAGCCTACACCTACTGTTCCAAGCCGATAGAATGCTTGTACTGTGTATACAAGTTGTAGCAAAAGTACCAACAACAGCAAACGCATTTTGTAGTTACAATAGCAGAGCGAATAAATTCTCAACCAGAAGAAATTCAATTCAAATCTATGTGATCAACCTTTTTGAAACTCAATAAGTAATATATATGAAGATTTATAGTGTATGAGCCTGCCTACTACATATAGATATTTATACCTACCCATGTGATGTTGAAATGAAATCATTTGTAACAAATTGAGTGGAAGTTGTCTAAATGCATTCCAATGTTCATAATAGGTTGTTAGTCTAGAGTTTAATTTCAAAAGCGGATACATTAACAAAATTATACAACTAACTTATCTATTGGACATAATATCATCCACATCATCCTGATTTAGAATGTTGACGATGATATACTGACTTAATACTTCCAAAAATGTAGAACTAATCAGTGATCTAAGAAAGGAACTATATGATAGTGTAACACTAATCAAATCAAATATTAAATGTTGTTAGCATGTATAATTGCTAATCTTAAAGCAGAATATATCATAATTACTGCTTCAATCGGTGACTTAGGACATGCAGTAGTATTATTTATCAGTAAAATTACTCACCCCCAGTCCATGGGGGGCAGAGACATCTTTTAGACAATCGACCTTAGTTTCATCCCAAGATTTCATTTGATAAGTTGTCACATCCTTTAATGTCAGAGAAATAAGTGTGAATGAGAATTCGTTGAGCATGGTAGTGATTAAGTGTGAATGTGTAGTGAAGTTGTTCATATGCAAAGATAGAAGACCACCCAAGTATACAAATGAATCTACTTGTTATTGTAGCACAGCCCACTTGTTGATAACCTCATATTTGGACCTGGGTGGTCTTATATATTCTGCATATATATTACTTCATTATCGCCTTCACACTTCACTTCACAGTTCTTATTTATCCTTTCTGTTAATTCTACTAATTCATCCTCAGGTTTGATTGTTTCACAAATTTTAAGTGCATTTTTCTGTCTTTTTTAATATTTTTCGGATTTGAAAATACAAAATATAGAATAATAGTCTTAATCTGTTGCATAGTGAAATGAAGCTTAATTTACATCAAAAATATTCTATAGGGTGGCGATCTCTAGGAGCGTTTCTTTAGCCCCCGGAGGTTATTCAGGGAAATACGGTACATTGGGACGGGTGTTTAATTACTCATTATTGATATGTTTGAAATAACTCTGCACTACTGTTGTTGTATCCAGACCATTATAACTAGAGATTCCGAATGAGGTTATTGACAACTCTACTGGTGTTACAGCTGGTGGTTACAACATCAGGATTCCTCCGTTTAGGAACAATCAACACGGGTTCCATTTCAGGGAGAGTATACCTGATTGATGCAAACACACTTTTCCTATTTGAATTCACTTCGCCTAATAATTTGAATTTCTCTAGTCAGTCTGGTTCCGCCACGTATACGTTAACTGGTCCTGTTACTGCGGTTAATATGTGGTTTAATATGTCCGCTAATGTGTTGGACTCTCCTACTATTCGTGTAACCGATGGCGGTACATTAATAGCCTCCTTCTACGTGCCCAACAACGTGTATATACCATGCAATGCCGAATACCTTGGCCCATTTGCAAGACCAGATGGGCCGAACTTCCACGAACTCGATGGTCACGTGTTTCTAGATCGTTCACAATACCGCTTCTTCGTAGCTGGCCTCGACACTGACGACAAAGCTCCAGCAGCTTATATGTGGCTAGATACAAGTGTTATTCCTACAGCAGCTGGAGTACGAGCTGGATATAATGGTGGTTATGGAAAGGTGCTAGATATAATCGACATAGATGCAAACGTTACATATCCTCCAGAACATGTTAACACTGTTTTCCAATCTCTCTCAGTTTGGTGTGTTGATTTCTATGTTTCATTTGGTCAAGTAACCATTCCACCGGCGCCCGCAACTGGATTTACCTGCACAGATTTCGGACCAGTAAAGATTGGCTTTGATCCCAAAATACATGATATATCTGGTTATATGCATGTACTCGGGCCAAATGTAATCGGATTGAACTCACTCGTATATGATGGAACAGCTGTAGCTACTTGGTACTGGGGTGCACATACTGACGACCTAACAGCTGGTTACATAGTACAAGATCAGTTTTCAACTCTTGCACGCTTAGAAACAGAGATAATTGAAGATAATATTGTACTAACACTTCCCAATGGTACAGATGTTTGTGACAGTTATATATTCAGCGTATACTGCGTGGATAAAGCTAAAACATTCGGTACAATATACTATAGTGATTTTGAATGTTCAGGCTGTCCTGCTATGACTTGTAAAACTGATGTCAGCACTCCACCCCGTACAGATGATTACCAATGTACAGAGATAGGGACTTACTTTCATGTGGAGTATTTGTACAATTTAGCAGATGATTTCATCACTTTTAGGTTCCACACTTGCGATCTAGATCCCCTCGAGTATATTGCATTTGGAATTAGTTCATCCGATTCAGCGGTTCAAATGGCACCAGAAGGTGACCCAATTGTGTGTTACTACCAGAAGATTATCTCCTGGTGATATTTTGGATAAAAACTTTACTCATCCTTGGCCACAATACACCCTATGGTCAAGAGGAAATACGTTTAATGCCTCTGGTCAGTGGTTGGTAAAAATGCATGCTACAGGTGACAGAGCTAGTACAGGATCCCCAATTCAAATTGACTTCAGCGCTGAATCAACATGTCCTATATTTCAATGCCCAATTACTCCACCAGTTGCTGTTACTCCTTGGGATATTCCTCCAATTTGTATTGATGATGATTCCGACCCCATAGAAGCATACATAGGTTATACAGGTGGAGAACAAGGTTACACTGCCATCACAGGTAAAATTGGGCTAGATGTAGCTTGGTATCTGAATGGCTTGCTTATCCCTGAGGTATACATTAAGCGTGGTTCAAAAGTTGTATTCTTTGTTAATGGTGGGAATAATGAAACAATTGAATCTCAAAATCATCCTCTATATATAACGAGCTCAAAAGAAGGGGCTTTATACGCACATCCAAGATCCTCTGAGACAGTTTACGGACCCCCTACAACAGGAGAATTCTGTATGTGGGAAGAAACAGCTGGCAATGGTGATCAATTCGATCCATGGAGCGACTACAAGGCTACACTCGAATCTTCTTGTGGTAATGGAATTACCTCATCTGTAATTCAATGGCAAACTGATGAGAATACTCCAGACATGGCATACTATCAATGTGCTGCTCACCATAATTTGGGATGGAAAATTTACATTGTTGATGATTTATCTGAGTGCCCTGGATCAGCAGGATATCTAACTCTACCATTCTCTCTTCTTACCCTCATTGCTGTTTTGCTAACCGTGTTATACGGGTTCTAAATATCAAACATCTCACTTAAATTTCGAATACGTAATTCCTCTTATTACGCGTTACGTAGTATTTCTTTTATTCCTATATTTGTAATACTTATTACTATCTACTAGTTATTTCAGTATTAAACTTATTTCTTGTTTTTAAGACTTGTAATTGTTATCTTACATTTTGCAAGAATTTCGCTTGCTAATACCTACGCGATAATTTCCAATACAAAATGTACTACGTATACTCCTCATAATTAACTTGCAAATATTGAATTGAATTTAATATCATAATTGTCTACAAAATACGCTAAGGTTCTGATAAAATAGATAATCCAAATACAGAACGAAACAGTTCATTCCTAGTAGAGTCATTAACATCACTATCGTCTCTGGGGGCCATGAAGCTAACCAATTTTGGATATACGTCATAACGTATTTTACGACCCTTACTAGCTTTGGTGTTTAGACTACGTTTGTTTTTCGAGCGATTGCGATTCATTTCAAGCCATTTCTGTCCAGTTTCACCTAAAGTAGAAGTTGTTTTATTATGAATCAAATCTTGTAGAAGTTGATGGTAAAAATCTGTATCATCAAATGTGTTTTCATCATAATTGCTAAGCTGTAATTCGCGCTTTTTCACATCTTTTTCCTCAACTTTATGTGTTGATTTCCTCTTTCCAAGAACTTCATATTGCAATCTTTTCAACTGTGTTTTACGTAGAAGATCTTCCCATTTGGAATATGAAAATTCTATTTGCTGTAACACTGACCTATCTACATTGACATAACCTTTCTTAGTGAATGCACTAGTTAGCAACTTTGTTTTCCCCTCCCATTCAGATATGACGCCATGCTGATACTGTGATAATCTGTTGTTGAAATCCTTACTATTAGTCATACCTGTTGAAATGTACTAGATAGATTTACATATATTTGTTGCAAAATGCATATAAGCACCTCTTAATAGCTTACCTGGTTTCTGGCTAATGGGGAAAAGTTTGTTAGCATTTGCAAATGTTGTTTGCAAACTTATCAATTCTTCTAACAAATGATTGAGACTAGATTTGGCGTCGTTTAACGGATCCTCAGCCAATTTTCCAGCTTGCTCAATAAACTTACCAAATTCGTCATGGTGTGGTAGAGAGTTTGAAAGAAGCAGAGCTTTTTGAATATGGATTCTAGATTCTAGCAAACCGTCCCAAAATTTAAATTGTTTTAAAATTGCCCTTCCCTTATTCATATCTTTTTCAGATGATTTTTGATTGATTTCAATGATGCCTTCAAGTGTATTATCTGCGGTTTTTGTCACTTCGAAATCAGATTCTGAGTCAGAATTTATCGTTTCGCTCTTATCAACATTTTCAATTTCATCATCCAACCTATTAGATAATAATTGTTGAAAATTCTCATATTCCCCCTCACTAAAACTAGTCTCAGAATCTGAGTTGGAATATTCAATATCTTTTCGCGATATTTTCTCACTTAAATATCTCTCATCACCCTCAATCTGATGCATAAGCTCTACACCTCTGCTCCATTTACTCGCGGAATTTGTCACTACATCTGTAAAAGGCTCTGAAGATCGCAAATGAGACAAGGTTTCATTACTTTCGAAATCTTGTATATCTATATTATGCGATTGTTCTGAAGCAAGGAGACTAGATGAAATTTCCTTTTGAATACTTGTCATCCTTCAGAGCAAAATTACAAAAAATACATAAGAATTAGTCTGCAAAAGTCATACAATTTAAAACATAGAAATATTCCTCGAATCTTTTCATAATAATTGTAAGAAGGTTGTTACTAAAGTTATTTAGAAAATATAACTAAAATCTATCAAAAAAGTGGATATGAAATATTAGAAAATTCTAATCCTTCTTCTTCCAGTTCCTTTAGTATGGGTTTATACATATTCGCCTTTAGGGGGTAGTGTACACCAGTCTCATTTATTTCTCTTCTCAAAATCAATTTAGCAGCAATCGCGATTGGCAAACCAACGCTAACAGCCATAGCCGTGTCTTCACCCATACTGACGTCACCACCTAAGAGACTGTACATTGCAACCATGCGACTCTTCGAACCTTCACCCCATTCAATCTCAACTCTCTGGATGGTAACAGCCCAATCTCTATCCCCTGGTTTTAAATGATACCACTTGGTCATGAAGCTAGCTAATATTTGTACTGGATTCCTGCCTGGTTCTATCAGAGTATCACTCAATAAGCCAAGAGATTTGAGATCAGCAAAACTCTTCTCATCATTATCTAATACTTTCAATAGCAATTGTTCTGTAGAATAATGGCTAGGGAGAGATGGATAATTTTGTCTGATGGTTATATCAATAAATTCGCGAAATGTCATACCATCTGTTACCTCCCAATCTAATGGTTCTCTTGTCAAGAGACCAATTTTGCGGAATGCCTCCAACGCTCTGTAATAACCACTAAAGCGTAAAGTTCCGCGTAGCACAGTTTTCGCGTGTGGTATTTTGTATAGCTCAATATACTTGGCTGAATCTCTATTCGGATAACCTTCAAGTTCTAGTCCATCAAGAATATTTATGGGTCTCAAAAACTTAATAATCTCACCACCATCTGAGTTGAAAAGATGCGAATTTTCAATGAATTTAATCGGATTCCAAATGTTCATCAGGACACCTTCAGGATCCCAAGTGAATTTATAGCCCATCGAGTTGTCAACTGATTTCGGTGTAGGCAGGCCACCTGTCCATGAATTATACGCAGTTACCTTTCCACCATTATTCTCTACCTCATCGAAAATACGTTTCGAAAGCATGTGGTCAATCCCTGGTGCTAAACCAAGCTCGTTTAGTATGAGAATACCCCTGTCGCGTGCCTCTTTGTCAAGAGATAACAATTCCGGAGAGGCATAGCTTGGGGTTACAAGACAGCGTCTTGATTCTAAACACATATTAGCAACATTAAAGTGCATTTTCCGTGGAAGTAAACTGATCACTAAATCGCATTGATCCAAAAAGTCTGTCATAACATCTTTATCCATACAATCTACGTCATACAGCTGAACATTATTGTCGTAGAAATGTGTGTCATTTCCCAGGTCTTTGGTTAAGATTTTAATGTTAAGCATAGGGTCTCTTGCGAAATATTTTATCAATGGTCGCGAAACTAATCCTGCACCTAAAACTATAACATTCTTTGGGCTAGTCAGTGGCAATGGTACTTTAGTAGTTGTAGATTCTGTGGTTTGAAGTGTTGGTACAAAATGTGGGTGGAGCCGTGGGTAAGGTGAATTGGCAAGAGACGAGAATCTTTGGAAAGTTTTGGTGAGGAGCATGTTAGTTTGCTGTGATAGAAAACAACAAAGAATTTGCATGAAATATTACAGTGGGTGCCGGTTATAAGAACCCCTGGGAGTACGCAATATTGCCCTTACAACCGACATCCACTGTATTTTGAGCAATATATGGCTTTTGGTTATGAATGAAGTCTCATTCACAAAACGATATTAAATTTAGTTATTTCTAACCTGACACTACAAAATTATTGAAAAGTGCGTAATGATTATTCTAACAATTAAGTGAATGTCTACATATTCACTATACGATAATATAAGATGGCAAAAACACTCAAATTCAAGTTAACCGATTAAACACAGAATCATGTCTACCTCTTGTTCCATAGGATTTGGGGGGGCTAGAGTGACGATTATAAATTGATTGAACGGGTGATTGGTTTCGTTCATATCGTGATTTTCTGTCATCATGTTGCCAAGTGTCAGTACGTGGCCATCTCGGGCTTCCTGGTTTGTGAATTTCGCGTTTATTTCTGCTACGATTATCAACGTGTATTGTTAATGAAGGCATTTGTTCGTTTACATAGGATACGTTAGATGAGTGTAATTTCTGTTGTTGTTGTTGTTGTTGCCTTTCTTCAATATCTGCATACATACGACCAGTTTCTCGGTATGAATGGTCGTTATTGTCTAAATAACCAAGGATATATGAATAAAGGAAGTACAAAATAACACACAGTTAACTCCTGTCATATCGAAGTTCAAGGGACCACGATAATAACTTCGATATAACAGATGATATTGGGGTTAACTTGACGGTTGGGACCATATTTGTACAATTTAAGACTTGGATATAAGCAGGTATTTAGATATCTCCGTGTTCGATATAACGGTAGTTGACTGTATAAAGAATCTCAAACAAACTTACCATTTGAATATGAATCATCACGAGTACTACTTCTATATACAGAGTAGTTTGTATTACTAGCATGACTAGATCTCATTGGAGTACTAAAGGTAATAGGACTTAGTTTCTGTTTACTACGGTGATCAGGCCGGGATGATATCCTACTTCTAACATTATGTTTAGCAGGTGATTCATCCATATGTAATCGTGTTGAGTATACAGGGGATCTAGATCTACACCTTATATCTCTGTTACGATATAGTGTAGATGTGTATGCTTGATTCTGTGTTTGAGAGTCATAGCGACCTAAACTTCTACTATCAGTAGCTTCACTCCCTCTGTAGTATTTCTCTATTCCTGGAAATTGAGCATAAATAAATAGAAACACATCAACTACATGCTTCAGTGCTAAAAATAAACAAACGCCTATTTTCTATATAAAAGTCTTTTGTATCCATAGTACATATTTCGAAATTACATTAGAATAGAACCTGTATTTGTGAAGGTTACATTTATCTCAGGACTCCGCTTATCATTTCGAGAGAAGTGTTGGAAAGAGCTGAACTCCTGACCAGATTTATTCGATCTCCTAGATGGAGGTGATGGATTGAAGTCTTGTTTTTTATAATCGTGTTTACGTTCATTACTGCTAGAGTTATATTGTCGAGATGATTCATGGTATTGGGGTGTACGCTCACGTTTATGCGGCCGATTACTACTAGAACTCCGTGGTTTTGAAGATTCATAGTCTTTCGAATAACCTAAACTAACTGATACTTGCTTCGCATGCTTGAGAATAGCAATGACGTCACCCATAACTTCAATCCCCATAAAAAATAGAATATCTTTATTCAGATCAGGTAGCATAGACATACGCATACGGTGATGTGAGAATATTTCCGCATAATGTAATGCAAGCTCTTTGGGGAGGCCAGCATCTATCAAAAATCGTTTCCATTCCTTAATGGTAGAATGACTACTACTGCTACTGCTGCTCATGGCTTTACTACAAATTTATAGGTTTACATATAGTAATATACTAATATAGATTGGAACAGTATTAGGGGTGGTTCAGTTAGAGGTGAATAATGGGGAAGTTATTTTTAGAATATTATAATCACTTAAGTTAATAGAAATTCCAGCAGATAACACATACTATATTTACAAAAATAGATATCTACTATTGGTAAGCCATTCATACACAGATCATCTAGATAAGTATAGCCACACACACTAATATTAGGTTAAAAATCTTTGAATGGATCGTCACTTGCAGCAGAGGAAGGTAACGAGTTTTCAGGTTCTAAGTCCACCAGATCATTATCTACTGAGTATTGACTTTCTGAGTCATCCAGAGGATCATCTACCGAGAATTGACTTTTCATTTGAGGTTGTGTTTCAGTTTGGTATATTAACAAACATTTTAGGAGGTTTGTGGAGTGGTTTGTGTCCATTTCAGGGAATAATGACAATCCTAATGATATTCCTATAGCGTGAGCATTCATCTTGTTGATAGGCTCATTATCAACTAATTCGTTACAGAACTCCATTATGGTGGTCAAAAGGTCACGTTTTTCAGAAGGCAGCTTACGCATGGCCATCTTCAAATTATGCTTTTTCTCGTCTGACATTGGATAATCTAGGCATTTTGATAGTTCAATTGACTCTGTGCTAGACAGAATAGAACATTCTCGAAGGTGTCTCTTCATAGCCCCAGCAACAGTATGCATATCCACTTCATTCTTTACTTCCTGGGCCAATTCGTCTTGTCGATCACCCAAACTCATATCGTATAAGTATTTAATTCGAGAGGCATTGCCGGATACGCGAAACAATCCTTCCTCTTTTATAGCATTGCAACCACGTAAATACTCTAAACAAGATATAACGAATTGTGTATTAAATGCCTTTTTGTTGGGTGTGGCACCAATAGAAAGCGGAGATTTCTGTGACATCATAGATTGTATAGCAGATGCCTGCTCGTGGGTAGACATCTGGTCGAGACATTGATAACGTACTTTATTTGATAGCACGTGGGTAGCTTCATCACATAAAATATATTCTTCAAATCGGTAAACTATTGGGGGTGGAATATCCTTTACATCAATGCCACCTAACATATGCGAAAATGCGAAATCTTTATGGTCGAATGGATTCTGAACCAATGGTTGTAAAGGACCACCAGCAACTGGTTCTTTGGTAGCCGTGCTCTTGCGATTAGAATAAGTTGATGGTAAACTTGTGGATGACAGAGCTAAATCGAATTCAGAATAATGTTTGAAAACAGACATCAGAGTCTGGGCCATCGCTTCTGCAACTGAAGACATTCCTTGAATAATAATTCGGAGTTGATCTAGTAAAAGACTATTTGTGGCTGAATTGATGGCTTCTAAGTGATCAGAATAATCTTTTCTATGTTCTTCCATTCTCTTCGAGGTGTTTACCTCTTTTTCCCAGATTTTCACCCCAGATGTTGGTGCCCAAACACCACTATACTCAGTGTAAATACTTAGCAAGAGGCCCTCCCATTCTGCAGCCGTGTTTCTGTAGCGTTCAGAAGATTTGCAATAGCTCTGGTAGTAGAGAGTGTAGTCTTTGACAAGTTTCTTGCCATCAGAGCTAAGCTGTCGTCTCGACGTATCTAGTTCTCCTTGTAAAACTTTCTGGAGCACAAGGACGACACGCTTCTCCAAGTTATCGATAATCTCGATTCTACGGGCAGTTTCTTGCTCTAAGTTCTGCCTAACACTAGACCATAATTGGTCGAAACAGCCACCGAGAAAATCAATTTTTCTGAATTGCGAATCTTCCAAAGATGATTTCGCCATTTTCAAGAGACTACGGATATTCTCTCGCTCGAGAGAAACTCGCTTTTGGAGATAAATCTGCAATGCTTTGGAAGATTTGGTGAATATTTCCAATCGTTTATCAATGGCCGCGAAATGTGTGATTATATTATCGCATTCGCTTGTCAACCTTGATGACTGACCCTTACTCTTACTATGCGATACCTTCAGTAAATCAACATTCACCGAATCGATCAAATTCGAAAGACCTTTCCCAAATATATCTTTATTCATCATCCTGAAGTTGAAGCCTAATCTAACTAAAATCTGACCGAATAAATGAATAAATGTGTTCTATTAATAATTTTACTTGCTGGAATAATGAAGTCAACCACTGAAGGATAATTATTATATACTAAATTTGAAAAGAAGTCTGTCTATTGTCCAGGGTATATGGAGGGTTTTTACAGTCTCCAAATTCCTAAATATTTACATGTTATCACCTATCACTGTTACAATTTTAGATGAATCAATGATTGCAGTATTCGATTTAAAATAACAATAGTGTCCTTTACAAAATTTATAAAATTAGAGACATCGTATTCTCACTGTTAGCCTAAATAAAAATATGAAAAGACACTTTGGTGGTTTGCAACAGGTCAACTACTGATCAAAGGGGGATAAAATAAAGCAATGAAATGAAGGTATCTTAGTACTTGAAGGTTTTAGTACAGCCTATTAATGAGATTAAACTGGCTTCATGTTTCCAGGTAAAATATCTTATAAGACACATTTTAGTTGAAAGAACTATTTGTATGATTTTCAATCATAAATGTAAAATACTTGTAATTAACTAAATTGTGTAAAAACTATGATAGCAAACTAACATACAAATGTATAGTATTTCAATATTGAATGAAAGATGATTCCGAATATCCAATAATGTCCAAATTATTATCCACTGTAACTTGTGTCCTTACAACTAGCGACAAGTGTATATGTGATACGGAATTATAATTATTGTATTGATCCATAGTTTTGATATTTGAATCAGCTCAAGCATTGTACATTCTAGAAATGCAGGTACATTTAGCTGCTAACCAACTTTAATCTTTGGGGATAGCAATCACATTGCAGTCATCTTTTTGCTCATATTAACGATATATTGGTTATAATGCAATTAGTAAGATTAATTGTGGTTCGATACATTATTGCCACTAACATTTAGGTTTTTACCATTTGCTTCATAATAATTCCAACCGAATGCTAAATATGAAGGTTATTAGCGAAATATTTCTTGCTTAAAATCAAAAGGACAACTAGTGTAGCGCTAGAATAATTTGCAATATTGCATACTCCTCCATTTAATCTGGCTAAGTATCTATGTAGCCGGAATTTTGTACAATAGTCACACCAGGATAACCAATATTCTTCAACGTGAACATTTAATGCTGCTGATTGCTATGAGATTAGTCTATGATAAATTGTGTAATTACTGCTAAATGCTGATAGACAGTACGTACATCAGTTCATCAACACAGAGCAATCACTTCTTGTCATGATCACTTTGCAAATTACATTCTTGCATCCAATTATTGAAACGTAACCCCAGTTTCTATGCGTAATCATAGCCCTTAAGTTAATTAATGAGACATGAATAATAGGAATCTATTTAATTAATATCAGAGTACTTTAATTAATATAACAAACACCAGAATTACAATGTATAATTAGCAGAGAGAGAGAAAGAAAGAGTTGAACATAGAGATAGACATGTAATTATTGTAAACATAAATAATAATAATAATTAACTCTAAGACACATATATAAGTTATGAGTTAAAAAGCTTATCTATGTCTAAGGTAAAAAACTAAGTAACAACACAAAAAGTTAGAGTAGCAAAGTAACAGAAAAAATGATAAAAAGTACTTGACATTGGCTGGAGATAGTGAATTACAAACACGAAGACAATTGTAAGTGATAGCCATTTTACTGGACGAAACTGTGACAAAGACAACCTTACAACTAGGACAAAACTTAAACTCGAATATACAAAAAGACACCAAGATAAAGTATGCTTCTTATATAATAAAATTCCCTAACTTTCAAAGTTAATTTGTGTAATGTTTGCCAGCTTGATAACAAGATGAAACCCAAGAAAGTTAACTTGGAACACTCAAACACACAGAATATACTACATTACTTGAAATTTGTGTTCAAAAATTAACACACCAGCCGAGAAAATTTGAAAATGAAAATGAAGGATTAGACCTTAGAGAATACCTATAGTAATGTCGTTCGTTAAAGTTGTAGTTGGTTACTGTTTGACTGCCCAAGAATCGTTGTGAAAATAAGTAAACTGGAATGTGCTATCTTCCACCATATCATGTGAGCATTTTGAGTGTTTAGATTCAGTATCAGAATCAGCCATCATGCTGGGCTGTGCAAGTGCCCAACCTCCGATAGGACTGCCGATCTGCATGTATTGTTGATTAACCTGTCCTGGAGCATATGTCTGTGCGTTTAGTTGTAGTTGATTCATTTGAGTTGCAATGTAGGGTAGTGAATCGCCAGCTGTTCCATGTAATTGATTAGGTGATTGTAGAATGTATGCAGGTGGAGAAACATATGAAGAGCCATTGAAAGCGTAAGGAGCAAATGATGGATGATAAGCTGGCATGTAGAAACCACCGGGACTAGCAATGAATCCAGCTTGTAAATAACGACCAGATTGCATTTTGGAAGAGGACAGATCTTGCATACTACCATCATGATATTTCAAATCCTTATTGCGCTTTTTGTTGGGTGCACCGTCAGCAAATTTGCAAACCAAAGCTTCAATATCCTCATGCATTTTCTTATTGTTAAGAATTTTGATCGCATGTTCGCATCTTTCACGTGAATCGAGTCTTGCAAAGCCAACGCCACGGGAGATACCGTTCTGATCGCGCAATATCCGAGTAGAAACAACATGGCCTACTGGTGCTAACAGCTGTTCAAGGTCACATTCTTCAAATCCCTTTGGAAGATTCGAGAAGTACAGATTTGTGGGATCTTGTTCTTGCTGTTTTGCAAACTGAGCAGGAATACCTTGGTCTTGTAAGGCAATGACAGCTTTCTGGGCATCATCAGGATTCTCAAAATCAACAAAGCCGTAACCTTTGCACTGATTGTTGGTTTTATCCAGTATAGCTTTTGTTGAAGTAATCTTTCCATAACAACTGCAGAGTAGTATTAGATCCTCATCAGTTGTTCTTGGAGCTAGTCCACGAATATACAGATTTGTACTGCTAAGGTTCTCAGTAATACCATCAGCATTAATGCGTTTCACTGGTGGTCGTATGGTTGGCTTAATTATTTGTTTTTTCTTATCCTCTTGCTCCATACGGCGTTGATCGTATTGTTTTGATGGATCTTCGAAATCATCTGATGAATCATCACGAGAGCTTTCAGGCATAGGTGATGAATTTGAGTTTACAGATGATGCAAAATCAAGGCTGGGTGAGAGGGAAAATTCAGTTCGTGAACCGGAATCATCGCTACTGTAAGTAGTACTGTTGCTACGAATAGTCAAGAATGTACTGCTCTCATTCTCAGAGTCGTGGCTTGTAGTTAGATTTTCTTCTTTACTCATTTTGTAGATTGATGAATATACTGTAGAATGAATTATGATAAATAAACGCATTCAAATAACATTCATATACATTACTAGATTTAAGAATTGGAAATGCGGGCATGTAGCATCATACTTCAAACATACTTTTGAGAATTTAGTTTAGAATTTTGTAAATATTGTCTACAATAAATTACTCACCAAAATTGAAAAGACAAAGATGTCAGATAATTAAAATACTAGAAATTGAAAGCAAATTGGAAAAATAATATTACAACTTTCAGAATTAGCTAGTATTTATATGCTTCAATCTTGAAATTATCTAACGAATCAAATGTGAGCTATGATGCCAACTCAGTTAAGTACAATGAAAAACCGAAAACGGCGCTTAAACCTTGAAAATTCGAAATGATTAACCAATGAAAGTAAATTTTTAAGTAATATTTTGAGAATAATTATGTTATCTGGCAAAATATGTGAAATTTCATATATATGGTATTATGCACGAAGATTGTGAATTGAGGCATATTTAATAGAAGTATTCACTGAATTTGCATAAGAAAGTGCGCTCCAAAATAGAATACTTAGTTACTATAGGAAAACATATTATTAGGTCAGAATTCTCAATATCGAATCACTGAAATAAATAGCTAGCATATTTGCTGATACTGATTATTACATGCTCAAAAATCAATTAATAGAATTGAATAGATAAATAATTTTGGTTACAAATATGTGTGATTTCAGTGATAGAAAATTTTATGAGATAATTAATTCTAAAATGTTCTCTTAAACGAACCGTTGAAATTGAAATTGGAAGTTAAGCTGAAGGTTGAAGTCAGTTGAAATAGGAGTTTGCAGAAAATGTTTTGAATCAAAATTCTACTTTCACTCGGTATTTATGTACGAAAACCGCGATTATTATGGTTTTGATACCTCTTTTGTGAGTTTAAAGAGATAATAGCGAAATTATATTCGCAAATTTGTTTGTTAAGTAGCACCTCACTTGTACTATTGTTTATGAGGGTCCAATAACTTAGTGTGAAGAGGTGAGCAGTCAAAACAAGGTGAGTGGTATGAATTACATGGTAATATATTACTACCGTAATACGACCTCACTTGCATTCAATAATAACAAAATAGCGAGACAAATGACCAATAATGAAATGCGAAAAAGTTGCTAGCAAAAATAGTTCAGGATTGATAGGAAATTCAGGGAAACGCGTTTTTTCGGTAGTAGAAGAGCCGTATAGTTGATAATTTGAAAAATATTATTGGGATAGAGAATCTAAACATTATTTTCTAAAAATTATGATTTCAATGAATCTCTACAATATTCCATCAAGTACCTCGTAGATATGAAATTAATTGGTACTAGACCCCCCATAGAGCATACGTTGATGCAATTCCTAAGTTTTTAAGTTTAATGATTGATTTCAATTGGATTTTTGTTTTTGGATATTTTTATTGGAAATTATGCAGTTTGGGATTATTTTATGGGAAATTATGCAGTCATACTGACCTGGATAGAAAACACAAATATTAGTTGTATAATCAACAATTATGTAATGAATATTTATCAAAATATAATCAGGATGAAGATTTTAATGTGATTCAAACTAAAGTTGGTCAAAGAATGTAACGAATGTTTCTAATGACGAGAGCAATGACTTGCCCTGCTATTGGCAAATTTCTTAAAACAGAATAGAGGTCGATTCCGAATTACAATTTCTTGCTCAAGTCACCAAAACTATTCATTGGAATTTCACACACACATTGTGAGTACTGAATATTATTATTATTATTATTATTATTATTGTTCATGGTGTATAATCCTAACAAAGATTTTCTAGTGGTTTATAATAGCTGTTGCCTGTTGTTGTTATTGTGATTCAAATAATATAAAATGATAACGATTACGGAAACACGATTAATGCCAATTTGAACGTTAACTAATTAGCTAATCACATGGCGTATCCGTATAGGGGGGGCAAGCAGACTTCAATTGGTCAGGTTGACATATCCGTATATGGAGCAACTATCAGTCAATATGTTGGTCGGGTCGAAACCTGAACAACCAAGGCGATTCCTAGTGCAATAATGCAACATATATTTGCATTGGTATTATTGTCGTGTGTCCGCAAGGACATTCCTAAGGCCAGAACAGACAGCTAGGTGCTGTAGATCATTCTGTCTAGTGGCAAATACTGTGAACTGATTATCAGTACAAATCTGTGATCATACAATTTGTAACATATTTGTGGCACAGTTCCATTAATTAAATGATTATTTAGCAGAGTCGATTTGCTTGTGTAAAATATCCAATTACAACACAACCGGTATTTTCTACCTATTATGTACTCCAGAATTCTCATTACCAATATTTGCCATACAGATTGACATCTAGCTTGGAAAATGCGAATTGTACAATAGTTTATATGTGATGGGATAGACAGAAGTTCAAAAATGGTAAAGTTGAACGTATTTATCAAAACCAAATAGAATTGTGTGGATCGTTGAAAACACCGCAATTATGTAGACAATATTGCAAAGTTAAATATTTTATTTTCAAAAGATAGAATTATAAATAAGTGACTCACCAATTATCGTGATGAAACACTCAAAAATAAGTTGAACGTTTGAAAATGAGAAAAAGATTGAAATTTGAAGCAAGGCAGTGCTTCAGCATGAAATCCTGAGCTAATATATATCCCAGCTCTAAGGTTCTATACACTAAGTTACAGCTATGCATACTTTGGAATGGTTCAATACCATACTTGTTCATGACTATTCTAATACATGGAAAGAGTATGTAGATACAATGAGCGTACCAAATGGGAAGCCAGGTCTAGAATAATTCATATTAATACTTAACAGCTCACTCGATAGATATTAGATAATGTGAATACACATTCCTTAATAATTGAACTTCTCTAACTGTGGAGAAAGCAATTATAGAATAGAAGGGTATTGAGATACCATCTGTGTGTTGTGCTACTGGGTTGATTCTTTGAGAAATGCTAGGAACCTTTCGCGTATTATTTTGGCAAAAGAATTCTGACCAGTTTGTCTCGAGAAGCTGTACTGATCTTTACAACATTTTCATTCAGGATTCTTATGAATAGCGCCAGATATTAGTAAAATTTGCCTTGAAATCTATATGATGTTGTCTGTTATCAAACATGCAACAATCTGTCGTGAATTAAATGAATTCTGATGAAAAATAATGTTGCACACTGCATGAATATTTCGTCTATTAAATTTCTAAGAATCAAGCTTTAATCTGAAGTAGAAAATGCACTGGAATGTGTTTCTAGGCGTTCTTAATTGGTGATTTTACAAGAGGATTCAAAGTAGCTTTTACAAATTATGTTATTAATATGGTAAAATTGTCTGGAAAAAGCTTTTTACTGTGCCTTATGTTTACATATATTCTGTCAACATATTTTCAGATTCAGATTGCTTTATATTTTTGTCAAATGTGTGACGCACACATAAATTAAACCATCATATATTAATCTGGAATTCTTTGTAAAAGTTTGGAGAAATTTGTAATAGCAAACAACTAGATTTGTTATACATAGTAGTGTGATTTAAGCCACAGGACATATTAGTTAATTTCATACACCTACCGCCTTAAATTAGCAATTTGAACTCTATAGAAGATGATGATTGCAGTACAGTGTATATGAAGTTAATTTGATCTCATTAATCTTCTCATTAATTATAGGTTAATTGCATATTCAACTATAGATTCTCTCCTTAAAAATCACAAATATCTTCATATAATTCATAGCATAAATATTTGCAATATTTATTCGCATATTCATATAAAAAATGCAATGAATTTACACATTTACAAATTCAGAGAATCAATTAACCCAATTGAATACCATTAATGTTATCTGTATAAACCAGCCGTTGCTTGGGTGAAGATAACAATCGAGTTTAGTATGGTTAATAAATTTGAATAGCTTTAATTGATAATATCTGTTCTTTACGAATTTCTATGCAATGAAACCTCTTGCATTGCCTTTTGATAATAAAATACATTCCTGTAATATATCATAATACTCTATTAATATTTCGGCTTCCTTATTCAACCCTTGTGTCAACTTTACAGGAATCATGGTTATGAAAATTCCAAGAGCAATATTTGTAATTAATTGACATGTGTATAAATGAGGCCAGTTAGTGACTTATGTCATATCATACGAGTTAATATAATGTTACCTTTTGTGGAGATTATAACCTTAGAATTTTGTGATAAAGATTTGATCTCATTCAAATATTATTACATTGAAATTTGAAGTACAAATAAACTTCCCATTGTTACGTAATATATTTTATACATTTATAGCTTGTAATGATGATATTTCGAGTCAACGGTTCTACTTTACATATGTAAATTTTGTAGATATGAAATCGAACATTCTTAAAATATACTATAAAAGTAATTAATAGGAAAAAATGGATTTGTATAATATTAACAGCATCGCACTAAAGTATACTTTCAATTACGTACATCAATTTTCTTCCTCGTGTATATATTCCATTAGCTAAAGAAAGGGGATCTTGTGCAAAATTCATTGTCTATTGTATAGTAATCACTTTCAGTTAAACTCCATTAATTAACAGGGGAGCAGTAAGGGTAACGATGTTAAGAAATAGTTGAAATGAACTCCACTTTAACCTTGATTAAACAGAATGCATTAATACAACTTTGTTTGGCTTAGACATAATATTTTATCACTCCCGGAATGGGATGAGCTAGAACCCAAGGTTTTGTTTCAAAAAGGCAAACTTATTAAAACATGATATCTGATGAAACATGATAATGAGGTAAATTACATATTTCTCCAACTTTTCCATGCCCTACAGAGACACCTCGGCCTAATTATAATTGATCCAGACTGCAAATATTCAGTCAATTTGAGTGGACAGATAGGTTAACTCGTCATCGTAATCATCTAAAAGGTAAAATTATACCATGGATTACATAATTTAATACGAAAGCTTTACAATGGATAATACTTGCATTGAAAAATCGGTTTTTCTTTTGTAAATATTTGCAAAAACCAATGCTTTTGCAAATATATTTTTCAGCGAAACTAGTATAGAAAGCTGCTATAGAAAAGAAACAGCCCAAATATTGGAAGAAAACAAGAAACTCATAGATAAATTGATAGATTTAATAACAAGCATTAAGATTTTCAGGATCGTTTTGGAATTCATAGCCAAAAAGCATAAAATCAACTTCATAAAATTGGTAGAGTTTTTCACGGATATCAATGGGTATTGCTGAGAATTCCTCGTTGCATTTTGCTTGAGAGAAAAACGATGTTCCCAATGGATAATGTACTCGTTTTTCACTAGGTTTGTCTCTTTGAATAAAGTCTAAAACTCGATTAATTTCTTCAAACCCATTTGTGCACTGCAAAATTACATCATAATGCACTGCACATGGATTACATATACGACTTTGACCTGCGTAGACGTTCTTGAACTTCTTTCTAGCATAAATTAGTGATTGAATATACTCAAGTAGCGTCACATTGTACTTCCCAGGGCCAGCATTATATCTCCGTATTTGAAATAATTTCTCTTCGAACTCTCTGTCACTCAAATGTTCATATAGTTTCTGACGATCGTTAATGAATTTATTTTCATTAGTAGGTAATCCTCCTAAGTAGAGACTCTTAATTATTTCTGGACACTCTTCTCTCTGAAATTCTTTATTAGCGAAATTATTAACTTTAAAATAGTATTTTGAACCAATCCAACTAAACGGATGCCTTGTTAATACTACTTTCAAATATGTTTGGATACGTCTGGCATTTACATGATTATCATCAAGGCTATTAGACATAGAAATATTTAGACTACTTCCTCCTGGGCCTTTATGCAATTGATGATCAAGAAGTACTTGATCAAGTCTCATGTAAGTTTTGGTCATGGTAGTAGAGCTTGCTTTCGGCACGTTACAACCTAATATCTCATACTTATCCACATACACTAGTCTTCTACCAGTTGTGTCTAGTGAATCGAAAGTAGATTGTTCCCTTAATAATGCGCAATACTTTTCAGCTTGAAGAGCTCTCTCCGCAAATACGGGGTAGTTTTCAGTTAACCAATGGTTGCCTTTCGTTTGCATAACTTCCCAATATTTTGGTGAAAATGTTATTATCCTATCATTCATTGATACAAGTTCTTCTCCATTCCATCTATCCCTATACTCCATCCAATTTGAATGCAGGAAATTCTCTAGATTATATTCCTTTTTATCTGTGCTATCAAAACCTGATTTAGAATGATTTTCAAGCGAAATGTACTGCGAATTCAAGACGGAACCCAAATCTCTATTGTCTTGCCAGTTTACAAGCACATTTTTCTGAGAATTGACATTTATCCATACGTATGCTACGATCACGATCTGAACACAAATTACCAAAATGTAGAAAGTATATTTCCTTCTCTTACTATCCAATAATAACATTAGTAATGTCTGGTTGGTGTACTGTAACACTATATGGCCATTTTAATGGAAATTGTCTTTTGGATATTGCTTTTTTTCTACGAGACTAGTCTTATAAGCCCCAGGCTATGTCAACAATACTCGTGAATGCATATATTTTGGAACAGCTGTTATTTACACCACTTCCTAGCAAATGTGAATATTTGAAGTAATGATATATTAGTTGAATTAAATGAGCTAATTCAATATAAAATGTTACGTGTCGAATTCAATTGTGTCTTTCAACTTAGGTATCACTCTAATGTATCATATTTCTGATATCATTACTTAGTTTGTTAGAAATACTTATGGAGTGAATAGCTGCACGGAAGATGTCACACAGAGTCCATGGTAATCAATAATAATTCATTTATCTAAAAATCCATCATGTGAAACTCTACCAATGCAAAAATAATGTACGTAATATTTGACTATAGGCTGTTAACTCTTGAATACATTAATAATATGCTCTTGCAATAATATATTCCTCGCAATTATATCCTGTTACGAAAATACAATGTCTTTATTCAGAGTACAAACGTCCAGTTATCCTGAGAAAGCTTCAGCATGGCATGAAGCGTTGATCTCTGATAGCATGGAACCATTCCAATCCGGTAGCCTACTTAACAGTGATCCAAACTCAAGCGATCCCAATGGCCTGACCGCCTTACACTGGCTCATTATCAAAACTCTTATCAACCCAAAAATTACTAGAAATATGTGTATTTATAAATGTATTGAAGTTTTGATAGGTGAAGGTTTTCGAATCGATTCACAATGTAATTCTGGTTTCACCTCACTGTGTATGGCATATCTCAGAAATATTCAGCAATTATGTGATATATCTTCACTGAAGTATGTCGACAAACTAGCTAATACACATTTGTCACACCAGCCTACTCGTCCTAACCATAAGGTTCTTATGAATGTTTGTGACATATTATTACGTCACGGTGCTACTTTGAGAACAAACAATTCTACTTTTTCTCCTCTATCATACACCCAACTGTATTACCATATACATCCACATCCTCAAGATTCGCTTCTAGCCAACTACCAGCATAATATAGAGTTACAAGAATTGTATAAACTGTCACTTTTGAAAGCTTTGACACCTGAAAATAACTACAGAGCTCTTCTTAAAACTGTAGTCAAACACGGGATTTCTTTCCCACACCAGCCAGCTAATATCGAATTATCCTTAGAGTCAATTGTACGTATTTTGATACAAATTGAGGAATGTTTCAAATCGGAAACATTTTCTTATATTTACAATTTACCATCTTATCATTGTGGAGGTCATGACTTTGAAATTGTCAAGAGTCCTAAGAGTCAAGTATTAGAAGTTATAGGAGCAATTAACTCTTTCAAAACTCAACTTATATCAAATAATTCAAACAAAAGGCTTCAAAAAGTGCAATTATCTCTTAGTGAAGGTAAATTCTTATTTTTGACTATTTTCATTGCAGTTTGGGAGTCGTTTGAGGGCTCATACCCGAATACTTCTACGTTAATGCATCAATTAACACAAGAATTTGGGGTTAATTCTTTAATTCAGAAACTTATCTTGTTGAAGACTGAATGGTCGCTAAGTAATGTGGCCTTAACGTTTTCTATTCAAAATATTCTACAGAATAGAGAGGAAAGAGAGGAAGTATATTTTGCTCAAATTATTACACTTATTAAAAATAAACTTTGGTATAAAGTTGTTGCTCTCATGGCTAGTCAAGTTAATGATCGTTGTGTTACACTAGGACAAACACCTTTGCATTATGCTGCAGGGGAGCTTGACACAAATCTTATTCATTTTCTGCTAGAAGATGTTGGTGCTTACCCGTACGTCGTTTCATCTGCAGGAATGAATTTCTATGAAGTAATTCCTGATAGGACCCACGATTGCTATCTATATGACCAAATAACGAATATTCAGACCTTTGTACTTTATATTTATCATTTCAAAAATCGTGTGCGTCCTCTGAAAACACTTTGTGCTGTCATTATTGCTCGTCACTATGAACAGTATGGAACATTTGCTAGAGGTATGGATTATTTTATCAGACTACACATGCCAGTTTATAAATAATAATATTTGCATTTTTCTGTATGAAATTCAGACTTATGTTTTTCTTAAAAATAAATTTTTTACAAAATTATTTTTCTATCTGATTTTCCTGACATTTTAAATTATAACAGTAATTTGCTGTGAACTATTAAGAGATGATTATATTGAGATACTATTATCAGCCTGTTCCCTAGTTCTTCTTAGGTTTTAATTAATGCAATCACAGGGCTGGCATGCAGCCTTGATGTCAGGCAATTCTGATTTCCATACTTTACAATCTTTCGATCCAAATTATAAAGATTCTTATGGATTGTCTGCTCTACATTGGTTCATACTTGCAGTCATAAATACAAATAAGTCTGTTAAAGTTAATTACAAAACGATTGTATCTTTTCTGAATGCTGGTTTTATTGTGGATTTCGAGTCTGAATTTGGCTTCACGCCTCTTTGCATGGCTCAATTGTATACGATACAACGATTCGACGATTTACATATACCTGAATTTCTTGTTCAGTTTCCGCATATATCTCAAGCTAATATGATGGGAGGATTAAACCCAATCTTACGTGATGTGTGTTTAATCTTAATGGACCATGGAGCTACTTTGAAAACTAACGTTCATAATTTTTCTCCCCTCACATACACGCAACTTTATCATCACATACACCCTGGAGCACAGGATATTCTGTTTATTCATTATCCACTTGATTTTAAATTACAAGAATTGTATAAACTGTCACTTTTGAAAGCTTTGACACCTGAAAAGAATTACAGAGCTCTTCTTAGAGCTGTAGTCAAACACGGGATTTCTTTCCCACACCAGCCAGCTAATATCGAATTATCCTTAGAGTCAATTGTACGTATTTTGATACAAATTTTGAAATGTTTCGGGTTGAAAGCATTTGCTTCTATTTACAATTTACCATCTTACCACTGTAGAGAATCGATTGATGAAATTGTCTCATTCAGGGGTAATGAACTTGAAATAATAGGCGCCATTAGCTGGTTTCTCAATATAACCTATCCCCAATCTACAGTGAATTTGAAAAGGTATCCTCTTAAGTTTGGTAATACTACTTATCAACTTAAAATGAGGAAAAATCACGTAATTTTTTTGTTGTTAACAATATTTATAGGGTTATGGGAAATATTAGTTCATAGAGATGAAGGAAATGTGGCATTAGTGAGTTTATTATCTAAAGAATTGAAATCAGAAATTGTTTTACATATTTTGATATCAACAAAGGAATCATGGGTTAAAGCTCAAACCTTTGGAAACAGAACAAGTAAATATTTCAAGAGATTTCTCTCATTAATTCATGATAAAGTATGGTATTCAGTTGCGAATCTAATGTCCTGCCAAGTCAATAGCAGAATTAAAGAACTTGGCTATACACCGCTACATATAGCTGCACACTCAAGAGATACGGAAATGATTATATTTTTACTCCAGAAACTTGGTGCATATCCATATACCATTTCTTATGATGGTTTGCGTTTCTACGATACTATGCTAGCGTCAGGTAAAAGAACAGAAATTTCGAATTTATTGGACCCAATTATTTATAAAGCTCGCTCACTCAAAACCTTGGCTGCAATCAAAATCTGTTTATACCGTATTAACTATGCCTGTCTATCCGAATCAAGTTGTTTGTATCATTTTGTTAGTTTACACTCCTCTAACCCTTAAGAATTGGTTGTATAAAAATCATTTTTTTAATAAATTAATAAAATTTTGAGTGATGGCTATTCTAGCTATTTTACATTAAACTCCAGTTATATCGAAGCTCAAGGAACCGCGATAATTACTTCGAACCGATGAAATTATGTTACTTTTACGGAATGCGGCCTTATTTGTACAATTTATGACTTCGATATTTTTATGCGAGAATTTGAAATATCCGTGTCCGATATAACAGGGAATTGACTGTATTCTAGCTTTATATTTTGCAACCGAATTTGTATAGGAATGTGTGAATTGAAATTATCTTCAATTGTGAGTGTTTCACATGAAGAGCCTTCATTTCCTGCTTCTAATCTCCTTCAGTCTCAAACTTATAAGAAATGGAAAGTACCATCAGGTACAAAGCAAGGTAGCGTGATTATACAGCTTGATTCTATGCAGCAGATTGAATCAATAGACATTGGAAATGAAGGTAGTTCTTTTATTGAAATACTAGTTGGTAGATCAGCTGATCCAGATAACTTTGAGGTTCTGGTACCCACGAGTGCAGTCATGTCACCAGCAGATAGTAAAGCATGGAAGAATTGTAATGTCGTGAAAATGTTCAGTAAAGATAAAATGAATACTGTAACAGTGAATCAGAAATGGGATCGAGTCAAAATCGTATGTCATCAACATTACAATAGCAGTAACCCATTTGGTCTATCATTCATCAAGCTTAGATCAGCTGATAAATCAGCTGACCCTACTTTAAAGAAGGTAGATAGTTTTGGACAGTTCAAAATGAAAGAAGATTCTTCACCTATATTATCACCTGGAAGTATATTTTTCTCAGCAAAAGATAAACAAGAAAGTAAACAGGATATTAGTATGGCTGCTAAAGCTAGGGATTCATGTAATAGCCCAGTCGGCAGTGAAATCAAGGTAGAAGCTGGAGCGTTAAGAATTGAAACCAAGGATGATAAAATGGTCACAAAACCAATCGATACGTCACAAATATTAGAATGTGTTATTTTCGCACTATCCGGGTTTAAGAATCCATTACGAGCTGAAATTCGTGATAAGGCTACGCAATTAGGAGCGAAATACGAAGCAGATTGGAGTGAGAAATGTACTCACTTGCTTTGTGCGTTTAAGAATACACCCAAATACAAACAAGTACTCAAATCTAAAGCAAGTTGTATTATCAAACCAGATTGGTTAGATGATTGTATAAGCACGAAACAGCGTCTCTCAATCAAGCCCTATCTACTGGCTGATATTAACGAGCCTGCTAGGAGCTTTCCTAAATTAGCATCCCTGAAAAAGCCCCGAAAAGTTGCCAAAACTGATCCCATTAGTTACTCTACAGATGAGCTATCTGATGCTGAAGATATGGATTGGCAGAAAAGTGATGACATCAGTCGTAGCAAAGGCAGTGATTCTGATTCAGCTTATGACGCTTCTACTGATGAAGAAATTATTCAAAAACCTAAAAAGAAAGTTGAACTCGACCTAATGAATCTACCGAATTTTCTAGAACAATGTGTAATTTTCGTATACGGAGACTTCACTGAAGTAGAACACAAAACGATGACTCGTTATGTCATAGCTTATGGCGGACATATCTCTGAGTACATGAGTGAAAATGTAACACATGTTATCAGTGCGACTGCTTGGGATGATAATTTCGACACTGCACTATCTAACAACAGTTCTTTACAGTTTGTGAGACCTGCCTGGTTGTTTGCATGTCATGCTCAACAGAAATTGACACCACATCAAAAATACGCTATAGCTCCAGTATAATTTCTCTGTAGTTAAGATTATTAGTTATCATCGCATGTTGTTTATGTTTAACTCATTCATGTGAATTTGGTAGTGGACATTTCTACCATCCACTTTTCAATACAAATGATTTATGATTTATTCAATTATCCATAGTTGTATATTTACATATCTATCTTAATAATACCTTTCCGATGTTAGATAAATGGCTACAGTAGAAGGTGATCAGCCAACAGAACGACGTAGCCTATTAAAAGCTTTCTACGGTTTGGACACAGTTTCTAGCGAGCGAGAAGAAGTCAAAACAGAGCAAAATGAAATTCCAGAACTTCAACATGACGAAATAGACAATTCTTCTAAGAAAAATGTACCTGAGATTGAATTTGTTTCTAAAGATGATATCCAAGATCCAGTTGATATCAATGGTAAATATTTCGTATCTAAGAAGTATGTAGATAAGATATTGAGTGAGTGTACTCTCACACAACTTGATGAAGAGAACACTAAGCTATCTCAACAGGTACATAAGTTATACTATAAGTGGACCATGGATTGTGTTCTTATTGACAAAACGTATCTATTTACTTTTTATTTGTTTAGGTTAGGCAATTAGATTCAGATATACAAACACTAGTATATGAGAATTATAGTAAATTCATTGCGGCTACCGAAACAATCAGAAAAATGCGTCAAGACTTCAAAAACATGGAACAAGAAATGGAGAAATTAGAACACTCTATGGTTAATATTAACGATATGAGTAGTCAGATAGATACAGCACTATCTCCGCATAAATCTAAAATAAACAAATTAGCTTCGATTCATGAATTATTAAGAAAATTACAGTTCTTATACGGATTACCTGGAAGGTTAAATAAGTGCTTGGAGATGAATCATCATGTATTAGCTGTAAGGTAATTTCCATTTATATTTGATATTTTACATCAAATTTGTAGTGGGAAACTATACTGAAATGCTCCAATTGAACCAAAGCTGGATTATCATTTTATGTCAATAATGTGTACAGTGTAACCTCCACAGACCGGCCTGTGGAAACGGGTAACTCCTGGAAACTGAGTCAAGAATGAATTGAGCCAATTCCTAGTCCCATAGACATACATATGAACCTCCACAAACGGGGAATTTGACAAAATGGGGTAGCATTTCGGCGTCCTTGGCACTCCATTTGTGAAGGTTACACTGTATTTCAATCAAAATCATTTAAATTCAATTCTCTCATAAAGATACCATTTGAGAGCTCTCCCTATCTTACAACGTTATAAAGATACTCCAGCATTCTTCTCTATACACGAAGAATGTACACAGATTATACAACAGCTGACTACCAAGCTACACACAACTGTACAGAATACAAGTCCATTTTCTGACGAAAATACTGAATCAGTTGACTTGTTGCTTAAACTAGGAGAAGATAGGCAAAAAATGGTTGATTTATTCATGGTTGCCAGTCGAATTGAGATTGATATTCACTTTCAAAAGGCGATAAAACCGCAGAAAACTATTGAAGAGTATATACGTGTGGCTTGTGGAGGGTTATTATTTAATATACACAGGTTAGGTGAGAAATTTCGCGAGCTATTTACAAGTAACAAAGACATGAAAGCTATTTTTGATACATTTATTCATGATCAAATACACGCTTATTTAACAGAAGCTGAAACTTTCCTATTAGACAAGGTATGTGATTATTCATATGTACATAATGTTTTATTATATTTTCGCACTTCTAGGTACCAACCTCAGATCCTGTCGTATTGGTCCGCTCTCTAGACAAATTATACCGACAAGTTATTGTAATAACATCTGATGATGTGTGCGAATCTTTGGTGTCAAAAATCGCACTTTCCATGATACAATTATACCAAAATCTATTGCAAGAACATTTCTATTCACTTCTAGAAAAAACCTTTTCAGATATTAGCAAATATGAGCATAGAGATTGTGGCGAAGGGGAATTGCCTCCCCTCGCGAATTTATACACCTCTTTACACGATGAATTCAGATCTTCGTTTAAGGCTAACTTAATAGCACTAAAAGAGTTTATTTCTTCTAGTATTAAGTTCTCACAGAATAGATATTTCAGGCAACAGTTTTGTGCGATTGGAATTCAAGATGGACTTGTTAAGAAGGTTAGTTTATGTAAAGTTTTCCTTTTATGGTAGTTGACTGTATTTGCATTCATTTTCAATGTCTCATATTTGATATTCTATTCTCTCCAGACATTCAACTACGTTCTAGAGACTTCAGAATCATTTCCATCTTCAGTAAATATCGACAAATATCCAGCATTTCTACTAGTACTATGCAGATTCTGTATGGAGCTATACAACTCTACTATCAGCTTCCTAACTTCAAAATCAGATGAAATGTTCCAAGCAGAGCTGAGCGAACCCTTGGAAGCTTCTCCAGTTAAAAACACAAGAATACGAGCTAATAAAACAGCTTCTAACTTACTGAATAGATTCGTGTATTTATCAGGTGACCAGCTGTCTCAATTATTTAGTGATAATCTAGTTACACAAGATTGGATGCTACCTACTACTGAACCTAATGACGTCACACTTGTTATTAAACGCAGTGTGGATGAGTTGAGTTATCTGGACTCTCTAGCTGGTATGCTGTTTGTTGAGGGTGTTAAGGAGGAGAGTTCAGAGGGTAGCAAGAAGAATTACTTACAGGTAGATAGGTATACAATTTTTAGCGCGGGAGATACCCTATTGGCATGGACTATGTACAACGTATGTGAAATCTTTGTATAGTGAATATTTTCACATCTTTTTGATCGTTAAAGTTAGGCCAGTCTGGAGGCTTTGCACATTGTATAAACCCTCCTATTCTATTTTGTTGTACGCTCACAGCACCTCGAATTGCAGTACACCCCAGTCTATCAGCTGGACTTTTAATTATTTATACTAATAATTGAAGAGTGCAATTTATTGTATAGGGTTATCAACAGAGGAAACTTTTCCATGGACATCATTCAGGATCTAGTCAGATTGGGAGTATCAACGTATCCCGCTTATTCTCAGAAAGAATGACTTATTATTACTCAGTCAATTTCAACAAATTCTCTATTCTAACCGGAATTATAAAGATAACGCTTAAAGGATTTCTCGAAGCTGTCCGCGCGTGTACTTTCGGAAAATATGGTCTACAACAGATGCAATTAGACCTAGCTTATCTACATATATATATTTGGAGATTCGTAGCTAACGAGAATTTAATACTGGATTTGATAGAGGATATTTTAACAAGCTCAGTATCTCGCTGTATCGATCCAATTCTAATGGATACCAGTGTTATAGACCTTATTTGCCAAGAGAAATAGGATCATTGAATAGGTATGTAGTTGTATTTATTGGTGTAAATACTTGTATGTTGTTATTATAAGTGATTAGAGATGTTTCTTGTATTATTTTTTCAGCTGATGACTATACTTTCTTGTTTTCAGCATGATTTCCTGATTGCAAAATATCTTAAATATTCTTACAGTGTTTGTCAGGATTAAGCGTTTACTATTTTTAATACAACTCATAGTTCATAGCTAATTATGGCAAGCTCAGGGACTAAAAAGTCTAAAGAAGAAATTGTCCAGCATTTCCAAAAGTTGCGCTCAGAACAGCGATCTATTGCAGTGAAGATAAGTGAAATTGAAGTAGACCAGAATGAACATAAATTAGTGATTGAGACATTGAAGGAGCTAGATCCTGAACGGAAATGTTTTAGAATGGTGGGTGGTGTCCTTGTGGAGAGAGATGTAGTATCAGTATTGCCAGGTTTATGTGTTAATTACGACAAAATGGGTCTAATTTTAATAAAGTTAAACGAACAATTACTTGCGAAGGGCAAAGAAATCAATGCCTATAAAGATGAGTACCAAATCAAAGTTGAAGGTGAAAATGACGAGAAAGAGATTGATACACCAAGCGAGAAGAAAACTATACAAGGAGTATTGGTTTAGTTTGCTATATCTGTTTTAGGATAGTTATCTCATGGTTGAATCATTGTAATATGTATTGATGTATTATAAGTAGCTGTACGTAGAGATAATTAATTAGGGATTATCCGAATGCTATTTCTTCTGGCTAAGTTTAGATTCCTAGCAATCGGTTAATACCGTAATAGCGTGAATAGTAGCACTCGAATAATTGCCCCCCTCGGTGAAGGGCGATGTCGAATACCAACGAGCTAACTACGAAAAACCTCCTGATTTAATCTCCAATTTATCCACTAGATTTCACCATATGCCATGAATCACTATACTTCCTATTTATATTTATACAAGTTATAGAAATGAATTTTAGATTCCATTGTGATATAACTCAAGGCTAATCCTCAAGCTGTATCCATAAATCTATATGTAAGCATTTTAATTGGAAGTTAGTTATTATTCCGAATGTCGAGTGAGATTTTGATACAACAAGGGACCGGGATTGGTCCATTCAAGCTTGGACAATCTTTTCGCGATGTGACTAATCTGAGCAAAGAATTTCGCGTGGTCAATCACCCATCTTCCATCGAATACTCTGATTCTCATCCCTTCCATCAACATTTACTGCTACGCTCTTATTTAACTATTTTTGAGTGTCATTACGAGCTATTACTTGCGTTTGAGCCTTATTTACAAAATTTACATTTTATGAAACTTTCCTTGCAAGAAAAAGACCAGAATTTAGTGATACAATATAGCAAAGAGAGTGACGTCATTAGGATAGGTGGTGAAAAGCAGGATGGATATAAATCTATGGAAAATCTTTCACAATTTCTGAAAACCTTTAAGAAGAAACGATTTACAATTCAAGATATATCAGAAAAGCAGATGAAGTTTTTGGAAATATTTGGAGAAGATGAAAACTCAACAAAGTACCTTTTCTATAATGAAAATGAAGACGATGAATTTCACTCTCTATCAAGCGTACAGACAGATACCTTAAGCACTGTAACGAGCGAAATTCCGCGAGTTGATACCTTACAATATAAACTAAAATCTGTCATAATCGTCTCTGACACGTACTCCACACAGACACATTTAGAACCCTCGCGAAATCTCACACCAATCTTTCCTGTATACAAATACAACTCAACACACAACTACATATACTTTACACTCAGAAATAGAACACACATTATATACTGTAGTTGTACGTCACAGGAAGTACTAACCAACTTAGGTACTCCTACTACGAAATACTATACTAAATCACTGCACAGACCAGCTGCATACTTCTATAACTATAAAGCGTTAGGAATAGATATAATGTTCAGTTGTAATACACACAAAGTGTCTATGATAGTACTTCACAATAATCTGCCTGGCCATGCACATTTTAATGAATATACGCGCGCGTTTTTTACAGTTTCACATATTATTGATGAGGATGAATACTTAGATATTTCATCACACACCAATTGGCATTCTCTCTCAATGGAAATACCAACTCTAGGAGAATTACCTTCTGTCGTAGTCAGCCGTCAAAGAAATGCTAATTCCCTATATCCATTCCCTCCTACATCACTTGTTTGCCTATCTAAATGCTGCTTACTTGAAATACACAACAATGGGTATATATCAAACGTGTTTATATCAACGAATTTTTCAAACTCTAGACTAATAGATAGCTACACTCACAAACTTTTGAACATTCTAAAACAAACTCAAACCTCCCAAAAAAGTGTATCATCTCCAGAAGAAGATAGCTTAACCGTTAGTCCATTTATTGACGAAACACCAGTATTATTCGATGCTGAATTCTCAACTAAATCAAACACAGTTAAATACGCTTACAAGAAGTTACCAGACTTAGAAGAAGACTACGCTCTATACTCGTATAATCCTTATCTAGAACCACAGCCTATACCATTTAAACAGCAGAACACCCAACAAACGATTCGAACTAATTATATACTCAAACGGATAGAAGCTTCGAGTAAAACTGCTCGTGTTAAAAACCGCGTTAAGTTTGATGACATAGAATATATTCCACCATGTATGCAGCAAGCTATTATGAAGAAAACTAAAGTAAAAGATGAGACTCTTAAAGTGAGTAATATTCAGGATAACGGCATAGAAACGAATGGTCAAATCCCATTACTTGATGTAGCGAAAGAAAATGACGACATATTAGATTCAGATATAAACTATTTTCATCAAGATATTGATACATTCCAAACAAACGGATACGTATCCAGGCGCTCCCCAACCATTTCAGAAGTGACTGAGGCTACACCCTATTCTACTGTGACGTCAGATTCCACAATGTACTCACTGAAATCTAATTTTGTTCAAAATAATTCCTATGTAGAAATGTCGAATGGTTTTGGCATTAATCCACAATTATCTCTACAGTCAACTGTATCAAATAAATCCACAAAATTAGATTTATCTTCCCAACCAATAGAATTCCAAATTCTGATAGAAAATGCTACTGAAGATGAAATAGATTTTCGAAATATTCTAAAAGGACACGATCACATTTATCCTAGTCTAACACAAAGATTGGCTATTTATAGTAAAATTCTCCCGTTTTGGTCTTCAGGAAAGAGTCAACAAGCACTAGACGTGTTAAGCAGCCATCCTACCCAATTGTCTAAATCTGATCCTCAATTCTATTCACATATAATAAAATTATTTCTAACTAAAGAGTTCAATTGGACTATAAAGACAAGCCAAACTCTCCTAGACTCTCTACTGGATTGGATTAATATTAAATCCCCGAATTATCAATTAGAAACATCATATCATGTAATTCAACTCATTATTAAGAGATTTCGGGTTAGACTTATAGGCAATGAGCCAACGAATAAAGCCCTGAAGGAGCAATTCGCGAATTTTCTCGCCACGCTATATCACGTTTACCAACGACTAGAAACTATTATTAATGATATAGATGCTAAATCCTTACCAAGAGATATTTTGAAGATGATCACAGATTGTCATCACGATTTAAGATTATTTAAATCAAAATTCCCAGCCAGTTAATAGCTACAATTTGCTAGTGCTAATTATCCATGTATATATTTGCTATATAATAAATGTATATATTTGCTATATTATAAATGTATACCTATATTTGTGTTCAATGGGCGTTGGATCAAGCTGATACCCACGGCCCGTTTCCAAAAATTATGCTTCCGAAATCTCTTGATGGCGATTCCGCAGCTAATACAATATTAACTGTGCCATATACAGCAAAAGCCCTTTTGACTGCACTGAAGCCCTCTCTCTACTTGTAGAGTATAATTACATGGTATTTATGGTTTAATATGAATACAATAATTGAGCTAAATAAATTTCATAAATGGTCTTTTTGCTTGTCTATATTTGTGATATTTATTCTCTTGCCATACTTTCTCCATAAGGTCCACTTCCAGTTTCCTATAAAAAATCATTGATTTACCTAAAATCCTAGTGGGAAGACGCTAATGAACTTACTCTTGCCATCTGATTTAACGCACAAAATGTACAGAAAAGCACAAAGAAAATACTAGCAGCTCTGCTCTCCTAAAAACAAATTCCTATGATATGACGGAACCTCGTTAATACGAACACCAATAAACGATCAAGATTGTTCGCTTTATCCGTAATTCGAATTAACGCGTTCCTACTCACTTCTTAAGAAAAATATTTATATATTACTTACTTCAATTCCTTTCCTGTCTTTAACCTTACTTCTCAATTGGTATAGACAATATAGATTCAAGAGAGGTATGAAATACGCTACACAAGCCTTTTTCTTATTCTTTCCTACTGTCTCACCCACATATCCAAGCACCAGGCAGGGACAAAAGTATTGTAGTAAACCTATAGGACAGTATACGTAATAGAATATTCTAGAATAATTGTAATTTGTTATTTTCCGTACTTACACAGTTTACAATCGCCAAAACACCCGAATAATCCTTCATCCCATATTCCAGACATCGCCAATGTATAAGAAATGCTTTTCTAAATCGGAATAGCATAAATTCAATTGCCTATAGTATATACTGTTTGAAAATATTGGCATATTATGTTACCTTCAATTAATCCATATTTTCAAGTGTTTGTTAATATATGAAAATACTTAGTTTTTAGCTACAAATGTTTAGAATAACTTTTAGGAAAATACATGTATTTTTCAAAGAGCCCAAATTCATTCCCCTCCTTATATTCAATGGGACCAGTAGTGTCGTTTTGGATTCATTAGCCGATTTTCTTGAACAGAAAATTATCGAAAGAAACCCGGTCCCATACAATTATCATAGGACAATTACATTTGCTGCTACGGGCCTATTTGGTGGTTGTACTGATCAAGTTTGGTATTATCTACTTGAAAGAGGTTTCCCTGGAGCAACAAACAAACACGTAATTATCAAAGTTATTTTGGATCAATTTATATATTCAGCATTCGAAATAGTTTGTTTTTTTATTGTTTATAATATAATTGATGGTAAAGGTTATAAAGACGGTATTCGCGAGGTAAAAGAGAAGTTTTGGGAAGTGCTAACAGTAAGCTATTTAGTATGGCCGATTTTACAGTTCATTAATTTTAAGTTTATACCCTTCTCACTACGCGTTATATACAGTGAAGTTGTATCTCTCGTTTGGAGTATGTATTTATCCTGGGTGAAACATAGAGGTAAAGTTTGCAAGGAATCACACACATAGGTATTTATTAATATATTTATTAGATAATTTTAAATATTATAAATTACATTAAAATCAGGTTGATTACTTGTCTGGTTATCAGTTCTTTTGCTAATTCTTTCTTGGGTCTTTGAATTCAACTTTATACCTTACTTCTCATCCGCGTTGGAAAGTTCTTTTGTAGTCTAAAATATAATTGATTCTATTGTACAAATAATAGGCATGCAGAATATATTACTGTTATTCATCTTACCAGTCCCGCTTTATACATTCTACTATTCAAGAAAAGACCATTCACACTCACAATGGTGTTGAGATTAAACTTAATATTATCAAAAATTGCAATTTTACAGTAGCTACAATTCAGTCAGTTCCTAGGAATCTGCATTGCCTACTACAGAACATAACCCATGCTAATAAGATACATATATGCTATCTAGTATCTTGTTGTCACTTCCATAACTATCTTAACTATAACTAAATTTGCTTATTACTTATTTAACTATATTAATTAAAGTAATTCTAGCATTTATATGAGCATAATGTCTCAAACCATAAATAGAATATATACTGGTGAGAGACTCTTATTAATAGTCCTAGCTATATTCTAAGAACGCCATTCCGTTGATGCAAGTTATGATAATTGCACACATAAGGGTCAACTAATTCAGACGATCAAATTGGCTGCACAGAATTAGATTCCAAGGTTTCATAAAGGAAGTTTGTTTTTAGTCCTCCACTACCAAAATCCTGTATGAAACACTGGAAATACAAATATCTGGATGTATTGTGCTTAGGCCCATCTATTCAACATTTTAGAATCTTTATTTTGGAAACAGCAATATATCAAAGTATTGTTGTTTCCAAAATATATTCAAGAATTCAATCAGGAATATTAATATTAATATACTTACCTACGAAGACTTTCTTCTGTGAATTTTACTCTCATTTTGTATCCGTTTACGTGTGATAAAAACGTGGTTTATCTTCACTCCTAAACACGTATATACTACTTTCTGTAAATATATCGCATTATCAGACATCAGTTCTCTACACTACTTGCTTGTTTGTTGAGAGGTAGTGTGTAGAGAATTGAGTATTTGATTAATATTTGTGTGTATTTGTGTATATAAACAATATCTTGTTATTTACTCTATCATGTATCACTTTAAATATTAATTTGAATATTACTCCTTTCCAGGAGCGTATATAGGAATAATAGGATTGGTTGGGACCTACCTCGAAGTTTTAGGGTTACGAATCGATACCTGTTGTGGTAATTTAGATTTTTTTAAAGGATAAAACACGGACACGTATTTACAAAAGTGAAATTACATTCTGACTTACATCTCAATCAATACTTTTCCTTTTCTTCCCGGCATGTCCTCTCTGCTCTACCTCTACGTATCTTTCCATTTGAATGATCTATACATTATTCAGTAATATCATATTTATATATTAAGCTAAAACTTATGCAGCATATTTTGAGACACAGAAATTTCTTGTATGCAAATATATTGCTTCATAATATTGTGTTGGCCAATACGTAGTTAATATTAAATCATAGTTGTGTACATCGTAACGTAGATTATACCTATTCGTATCCAGATAGCAGATTGGGAAGTCAATTACTTGCTCCTCTCTTTTCCTCGCACAATAATATATTTTTCGTATGTACATCCTTCATTATCACATGTTTACCTTTTAAATACGTAACGATGGAAAATACATTGGCCAAGTAATAGTTATTATGCGATATATATGTAAATCCCACCCAAGTATATTACTTGCCAGTTATATTGATTTCTATATTTGGTTAATTTCTAATTTGGGGATCAGGCCAGAATCCTCACACCACCAGATATCTGGCCATTTCCACTGCTGTTATATAAGCTAGACTTGAGTTTAGATTTTGGTATTTGTAACAATTCATAATGGTACAGAAAGTAGCAATAATAACTGGCGGAAATTCAGGTATAGGCTATGCACTGGCTGATCATCTTCTGACGTTATTTGGATCAAAAAATCAGTCATTTTTATTATGTCTTGCTTGCAGGAATCTTTCTAAGGCTAAAGTCGCTTCTGATAAGCTATTGCTAACGCATCCAGGTGCTGACATATCCATAGTTCAACTTGATACTAGTAACACTGCTTCGGTTAAGCAGGCTGCTCTTGAGATATCTACAAAATTCCAACAGATAAACTGGCTATTCCTTAATGCAGGGCAATTGCCTCCTTCCTCTGTTAACTGGAAAGGATTTTTCCCATTCACATTCACGAATATTCGTCATGTATTCGCCACAGGTGGTAGAGTGCTACGACAAAACGATTCTATCATGGACAACGGCCTTAGTAGTGTATTCGCTACGAATGTGTTAGGCCATTATGCTTTAATACGAGAGCTCGAGTCTCTTATATCTACACAGAATATACCCTGTCATTGTATATGGACTTCATCTCGTTCTGCTAGTGTAGCTCTGCCCATAAACATTGATAACATACAACATTTTGGTGGCGAGCGTGCTTACGAAAACTCTAAACAGCTGATCGATATTATCAGCATTAAGTTGAATGAACATACTAATGTATTCTCCAATACAGCATGTCCTGGTCTGGTTATGACGGAATTGACTAATAAAATACTCCCGAAGTATTTTTGGTATTTAGTTTGGCCACTTCTATTTATACTCCGCGCGTTCATTTCAAGTTCCTTGGTGATTAGTCCGGTGTTAGGCGCATATAGTCTTTTCTGGCTGTCAAGACAAAATCCAATTGAATTAGATGCAAACGCGAAATATCTCTCATGTTCTCGACCTCTAGGAAGCCCGCGTTTAGAGCTTCAGAAGATGGAGTATAAGATCGATAAAGTGCGAGTTATGGAAGAGATTGACAAGTTATATAAGATTCATTTCAAACCTTGAATATCATACAATTATTCCCTAATAATAATTAATATTCATATTTTTGCACTTCTTTTATATTGCAAATGATATTATACTCGTTATAACGTAATAAATTATCGTTCAAATGGTGTATAATACATCACAGCAGCTGATTACAATAATTGGCAATTACTATGTTTTGAATTGGTGTTAATTTGTGCATTCTGAGGCATTGGTTCGTTCTTAACAGCTGGTACAACTATTGATTCCGCAACTTTCCCTTCAATTGAACTTTCTTTCCCTTCATGAATGGGAGAATTCGCGTGTGTCCATACGACTCTTGGACCAAGATCTTTCACAAGAGAATAGTTCTCATCTGTCCTCTTATTCAAACAAGGTGTAGATTTTAACACACCCTGGGTACGTCCTAAGGATTCCGTACTTATCTTTTGTAATTGATGTGGTGCGGGTGACGACATATTGAATTGGTTACCCTTTGCAAGTTGTACCCATTGCTCTCTGTTCATAGTACACCCATCAACCAGCTGTTTAAGCTGCGGATATAATATGACTAGTGTAGTATATACACTAATACAGAGTCTGTCTATGAATCTTACCTGAAGGTCTGGGAGTTTATGTGCTTTCTCTCTGTCCATCATTTCCGGTACTTGGTTTCCCTTTTCACGTTCGAGGTCTCCTTGATAGAAAAACTCTTGCGCAACCAACTCTGCTACTCGTTTTTGTACTCGCCAAGGTTTCGTGATAGCTGATAAATCACACGCTGTCATTATGAAAGAGTTCAGACATTTCAAATCACATTTATTCTCTATGTTAAAATGTCCTTGTTCAACAGTTTTAATGAAATTACCCCTGATTTTGAAATGATTCCCTAAATCAGTGTCTAGTATTGCAATTCTAACTGTATCCATTGCTTCTTGCTTCTGTTTTTCAGAAAGCGCATAAAATATATTACATCCATCAAAGTTTAGTATCATTAGAAATTGGTTAATATGATGATATTCCATGATTGATGATCCATACAGGTGTTGTAATGCATTCTGTTCTGTCTGCTGGAATTGGTTATTCGTACCTCTGTGATCTAGATCATGACATAGACAAGCGACTATTAACGCCATTCCATGTAAATCGCTTACCGCACCAGCCAAGTTGTTTGTTTTCCTCAAAATTGCATACATTGATTGCGCGACGTTAAATGCATGTCTCCAATTATGATAAATCACTTGTCTATAATTGTTCTTGACTGCTATTACGAATTTACAGAGTACGCGGTAGTTAATATTAAACCGAGTGAGATATTTCGCGTCAATAAACATTCTTAGTACTGCAATAACTAGCTCGTCACTTGTCAGAAGTTCATCATCAAAATTGAAAGATTCCAGCATTAATACGCTTGCATTAGGCACCATTGTAACACAAGTTCGTTGCACTTCTAAATCTGTTGGGAAAATATGATAGGTAAGAATTTCCAAAGAAACTTCATTCTGATAAGATTCATTCATACTCTTTTCATAGTACCTTACGTTACTAATGCCGAGCCCGTAGAATACAGCTAGTAATTCAAAAGCCTCCAAGTCATAATTATTGAACGGAAAACCATTGTTTTTATCAATAAATTCTACCATAGCTATCAGTTTCTCCTTACAAAAGATAGGAATACAAAGTAGGCTCTGTGTTGAAGGCGCTAGAGTTGCGGAAAGTGTGGATTTCGCGACAATAGGTATGTTTATAGGTTTTCCATCTTGCATTACCAGGTTTATTATGTCTGGGTATTCTAATGATTTCAATTTCTCTACTTTCTTTTCACCATCTTTTGGGTTTTCAAGTTTGTAGATCGCTTCTATGTTCGGATTTTCTACTTGATTACTTTGTTCAATTGTGTTAGTAAAATTCAATTGAATTCGATCTTTTTTCGGTAATTCATCTCCTTCAGTTTTCAATAGAACGAAATGACACTGTTTGCACTGAATTAGTTCACTTGTTCCAGTGAGAATTTCATGCATCAAATCTTCAACTTTTGTGTGTTTTTCAAATAACCTCTTTGCCATTTGTAACGTAACTTCAATACGTTGACATACATTAACAGACTTTTCATGTAACTGTGAATTGGTGAGAGCTAACGCGCAAAACCGAGCATACTGCGTAAAACAATCTTCATCTTCTCTGGAAAAGAATGCCTTTTCTTTAGAAGTCCCTAGTTTATTGATAGCTGAAATAACACCAATTACTTCATTGTTTGGATTGAGCACTGGTAAACATAGAATATTCCTAGTTTCATAACCAACTTTCACATCAACATCTTTGCAAAAATCTGGATTACTATACGCATCTTTTATGTTAACTAACAATTTTGTACTCGCGACTCGACCCACAATTCCGTTAGTAATTGGTACAAAAATGTAATTACTCTCGTTCCTCAGAGAATCTTCATATCCTGTGTCTTGTTGTATGTCAAATAGTTTTGAGACAAGAACTTCCTTCCCTTTCGCTCCTTCGACAAGAAACAGACTTGCTCTATCTGCTCGGATCAGCCCAATTACTTGCTTTAAAATCTTAAAACTCACTTTCATCACATCAAGCTCACTATAGATTTCTTCCATCATTTCGTATGTAAGAACTTTATAAAAATGCGTGTCATCATCCATATTGCCTTTCTTCTCGATAATTTTCGTAGTTTATTTGTTCAAATTCTTATATAGCCTTCACTTTGTTAGTTATATTTTTAACCAATGAGTAACTTGTATTTATTATGACCAATTATTTTCTGTTCTAACCAAAAATGTGCTTCAATTGAATTAGAATATAATGGTGTTGGGTTTTGTAATCGCGAAAATATCGAGCACATCTTGGCATCTTATACACTCAACACTTTATCCACATCCATCTCCAGTATCTACCGAAAATTCACACCTCGGCGCATCCCCAATTACCTCAGTAGACGCTAGAGAAAATAGGAAAGATTCAATCGCGGAAGTTGTCAGGAGAATTCAAATAGAATTCGCATTCCAATTCTCAGCGAATTACCTAGCATCTTCCAGTAAAACCGATGAGAGTAACATCTCTGTAAACGGAACATTCCTTCTCTACTCAAACGATCCATTTTCTAACCAACAAATTGTTGTTTGGAGAGTTAATAGTGGAATAACATATGCTTTAATATGCGATACAAATGAGAATTTGAGTTTAGCAGAATACGTGCTAGAAGTATTGATTCGTGTTATCCTGGACAACATGTCACAGGAAATGACAGCCCCAAAGATATTACTTGAAGCTGATAAGATAACAGGAATATTACATGTATTTCTACCATCAGGGACTTTACTCTTTATGAATCATAAAATTGTGAGGCATTTAGAGAAAGAGTTAGAAGCAATTCTCTCTGCTAAATAACAATGTATTGATGTTGTTAATATTTGTATTTCTGCTCAATTTGTATTAAAGTAATTATAATACACAACAAAGCTCCCGAGTTCATGGACCTCTTGGTGGTCCACGGACGATAGCAGGAGATGTGTGAAAGGGTTGGGAAACGTTACTAAAGATTGTCGTTGATCCTGCTCAATGTTCTTATCCTTAGTATTTATGTCGTACAAATATTGATTACAGCAAATATACACAATTGTATTTCTTATAATAGCCAAGATTAGCAATATTATTCTTGTAATAATTTATTTGAGGTATAACATTCAGAAATGTCTCAGAAAGATCCAACTAAACGAGTTAACAAGCTCAACCGTCCTCCTAGCTTCATATCATTAGTTTCTTCCAAAGAAAACATTAACACTATTACCAACAACAACAATAACATAAACACAAGCAATCCTGTACAAATCGCACCCAATCTACCTACTACCAATACTACACCACAGCTACACAAAGTACTGGGTGTTACTAACCCTACAGTAGCAGCTATGTGTTGCTCAGCTGATGGAGTATTAGCCTATCCAGCTGGGTGTGTAGTAGTACTGTATGATGTGAAGAGAGATACACAGAGTTATCTTATGAATGCTACCAGAAAGGTTAAATATACATTACAGTGGTTATCGCAAATTCCCTCTAATAAACCCTTGGGGAATTTTGCGAATATTTGTAATAATATTCATGTAAAGATTATTCTATGATTTTATTTTGCTCGTATATCATTCTAGGCTATAATATCATTATCTTGGTCACCTGATGGGAGATATATAGTTACTGGAGAACAAGGACATAAACCATTAGTCAGAGTGTGGGAGTACTCAAGTCTACGGGAGCTAGTCTCCCTACCAGGACATACACATGCTATTGATTATGTTAAATTCCATCCTGATCAGAATTATGTTATTTCAGTTGGAGCTGAGCATGATAAGAGTGTGTTTGTATGGTGTTGGAGATCTCAGAGCAAGATAGGAGCTAATAACAAAACTTTTAAGGTCAGTAATATACAATTTGAATAAATATAAATGCAATGAGGGTTGTCATAATTTAGAAATATGGTTTAATATCCTTGTATTGTATTATTGTTTTCAGTTCATTGCTACTTTGCAGTGAATAACTTCATATGTCATTTGTATTACATTCTATTAGCTTGCATATCACTTAATTACGTTTAAATATACCGCTTTAATACTCTATAAATATGCTACACAGCTTTAACTGACTGTACAACATAATACAAAAGAAAATGTCTGTTAATGTAAACTATGAAATTATTTCTAAAGTTTTAAAGCCGAATTACAATCAGTTACAATTGCAATCTGATGAAATATTTGATGATGAAAAGGTTGTCAGCCTCACAAGGCCTGAATTTAGAGCTTTATGTACCCGAGTCGATCTTACTGAGGAATTTTCTGCAAGATTAAGAAATATGAGAACAAAAGTGAATCAAGACAAAGCAAGGAAGAATCATAAACAGCTGGAAAGAGACATTCGTCAATTGATGATAGAACAGTGTAGATTACTGAAGGAACAAAAATTATTGTTTCAGGAAATAATATTTTATGAGGAACAAAGCTATCAAAATAGGATACAACCCTATCAAAATGGGATACAACCCTATCAAAATGGGATACAACCCTATCAAAATGGGATACAACCCTATCATAATGGGATACAACCCTATCAAAATGGAGAATAACATTTCCGTTTCATTGCAACTATTTTGTCATAATTATAACTGCTAATCGATGAATACTAATTATTGAATTGAGGTATCAGATTGCATTGGATTATATCATTGATTTGTTGGTTGCATTAAATAATTATGTACATTACATTTACATTACTCAATCCCATGTTAGAATATAATTTTGTATTCTACTCTTTTCTCAAAATTTTGTGGCATCCAAGTTATTCCCGTACATTTAACTCAAAATGGCTTCTTTCATATTTCTGCGGTTTCTAACGATCAAAGGATACTTGTAGAATCCATCTAAGATGTAGAGCTCATGATGTCAAAACTTATGTTTAAACTTACCTTAATATAACGCGAATTGGAGCGGAACATTTTCAATTACATGAAATTAACGCGATTGAGAGGGAGAACATTTGTATATACACTATTTTATGCGAATAAATATTAAGAAATTATTCAATGTCTTGTCCCAAAATAGGTTTCCAGTCCACTTGATAGACATGGTATCCTCTCAAACCAGTCACGCATCGGAAAACATGTAAATTGGGATTTGCCCATCCATTGTAAAAATTTGCTAAATAGCATAAATTGCAGGAAATTAACGCGAATTGAAGCATTCGCGTTAATTTCCTATAGTAAGGTACTCAATATTGTAGCTCTCAGACTTGTGGATGTTTCTAACAGGAGATGTGATCAAATACATATATTGAGAAAATTATCGGTTTATTTTGGTAATTAACTTGTTGTTCAACAGCAACAAGAGATTGGAATTTCATTCTTTTGTTAATAATATTATTGCCTAATAGCTATACCAAGTTCATCTTAATAATAAATTTCGTGTTTCTTTTCATTAAATAAATGAGAATATAGAATTTATTCAATGGGACTATCAAAATTGATTCATAACAGTCTATTATGACGACAATGTGTTGGGATTCTAAAGGGGATAAATTTCCTATAACTAAATGTGAGTTGAATCACAGACTTACGTAGAATATCTCTTACAATTCTCAATTATTGATTATTCATAACTTGAATTATCGGTATATTATTCCCTCAAAATATACTGATATTACTTGAGCGTGTGAACTTTTCTTTGGAGATGAACAGAAAGAAAGAATGGAAAATTCGAAACTACATGTATAAAAAGCTCACTTATTTTTGTAACTTTACGAGAAAATGGAAGTACAATATACACATAAACAATTGAAATCTATTGAGTATATCTTAAAATCTTTTTGGTTAGAAGACTTTCTCCATATAGATAAACCTGAAGATTATAATTCAATACTAAGCCTAGTTGATGAGGTCAAATTATCCAAGAAAGACACACGAGAAGTACGACAAGATATGTTAAAGGCCTCATTCGATGAAAAATACATTGCTGCTATCCAGAATTGGAAGAAAGTGTTGTCTAACAACTTGGCTAGACCTAGATACAATAAAATATGTAAAGACTGTAAAAATCTTATGGCAATCCGTTCCCAGTTAATTCAAGATAAGAAGGATCTTAAAGAAGAGATTAAATCATTTCAATTTAAAATTAAAATGAGCGCTGAATCTTGAAGTCCAAAGTTTAGAATAAAACGCTATTCTTGCTCAGCATATTTGCATTATTTTCTGCAATTTCCATAGTACACAAATACATACATGTATACATATTTTGAAGCAGTCTTGCATTTATATATCCTCCTGCTATTGATAAACTTTACTTGTTAGAAATGTTGTGAGTTGGTTACTCCTGTTGCTTGTCCAGATGGGCGAAAATACACAAAAGCTGGCATTTACACATTTTGGATATGATTACTCAATATTATTGTTGATACTCTAACTTTTTCAAATATTTTATTCGTTGTAATGGATATTATGTATTCCATAACATAGTAGATTGATCAATAATCACCTCCGGTTATATTTATGTACATGTATACAACTGAAATTCAGTTTGGGGATTTAATTTTGAATTGGATGTTTCAATAATTCGTAACGTTTGAGGATGTGTTCATAAAAACTGGAAAATATTTCTGGAAAAATATATATTCTGAGACTTCTTCTTCTATAAAAGAAATGTTTCTTTATCATTTGAATAAACAAACAGACGAACAAACAGCTGGAAAATGGAGAAGGAGGACTCATACAATCAAACAATGCTAGAATCAATCAAAAGTATTCTAACTGCGAACTGGAAAAGAGATGTCAATCTTATAAAGGATCGGAATGATCCAAAATCCATTTTATTGTTGATTGACGCCAATAAATTGAGTACAATCAATACAATTACAGTGAAATGTGATATGAAATTAGCAAACTTTCCACTGAAATACATTGCGAGCATCCAGGAATACAAACATGAGATTTCAAACAAGAAAGCTAGGAAGAAGTATAACGCTAGTATTTGTGACTTGATAAAATTGCGAACTCAACTGGTCAGGGAGAGAGAGGAATTGAAAAATGAAATTTCGGAACTTATTCGAAAAGAGCCTTCTTAATGACCTGAATAACTAAAAGAAGATTATGTCAAAATATAGAACTAACATATTCTTAACAGCATACAAATACATTAATTGCAAGAATAATACTGCGCTTTTCATCACAAGCAATAATAGCGAATATGTAAATATGTATAATCCCATTCCTATCTTTAGTGTATATTATTATTCAGCTATCTTTCGCTACAAAATTTTGCAAATTGAATAAGGTGTCGTGGTTGTGAGGGTATATATTCTGAAACTAGCCTATTCTATTTAATATATTATACCATAGAATTACTGTACATTCAAACTGCTATCACTCGTTCTTTATACCTCTACAGACTTGTAAGTATACCCAATTAAACAGTTGAGTGAGATAATCTCGTTTTAGGCGAAAACATTTTCAAAAATTGTAATTATTCATATCATTAATAAAATCTACTTTCTCGCTCATTGGGGTGTATATTTAATTACTATTACATCATCTCATTTATGCTTACTCTAGTGTATGAAAGCACATGGGAATTATCTCCTGTATGTTCTACTGGAAAATGGCATGATCAGAAAATACATACTACAACATATATCTATTTCAATCGTTCGATTGGAGGATAGTTTAATTGATAATTGTTTGTTTTTTCAGGTGCCCATTTCACCAAATTCCTGTAAAGGGAGCCCTATTTTTCTATCCAAGCACCATCGATTGAGCTCCTAATTAGGCATATTTGGCCATTGACACTTTCAGTGACGTCATGAAAACAAGACATATTCGAATCAGCCGAATATAATCATTGTTTCATCATTTAGGTTAACTGCATGTCTGTATCAGAAGATGGCTCTTTCTTTGTATTAGTTGGCTTACGCACAGTTAGATTCTGTCAATTTGATGCTGAACTATCTCATAGGTCACGACGTGTAAACTCCGTCGTTTCTAGAGCTGCTGTATTAGGAGCACATCAATCATTAAATTATATTGCAGTTTGTTGTAGTAAAGCTAAATTCGGAGCTACAGGCATTGATAGACTGACCAAGACTTATGTTTTATCACAACGAGGTAAGCAAGCTTATTCCTGGAAATAGTAACTCTTAGCATTTTACATAATTATTATTCACTGGAGAAACGCAAAACTCATGCTTGCTCTATACAATAATGATCAACTGGGTAAACAGGGTCAAAACCCATACATACCATTTATCTGGCCACTCTCCTGACCCTGATCAGATCAGATATTTTTAACATTACACTTATGTGAATTTATGGTGAAGTATGCAGATTACTAAATATATAATTGATTACACAATACATACCTTATATGGTTAATTAATGGTTAGCTATATTACGGCCGAATATATTACATATTACGTCATAATAATACATTTTTACTAGGGATAATGCTTATACTGAATTCAGATAGAGAAGTTGTTTCATGGTTTGATACACAAATTAGACAAGCAAGATGTATTGCAGTTATAGGAAATTATTTTTTCTGTGGAGGGATCAATGCATTGGTTCGTATTTTTGAAATTCCATGTTTTCAATATGTGACGTGTGTGCCTTTGGCTATGTCGAGCGAGACAGGTGACAAGGATAAGTTGTTCCTGGAAGAAAACAGGTTTGTTCACGCGCTTTTCACACTAAATTTCTACATTTTATTATTACTACCCCTTCTTAAGGTATCATCCCACTGCACTCGGTTTAACAATATTCCAGACTCAGTCAATGTTGATATCATCATATTCAAATCACAGTATTTATATCTGGGACATTTATAATCTACTGAACGCACGAGAAAATGGTAAGAAATTAATTCAAGATAAGCCAATACGAACTTTCCTGTTCCATTCGTCACAGATCTGGGCAGCAGAGGTATACCCGTCTAATTTAAAACTCCCCTGCTTACCTCCTTGCTTCCTGACTGGATCAGCTGATGGGACAGTTAGGATATGGAAGTTCTCACATACTGATGATGATAGTGTTACAGATGCAAATAGTGCTGTGAGTGTGAATGGATTCAATTGCCCTGAATTGATACATCTTCTCTCTCCACAAGGTAAGACAACTAAATCAGAGCAGTTTTCAGGGTAAAATAGTCATAGCTTGTTGAAATTAGCCTTACACAATCTTGCTTCCATTTTAAAATGTATTTCCAACTACATACGTATAGTGGATATAATGGAGTTCGCCTATTAGCAATTCGTATATTGCACGAATTTCCCTTGTTAATACTATCCTATGAAGTATTTCCAACATACAATGGACTGTAAGTCACTGAAAACTTGCTATAGGGCAAATATTGCAAATAGGCGAATACTACAGTAAAAACAATGGATTTAACTAATGCTATAATAGATCCACCTAAAGAATTCCAACAAGACAATATGTCTGGTGTAAAGTGCATTAAAGTTAGTCCAGACGGTCTATACCTAGGGGCAGGAGAGAAGGGCGGCTCCATTAGAGTTTATGACTTGCTGAGTATGAAACAAATATACTGTTTTCCTGTACATAGTGGAGAAGTATTGCAAGTTGATTTCTCTCCGGAAATTGTAAATTTCCCAGCTCTAATGGCTTCAAGTGGGAAAGATAGGACAATACAAATATATACTATTGACGATAATTTCACACAACTCCAAAGTTTATCTGCACACAGTGGAGCAATTACTTGTATGCAGTTCTACTTAAAAGATTTTAAAGACGAAATTCCATCTCTCTACCTGATTTCCTGTGCAACTGACCGGTCAATAAAGCTATTTTTATTCACAATATCTAATATGAGTTTTGAAATGAAGCATCATATAGTGAATAACACGAGTATATATGGCATGGATATTGACCCTGTGAAACGTAGAATAGCTGTTGTAGGGCAAGACAAGCATGTGAGATTCTATAGCTTAGATGAGCTCAGTACTCGTAGTATAGGAAAACTGAGTGGAAGTGGAGAAGAAAAGGGGTTTTCCCACTTAGTATTTGATCCAACAGGTCGTTACCTAGTTACAACTTCGGTGCAAAAGTATGTGTTGTTATTTGACACCTATGCAAAGACATTTCTCTCACATGTGTGCGGACACTCTGAAATGATATTGAGTGTAAGGTTCAGTCAGGATGGAAGGTATTTCGTGTCGGTAGGAGGAGATGGTTGTGTTTTTGTATGGAAATTACCGAATGACGTTTTTCAGTTTATCCACAAACATATTCTGTATAAAGGAACTCTAGAAGCACAAAATGTATGTTGATTTAACACAATTTCTGTCCGTCAGTTATTTATATGTTTATACATTAGATTGTAGAGAATGATTGTGAGCTATTATCCACACCAAAACAAGGGACTTCCTCAGAAGAAGACCCCATGGTCTCTTCAACACTAGCAGCCTCCGAGGATACAACTAACTGGGTACAAACTACTATTTCTAAACTACCACCATGGGCACAACGACATCTCATATCAAACACAGATGATCAAGTTGCAAAGCGTTCTCTAACGCCTGATTCACGGTGTAGTAAGAGTATGTGGGGTCTCCCTATGCCTTCTGGAAAATGGGCACAACGAGCTGAATCAATGATGAACCTGACTACACCTGAGAATCTACTGAACACAGGTAATGTAATTCATTATACGTACAGTCAACTCCCATTATATCCAACACGGATATATTGAAATACCCAGAGTCCGAAATTATACAAACATGGACCATCTAAGTAATATAAATTTCATTTGTCATATTGAAGTAATTATCGTGGTCCCCTGAGCTTCGGTATAACGGAAGTTGTCTGTATCTGGCTGTTTAATGGGTAGTTATTATTCTAGCAATGATAGATGCCAGTTTCTCTACACTCTCTACTAAATCTACATACTCTGTCAAAGGAGCAAGGACTGAAGGCGATGGAGAAGAGAGTCCTATCTCTGATAACCAACCATTCACACCGTACATACAGAATAATGATGAAGCACCAACATTCAGTCCTCTTTGTGTTGTAGTTGGATCAAACTTAAAGCATAGATCTACATCATTAAGTGTTCTATATGAGCAACGTAAGGATGATATAGCATCAGCTAGCATGGTACCAATATCTAAGCCATCTCCTATAGAAGAGTGTTCTGATATTGAAAATATAGATGTATCATTTGCTGTATCCGAAAACCCATTAATTGAAGATACGAGTGGCGTCATAGGGAATGAAGTATTGAGTGTTAGTCAGCCGTTAGCTAGTGTTGATAGCTCGCTCCTTGCTAGTGTTACATCTACACTATGTTATTCTGAAACTGAATCAGATAATACACCGGTTGGTTCACCGAGATTACTCACAAAATTGGAACATCAAATTTCAAAATCAGCTGTAATAGAACGTGCTACTTCAATGCAATCTTTAATGAGTCCTAATCCTGTTCAAAATAAAAAATTGTTCGCGAATCCTATATTAACTCATCCTCTATCAAACGCTAGTTCTCTACAACAACTAGCTAATCTCTCTCCTAGCTTATCTCCTGCTGGAGAGAGCAAACTCTTACAGAAATTTAATCAATCAAAGACACAATTTTCTTTCAGCACAGATAATATCGCTTCAGTTGGAATTGAGGGCGTGTTGACACGATCATTCACCCGTAGAGGCAAGAAAAAATTACCAAATATACCGAAATCTCCAATGATGTTAACTGTAAGAGCAACAGACTTGGCTAAGAATACAACACAAGTTCGTAGCGAAACCTTAGGTGAAAAATTACGTAATACTCTTAATACATTTGTATCAAGGACAGATGGCTTAACTCCTGAATTAATTGCTAAAGCATACCCTGAATACGATGCTATAGTAGAACTCTCTTTAAGAATAGTAAAAGGTAAAATTAAGTATAAAGAGATATACGTGAACACAGATTCAATTGAAGGCAAAGACGGTCAAAAAATAGTGATAGAAGAAGTTGGTAATAAACTAACCAAACTACAAGAGGTTGTAAACGAGCTTACGAACAGTTTTTCTGTCTTAAAATGAAGTTATTTTCGGTTACCTGCATCACTTATTGTAAATTTTGTTGTAAATAGTACTCATTTGGAATATTCAAATCTCATAAATACTTTGTTCAGTATATCTTAATAAATATACACAAATATACTAAAAATAACCACTTCAGTAAAATATTGGCAAAATCAACAAACATATCACTTGACCTGAAAAAAAGGAAACAAACATATTAATTTAAATTATCCTCTGATTATACATATTGTGTCTGTTTCATGATTATATTTCTAATATCAATCCACTATACATTGCCGTATGATTTGAGGTTTACTAAGCAGAATTACAACATTTCCAGGTATTAAATAGTTAACTTGAACCCACGCTGACAAACGTAAGATATTTAGACAATGAAAGATCACCGTTAGTATGTATAAATATAGGGTAAATGAAACTCAGTAAAATTATTGAACAGAATGACTAGATACTTAATCAAGGCTGGCAAAGCTGTTAGAGATTTTTACAATGATATGAATGGAGCGAATTTAACAGGAGCAATAGATATCATTGTTGTAAGACAGAAAGATGGATCGCTTGTAAGTTCACCAATACACGCGCATTTCGGGAAACTCGGCGTTTTACGTAGTCGTGAAAAAGAGGTTGAATTATGTGTAAACGGTGAAGTGATGGATCATTTGAATATACGTTTAAACGAGTGGGGAACAGCTATGATAGTGAATAGTATTGAAGATCGTGCTAGCACATGCAACAGTCCAAATGACGAATTTGAATACCAATCCATTAAGAATTTTGATGAAGTTGATAATATATTTGTTATAGAATCAGATACAGGTGAAGAACTATTCCAATTTGACGATATATACCCAGAAGATACACAGATTGAATGTAGAAACTTGCGTACACCATCTCTAAGAAGTTTTCAATCAACAGTAAGTAGTATTGGTCGCACTAGGTCTATTTCAGAAGGTGCTCCTATTTATGAATCAAATGATGAGCATTTGTTAAGTGAGAATATTTGGCTATGGAAACACAACTCAGCTGATCACCTGGAATTTACTGATTGCGGGAATAATTTGTCAGCTGTTGATGAGAGTACTGACCCACCCAATGATGGAATTATTGGTAAAATGAAGAAATTATTGTCTGGATCTACTTCTCCAACTCCAATCCCTCTATCTTCATCTCCAGAACAACATAATATACCTATTAGCCTCAATAATATCACAGCAATAGCACCAAACACACCTAAATCCTCACATACACCTGAATTGCCTCGTACGCCTGATTTGACACAGACACCCGAATTACCCAATCATATCCCTCCTCAATCTAAACCTGTTGATATCAGCTCTGACCTTGGATCATCTCCAGAGAACTCCCAAACAGTTTCGCCCAATTCTTCACCACCACTACGCAACCCGTTTGGTTTGTTTTCTAACTGCGAAAGTCCTGTAGCAATGTCTCTATGCGGTGGTCTAAATTTAGATAAAACGATAGAGCCTGAACTATTTGACAAATATCTAGTATCATTTGAGAAATTTTCAAGTTCTACTGATATCTTATCTGATCCAAATCTAGTGGTGCGTATCAATGGAAAATATTATAACTGGCGAGTAGCTGCACCTATTTTGATGAGTAGAATATGTTTTAATGAACCTTTGTCAACAGAGAACATTGTCAAACTCAATTTAGAGCAAAAACAATCTCGTATTAGATCCTGGTTCAACTGGAGTAAGAAATCCGATCAAATCTCAATAGGTAGCGAGCCGAAAACTCCGAAATTTATCGAAGATTCCTCAATGCTAACAAACAGTATTGACGAAACAATTCCAATTGACTCTCAAACTGAATTCCTATTACCCAGTAAGATCACCAATGTGTTGACATCTGAACAGCTGGCATGTCTCCCTCTTAAAGAAGGAGCAAATGAGGTTTCTCTCTCCGTAATCACTCGGTATCAAGGTACATGTCGAGTTGTCTGTACTTTATACCTTTGGAATTATTATGATAAGATTGTCATATCGGATATTGATGGTACCATAACGAAATCGGATGCGCTCGGACAGATTTTACCAATTTTAGGAAAGGATTGGTCTCAAAAGGGTGTAACGGATTTGTTTAGTAAAATTGAAGCTAATGGCTATAAATTTATTTATTTATCTGCGAGGGCGATTGGGCAATCCAATCCAACACGTGCGCTTTTACAGAAAATAAAACAACGAAATATTTCACTTCCGGATGGTCCACTTCTACTTGCGCCTTTGTCACTCTTCGGGGCTTTTCACCAGGAAGTTATCGCGAAAAAACCCGACGTATTTAAGATAAGATGTTTGGAAGAGGTGAAAAGTATTTTTCCACCTGGTTCAAATCCATTTTTCGCGGGCTACGGAAACAGACAGACAGATGTGACATCATACGAAGCAATTGGTATACCAAAATCTTTGATATTTATAATCAACAGTAGAGGGCAATTACGTCATCAACAAGCTCTCTCTTTCCAATCCAGCTACACAAACCTGACCGAATACGTTGACTATGTTTATCCATACTTAAAAGGCCCTGATGTTATTGATAATACATTCTCAGATTATCAGTACTGGAAACCAAAATCTGAGTATGGGACAGAGTGGTGTTTAGAATTTTTGAAAGGTTTGACAGATAGTTAAAATTGAAATTTTATTTCTACATTCTTGTTAGGACTTCATTAGATATATACTAGCATGTTTCAAAATATGTAAATTTTTCTCATTTTGTACTTGGAAATTGTTGTACATCGATATTATGTATGTAAAGTGTATTTCTTTTTCGACTTTTATAGTTATAACTGATATAATGTATTCCGGTTATGAGAACACGGGGAATAAGAACATGCCGGATTTAAGTACCATCCTCTGGAAATCTGTCCCCATATATTTCTGTATATTCTATCCCGGTTATAAGAACATGTATTGTTACTCCTAATGAGGTTCTTATAGCTGGCATCTACTGTATTATTCTAGGCTGAATTCACCAATAATGTTTTCCAAATGTCTCTCTATCAATATATTCCGTCAACTAATTATCAAACTCAACGCCAATGCAATTTCAATGAGTACATACTTTAATTCGCGTAAAATTGTCTATTCCAAACATGGAAACCCCCGTAATTTACTGGAGCTAGTTGAAGAAAAGTTGGATACGGTTTCTATAGAAGATGATCAAGTGTTGGTAGCCGTGTTAGCCACGCCCATTAACCCTTCAGATATAAATCAAATAGAAGGAACGTATATGCATTTACCGAAATTACCTGCTACCCCAGGCAATGAATTCGTTGGAGAAGTGTTAAAAACCGGTAAAAATGTATCTAATATATCACCAGGTGACCATGTTATCGCAGCTCGTCCTGGTATAGGCACTTGGAGATCACACCTTATAACTTCGCATACACTCTTAGAAAAAGTTTCTAAATCTCTCCCAATACAATTTGCAGCTACCCTTCTTGTAAACCCTTGTACTGCTTATAGAATGCTTCAGGATTTCGTAGAGTTAAAAGTCGGTGATACACTGATACAAAACGCGGCAAATAGCGCTGTAGGTCAGATGGTCATACAACTAGCTAAGTATAAAGGCGTTAAGACAATTAATATTATACGGGACCGTGAAGATTTTAGAAAGGTACAAAACCTGTTGGAAGATTTAGGCGCCAATATTGTGTTGAGTGATAAACAAATTAGATTACCGAGGGAGAAGGCCGGAATTATTCAAAAATTCGGTAAGGCAAAACTTGCATTGAATGCGGTAGGCGGTAAGAGTGTTAGTGATATGAGTAGCTATTTAGAGACCAAGGGTGTTGTGGTTACATACGGGGCAATGTCACGCGAGCCGAACGTTATACCAGCGGGGAAACTTATCTTCATGGATCATCGTTATGTTGGGTATTGGAATACAAGATGGTTGGAAGAGAATGGTGGAAGTAGTGAGTATAAGAAAATGATTGAGGGAATTAGTAGAATGGTTGTAGATGAGAGGATTGTAGGACCAGTCATGGAAGAGTTTAAGTTGGAATCATTTAAAGAGGCGATTGAACGTTATTTCACACCTTATACAAATCAGAAGCAGATCTATATTTTGTAGTTTATTAGTCTTATCACTTTTAGGATATGCTATAATCTGTTTCATTTTTATCCTTTCCGACACCTCCGAATATAATGTATTATGCAGTCAAACCTCCGAAAACAAAGCCTGTGGAAACGGGAACTTCTGGAAACTGAGTGAAATAAATAGAGCTAATTCCTAGTCCCATACAATTGAACTTCCACAACGGCGAAACTGGGTAGCATTTTTCGATGTCTATGGTATGCCGTTTGTGGCTTACATATTTTTAGGTGATCAAATCCTTTCTCTATCAAATCACTTTTAGTTTACTCTTAAAATATTACTTAATTTTGCTAAAAATGTGGAGAATAATTAAACCGTTTGCATATCTTTTCAGAATAATAATCACATTATGACACAAATTTCAATACGTTTAAGTGGGCCAATTTTGAATTATTCGTAAGTATAATACATTCATGATAAGAGTACCCTAAACTATTATCTAACTTCCCTTATAGACATCTAAAACACAGACAAACCGTCTCCGTAGTTATACTTAAGCTATTCTTAGAATCAAAGTATGATTATTACGTCTAAACTATGTCTTCTCACAAACAATTCTACCAACACAACCCAATTAGAATACCTATGGACAATGTATGTAACTATAGGAGCTTCACCATGCTATATTTCCTAATAACTAGCCTCCCTCTAGCTCTATTCTATTGAATTTATATTTAGAAATATCAAGTTTCTTTCTAATCAAATAATAGGTAAATGCAATCATATAAGTAGACTAAATAGAACATTTTTTAGTCAATTGCGTGTGACCTTTGTGTGCTAATTAATAAGGTAATTATCTCCTGATCAATTTTTGCTAAGTTTCAAAATTGAGAAGGGAATATTACATGTATTTTCGATTGGTTATTTGGCATATTTCTATGTCAGAAGTCGACGTTTGTGGACAGAGAATTCATATACTTTGGCTAGCTTGATCGGGTTGATTCCCCGAACGAGTTCGGATAATCATTACATTGAAATACTATATACAATCAACTCCCGTTATACCCGCTTTTATCGAAGCCAGAAATTGTACAAATATGGTCCAAAACAGTCAAAGTAACATAATTCCATCGTTATATTGAATTATCGCAGTTCCTTGAGCTTCGATAAAACCAGAGTTGACTATATATAATTGGTCTATTTCCTCTAACTAGTAGGTAGGCATATTCAGATGGCAACAGAATTAACAAACATGGAAGCAGCACCATCAGTTGGTCCTGATCAATGGGTGAAGCTTGTTTCCTCTGATTTGCACGAGTTTTATATTAGGAAGGAGCACGCCCTCACTTCTGCTACCATAAAGGCTATGCTTTCAGGACCAGGGGCTATGCTTGATGAAGAGGATGATCGTGTCGAATTCCGTGAAATTCCCTCTCACGTGCTCGCGAAAGTTTGCACCTACTTCACATACAAAGTGCGTTACACTAACAGTTCAACCGAAATACCCGAATTTCCTATTGCACCAGAAATCGCACTTGAATTGCTCATGGCTGCCAATTTTCTCGACTGTTGAAGTTTGAGTTTTGGCCTGTCCCAGCCTACCTAATAGCCTGCTCAAAAATAGTATATTCTGTTTCCGTTGCATGTTGTATATTATCATCTTTGGTCAATTTACTTCTCTATTCTCTCTTTTTGTGTATGATATATAGATTTAGCAGATCAGATTGTTACAAACATTGTATTTGTTTGTCCCTGTCCATTTATGTTTTCTTTACTAGTTATTCATATTAGACTTTTCAGAACAATTAGAAACACATTTTATTGATATCTTCCTTATACAATTATATGTTATTTTAGATTAGTTGTATAATTGTAATATGTGGGAATATCTTGTGTATATTTATCGAAACAATTCGGCTAGAAATTTAATATAATTCATGGGTCATGATTGGGGGTTTCTGAACTTTCACAATCTCGTCGTTACTCTCACAATTTCTGGTTACCCTGACTGCTGAATCCTTGGTCTTTTGATTACGAAGTATCACGTCGACGATAACGATTTGAAAGTTTAAAAACGGAGGTGGGTTATACCAATTTCCTTATAAGAATATGACATCACATTAATATATGTATATTATTCATATCACATAGCTCACCCCCACTTCACTATGCTGCCGTCCCTCCCATCTAACTTAGTAGTAGTAATCTACATCCTCATATTCAACTACAGTTTCTGTTTCTTCATGCAAACTAGTGTACTACCTTATTTAGTGAAGGAATTAGGACTTGATGCAGTTGGCTACGCTTACATACAAACTCTATTCAATATTATACAGTTCCTAGGTACTCCTATTTATGGTCGATTTGGTGATATATACGGTGCGAAAAAGGCACTTTTACTCGCGTTTGTTTCCACAATATTGACTTATTTCTTCCTAGCTATCACAGATTCGGTACATTTTATAGTTATATCACGTTTATGCGCTATGTTTATGTCTACAATGCAAGGCTGTCAGATGGTACTCGCTGACGTAAGCGATGCGAAATCACGCGCGGGAGCTCTTGGGAAACTTTCTGCATTCTATACCCTAGGATTAATAATGGGTTCTCTATCAGCTGGATACTTAATTACCTTATTTTCAACTCAATTCACGGCTTGGATAGCAACTTTAGGTTCAATAAGTGTTATCCCTCTTATCCTATACTTTATACCAACATCAGTTAAATCAGATAACGCACATTTAACATCAGCTAAAAACACGTCACTTTTCGATCTCTCACCATGGAGACATGTATTATCAATCCCTGGTGTAATTCCTATATTTATGATATGCTTGTTGTCTGGTGTCCCTGGTATGATTTGGAGTTCACTACTACCGATTTTCTCGATTGATTTGTTTGAATTAGAACCCCATCAGTATGGGTGGTTAATGACATATCTTGCAGTTATACGATTTATAATTTTAACATTTGGTGTCTCATACTTCACATCACGTTTTCTTGAATTCAATATTATCCTTGGTTCTGTTCTACTTAAACTTGTATCGTACTTGTTAATTGGTATTTATCCTAGTTTAATCTGGTATTGTCTTATATCTATACCACTGTCAATGGCTGATGCGCTTTTTGGCGCTGTATCTACTACAATGTTGACTAATATCGTGCCTGAATCATCCACTGGTCTCGCTCTTGGTTTAAATTATATCGGCATTGGTTTTGTAGGAATGATAACACCTATTGTAGGTGGATATTTATATTCATACCTTGGGTATTGTCTGTTTGCTTGCTCGGTAGCTTTATTGGAAGTGATTGCATTAGCGTATATATCTTCTCTTGGTTATTCTTCTACCACAACATACGAATCATAACAGAGTTTGTTAGATATTTATTTTGTTGTATTAGCTATTATTGAATTGGCTAAATGCGTTTTATACATTTATATGTTTAATATACGGACGTTAACGTGAGTCTACTTATGCAGTTAATAATCAGCTGTTCGCCAGGATTCCCCAGCTGATTACAATTCCATAAATTGAATTTAACTTCCGATTTTAATGTTTACAATCTCTGAAAGCCAAACAATATATTATCAATTGTGCTAGTAAATTGTTGTATTCCATTATTCTATATTAGGATATTGGCTTCAGTTATTGAGAATTTTGATATTATATTAATTAGGTATATGTGTCTTATAGAAATTAATATTATTTATACACAACTTTTGGAATAGTAAGAAATGACAGACACAAGCGAAACAACAAACAGCGAACTTCAAAATGAAAATATTGTCAGTGAAAATGCAGCAGCTGATACGAATACTGAAGAAGTAAACAATAATGGAGAAGTAAACAATACTGGAGAAGTAAACAATAATGGAGAAGTAAACAATACTGGAGAAGTAAACAATAGTGGAGAAGTAAACAATATGGAGAAGTAAACAATAATGAAGAAGTAAACAATACTGGAGAAGTAAACAATATGGAGAAGTAAACAATATGAAGAAGTAAACAATACTGGAGAAGTAAACAATAATGGAGAAGTAAACAATACTGGAGAAGTAAACAATAATGAAGAAGTAAACAATACTGGAGAAGTAAATAATACTGGAGAAGTAAACAATAGTGGAGAAGTAAACAATACTGGAGAAGTAAACAATACTGAAGAAGTAAATAATACTGGAGAAGTAAACAATACTGGAGAAGTAAATAATACTGGAGAAGTAAACAATAATGGAGAACAACAACAACAACAACAACAACCACAACGAAGGGCGAATGGTGCATTCTCCTGGAAATCAATTCTATGGAATATTATAATTATCTATTTCATATCATCTTATTTTAGAAAATCACCAACTTCTAATAATCCACCAAATAATCCAAAAGCTGGAGCTTCTAGTCTTCAAAACATGGCAGGAACAAATCTATTCACTGATGGAGAAATGTTTGACACATACATTTACTTGTCAAATTCCGCAAATTGGACACAAGACACGATACGTAACTTAATTTGGAGTGAAATTGGTATTTTGTATAGAAACGAGGGAACAACTTTGGAAAAGGAAATTGACTTAGATTTAGAGAAGGATTATTCATATTTGTACTCAAACGGCAGTTTATACATCCACACCTTCTTACTCAGAAATACATACATTAATGAGGATCCTATAAACTTAGACCCGATGTTAAAATCCACACATTTTGTCTACAAAATGAAAGAAGTAACAAAATATAGGAAAATAACTGTGAACAAAAAAGTGAATTTAATCACCGGTAAACCAACACAAGAGAATCCTGCTGATTTAGAAGATGACGTAATTGTTCCACATTGGCATGAGAATTTAACTCTATATCTTGTACATGATTTCAATCATTGGCCCATCAATGCTTTACCACCGCCTCTGGATAAATACGTAGAGTTTCATAAACATTACTATTACCCTATCTTGTATCCATGCGATTATTGGAATCTTAAACGGGACTATCAACCTATAAACTCCACTGTCAAACGTCAAACTTTGCATTTAACTTTTGGCATGCTTTCTCTTGTAAAATTCCAATTCTACGCTGCGTTAGAAAATCAGAATACTTATATGCAGATGTTCCAGGAGAAATCAGATGAAGAGGACGATACACTGAAGGAAATGTTGATTGAAACTGATCCGATTCTACTCGGTATAACTATAGTCGTATCCCTGGTCCACACTGTGTTTGAATTCCTAGCTTTCAAAAACGATATACAATTCTGGAAAAGTCGCCGCAGTCTCGAAGGCCTCAGTGTTCGCGCGGTTTTTCTCAATTTAATTCAGTCGTTAATTGTCTTCCTATACATTCTAGACAATGAATCTAATTTTCTTATACTGTTCGGTACAGGTATAGGTTTGCTAATAGACTTATGGAAAATTACAAAAGTAGTACAAGTAAGGATATTTGCAAATCAAAGAATACTCGGAATTATCCCTAAAATAACAATAAAAGAATTGCCATCATACGCTGAATCACCGACAAAAGAGTTCGATAAAATGGCATTTCGTTATCTTTCCTGGTTTTTATTCCCCCTTCTATTCGCGTATGGTGTATACTCTCTCCTCTACAACGAACACAGAGGATGGTATTCATTCGTTTTATCCATGCTATACGGTTTCCTTTTGACATTTGGCTTCATTTCAATGACACCACAACTATTCATAAACTACAAGATGAAGTCTGTCGCGCATTTACCATGGCGGATGATGACTTATAAATTTCTGAACACTTTTATCGATGATTTATTCGCGTTTGTGATAAAAATGCCAACTTTATACAGACTGGGCTGTTTCCGTGACGACATAGTGTTTATTATTTTTCTCTATCAAAGATGGATATATCGTGTAGATCCTAAACGTAAAAACGAGTATGGAGTAAGTGGAAATGACTTGAAAGAAAAAACAGAATAGAATTTATACCCCCTTCCCATTTCTTTGTGAAACAGTTCTGTAGTTTAGTGGAAGATAGAAATTCCATACAATACATACTATCTATAGTGTAAATGCATGGATATAGTAATTACCATTTGTTATGCATTATAATATCTGAGATTATTTTCTTCATCAAATTTTAATTATTTGGACACTTTAGGAGGATTTTCTTAAAATTCTGTTTATACTATTTGTAAACTGGAAGATCTATTCACCCTTGTAGTTATTATGGCAGAAAATATACAGGTTAGTTATTTCATCGCGAAATGTGACAACTTCGAAAGCCTCATTAAATGTCAGGAGAGTAAAATATGGGCTTGTCCCAGACATGAGAAATCTGAAAAACAACCTCGTGATATTTTATTAACGGCGTTTAACACCAGTCAAGTTATAATAATGTTCAGTGTAAACGCGAGCAAAGGTTGGCAAGGCTACGCGCGGTTAATGACCCCTCCAGCCGAAACAGCTGTTAAAAAGAATAACAGTATGTGGTATACTTTTGAAGTTGAATGGGTCGTAACTTTTACTAGTCGATTTAGGAATGGATTGAGTTTCTCTATGACTGAAGATATTATGATTCATGAAAAAGAGAACTTGAAATCTTTGAATAAAGCAAGAAATTGGGAGACAGTAAATGATGCAATTGGTAATTTAGAATATTTATAGGTTGAACAGTAGTTCCCAACCTGGGTTCATGGACCCCTTAGCGGTCCACGGGTGACACCAAGGGGTCCACAAGATAATTTTTATACAAACCTCACTTTGTAGGTAAAAATTTATGCAACTTACTCGATGCACAATACAAATTAAGTAAGGAAAATGAACAAAAAGTTGAAGCTCGAAAAATGGGTTACGAAAATCCAATATTTTTCAAACTCTCAGAAACAGACTCTACTATATCCTCCTCTGCGTTATGGGAACGATTAACAACACATGTTAAAGACTATGGTAGAATTATGCTAGCTTGTCCCTTTGGTAGTCACAGGTACAATTTGCATGGGGAAAACTCAGATTTAGATATGTTTGTTGTGTATATTGGTGATACAGAAAAATGTCTTTCTTTTCACCCACCCCCGCTTACAATTAAAAACAGAACCTCAGAACAACCTGATTTTACCCTATATGAGTTGTACAGGTATTGCGAGTTGTTGGTAACAGGTGACCCTAGAGTTGTGGAAAGTTTATTTTTACATAACAACAGCATTCACTATGCTATTGACGAATACTACCAGTTTGTTGAGTTAAGGAAAAATGTACTTAGCAGGGATGTTGTTAGAAAATATTTAAGTGATGCCTGTGGTAACCATGGATTGAAGAAATTATTGCAATGGGAGAAACAAGATAATCCGCCTAATAAAGATAAACTGTACAAAGTTTTGTATATTGTTATGCGATTGCTTTTCCATGCGAGGCAGATTGCACTAGGTGAAGAAATTCGCGTTTTTTTCGAGGAAAAATCAGAGGAGAGAGAATTTCTACTCAGTATACGTAGACATGAATGTACTTATCAAGTTGTTAAGGATCGTATTGAGTTAGTGAGAGGTGAAATTGATGTTTTACTAAAATCTGATAATTGTGAGCTGAAAAATTCCGCATATGTGAATCCTATTGAACAGCTAATGTTGAGTATTCGACGGAAAATCTGTTAGCAGATAACGATCTTATAGCATAAATTGTGTATATTTCTTCCCAATAGAAAATATGAATTTAATCAATCTTGTGAATTTTATTGAACACACATTATTTCCTGGTATTTTTCGCTTTTCTTCCGCCGATATTAAATCATTATATCGTAAGATACTCATTCATTTATAATTTGTCTACATATAGAAGATATTTGCATCAGGCCACCACAATTGCAATTCTATATAAATTGTATCGTAATTATAGAAATACTACATTCAAATATTATAAGAAATTCTCCAATTCAATGACAAACGAAACAAAGAGTAAGAAAAAGAAGCGAAGCAGCAAACAATACTATTACTATATACCAGATTATTACGTCAGTGAAGAAGAATATTCTCCTGTAGAGTACTATAAGACATCACCGCGTCTGTCTAGGGAGACTGGACTAATGTTATATGAACGAGCGTCTGCAGCTCAGAAAAGGTTGGAGAGCATTCTATTAGATGAGACTAGGCAAAAAATGCAGTGTGTTAAAGAGATAGGGAAGATTAATGGACATCTTATTGCTGAGAATCAGCATGTACGTTATATAGTAATAATACACGGATACAAAATATAACAAAAAATTGACAATCTACAGCCAACTCCCATTATATCTAAGCTCCATATTTGGACAATTCCAGACTTCAATATAAGCGGGTACTTCTATATAACGGAAGTTGATTATAATATTTACTCTATATAGTTACACGATCGTTCCAAAGACTGGCAGCAAGCTGTAATTAAACTACGTACTGCTCTATCAAGTGTCTTGAGAGATAACAGATCCCTTGAAGATGACCTATACCATAAACGAATGAAGTACAGCCAGAAATATGCCATGCAAATGAACTGGCTGCGTTCTAATCTTAGAGAAGTATCAACGGATCTAAAACACGCAGATGATCGTGCTATACAGCTAGAACAAGAGAAAATGTATTATCGTAAAGGGTATAAGGATGTATACGCGCATTACGCTAGTGAATACCAACGAGCTATTGAATTGAAACGTCGTATGTATCTCATGGTTGAGAGAGTGAGAGAAGAGAAGCGATTAGAGAAAATACGACGTCATAGAATGCATAAGATAGCTCATCAACTGGAAGAGTTAGCTACTGAAGGTAAGACTAATTATGTGATTTAAAATACGGTGCTGTTCGCCTAATAGCAATTTTCAGGGACTTAGATTCAATTTTGTATTGGGAATTCGCGTATTAGCAAGTGAAATTCGTACAAAATACGATTTTTTGATAAAATTTATTCACATATACCATTCGTGAAATAAATAATTCTATCTGGAATGGAAATTACACTAAAAATGCGTCAAACTCTCCCAATTTTCTTATGACTTTTAAAGATAATAATGAAAATGTAATTATTATTCTTTGAAAAGCTATTAATTAATATAGTTATATCTTAAGTATGATCCTTAGGAGAATTATTAATTAATTCTTTAATTCACATTGTATGTCTAATTACTAATAATAAGCTATAAGAATTCTCTCTTTCCAGTCTGTAACTTGTTGCTAGCACATGGAATTTCTTCTTGTTCTCTGATCCACTATGTAAATGTTTGATTGGAATGTTAGAAATACGATAGCTTTGTGTCCTATTACCGAATGATTGATTGTGATATTTTCACAGCAATAAAAGCAATTTCAACGTCTGGCGATTTCATGAATTTCTCCCAAGTTCAATTTTTGGATCAATTAATATTTGTTCGTGAGCTAACTTGCATGTATTTCTATACGTATAAATACATTTGAGTTACTAATTCATAACCAATTTCTCTGTTCTCTCAGAGTTGCATATCTGTATATTACCATTATAATAACCTATCTTCTAGACCCACATTACTACTGATAGTTTACAGTTAATTCACTCGTTCATTCCGGTCACTTTTTGATTTACATAACCTCTACTCACTCAACTCTACGGTATGTTCTTTGGTAATAATCAAGCCCCAATTCAACTGACTTACGTAGATTGAACAGTTTTATTTACCTGTACTCTTATCCTAATTCTCACAAATTGATAGCTAAAATTATTTCAGTATTCATTAAAATTATTTGATTGAATTCATTTTTGTGTAAATTCCCAAGAAGGCGACCAAAAATTAATTTTTTCTGTGACATGACCGTGTGGCCTAGCCCAAATGCATGAGTTTATGTGGTCTATTATTATACAAATATGCTTACTGGGTTAATTTCATACACTACGTTATTAATTTATGGATTCTCTTATCATCCATTGATGTTATGGCTATTTTTCATATTTTTATTCAATCCAGAATTATGTAAATTTATACAAAATGTCTACTAAATTGTGAATCACATTACACATACATAAAGAGATCTTGTAAGGTTTGCAAGATATTTATGTGAGTTATTTCCAGAATCTTGATCCATTAGAAACCAGTAAAAATAGACATTAGTTGGAACAATAGTATTCAAATTAGTTAATACTCGGATTCATAACTCGTGTTTGGACATATGTGTATATATGAAACTCCTGTTACAAGAGTATTGCCTTTTTGGGGGTTGCTTTAAGTATATTAATGTCTCCCTAAATACGAGGCCATACTCTACATCTAGGCTTATGTAACAAGCTTGTTTTGAATATTTTTCATTGTTAACGACCATCAGGTGTCCATGGAATGTTGCCATACTTTTCACTGTGTATCCTATATATTGATTCTCAACTGTCTTTACAGTTGAACAGTTTGAAAATCCTACGACTAACTTTGTTTTGAGAGTTTACCCTGAATTCAAAAGATTAAATACAGTCAATAGCCTTGATAATATGCACATATTTCCAAGTATATGTATTAAATACAATTCTCATATAAATCATGCAAAATTTGTGTATAATATGTAATAATGTTTGCTCCCTTAATTAAACATATTCCAGCATTAAGTCGAATGGACTTAAGAATCAAAGATAATGACCAAGAGGAAATTAACCAAAACTACCACTGGCTTGTGACGAAATATCATAATTTCCCATGTCGAGTCAATCACGCATCTCTTTACTCGCCCTACGCTCAACGGATATTTTCATTCGGTGGATACTGTTCACAACATCTTATAACAGATATGGAGCGTGCGAATCCACTTGTTACTATGGACATACAAAGCTTAGACCCACACAGTAATTCCAGTGATTGGGAGTATATTCCACACCCCAAAAGTATTATATGTAATAACATATTCGATTATAATAAATATCCTGAGAAGTATCAACAATGTGATGCTAGAACAGATCCAAGATTTGGACATACTGCAGTTACTTTTAAGGATAAGATATTCATTATAGGTGAGTTAGATTTTGTGTAAAATTATATAACTACAGTCAGCTACTGTTATATATCGAAGCTCAAGGAACCGCGATAATTACTTCGAAAAAAACCGATGAATTTAGGTTACTTTGACGCCCTCTGAGGTCACATTTGTATAATTTCAAACTTCTATAGATATAAGCATTTTTATTCAATTTCTCTATTATAGGTGGATTCAATATTCAAATGGGTGGACCCCCACATCTTGTGCTCTGCTATGACATTACTCGTAACATATGGTTTAACACACATTGTAAAGGAGACGTGCCTTTAGAACGTGATGCACACGCTTGCTGTTCAGAAGGAAATATAGCTTATTTACATGGTGGAATCGAAAGAAGTGCATACTCGAGAACAATGGGTTATTCTAATGAATTATTCGCTTTAGACATGGAAACAGTCACGTGGGATAAACTACCCACGAATGGGTGTGCAGTAAACCTTCATTTAATTTTCCATACACTGACTCCGTTTGGTAATAAAATATTCTGTTTCGGGGGGGAATATCTTGACTATTATTTCGGCGGAACAAGGAAATACAATAATACGATGTATTGTTATAATAAAGAACTTTCTCTATGGTAAGTTAATACAATCGAACCTCGTCAATAAAATACGAATTTTCCAGATAAGACGTCCGTTGGTATTCGTATTCACGAGGTTTCATTGTATTTTTAACTAGCCAAAAATTGTCCCGTGAGCATAGTTAACGATTTTCTTTACGTGCGTATTGCTCTTAGAATATTCTATTGTTGATTATAATAGAATTTACTTTTCTAATTGCAGTTTTGTACAGCAAATTTTGTGCAGCAATCTTGGTTTGCCATGAATCTCAGTCAATTTATCTTCTACTATTATTAACGTTGTTTCCCTAGGGAAGAGCTCGTAACAATAGGAGTAGCACCAGAAGGAAGGAGAAGTCATTCAGCTATTAAATACAGAAATGGGATTATAATATTCGGGGGAGGCAGTAAGAATTCATTCAAGCACTTTAACGATTTATTTATATTTAATACAGAAACGTATCATTGGACAAGATTGAATCCATGGGGTAAACGACCCCGTGCTAGACGGAGAGCTGGTACTTGTCTCATTGGTTCAAAAGTAAGTCGAATTCTAATTTGGTATTCACCTATTAGCAATTTTCCTTTGCCTAAAACAGAGTAAACTCCACAAACGGTTTAAGTATTAGCAAAGGCAATTAGCGCAAAATACGACTTGCTAATAGGCGAACTCCACTATAATATGTTTATTATATATATTTACACATTTTTCAGCTATTTATGTTTGGAGGAGCTTCACCGTCAGAAAAAACCATAGATAAAAACGAATACGAACACACCTTTACTGGTAGTAGTGACGACTACCTTGTTGATTTAAGCGACACACACGTTCTCGAGCTAGAACCCAGTCTAAAAATGCTCTGCGTATTTGTAATCATTTCAAATAATCTACACAAGGAAGATCTTTTCCGGTCGCTACCTGCTTCATTCCAGGAGCAAATTAAAGATTTTCACGGTGTTACCTTAAATTCCAAAGGTAACGTTGGCCCTAATGAGAAAGCTTAAATCTATTTTTCAAGATATATTTTGGTTAGTTATAACTTATGGATTTCATTTTGAGATACCTGCTTTATTTTTCATCCCTCATTTTGTCGTGTATTTTGATTGTAATGTTTCCAGTACTAATTTATATACTGTTGTGTTTTTGAGAGTATATGAATATAAGGATTGGTATTTTAACTAAAATGGGGATTTATGGGGTCGTTATAGCATATAATGCTAGATTTGTTGGTAGAACTTCTTGTGCGATATAGGCAACACTCAGAACTTAACTTGAGGCAGCGAGTGTTTGTATAATCAGGCAGTCGGAATTATCCAGAAATATGTCTGATTAATGCTTTATCTTTTTATAAAACAGTTTGGGTGGGAAATCAGATACGTAATACAGTGAACCTTCACAAACGGGGAATTGGAGTAGTATTTCCCAGCGTCCCTGAAGTCTGTTCAGTGGAGGTTACACTGTATATGAAATTCCCGATTTGGGATATTCTATCCATAACTATAATAGCATTAATTCATTAATGACTGGTTCTGTAAGCTCATCATTTACAACAGAGTTTAATGAGAGTGGTAGGATTAATGAGAGTCTACACAGCCTGTTAGATCAGCTGATTTTGTCTGAAGAGATTGATCAGGATGAATTTGTTGATTGTCGTTCTAACATAGATTCTGAGATTGATTCATTTCACAGTGAAATACCGCGAAAAAATCAAACTATTATAAATTATACATTTTCCACCAAACAAGATTTACTTTTTGAAGATGAAGAGTATAGTTTTTCTCAACCGATTCAACTTAAAATGTTTCAACAACAACTTGGAGCGAGGCGTCGCAGTAGAACTGAGCCGAAACCAATTTTACAACGAAAAGGTTCAGACAATTATGACGTCAACCAAAATGAAAATATTAAAAAGTTGAAATTACAATTCGCGAAAAAAAGTGATCGGAATATCAGCAACCTTGAAACTGTACAAAAACAGTCAATTTTAGTTACAAAATACTCCAATATTGGTAAAGAAATTCTATCATTCACTAATATATTCGATCAACTGAAACACGCAGTATCTAGCTGCCCAGAACAATTACAAAACACACAGTTATACCGTTATGCAAGAGATTTCATAGGGAAAATTGCTACACAATTATTGCAGTTCGAAAACAGGAATTACAATCAAGTTAGCGATCTCGAAAATGCATTCGCACAATTAGGTAGTGATATAGCTAAAGTTTCTTTAACAATCGGAGAACTACAAGCTGCCAGGGTGAAGTATCAAACTGATATTGATAAACAAAAACAACAACAACAACAACAACAACAACAAATAATGCTTTTACAGCAACAACAATTGCAAATACAAACAGCTCCACAACACCATATGATACACACAAGCACACCAATCCATCCACCTAAAAGCAATGAAAATTTTTCAGACAACTTTTTCAAACTTTCTAACCTAAAAAGTCCAATACAAAATTCACCAATACAACCTCCCCAGGAGCTTATAAAACAGCTAGAAACGTTAGAAACGAAATGTTCCGCCTGGGAGAAACAATGGAAAAGAGATAAAATTATGAATTTCAAGCGAGTAGCCAATACTACGATAAACGCTATCTCCTCACATGACGTAGATTCCCTTATAGAGAAAATTTATATTTTACACAAATTGTTAAGCGGACAGATTATAAACGCGTTTAATCTATCCTTCAAGGCTGAATCAGAAGATGAAACTGATTATTTTTCAAACTTAATTACAAATAAATTAATCAAGAAAGCAGAACAGGAAATTTCATCTAATTCAAAATCAGCACATCCAATTGCTTGTGTGGTTGTTTGCCTGTGCTCTAATCACCTGTGTCTTGCTAATCTCATGCTAGCTTCTCTCTACAGATCGTGCCCGATAATTGCGGGTATATTTCCCACACAAACTCAAATCAACAGCAAAGAATATTTACTTTCAATCGGGCATAAAGTTAAAGATAACAAACTTGAAGATTTAGAAGAATTCTCCACACGCGTAAAAGGCATCCTACGTCTATACACTTGTATAATGCAATTTCCTATAGAAGGCATTAAAACTGTGTTTCCTATTAAATTACATTTCCATGGCCTAGACATGGCCTGGGCTTGGATAGTAAAAATTCTACAAGGGCCATTAGTACCAGGCGTTTCAGACGTAGCTCTCCATGAAGCGTTTGAATTCATGGGTTATAGAATGGGGAAAATTTATGGGAGTCAATTCTTCAAATTGATGGACTTGGCAAGGAAGGAATTTGTACCTAAACTGAGTTTAGCATCGCCGGCTGAAAATAATCCATCTCTTGCTAGATTGAAGAAATTCTTGGATGATCATAAGACTGACGTACCAGAGACTAATGGTGCTTTCCCTGTCGGATTTTGGAGGAAAAATGTATTTAAATGAATTATTGAATTATTTTTTTCACACTTTTTGTGTTTGAATACTGTCTATTTAGTACAATCATTGATCGTTATCCTTTGATTTCATATAGAAATTTAAAATTACAATCTGTGCCGACAGCAAAAATTGAGTACACTTAGTGCCTCCAATTTATAGTGCCACTTTAGATAAATTCAATTGATATACTATATTGTCGGCACAAATTGTAATTTTAGATTTTAGTGTGCTTTCTAAAGCTCCTATATACTATTATTTCCAACTGTTCTTGCTTCCACTCTTTAGCTGAAATGACGAATACTAGTTCTATTACACTTTGTTACATCGGAGAATCTTATCAAGATTTTTGGACGCCAACACAAACAGGAGCTGCACTTTCTCGTTGTTTTTACGATATTAATTTCTCTCTCATACCCTTTCTATACCTCTATCTGTATGGAATCACACAGTTTATTCTATTCCGTACTTCTATCAAACCTTTGAAAGCGAATCTCCCAGTTTATAAACGACTAATATTTACTATTCCATTCCATCTTTGCCATTTTCTCACTTTTACGGAGATAATACATTTATTTGCTAGTATAGCCTACCAAACCAATTCCAATCCAATCTTTCTATCGCCAATAATCAGAAGTATTATTGATGCAATTTCCTGGTTAATTACGTCATTTTTATTGTATAAAGAGAGATACGTCTATGGAGTATTGAGGCCAAACGGTTTTCTATTCATTTCATTTATAAGTCTACAATTTGGAAAACAAATATTCTCGCTATGGGGCTGGAATAACTCCGCGTTTTGGTGGGATTTATCTAGCAGCAGGTCGATATTTGATTTCTCTATCTTTGTAACCCAATCGCTTACGATATTCATTTTACTTGTGTACTCAGTTATAAGACCTTTCATAAATATGACTCATAAGCTCAAATCAGTTACAGAAGAGGATGAGCCTTTGATTAACCTTAATGAAAGAAATATTGAGCCAGGCTCTGCTTCAAGTGAACAGGTCAAGAAATCTAAACTACAATTCGGGCCTAAAAACTCCTCAGCTTTCTCAAACATTTTCTCGAAATGTAAAATGCTTTTTCCATATATTTGGCCTAAAAACAGTTTCTTCTTACAATTGCGAGTTGTAGCAGTGATTTTAATTCTCTTAATCGTACGAGTAACTAAGGTATTTGTACCAATTTTTTCTAAAAACATTGTGAATGATTTGACTGACAATTTTATGAGAAATTCATCAACAGATACAGCGTATTTGCTTCCAATACAAATACCTTGGTTCAATATAGCTATGTATTGCTTCTTTTCCTTCTTACTTGGTAGCGGAGCTACTGGCTCTGGGGTTTTAGCGAATGTTAATGGTTTGATATGGATTAGTGTTACGCAATACACTTATAAGAAACTGCAAATGCGACTTTTCGAGCATTTACACTCTCTATCGCTTCGTTTTCACCTGGGACGTAAAACAGGTGCGGTCATGAAAATCCTAGATCGTGGAACTTCGAGTGTGACGAATATTCTCCATTGGATTTTGTTCCAAATTGCCCCAGCTATAATTGACATTGCAATAGCCGTAGTATACTTTATAATCGCGTTTGATATATGGTTCGGTTTGCTAGTATTATTCACTATGATGACATATATTATGGGTACAATTGGTATAACTGAATGGAGAAGTCAATGGAGACGAGCTATGAACGAGTTAAGTAATGAAATACAAACTTTAAGCGTCGATTCATTGCTGAATTTCGAAACTGTGAAATATTATAATAATGAGGAATTTGAAGTTATTCAAATTAGCGAAGCTATTCAGAAGTATAATAGACAGGAGTGGATTGCAAATGCAAGTTTACGTATTTTGAATACTTTTCAGAATGCCATTCAAGTTTTTGGGATTTTCATCGGTTCAATTCTATGCGCGTACAAAATATCATTAGGAGAATTGACTGTTGGTGATTATGTATTATTCACTTCGTATTTGATACAGTTGTATGCCCCATTGAATTTCTTTGGGTCATCTTATAGGTTTTTACAACAGGCATTTATTGACATGGAAAATATGTTTGAACTCTTCGATACAGACCTTGAAATCCAGGTGAATTACACTAAATTATTATTTTTCGCTATTTTATACAAGATTTATATAGAATAAGCCAAAAGCTCCTGAAATGGTTGTCGTTAACAACGAAGTGGAGTTTAGGAATGTAACATTTTGGTACAACCCGGAGAAACCAATCCTCACAGACATATCATTCAGCATACCCCCCGGAGGTACAGTCGCACTAGTCGGCCCTTCTGGCAGTGGGAAATCTACGATAGTAAGACTGCTATTCAGATTCTATGACGTACAAAATGGTTGTATTTTAATTGATGGACAAGATATATCAGAAGTTACACAGCATTCACTTAGGAAGAATATTGGTGTGTTTATTTAATTATTTTGTGGGGAATTTGCTTTTATATGTTTTCTCAGGTGTTGTGCCACAAGATACAGTACTATTCAATAAAAGTATACATTTTAATATTCGTTACGGTCGTGTTAAAGCTGATGATGAGGAAGTAGAGAAGGCATCGAAAGCCGCAGAAATCCACGAACAGATATTATCCATGCCTAATGACTATGATACGATAGTGGGAGAGCGTGGTTTGAGGCTGAGTGGTGGTGAAAAGCAGAGAGTAGCTATAGCAAGGACTTTATTGAAATCTCCAGGTAGATAATTGGTACAATCAACTTCCGTTTTATCGAACACGGATATATCGAAATGCCCGCTCATATAAATAAGTGATAAATTGTACAAATATGGTCCCAAACCGTAAAAGTAACATACATTTCATCGGCTATACCGAAATAATTATCCGTGGTCTCTTGAGAATGCATTTAACAGGAGTTGACTGTATTGCCCCAATATATTTCTTGTATTACTGCTTATCCACTGTATAGGTATTGTTCTATTGGATGAAGCTACATCAGCTTTAGACACACAAACAGAACGTCATATACAAAGCTCTCTGAGTAAAATCTGTATAAACAGAACTACACTAATTGTAGCACATCGTCTATCAACTATAATACACTCTAATCAAATTCTAGTGTTGAATAAAGGTAGAATAGTAGAACGAGGTAGTCACCATCAGCTGTTAGAAGAACAGGGCTTATATGCTAGTATGTGGGAGGAACAACAGAAGAGTTTACTTGAGGGGGAGCAGAGAGAAGTTGATCTTAAGGAACAAGATCTAATTATACCAGAATGAATTACTTTTTTATCAATTTTCTTTACAAAGAATCCGTTACCTTGTTTCATAGTATCGATGATATAAGATCAAGTTTTGATATTTTATTGAAATTTCGTAATGTCGAAACGAACTATCTAATAAATAGAATAATTACTCCACTTATTCCTTCAAATTCCCGGCATTTCATTGCAAAATCAAGGGCCTATTCAACCCTAAAATATCCAAAAATATGGGGAAAACTCGCTGTATTTTCAAATTTTCCCTATCCATGGATCCCGCAAGTATACATTGCATAAATTAGAAACGATTTAATACAGTCTAAAAATAGTATCAATATTTGTACAGGTCTAGGTAGGAAATAGAATGTACACTATATCATACAACTTGTACACAATACTACTTTACACTGTAGTAATGCTTTTATGTGTTGTTGAACAGATTGAAGATGCTTGCGGGATTTCCCACCTCACAATAGTAGGCTGTGACATTTTAGCATCTTCACTCTTGTTTGTTGTTGTTGTCGAGTTGATTGAGTATGTATACTCATCGTAAGAAGATGTATGCGTTACGTCAACAAATCCCGGCACTTTCACTTCAAGATTAGTAATTTCACCGATATTATGCATTAAGTCATCTACTTCTTTCAATCGTGTTTGTATGCATTTCTTATTACGTTTCCTACGAGTTAATTTTAAGAGAGTTCTTTTCCATTTCGTGTATGTGCTAGTTCTAGCTATCCATATAGTTGATACCAGGCCACTAGTAAGTATACACGTTATGGTGACTATTCCAACAGCTGGGCTGGCCATGCGGCAATTCACACCCTTACACGATACTTCTGTGTAGCTAGGATAAGCTATGTAATCGTAGGTAGTTGTAATGATGAAAACCGCGAATATAGAAGTATACGCGAATAGGAAGATTGAGATCCTTATGATAGAGCGAATAAGTGTGTGTTTCTCCAAATGTTTCTGGTAAAATCCCATTCGTGTATAAGTTCTAATAATCCCGAATAAACTCAATACAATCCCTACATTAGTAGCAATTGTATACACAACTATAGGTAGTATGAACCCAGCAATGTAAGTTGTACGTGACTGTACGTGTACCGAGCAAATGCCAGTGAGTTCATCTGTTCGCGATTCTCGTATTGACATTAGTATTAAAGTTTGTGCAGTAGGTATCGACCATCCTAACGAATGGAAAACTACTCTAAATTTCGCTACATCTGCATCACTCCATTGAAACAGCTTAGAAAACACCAAACAGATTGTTAGAATACAAGTCCATACGAGGTATGACATCATACCGAAATATGTGGTTATGAATATTATGATGCAAGGCGCGTGTTCTAACGTCCAAAACTCCCCGCGAATTATCTCACCATTCTGACAGCTGGACACATAATAGCCTATTGCAGATCTGAACAATACCCCGATACAATACACTACATGGCTAAGCACGATGTAGAGTATAGGCTGTAGTGGATATTCGTAGGCTTTGAGGTTGATTAGGATCGTCAATAGTGTGAATAAGAGTATTAGAATTGTGGGAATTGTAGTTATAACTAGCCAAGTTGAAGCGAAGTGTTTCGCGGCTATTGTATAGTGCGTATCTTCACAGAAAGGTGACGAATTGTTTGTGTGTGTTTGTGTGTTGTTTGTGTGTATATTTATTGTTTGTGCCTCCATTGGCTGACGAATACATTGGTTTGAACTTTCCTGGTATAATACATCACAGTTAAATATGTTTGTTATTTCATTGCCTTCAGGCGACGTCATAATTTCTCTCAATTCGTTTTGACAAGATTCTGAAGTTAATATTCTTCTACAAAATGAGTTGCAGGGGTATTTTAGTTGTGAATTTTCGCAAGAAGGGAGTAATGCGCTGCAGATGAAGTATTTCATTTCATCTGAGCAGTTAAATAGTGATTCATATTTTGAGAGAATAATCTGTTGTTGGTTCCCGGGTGCATTAAATTCAGCCTCTTGAATTGTTTCGCGATGGAAGTTAGTTAAGTTCGCGCAGTATGGCACGCGAATTTGTTCACAAAGTTGTCCATTTCCATTCCCTGTGACTTTCGCGATCAAAATTAAGATAACACAAAAATACGAATTCATCCTCAATTTATTCGATTTAATTTAGGTATTTTTCAACCCATTTATAAGAAATGGCACTTTCTAGTAAGGAAAATGCCTATCAGGTATCTCCGTACAAACCCGCTATTCAAAATGCCCGTACACTTAATCTAAGCAATTACTTTATGAATTATTATCATCTGCCAAGTCATATCATTTCATTTAATCTAATTAATTACCCATCAATTCTATTGTGTGAAATTTGATAACTACACCCACCACAGACTTATCTACTTACGAATTGGCGACTAAAAGTCTTTTGGGACGAGCAAAGTGAATAGTGGTTGGTTACGAATTTCCTTTTGTTCGAATTAGGTTAGATAAATTCTAATTATCAACCTCTAATCTCTGATATCTTGTCTAGAATATAGAAATTCCTTCCCCCACTGCCTTGAGGTTTAGTCATACTGTATTTTCAGTATACACTGTCATTTGAGAACCATTTAAGATAATTAGGCTATTAAATCCAATTCATAATAATTCCAAAATTTTCAATTATTATAATGGGAAATACAAACAGTGTGAATAGAGTTGAAGTAGCGATTATTTACAATCAGGGATGAGGTTCTCTCTTCATGTTCTCTTTATTGAAAGCGAACTTAATGGAAAACCTCAAGGAAAACCGCGTTAATGTTATCGGTAGACAAATTGATGCTGTAGATGCTTTTAAAGTTGAAGTTAACGGGAAAATAGTTTGGAGTAGACAAGATATGGAGGGTAGATTCCCGACTGAGGAAGATACCGTTAGGATTGTAGCACAGATTAAAGATGAAATTCCTAGTTTAGCTAAGAACTAATTCACCTATTATTATGACGATTCAAATGTAAAGTGTTTTCCTATTTGAATCTGATTTTTCAGGAATTTAGTTCAAAGCTTTTTTGTTTTATTTATTTATAATAGAATTATGAATATTTATCATATATGTATAGTCAACCCTCGTTATACCGAACACGGATATATCGAAATACCCGCTTATATCGAAGCAATTACCGCGGTCCCTTGAGCTTTGGTATAACGGGAGTTGACTGTAAAATTTACTATTTTTTACTATTCAATTAGTTGTTATTAGAATGGGAGGGAAAATGAGCTGTGAGTGTGGTAACAATCCCAATGCAGATGTCACTGTACAATACTGTGGTAGCTGAGGCTATTCTGGCAAGTACAGGGCGTTCAAAAATGAACTTTTGAAACACCCTGAACTTGCCAGCATTTCTGTAGGGGGCATAGCTGATAGAAGAGGGACAGGAGACTTTATCGTGCGTGTCAAAGGAAGGGTAATATTCGACAAGAAGAATAACAATAGGTTCCCAGATGAAAAAGATCTTCTGAGTATTGTCGCTGAAATCAAGAAAGAATTGATTCGCACTTAATAAATAGGTCTAACTGGAATTTATCATGTTTCATTAGTTTATACTCTTATATCTGCCTCTATTTATGATGAATTTGATGTAAATATTCTAGCATTTTATTCTGATATTTTTGAGGAAATATTTGAGTGTTTCTAAATGAGCTTGAAATTATAAATAGCTGAGTGTGTCTATTCATATATTCATTATTTCCCCGCATACCACCCCTTGTAGCGTTACGTAATTTTTGAACGACAGTTTGCTAATGTTTTTTTATACAATTAGATTTTAAGTAATGGGTGGATTAATGAGTAGTCAATCAGATGAAAATCCAAACGCTGATGTAATTGTAGAATACTGTGTTGCCTGAGGTTATTCTGGCAAGTACAGGGAGTTCAAAAATGACCTTTTGAAACACCCTGAACTTGCCAGTGTTTCTGTAGGGTGTAAACCTGATAAATTTATCACAGGGAACTTTGTTATACTTGTGAAAGGAAGGGTTATTTACAGCAAGAAGAAAAATGAAAATAGATTCCCGAACGAAACAGAACTACTTGGCATTATTGCTGAAATCAAGAAAGAATGTACTTAACATTAAAATTGTTCTAGCTGGATATTAGCATGTTCTTTAGTTTATTACTCATCTTGTATATGCCTTATTTGTGAAGAATATAGTGTAAAAATTCTAGCATTTTATTCTGATGTTTTGAGGAAATATTTGAGTGTGTAAATGAGCTTGAATTTATGTGTAATTTATCTTTTGATGTAATAGTTATTGATCCATTGGTGGTCAACTGAGGACAGCAGGAGTCCACGTGATCTCTAAATTTGTATTGCAGTATATAGGAGGTCCACTTATAAATTGTATAGAGGGTGAAATTGGTTGCCCTCCATTATAACAATTCAATTGCTTGTATACATATCTTAATAATTAACTCATAATAGTAGCTATGCCATGGACTACCATTGTATACACAATTCTGATTATCCTGTTATCTTATATCATATACAAACTTGCCAAATCCACACGTAACTATATCTACCTCCGTTCTCTACCTGGTCCACCAATACCAAGCCTTCTACGCGGCAATTCCTTCCCTTTGCAAGAGTCGAATAATGATTTGAATCAGACATTAGAATTCAGGAAGAAATGGATATCAAAATACCCGAAATTATGTCGTTTTGCAATTGGTCCTATGATACAGGTCCTGTGTTCTGACCCTGAATCTGTAAAGGCTATTTTTAACGAGAATTTCCCTAAACATTCAACATACAAATTAATCCAAGATTGGATAGGAGATGGATTATTAACATCTAAAGGTGATAAATGGTTTCGACATAGAAAACTATTAACACCAGCTTTCCATTACCAAATCCTAGACGGATTCTTTGCTGTATATTCAGAATGTGTAGATGTAATGTTAGACCTATGGGCAATACAATCAGCTGATCATGTAGTACTACAAGAATGGATTCCCTATCTAACTCTTGATATTATATTGCAGTGTATTTGCTCTGTAAAGACTGACTGCCAAATTAAACGAGAACAACTGCAATATGTTCAAGATGTAGCTTCTCTAACTCGTATAACTATACTGAGGTTCAGACAACCTGTGAAGTATTATTATGACTTCATATTTAATCGTAGTCAGCTGGGGAGAGAGTTTATAGAAGTTCGTCAGAGGGCTAGACAATTTACTTACGAAATAATTCTAGCTCGGAAACGTCAATTAGAAAATGGCGATAGTGGACAAAATAGCAAATATAGGTACAGTAAAACCTCTACAAACGGGGAAACAGGGTAGCATTTTTCGGGTTACCTAGCACCTCATTTGTGGAAGTTACAATATATTTTTAATTATTTTTACTGAAATCTCATGTAATGAATACATATGTTTTGTATAGAGATTTCCTGGATATTCTCCTACATGCTTCTGATCCCACATTAACTGATGAAGAGATTAGAGATGAAGTAGATACGTTTGTATTTGAGGGACATGATACTACTGCTACAGCTCTTACATGGACACTGTATCTGCTAGCTAAACACACTAATTATCAGGACATGTGTAGACAGGAAGTTTTTAAATGTTAGACAACTTGTTAACAGTCAACTCCCGTTATATAGAAGCTCAAGAAACCCGCGATAATTACTTTGATATACGCGGAGTTCGATATAACTGATTTGTATAATTTCAGACTTAGGAAATAAGCGGGTATTTCTATATAACCCGAGTTGACTGTATTTTGAAAATATTTTATCTTCAAAGATCTTTTAGTTTTGGATGGAAATTCATCAATAACAAAATCAACAATTACCTCATTAATTTTCCTTCCAATGTGTATAAAAGAATCTTTACGTCTCTACCCACCAGTTATAAATATATCAAGATGTCCTGCTAAGCCATCTACCGTAGCAGGTCATAAACTACCTGCTGGGTTACTCACTACAATTGGAATTTACCAAATGCATAACCATAGTGATATCTGGGATAATCCAAGTGAATTTAATCCATACAGATTCTCTGAGGATAATATTGATAAGATTGTACCATTCAGTTATATACCATTCTCAGCTTGTTCTAGAAATTGTATTGGACAGATTATGGCTCTACACGAGTTGAATTATGTTATTGCGCGGATTATAACACGTTTTAATTTGGCATTACCTAAAGACTCTCCAGAAGAAATAGAGTTTCAAATGAATATTTTACTTAAACCTAAGTTACCATTGAGGATAGACATTTCACCAATTTAATTTGTCGAAATTTTACTTTTGTTATTTTCGGTAAATTAGTTGTAATTTTTATGATATTTCATTTTTACACTTCTCGTATAATTAGCCATGACTCTAACTTTGATTATCGCTACATTCCTGACAATAATGTGTTCATATTTAACGTACAGAATAATTAAAGTTATAAGAGCTTATTTCTATATGCGTTCATTACCTGGACCTCCATTACGTGGCTTACTCAGCGGTACACAAATAGTTGAAGATGAAAGTGCGAACGATTTTAACACGCTATTCAATTTTCGAAAGAAACTTTCTTGGAAGCAACCGAAGTTATGCCGGTTTGCTACGGGTCCTGTCATGAATTTACTCGTCTCACATCCAGATTCTGTGAAAACTATAATCAATGAAAATTACCCAAAAAGTCCATTTTATTCGAACTTCTTCAAATGGATAGGAGATGGATTATTAACATCTAAAGGTGATAAATGGTTTCGACATAGAAAACTATTAACACCAGCTTTCCATTACCAAATCCTAGACGGATTCTTTGCTGTATATTCAGAATGTGTAGATGTAATGTTAGACCTATGGGCAATACAATCAGCTGATCATGTAGTACTACAAGAATGGATTCCCTATCTAACTCTTGATATTATATTGCAGTGTATTTGCTCTGTAAAGACTGACTGCCAAATTCAACGAGAACAACTGCAATATGTTCAAGATGTAGCAGCTCTCACTAGAATAGTATTAACTCGTGTTAGATACCCTGAAAAGTACTATTTTAATTATATTTTTAATCGAACACAATTGGGAAGAGAATTTGATTTAACTTGTAAGAGAGCTAAGCAGTTTACTTATGATGTTATTTTAGAGAGGAAACGTTTAATGGGACAAAGTCATAATTATCGAGAATCAAATTACAGGTTATTATCTAGTTTATAATTCGTCTATTCTAGCGGTTCCCACCCTGGAGTCTATTGGCCCTTGGTGGTCTACGGTCGACGGCAGGGGGTCCAGAGAATGTGTTAAGATTGGTGAAATGGGTTGGGAACAGCTAGCCTATCGTCAGATTCAATATCCTTGACAATATCTATGACTACTATATAATAAGACTCTAGGCGCTTGCTTTTGTGGTTTTAAAGTTTCCTACTAAATTCGAATAATCACTAAGTATAATTCTTTCAGAGATTTCCTGGATATTCTCCTACATGCTTCTAATCCCACATTAACTGATGAAGAGATTAGAGATGAAGTAGATACGTTTGTATTTGAGGGACATGATACTACTGCTACAGCTCTTACATGGACACTGTATCTGCTAGCTAAACACACTAATTATCAGGACATGTGTAGACAGGAAGTTTTTAAATGTTAGACAACTTTTTTGTGCTTAAATAATTCGAAATACACTGTTGTTAAAAATTCGCGATTTCTCCCTATCTTCAGTGTACAATATTGAAATACAGTCAACTCCCGCTATATCGAGTATGGATACATCCTCCTATATCGAATTATGCGGGTTTCTTGAGCTTCGATATAACGGGGAGTTGACTAGCATGACTGTATCTAGTCTTTATATTATATTTTCCATTAGTTTGTGATGGTATTAAAGCACTAGACAAGTCGTCAATATCAAATCTAAAGTTCCTATCAATGTGTATCAAAGAATCTCTACGCATGTATCCCCCTGTAACTTCCATAATTCGTAAATCACCCGAATCAGCTGAGTTGGGTGGACACGCTCTCCCAGCTGGTTACATGGTTATAATAGGAATTAATCATATGCATAACAATCCTAATGTATGGGATAATCCAAGTGAATTTAATCCATACAGATTCTCTGAGGATAATATTGATAAGATTGTACCATTCAGTTATATACCATTCTCAGCTGGTTCTAGAAATTGTATTGGACAGATTATGGCTCTACACGAGTTGAATTATGTTATTGCGCGGATTTTAACACGTTTTAATTTGGCATTACCCAGAGATTTCCCTGAAGAAATGGAGTATGAACCGAATATTTTGTTAAAACCGAAACATCCTATGAAGATACTATTATCACCAATATGATACTTCAGAGAATAATATTTACGATTGGTGTATCATATTCATACAGATATTCACTATTATTTTTATTCAGCAAATTCTGTAGTTCACAGTTCCCCTGTAATGTAACATTATTTATCGTTAATATTACATTATTAGTGGAGTTCGCGAATTACAATAATTTTACATCAATAAATAGCAATTTTCAGGAAATTATTTGGGGGGAAAGGAAATTCGCGAATTGGCAAGGAAAATTCATGCAAAATACGATTTACTAATAGGCGGACTCCACTATACGTATATATCCATATTTCTTCGTATACGAAATTTCGATGATTTTATATTCTTGTTTGCAGCATGGAATTTATAGGTAACAATCATGTGAATTCAAAGTTACATGTACATCTACAAAAGGATTATGAAAAGTTTCTAAGCTCGTTTGAAAGGCCAGCACAAATATACCGCGTGTTAAGAGAACGTTTCTTAGAGCAACCTATCTTCCTTAACCGGAATCTCTCTTATATGCGAAGACAGAATGACAACCCAAGGACTATCCCTTCAAGGTCAAAGTTTAACTTAGGTGAAATTTTAGAATATTGTCGTGATGAAACGGAAATAATTGAACATGATAGACATTCAGATTCTTGTTTGAAAATCAATTTTAATAACTTTTCAATAACAAACCAAACAGACTCAGAATGGACTGAAGACACAATTTGGGAGGCCACTTTGGCTCTGAAACGGCCAGATAACTCGCCCGCAAAATTTGAGAATATTAATCTGGGCACTTTCTCATTTCTACCAAAAGATAGCGAGAACACTATTCCCCTAACTATCCCATTTAAAAGTTTGAAAACTCATTCAGTTCCCATATTACAACAAACTTCATTAATATTTTCAATAAAAAGACTACCTCAAACAGCTATTTCTAGTCATTCTACTCAAGAATATGACACTGAAATCATAACTCAAAATGAGATCGACCTGACTCCAGTCAAATCAGTTAAACAAAGCAATGGAGAAGTAATACCGAACAAATCTTATTCAAAAGTAAAATCTGAACACAATAATTCTGACGAAAGGCAAAGTAATAGCAAGAAACGGAAAGAAATAGAAACAAACTCATACCAAAAACCAACGAAACGAACAAAGTTAGTTCGTTCCAAAAATCGTTCACGTTCCACGCCCCAGAAATCTCAGAACACAATCAATATTTCCAAACAGAAAAGTAGTCAATGCCCCAATCCAAAAGCAATAGAGAGTATTTCTAAGCAAAAAACAGATATTTTGCTTGACAAAATACGAAATCTTTATCCTAAATCTTCCAATAATATTGTTGAATTGAAATTATTTAATAATAAAAGTGAAAACTGTTTGCTGAAGAAGGGCAAATACGAAGTATACTTTTCCGTTCCAGAGAGTGAAACTTCAACTGACCAAGATTCTCCGAAACTGATCCGCTGTTCTCTTTCATTCGCTCTCTCCTGGACAAATGATCCCCCAACAACTCGTGATCTCACTGACATTTCCACACCATTAACACGCGCTATACAAAAGCGCAATAATATCGCGAATAATAATACAGAAACCCCACATAATAAACAAGCTAAATTAACTGATCAACTAACAAACACACCAACAATATACAACTTTATATACGAGTCTAACACATACCAACAAACCCAGCAAAATTCAAGATTCGAATGCCCGTTATGTTCGCTTGTATGCACCCATGATTATAGCTTACTACAACATTTAAATTCAACACATCCTCGACTCGATTTTCGGTACATTCCATCTGACAATTTAACGGTTGTTGACGTGAGAGTTAATAGTGAATATGATGGATCGTTTTTCGGTGATCCAAAGGAGCTTGGGAGACAAGGTATTGCATTATGGAGGTTCGGGCCTATACGAAGAAGACCTTACACTAGTATTATACATTATTCAGCTAGAGGGAGAATAAGAGAAGAAAATATCACGGAATTTATCAGATCTTTCGACGACGATTGTCAACAATTCTTAGGAATGGATCGCGTCTTTTTTCACTCACGTACATGTCATCCAATCCTCCCAAGTGAGATTAATTCCGATTCAGAAGATGATAATAATGAATGGTTACTTTCACAAACAAAAAAGCTAATAAACGATTTTACAGATGTTAATCGCGATGAAAAGGAAATAATGAAGTTATGGAATATTTATATGATACAGAAAAAAGTAGTCGGCGACTGTCATATAGCTGTAATATGCAGTGAATTCGCGAAAAAACACCGTGAAATAATCCGCGAACAATCACTTACAAATAACTTTTTAGCTCATCTTATCCAATTAAGTGACCAAGGCCTGATTACAATAGATCATATACACGAGTCTTTATCTATAATTAACGATTCTAATATTTAAAGCAGATGGACATTTTAATAATAGATGACTTCATTTTATTCTCACTAAACATTTCTAGATTATACAACGTTATATTGAAATCATTTACAATACATCTTTTAATGCACGTTTGATATTAATTTATAATAATACAGTTGTTTGGGTACTTCTGGTTGAACGGTGCCGAATATATTTAGATAAGGTCCCCGTATTGGGTGCCTATTTCTCCGTAGCCGGTGCACAGCCAAATTTAGAAAAATTACAAATACACACTCCAAATTATTTTAGCTCATTACGGCCTGCAAAATTTGGAATTTTTGAATATCCAAAAAGTGTAAAAATGTCGAATTTTTTTGGGGAAATGGGAAAACGTAGTGCCAAAATTTTATGTTCCGATTACGCTCGTTCCGTATTTCCGTAAATCGGTTACTCAACTAACTACTACTGACGTAATTAGCTCTGATGAGTAACCCAGCAACACGAGCAGGCACATCAGGCAATGAAGGCAGCGCTATTACCCTCCCCACCATGACAGCTAGTCCTTTCTCTCCCCTATTAGGCGGGCCATACCCTGGAGAGGGTAAAGTAGAACACGTCGAGATTCGTCGTTCCGAGCCATCAGATGCTGAGCAGATCCAGAAGCTATTGAACCAACAGGCTCAATCTTATTACGGACCACGGTGTGATGTTGTCCGTGTGTTAGAGCGTGCAAACCTTTCCCTATCTCTTTCCTTCCCTCATGGGGGTCTATGTGCTCATGCTTCATTCTTTGACTATCCTTCTACTGTCCCAGCGTTTGATCCAGCTAATTGGGAGGATTGGTTAACAGCTGGGTACCCTGAATTATCGGGACGAGCTACACCCTTCAATTCCTTATTCCTAGGTCTATTTTTATACCAAGATGTTATAAAGAATGAAGCGCTACGGGAATGCTTGAAAACAGCATTTGATCTAGTCTCTACTCTACAGTTTGTGTTCTTTGTGCTACCTAGAGGCAAGCATTTGATTTCTCTATATACCGCATATTTCACTAGAATTGATAAAATCCAGTCAAAAATGGTTGAAACTGAAGAATTACAAGAATTGGCAGAAGATCAAATTTTTGAACCAAATGTTGAAGATGTAGAATCTATAAAGTCAATTGAATCTACCGAGGAGGTTGAACAGAAGCCTGGTTCACCAGAAGAAGAGAGAAAAACTACAGAAACATTTGAAGAAGAAGTAATACAAAACGCAGAACAAGAAGTAGGAATTCCCAAAAACTTGGACATCTACGTTTCAGAACGACACACCCTCTTACCAACCCTCCACGTAAGAGAAGCACGAGAAGAGGATTCAGACGATCTAGCTCCTCTCTTCCTCAGACACACAGAGCACCTCCATATGACGTATGGTGACTACTTCATAGCCGAGCTGGTCACAGGTGGACCTGAGAAAACAGCACTTGTAGCAGAAGTTGATGGTCGTGCTGTTGGGTTTATAGGAATAAGTTGTAATATTGATGTTGATGTGTTAGATAGTAGATTTAGATTAGAATCATATCATGGTCTTAGATCTATCTCATTAGAAGATGAAGTTAAAGAGGTTGATTTTCCATCTGGTAGTTCTTCTGAGAGTAGTTTAGTGAAGAAGGCTGTGTCTAATGATTCTAGACAGAGTTTAGCTAAATCTCTAGCTAGTCAGAGTGGAGAATTGAATAAAGGTGTAGAGAGACAATCTACAATTTCTATTGATTCTGTTTCTGATACTAGACCTTTTGAGGTGAGTTTAATATAAGGATAATGTATAGAATTCATTGATTTACCATATCTATACTTAACAACCTCATTTTACAAACATTCCTGCTGGTATTTTGATAAATCCGTGTTCGATATAACAGGAATTGACTGAATTTCAATTCTTACAATATTCTCATAAATCATTATACTACTAATATAGGATTCTGCAATTGTGGATGCAACCAAAGCTAGTGTATCATTCGTAAGAGCAGAAGGTAGCGCTATTGCCCTCAGCTCCACTTCACACAGGTCACAAGACTCCTCTGAGCATAGCAAAAAATCTTCTATTATTCTACCTGTACAAGCTATTATCGATAAAGTTAGTAAATCCAAGGAGAAAATCACTGTTTTCAAAGGAGAGCATAGTGCATTATCAGTACAGTTATTCTGTTTAGATGAAAAGTATGAGAGTAGAGCACTTGATTTCTTACCGGTTATATTTAAATCATGGCCTAATCATGATTACTGTGTACTCACACAGCCTCATATTGTGCCAGAACATCCATTACTACAACAAGGATATACTAGGGTCCCTCCTAAATCTGGTGTAGTTTTTGACCATGAATTATATGTATTGCATAAAGGATCGATTTTAGATTTTATTACAGTTAGTTTAGCTTGTGAAGATGATATCGAAGGTATTAAGAGTTTGGTTTCTGGCTTGAACGTTTCTGCGAATGTTTTAGAAGATTTATCGCGGTTTTTGACGCAGCATAGTGATCCGGTGGAGCATGATGCTTTACCGTTATACTTCTTCGTCGCTAAATGTCTCACCCAGATTGTTGGTGCGGTCGTTATACGAACAGAGCACGAAATTGAATATATCCGCGCTAGATTTAACATAGAAGAATTCATCTACTACAATTACCATAGACAACATGAACACGGTCATTTGAATTTCTGTATTGTAAATCCAGTATTCCAGAGACATATGAAATTCATTTTGAAAGAAGTATTACGACAATCACACAAAACATGTTTATATTATCCTCTCTACCCAGCATATTCTGTCCAACACCAAGATACCCATTCGGCCATGTCTGTAATTAACGCTATGATACCTGTACGCCCAAGGAGGCAAATTATATACCCTCTAGAGCAGATAAGAGAGAATGCTCCCTCGGATAAAATAACAACAGAACAAGATTCATGTGTGTTATACCATTTTAATAGGAAACTAACCTTAGAGCCTAAAATAGCCATTAACCATCGTATTGTAGTAGTAGGCACTTCAGATACCTCTCTCTCTTTCCTACAATTCTTGCTGTACAACTCTTCACATTTGACATTCAATAACATAACACTAGTGTCAAAACGCGGCTTACACTCGCATAGGGACAACCAGCTGGTCGATAACCAGTGTATACAGCCTTATGAGCTCGTTGATACGTGTTTAGCATCTGTAGTTAATATTGTGTTAGGTGAGGTTATCAAAATCGACAGAGATAGTCAGAATTTGACTACTTCTAATAATGACGTCATTCCGTATGATAATCTAATTCTATGTTGTGGAGAGCAATACCAATTACCAGCGAATTGTGACGTCACAAACCCTGTACTTGTTTGTAATGATACACACGAGTTGAAGCAATTAGAGAAGAGCCTATTGAATTTATCTGATGGAGATTCAAATATAGTTATCTACGGGAATACTATTGAGAGCTATGCTGCATTGAATTATGTATTGGAGCATGGGATTGTGTCAGGAAGAATACGGTTTGTATTGCCACCATATAAACACGCTAATAACCCATTTAACAATAAATATATTCACAAGAAAATGGAAGATATATGCAAAGAAATGGGTGTGCAGGTAATTAAGGGTGTTGTTAATGAATTCGTTCGTTTGGGTACAGAAGAGTACATTTGGAATGTGGTAATTGAGACAGGAGTAGGAGAGGATAAAGAGAAATTGTCATTCGGTTATACATTATTTGTGTATTTGTATAATAAAGATGTAGATGTCTGTGCATTTAAAGCAATGAATGATGCTTGTCTTGTCTACGACGGTCGTTTGGTTATCGATCGCGCTTTTCACACGAATGATCCAGCAGTCTACGCCGCAGGTCCACTTACAAAGTTCAGTAGACGATATTACTGCAATCCTTGGCGATTGAAGCATTACAATAGTAGGGAAGTTGGGGAGAAACTTGCTCTCGAAGTTTTGACAAAATTCGATCCGCTTCAAGCTGAGCCCACTGAAGCACAAGATCAGAATCTAATTCCTACCTTCAGCAAACCTAAAATCATATACACAGTGTTACCTGGTTCAACTTACTACTTAGACATATTTAAACCTATTCCAGATGAATTGAAAACTGAAGAAAAATCTAAATTTAATCCTCAAAAACAATTGATAACTACGACAGAAGAGAACGGTTATTTCAGTATTATTTTGGATGAATACGGGTATGTAGTACATGTAACTTGTTTGGCAAATTCTAAATTCGAAGTTGAAAATATTATTGCAATTTATGGCATGCACGAAAAATTGCTCAACAATCTCTCAGCTAGATATAAGAATAAGAAAATCATAGATTTTTACAAGTTTTTCCGCGAATCTTCTCTTCTCGCGGTTTTTCACGATCGCTTCGAGGATTTTAAACAAGAATTACAACAAATTCTAGCAACCCAACCTCTTAACTTCGAAACTGAAGATACATTTCAAGACACAGTCAACCAAATTCTCCAAAAAGAATGGAAAATAACCGATCTTCATCTGAAAGAATTGAAACGTGTGTACGCAGATTCACAAACCCGTGACTGTATACGTAAACATCTAATGAACTATCTAAACTACAATTTCTATCACCTACCTATGTACGCTAAAGGTAACCACGGTATGAATGCTCAACTTGTTATCTAGATCCTCCATATGATTATTATTCGTATACCATTCTTATTTATTCAAATTATCTATTACACACACATATCAATAAATATCTATACATTGGGAAATGCCATAGTCTAAGTGGATATAGTTATGAACTTTTTGGGTAAAATGAGCCTCCACAAACGAGGTAGCATTTTTCGGCTTCCCTGACACCCCGTTTTTGGAGGTTTAACTGTATTCAAAGGATCAATATTCTCGATTTCAATCGGTGGCAAATGCATGTATTACCCCTCTCTTTTTAGATCATAGATAGTGTTTGTTCTAGTTAGATACCTTATTTAGTAATATTTTAGTTATTCTAACTTCTGCTGGAATTATTGCAATTATTATCTCATATCTACGCATAATGATACCATTATATTAATATAGCCCTATGTCTATATAGGTTAGTGGTTTCGTTTCTTTTATTATTAAATTTAAAGTCATATTTTAGCGTTTCTTATAGAAATATTAATGAATCATATCTTCTTCATACTTTCCATTATCCTACTCCTTCCCCAGCTGTTTGTATGGGCTTATAAGGACGATACTGTGAATATACACTTCGTTCCACACACCCATGATGACGTAGGTTGGCTTAAAACAGTTGATCAGTACTATTACGGGGCCAATGAGAGTATTCAGGTAGCAGGAGTACAGTACATACTCGATTCAGTTATACCTGAATTAATGTTAGATTCAAATCGTCACTTTATCTATGTTGAAATGGCATTTTTCATGCGTTGGTGGCGTAGACAAGATGACACGATGCGTGAGAACGTTAAAAAACTTGTACGTATGGGTCAATTGGAATTCATAAATGGTGGTTGGTGCATGAACGATGAAGCTGGCACACATTACAATGCTATAATAGACCAAATGTCGTTAGGATTGAGATTTATTCGCGATGAATTCGGTGATCATGCTCGCCCTACTGTTGCTTGGCATATTGATCCGTTTGGACATTCTTCTGAACAAGCTAGTATCCATGCAATGATTGGATTTAGTTCGTTTTATTTCGCACGTATTGACTATCAGGATTATAAAACACGGGAAAAAGCGCAGGAATTGCAAATGGTATGGCAAGGCTCGCAGACCTTAGGTGCTAACTCGAATATATTCACCGGTGCGCTTTATCACACTTCATACGGTCCACCCAGTACATTTTGCTACGACATACGATGTAAAGATCCACCGATTCAAGACGACCCCGATCTATTCGACAACAATGTAGAAGAAAGGGTTAAAACATTTCTAAATTATACTTTAGAACAAGCTAAACATCACCGTACTAATGACATAATGCTTACAATGGGTTCAGATTTTCAATACATGAGTGCTAAAAGTTGGTATACAAATATGGATAAATTAATGAAATATGTGAATAAGGATTCGCGTGTAAACGCGTTTTACTCCACCCCTTCAAAATTCACTAAAGCGCTATATGATGCTAATTTAAAGTGGAAAGTTAAAACAGATGATTTCTTCCCTTACGCAGATTGTCCAAGTTGTTTTTGGACCGGATATTTTACATCAAGACCCGCTTTGAAAGGCTATGTCCGTGAATTAAACTCGTTCCTGCAATCTTGTCGACATTTGGAAATTTTCGCAACGCGCCCTGTGAAAAGTGAGAAATTCCGCGAGTCAGTTGTCGGCCAGGGTAGTCATGTCCTAGAAGAAGCTATGGGTGTAGCACAACATCACGATGCGGTTTCCGGAACTGAGAAACAGCATGTAGCTAACGACTATGCCCTGAGATTACATATCGGTCAGAACTCATGTCAAAACCTAATCAAGGGAGCATTAAATACTTTAATTAACGGACCATCTACTATCGTATTCGATTTTAAATTCTGTGAGTATTTAAACATATCTTCCTGTGTTCATATACAAGATTCCGCTTCCTACTGGTTTATTGTTTACAATCCCATGGCTCGTTCTAGAAAGGTCCCATTGAGACTCCCGGTTAAAGAAAATAGTAGTTACACTTTGACTGATGTGAAAGGGAATACTTTGGACATAGACTTGTTTCCCGTATCTTCCATTACGAAGTCAATAGCTGGTACTTCTGGTACTGGAAAATACGAACTGAATTTCATTGCTGACCTGCCTGCATTAGGTTATACTCGTTATGAATTGAAATATAATAAGAATAAATCCAGGAAAATAAGCAAAATTCATAAACTAAATTCAGCAAAAAGTTTTACAATGAAAAATAACAAAATGGCTGTAACATTTTCTGATGGCAAGCTAACGGCAGTGAGTGACCTTACGAATGGAATATCATTGGAAATGAATCAAGGCTACTTTGAGTATAATTCTAGTGTAGGAAATGAAAAGCATAGCCATCAAGCCTCTGGTGCTTATATCTTTAGGCCAAATTCTAGCACACCAATATTAATCTCCTCCACACAAACTATTCAAAATATAAACGGAAAAATCGTGAAGGAAGTTCGGCAAACATTCTCAAATTGGGTCAGCCAAGTTGTCCGTATTTTCGAAGGCAAAGATTACGTAGAGTTTGAGTATACAATTGGGCCTATACCATTCAAAGATGGACAGGGTAGAGAAATAATTTCAAGATTTTGTACTCCTCTACAGACACATGGCGTTTGGTACACAGACGCTAATGGTCGTAGCATGCAGAAGCGTGTACGTAACTTTCGACCAACATGGCCATTAAATCAAACCGAGCCTGCAGCAGGGAATTACTACCCTGTTAACAGTCGTATTGCATTGGTTGATGAATCTAAAGGCATACAGTTTGTGTTGCTAAATGATCGATCGCAAGGAGGAACAAGTTTGAAAGATGGTTGCATTGAGTTAATGGTGCATAGACGGACACTAGTTGATGATAAGCGTGGAGTTGGTGAACCTATAAACGAGACAGGGCAGTTTGGAGATGGCTTGATAATCCGCGGGAAACATTACGTCATTCTTAAACATGTGAAAGATATACGTCATAGATCTCTAGGCGAGGAAATAATGATGTCACCGACTACTGCATTCAGTGGTTCTATTGAGAAATCTAGCCGTTTGGGGATGTTTAATTTCACGGGGTTAGCAATGGAATTACCATATCAAATCCATTTGCTTACTCTGTCACATGATAACGCATCAGCTAATACAATTCTATTACGATTCGAACATATGTTTGAAGAAACAGAAAATAATTCGACTGTAACTTTATCACTCGCGAATCTTTTCAAATATTTTACTATAACCTCAGTAGTTGAATTAGGTTTAGGTGCAAATGCGAAACTTTCTGATATTTCGCGGTTACATTTCGCGACTAATAACGGGGTGGAATCAAAAGACTGGTCTCAAGTGTATGATCCTCCATTTGGAGACGATTTGAGCATCAAACTTGGACCGATGCAGATAAGAACTTTTAGCGCAGTTTACGAGTGGAAAGATTAATATTATTTGTTTTATACGTTAACTATATGTTTATTTACTTTTCTTAATTTAAAGACTGTATTATTCCCATGGCCTCTATATACACAGCTAGATAAGCAAAGAATTGCCAAAAAATATCCAGGCCATTGATTATATCCTGTTTGATCATGAAGGATTGCTGTTATCATTACAAATTCAACTGTAAATAGGATTCCACATACGGCGGAGACATCTAGAATACTTTTGAACCTGCTTTCCAAGTTATGTTAACCACAATGACGTAATCAAAGTTCACCTTCAAATAATGGTAATTATTACTAATAAATACCATTATTATCGAAAAAACCACAAATCCCATGAAGTGAATCAAGATTCGTATTAACTTAGCACAAAAACACAATAGAAAGATTGTATTAAAATATACTTATGCAAAATGGTTAATAATTACGACTTATTTTGTGTTTGCATACATTTTTTGATGGAATTTCTTCGATTTTCTAGGATTGACTTTTTAATGCTGTTTTTACGGCGAATATCACTAAAATGATTATTTAACGAGTGTTTATGAAAATGAAGATCTTTTGGTTACTTAAACTAACATTTAACAAGTAGAAGGTATTTTGATAAAAAGGATTAGTTTAAGTTTTGAGAATATCTGGAAAAAATTCCCATATATGGGTATAAACTTTGATTACGTCATTGTGGTTAAAATAATTTGGAAAGCAGGTTCAAAAGTATTCTAGATGTCTCCACCGTATGTGGAATCCTATTTACAGTTGAATTTGTAATGATAACTGCAATCCTTCATGATCAAACAGGATATAATTAATGGCCTGGATATTTTTTTGACAATTCAATGCTTAGCTAGCCGTGTGTATAGTAGAGTAGGCCATGATTATTCCTCAACATTTTTGTTACTTCTTATTTAAGTCGATCAATAGTGTTTTGCTTATTTACAGTCAACTCCTGTTATATCGAAGCTCAAGGTGCCGCGATAATTACTTCGATATGAACGATAAATTTTCTGCTACTTTGACAGGGGTCATATTTGTACGATTTCAGACTTTGATATAAGCGGGTATTTCGATATATCCGTGTTCGACGGAGTTAACTGTAATTAAATATTCGAAGGGTGATATTTCAATGTCGTTATCCATAGTCCATTTTATGTTACGTAGTTTAGGATGCCTTTGTTTCATACTTTTTTCAAAACACTTGTTGGAAAGGAGATGACAATTGAGCTCAAAAACAACTTATTAATTCACGGCACTCTCATTTCAGTCGACCAATTTCTCAACATAAAACTAGACAAGATCAGTGTACCAGATCCTGATAAATACCCACAGTTTCTGTCAATAAAAAACTGTTTTGTTCGCGGCTCTGTTATCCGATACATTCACCTACCCCCTTCTGAAGTTGATCCTACATCTTTACAAGAAGCAACTAGGAAAGAAGCGATGCAGTCTAAAATGCAGCAATAATTTGTGATAAATAATGTTTAGCTGTTTTATTGCATTTTGTTAAAATAGTATATTAATTTGAATTATAAAATCTCTGCATTGTAGAGCCAATTTTTGATTATTCATATGATTCTAGACTAACCAAAATAGTATGTGAATAATTAGTTCGATTCTATGTTACGTCCTCCTTCATTTTTCAAATCTATTACTCCCAGTGAAGATAAGCAACCTCAAACTTTTCAATTTGTAACTGATCACATAAGTACTGATCCTCAAATTTCAAAGGAGAATGTTTCAAAGCTGGAAAATCAAATTCATATTTTGACATCTGAGCACGATCAAAACACACGTTTGCATTCAATACAAATACAAGAACTTAATGAGCAGATTACACAGCAATTTTCAGATATTGAATTTCTTAAAAAAGCACAAAATGACAGAAAATTTGCATTTACAAATGAAAAGAATGACTTGGAAAGAGAATACATCGATAAATTCGATACAATTCATGCGGAAAATGAAACACATTTATCCAAAATAAACGAACTAGAAAACATAATCACAGAACAACAACAATATAAACAAGAAATAGAACAACAAATTTACGCTGAAAAAGAGGAAAACATTCGTCTAAAACAATCTCTAAATTCAATAGTCAGTTACCCAGAACGAGAGAAGGAATATACAGATACGATAGCTGAGTTAAATACACAAGTAGATTATAATTTGAAACAAATACTGTTTCTTAACCTAAGACTAGAATCATTGCAGGATATTTTAAAAATACAAGAAAGAAATGTAACTCAAAACTCTGACGAGAGTGTAGGGAACTTATTAACAGCATGGAGAGGAAAGGTTTTCGAGTTATTAATGCGTTCGAAATTTAGCCAAATAGAAACAGAATCGAGTGCGAAACACTTCGCCTTTGAGTCAAACACGTTCAAAGATAAAATATCAAAACTAGAGAATGAGACAGAATTGCAAAAACTGTGTATTAACGAGCGTTCTGCACAGGTAGACAGTCTTTGTGAAGATATTACAGTAATTACAGCAAGAAATAATCAATTATCAATTTGCATTAATTCACATGAAAGTCTTCAAACATTATTCAATCAATCAGCTCAGAATAGCTTCTCCCAAATGACAAAATTATCGAGTTTATTAGATAATTTTAATGCACCATTTGTCAGCAAAATTACCTTATTGCAACATAGAATTACTTTTCTGAAGGATAGGATCGGTTTTTTGGTTGATTATTTCAGGGATAATCAATCTCGTTTGAAACCAAGTTGTGATCAAGCTGTCCAAACTAATTTTCCTAATTCTTGCCTCAATCATATTGATTCGAGCAGAGAAGGCATTTTATCACTTACTCATGGTACTTTGGCGAATGAAATACAAATGTTGGTCAGGGAGCGAAGTATTCTGCGGAATAAAATGAAAGAAAATTCGGATATTTCTAAACAAGAGATACAGCAAATTAAACAACAGTCTAACATTGAAATAGAAAAATTACAAAACGATTTTGAACAGATACAAAAAGAAAATATCAAAATTTGCCAAGAAAATGTCTTTTCTCAGAATGAATTAGAGAAACTCCAGAAAACCAACCAGGAAAATGAGAATAAAATCCAAAATTTAGAAGCGAATATGTTTGATAACAATGTACGTTATGAACAGGAACGCAAACTATTACGACAAAATTTACAAGAAACACATAGCGAATCCTTGAACGAACTAGAAAATAGATTAAATGAAGTTAACCAGAATTATTCAGAGCTACAACACCAGTTAAACGAAGCTCTTAGCAACGCACAAGAACAAAAGGAATTAGCTATTGGTAATTTAAAGATAGAAAACCAAGATTTACAACGAAAACTTGAAGAGACACGGCTACATTTACAAGCGATGGAAGCTGAAAAAAATACACTCTCCATTTCTCTCCGAAATATGCAAAAATTACAACCGATAAAATTACCAGAACATTCCATAGAAGATCCTCTCCCAACTTCAACGCCTGAATTATTAACTCAAAATATTCCCGAGACGATAGATACAGCCCCGATTGATAGCGAGACTTATAACCTTTCAAATGAAATTCCAACTGCTCCAAAGCATACTGTACCAGCTAGTGAGCTCTTTTCAATGGTACAAGAGCTTACACAACTCTCTTCGCAAATATTCTCCCTGTAATAATAATACAATATCTGTCCTGTATTCAAACTTATAGATAGTAACATTATCTTCAATTAACTGGCTAGTGGGTTTGATTCAATTATACTTTACATGCCAGGAAACAAATTAATAAAAACGACACAACACTATAATAGTAACGCTCACATGTTTCATAATAATAGGATAATTGATCCAATAATCCAGAAGGCAATTAAATTAATCACCCCACTCATCTTTGTATAAGACTATCCTCCTATCATCCTATAACGTAACACAATGCATCTGCAAATTAATTGAATTTGCAGCATTCTAACAGAACCCAGACACCTTTATTGAATATCTAGACTAATAATGATGTTATAATGTTTCATTATTGGATCAATTTTATTGAGATAATTTTGAATGAAGCGAAATTAAACAAAGTGCCGTGCGGAGCTATTTACAAGTAACTGGAAACATAAGAATACTTGCCAACCCTCTCGGGACAAGGATACAAGGGAAATATTTGTAAATTTTGGAGCCTTTTTACCCAAATAATAGCCAAAAATTGCTATGGATGTCATATTGAAAATCCCGCGGAAATATTCTTTTTGTTTGTAATTTTAAATATTTATTTTAGCGACAAATTCAGTAGAAATGAATCTTTTCAGACACGCAATTAAATTATCAATACCTTCCATCATCAGGAAAAGATTATTCTCACTAGTAAGTTGTAGTAAGAATCGAACAAAACCTTTCCTTATTTCAAAAAGCTCTTATACAATCAAAGAAATTCTAATGGCTAAACGGCTACAGAAAACTTTAGATGAGAATTCAATTGTAGCTTTCTACCATTACCACGATAAATCTTCTGATGTATGGGCTGAATTAAGAAGGGAAATGTCTAATGAAGGTATTTATCTCACAATTTTCCCAAACATAACTTGCCAGGTATACTTAAGCCAAACTAAATACAAACATCTAACGCAATTTTTCATCAGCAAAACGATCACTATTTACTCAAACAAGTGTCCAATACAGAAATTCATAAAACTAGTGAATAAACAGTCAAATTTCGTGCTTCTAGGTGCAGTCTATGAGAATACACTACTTGGAAATGAACAGCTGATCGCTTTGTCAAGATTACCAGATAAAGAAATGTTACAAGGGCAAATCCTTGGTATTTTAAACCAAGGTGGAAATCAGTTACGAGCCCTGTTGCGACAGAATCAATATATTCTTGTTAATTATCTCACACAAATATTTGAGAAGGAGTATGCTCTCAAGATCACTTAATTATTTATATATTATTCATTTATAGAGTTACTATTAAATAAGAATTTATGGCATCATAAATAATATATTTCAAGAGGGAGGGTTCTATCTAATATGGCATATTTACCCGCAGTTATTAGTAACAAGTATATCTCTAGGAACACAAAATATCAAAATATTGAATTCCTAGCTTACTTTTCTAGTTATTCAAATAAGGGAATAACTTTGCAATTATGCAAAATCATTTAGGTGAAAATACGATGATTTGATAAGCCACTGAAACACACCATTTATTCTAATAATATAATTCAAAATAGGCCTTCGTTATTCCCACTACAAATGGCGCAAAGTGACAGTCGAGTAAACTTATTCTCAAACAAAACAGAAGATACACAGGTTGGAGTTTCTAGCATAGAAACTAATATGGCGAATTTTGAATTAAAAGAAGTACTAGGTGAATATATAGAAACGCCAGCTGATACAGAAGTAATAGATAATTTCCATAATGATGAGATAAAGCAGAAAGAAAGTAGTGAGGTTATTTGGCCGGTTACAAGTGATGACATCATAGAAAATGCGCCCAGTAAAATGCTATTGAATGAATGTAAAATAGTAGGAATTATGGAGGAATTTTGTGGTAAAGATAATGAAGGAGTTATATTAGACTGTGATTTCCATAAGAAAATACGTACAGTAAAACGTGCAGCGAGTGAAAAATCTTTTAGGAAAAATAAGATAAAACGGGTCCCTTCAGCGTTAACCGAATCAAAGCCACCTGTAGTAAGATCTAACCATGACCATGAAGCTTCTCCAGTTGTAATGCGAAATGAAAACAATGAATTTGAATGGCAATGTGCGCAAAATGGTCCGAATGAACCCCTTGCAGTTATAGCTACTGAGCAGAGTGTGTTACCGCGAAATTTATCAACTGAATCATTCCCAAATCAATCAAAGAACTTACGAAATCGTCGAGCAACTGAACTACTCAAACGTGATGAAATCAAACGCCAAGCCTCAGTGCATGGATTCTGGTACACGGCGCGTTATATACATTATGAACGCTTCAAAAGTATTTGGCATAACGTGAAGTCTATTTCATTCTGGGGTAGCGAAATGAAACATGTGGAGAGTATATTCGGTACGTCAGTTGTTTCTTACTTCATTTTCCTACGTTTCATCTTTCTAATAAACTTTGTGCTGTTTATCATAGCAACTATGTTTATCATACTACCTCAGTTGCTATTCAATTACGTCATAGAGTTCAATTCAACGCTCGTAGCACGTATACGTTTCAAACCCCAAGAGGATATCCTTGGTCTCGTGACAGGGGATAATTGGTTTGAAAACACTGAGTTGTTTTATGGCAGTTATACCGATGAGATTATTGCCACTCCTAAACGGGATGATCCAGAAAATGCGGTATTTCAGTATAGTATGCCATATGCGTATTTATTCACAAATCTTGTAATTCTCTTGATGTTCCTAATTGCGCTTATTTACAAACTTGGTGAAGCTTTTCGCGAATCATATGGTACACTAGGTGGTCAAACATCTGCGGAAACTTGCAATCGCGTTTTCGGTGCTTGGGATTATGGAATTTCTAATGAGAAAGCTGCGAAATTACGTCATCATTCAATCACGACTGATTTGAAAGAGGAAATAGATGAACAAATCGCGAAAAATCTCCACCGCTCATGGAAAGAATGGCTCGCGGTAATATTCCTGCGAATTTTCTTTAACATTCTCACCTTTCTACTTCTAGCAATTTCAGGCGTAATAATAGTATTTTCAACATTATGGGCTTTGGCTAATCGTTGTCCTGGGGAAGCACAAGCTCAATTCCTGCAGCCTTTGGGTATAAACATCCCCGGGATAATCAATTCACTCACGATTGTTATCCTCAATTTTCTGCTACAGTTTATTTTCCCATTTTTCGCACAATATGAGCGATTCCGTACACAGAGTTATGAGCTAAAAATAACTTTAGTTCGTTCAGTGTTAATTCGATTAGCCTCATTGATTGTTTTGACTTTGACACTATTTGTGAGTTATCTTTTCATACAAGCGGGTGGGGATGTCTCCGTATCAGCTGGTAATACAACTGAATTTAATCCACAAGAAGTTGCGAATTTTATCAACGGTGCCTTAGGGACTACTTTGAACGTAACTTCATTTCAATGCCAGTCATTTAGTTGTTGGGAAACTTATTTCGGTCAGGAATTCTACCGTTTAGCTGTAACTAATTTTGTATTTGCGATAATTACAACTCTATTTCCTGAAATATCACGTTATCTTCTTCACCGTTTCGGTCCCAAAATTTGGAATCGTGTTTCCAAAATTGTCAAAAAGCAATTTATCAAGAAATACGCAGATCTCCTAGCCAAGCTAGTTACAAATCCTCCAGAATTTATCATTGCAAAAAGTGTATTAGATTTGATATACGCACAAGCTCTAATGCTTCTAGGCGTATTCTTCTGTCCATTTCTACCAATGATTGCTTCAGTAACATTTTTCGTTACTTTCTACGTCAAAAAGTATAGTTGTGTTTGGTTTTGTAGTCCTTCGTCTCGCGGTTTATATCGCTCAGCTCGAAATAACCTATTCTACATCCTGCTACTCATGTTAATATATTTCGCAAGTCTCGCGGCAATTCTTTACATGTTACTTGAGCTTGAACCTTCCGATGAATGCGGCCCTTTCAGGAATTTTGATAGTTTCGTCGGGCCAATTGAAATCTATATCAGCAGATCAGAAGTAGCTATTAATATCGTTGATTTAATTAAAAGCCCTGGAGTGACGTATTCGATCATAACTTTATTGTTACTGTTCGCATATGCACAGTACATTATCGTAGGATCTTATAAAAAGAATGTTAAATCAATACGTCATCGTTTGGGAGTCGAATCAGCTGATAAACAATATTACTGTGATCAACTTGTTGTTATTTTCAACCAAGCAGAGAGCCTACGTAAACTTCATAACGATATCCTACAGGTTCATTATAACAGTGACATCGAGTATGAATTTGTTTACAAAGATCGTTTGGATTCAATTACAAGTAATATCGGGGCAGCAGCTACTGGAGCCAGGCTATCATGGATGAATACGAATGATAGGGAAAAATTAGTCGATCGTCGTAAACAAGCTTCAAATATTGGCGGTATATACGAGCGTACAGACAATAGAAAACATTGAGGCTATAAAATGGTAATTCAATTGATTTGATTGTTATTATGGTTTCTTTTTTGATCAAGTGTATGTAATTGTAATTATAACTGTGTACCTTCGTTTCATAAAGTTCTAACTATACATCTCTCTAAAATGGAAACACAGTTAATTCCCTTTATGTCGAACAGGGATATATTGAAATTACCGCTTATATCGAATATATTATTGGGGTCCCTTGAACTTCGATATAACGGGAGATGACTGTAGCTTTAGTAATGTTTGCGCCTGAATTTGTGGATAGGAAATTCTGCTCGAATCTTTCCCAATTATAACGCCATTGTATTCCCAAGCCAACTTCTCCACGTCTTTATAAGCACTTAGTTTTGGTCACTTTATGAAAGAAACAAGTCTCATGTTACCGATTTATGCAATCGGTGTGTTAATGAGATTTTAATTACTTACTTTAGTATTCAGACTATGGTTAATATCTGTCAGCTTTCTTACTATGTTAGTCTCCTGCGGTGTAGTGCCGACCATATTTGATCTAATCGCGTTTTATCATTTCCCATATAATTATCACTTATAGATTATTTAAAGTTATCTTATTGTACTTTTAGTTTGTGAGGTTTATATTTCCATAATGCTATACATTAGGCTGTACGAATTAAAATCACACTTAACCGAAAATTCAATAATTGCTCGAATTATTTCTATAAAACTGGGGCTTTGACCTTAAATTGGAGATTCGTACTATCAAATTTCGAGCGAGGTGAAGTGGACATTTTTCCTTTTTTCCTTTCCTCTTTTGGTACAGACCTACCAAGAATTCGTTGAGAGAATTCTATTAACCACGATGCTAGTTCTTGCAAAGCCAAGGCTCTACCCTCAAAAATTGATATGTCATATGTATATACGTTGGGGAGTAACAAATTTTAAATATTTCAAAAATGCGTATAGATCATTCTTGGTTTTACATATGAGTTTCATTATTATATTTTAGCCCTTAACGTATAGGATAATATGTCACTTGTAACTTTACCCACTAAACTCTTGGATTCCACAGAAACAATCTGGCTCGATCGCGCGAAATTCGAAGAAGAATACTATAAATTCCTTGAAAAAACAATAATTAAACCGATAGAAGTACTTTCCATAGATGAGAGATTTAGCAAGGTTATACAACGTCTTGATGTTCGTGAACATGCAAACGAAGAACTCAGTTCTGATAATCGTGTCGTTGAATTGGAGAAGAGGAATAAATTCCTGGAGGAGCGTGTGAAATCATTAGAGGCAGAATTAGCTAGAAAGTCCAATTAATTACACATATTACCTAGAATTATCCAATAGTTTTGAAATATAAGTAATAACTGAGACAATGATATGATAATTCATGAATATTTGGGGTTACACCTGTATTAAGCAGGCGTATGTATATTTATGTTACTTTTGCCTAGCAATTACTGCCAAATGCCTTTCTTATGGTTGAAAGTTTCAGGATAATGTTTGGAGGTCTGTATCTCAAAATTAAGGAGTTCCTCTCATCAACCATATTTGAGTAATTATTACTAATTTGGGAATAGTTCTAGATAACTTACACACATGATCAACATGTCTAGGTAAATTCACTTACCCTGATTTGGATTAAATATTCTTTTGTTTAAGTTATTTTGTCCGTGAAAATCATATTTTGTTAAACGCCTAATACAATATAGGAAATTATTTGAATAAATATATTGTATCAATGCTTATTCCTACATACTTTCGAACTAATCATGAATGAATATGTTCTTAATCCTGTTATCTTTGCCAATCTATCTGTCCTGGACTAGAAAGAATTTAAATCCTGAATTTCTTAATGATTGCAATCTAATCAAGAGCTCTAGCCCAATTATAATTATATTCAATTACACGGGGGTGAAGCATGTTACCCAACTTCTTAAATTCCTTAGAATATTATCGCTTTCACGATTAGCAAACATTATTCAATTTCTAAAAAAGTGATTACTACATTGCATCATACTACAGTAGAATTGTTAATACCAGAACGTACCACCAAAGGACCGAGGGGCCGGGTATCGTGCTTCTAAAACAATTTATCAAATCGTGTCAGAGGTTGCACCGAATATAATTCTACCTATTATGAATAGCATAGCTAATCAATTACACCAGGGGTTGATTACAAGATATATCATATCTTGCAGTGTATCGAATCACTGACAATTTGTATTACCATTGTGTCATTTTGAAGATTTTCTATCTTGATTAGGTAAGAGGACAGTTATACTATGAGTGGGAGTTAATCTCTATTATTACCTTCCTTTAGACATATTAATTAATGTATCACTCTGTTGTTCGTTCCACTGACCCTGTCTCTAACCATTTACCTATTCCACAGGTGCATTATCAATTTAATACCTCCAGGAAGCATTGTCTATTCGCGGTTATTACGTCTAACAGCGATTTAGCCAATCCAACATAACCTTTATCGTGTACTCTCGTTACTCAATGCATATTAACTTATCACCAACATGTTAACACAAATCTCATTATCTTATAACCTAAGGCATACAATATGTAAATGTAATGAAACTAGACTTAAATTTAAAAGCGTACTACATGTGTCTATTGCAGATTTCTAAACGATTAATGTGGTTTTATCTGATGAATGGTGTGGAATTTCTAGGTGATTTTTGCATTATATTTTGTATAGAAATGCTGTATCACTCATTTATAGTAATTCTTATACTGATATGATTCAAAAAACTCTGAATTCCACTTTCTGTAATTACACTGCACCTGTATAGCATCAGTACCATACTGCATGTTTTGTAATTTGAACATTAAGTAATCGCCGATTTTTATCGAGTTTAAATTGACCAATTTGAAGTCTGGATTATATATATTTAGCGTATTTCATGGGTTTTTAATCAACTTTATCGAACGTGATGTCCGATTTCCATCTGGTACATACTAAAATTTTAGCCCATGTTGGCCGAGCAAGCTCCATTTGCTAGATATTTTGTAATTTAATTTGACATAATTCTTACATTATGCCTACAAGGGCCGCGTTACAAATTGTTAGATAATGTTGAAGTAACAGTTGTTCGAGGGAAATCAACAAGTTAATTCAAGAGCCTTTAATTACCGATTACTATATAGATGATTGAAGTTATTTAATTCGAGAGAGTATCGGGTTATTTTCACTTTTGTGAGACTTCGCCACTTTCAAAAAATATAATTCAATATTCATCATTTTATGAATATTCCGCCAGTATAATTAGAAAACATTTGCAATATATGGTGGAATAGAAACGATTTAGCAGATTAATGATAATACTTTAAGTAAGAAATTATTATCTCAAATTCTATGTTAGATGATAAGTGCCGTAGTCTCTAGACCTAGTCGTCTATATGTGGGTTAGAAATCTAAAGACTTTGATTTGCGTTTAAGAGGCTGCGATAATATTTTGATAAAACTATTATCTCCTCTGCTACCTACAGAATACACCTGCACTTTCGTAATATTTTATCGTGTACCTGTGATCTAACATGTGGACGATAACCTTACCTACTGATATCGAGTTGGAATTTTGAAAGATAACGATTTAAGATATAATACCGTTTCTACGAATACTGCAAATTCATGGCTTAATACAAACTACATTAATGAATTAGCAATAAACTTCTAAATTCGCAAAATAATTATTAAACGAGTGTGAATTAATAATAATTATAATAATCAACTGCGAAAACCCATAATTATACCTGATAACGATATATGCAATTATGATAATCCGATAAGTTAGATATTATCTTGGATTAGAGTTAATATGACAGAATGGAAATATAAATCTATATTATTAATCTCAATTGTTGTTTGTTTGTTTGTTTGTTTGTCCGTTGTCAAGGAAAGGATGTACGATATGCAATTTTGAAATTGTCGCATAACTATGTATTTATCGTGTTTATCAAGGAAGTAAATAGAATTCAATAAAACTTCACTAAATATATCGAACATGCTGAATCCGATTTTCACACTTTTTAGATTAATTATATGTAATTTTATTGTTGTTTTTATGTGTATAAAGTAAAATTAGCCAAATCTCAAAAGTGGATACAGGCTTGCTCTAAACGGCTACCCAGGGCACATATATTTGTGAATTACATTGTTCTAAATATATCTATATTATAAAACTCAAAGGGGCCGTTAATTCGGAGAATAATGGATACCTCGAGGCGCAATGCGCCGAGTTCATCGCGAAGCGACGAGCCAAGTACAATGGAACCTCGTTAATACGAACACCAACAGACGGTCAAAATTCGTTCGCTTTATCCGGTGTAATATCAAGTGGATAACCATTGTAAGGACCTGATTGGTTCGTCTTATCCTAAGCTCACTACTTACACACACATTACACATAGTTTATATATTACATTATCATTACACAAAGATATTTAATTACTTGGAGTAGTGTCAAGTCAGTAAATGATAATTATTTTCATGAATTTAACCATATTAACTTACAGACAGGTGCAAAATTCACAAAGTGATTATGCAAATACACAACCTACACATTCCATTATATAATACCTAGCAACATGTCCAGCGTGAGAAGCAGTTGTCCCAACTGGAATAATTTTGACCCATCCTCCTTAGCAACCAAAAGAATTTCATGTCAATTCCCTCAACAACAAGTGCAAGCTACTACAACAACTAAGTCATGAGTGGTTGCTACTGTCACTATACAAGTATAAATATCGTATTGTCTAATGCCTCATAATTATAAGTAATTTTGAATAGCTAGGCTTTGCTCGTACAACTTGTACCATTCAATCGTGTATAACATAGCTTTGCAATAAGTATTTATATACCCAATCAAACTGTATTCAATATACAAGTGTATTACTTACTTTTGAACGAATTATTGCAACTCGTACCCAATGAAAGTTTTTCTGCGAATAGGTTATTATATCTTGTTTATATTCGCGGTTTTCTTCACCCTATCATTTCAAGCGCCTTTACACAGATCTTTATCACCTCATATTGAAAAGGACGTATCAACGAATATTGATAACAACAATGTAAATAGCCGCATGAATAGTGTAAGTCAAATCGCATCATATATCCCACCATTTTTACACAATTTCTATAACCAACTTTCCGCGAATGATCAACTATTCGCGACTGAACCTTCGATGCAAGTTTACAAAGGATTTTTCGATGGTAAGCTCATTAATTATTTCCTCATCATTGTTTGTTTATTTCACATTTTACCAAGAAAAACAACCAATTTTTATAAACATACATTTTGATATTAGAGCTGGATTAAACCACAATAAACCATAGATTTATCAATATAACTATGTTCATTTCCAAATTAATCGCTGGAGTGACACTGGGATCAAATTTTGCAGGAACTGAATTTGTATTTTTCAACTTTATATTGGGATAGAGAATTGTTCCTAGTAAACGAATGCTCCAATTAAGGTTGATGAAAGGCGATCCTGTATATGAAGTATTATGATATTTAGAATCTGCTCTCCTTTAATTGTTTCCACATGATAAACCTCATATGCAACTCCCCCGCACTACCTCCCCATAAACATCAAAGGTTTGCATATAGATAAAGCAAATCCTACCACAAAGATTAGACATAATATCGTTCAATGCGTTCTCTATCCATTACCACTATCTCTAAAGCAGCTAGCTCCCGCCACAATCTACCAACTATTATCAACTAATTATCATTGCCCTGATAACGGCATTATGTTGGTGTTGAATCAGTTTTCATTGAAAAACGAAATTTTTCTTACTACCAATCGTACTGACTGAATTTATTCACTTTTCAATCACAATTCTGCTGAAATAATTATTAAATTGAAGTAGAACTCATAAGCGAGCTCGCACACACTTAACTTAACAGAAATTAAGTAAACTATTTATTTTTAACTAATCCAGACCCTCCACGCAGTTTCTAGCCACAATAGTTCAATTAGTAGAGTTTTTCATCGAATAATGCTGAAATAATTATTTGTTCATTTTTGTATAAGAATTTTAATTCGTGGCGTGAAGCAAGGTATAAGGTATAATTCAATTTCAATGAACGATCTTATCCCACGTGATATATAACATATAATAGTTTATAGAGCATTATAGGGTGGGTTACACGATCATATTAGCTTCATTTGTCCTCTCATCTTTGTGAAACTAACAACATTGACCATTATTTATTAGTAGTAGCGCTGTGTAAGCAGAACATATATTGAATTGAATGCTAACTGATATTAACATATTTATGGAAATTTGTGGGTAAAAAGTGTATAGAATTTGTTGGACAGATTTATCGCATTAGTAGTGGACGATTCTGAAAAGTTTTTCATGTTTTGTAATCTTCTAGAGATATCAACAGATACACAACACACTATAACTTTCCCATCATTGTATTCAGATATGTTTTTCAATTTTACATTTGAACGTGCTGAACTTCGCGTTTGGTACAAATGCTCTGATATCAGTGAGATACAAACATCACTTTATATAGAAATATCATCAAATCAACTCCCATTTAAACACAGAACACAGATTACCTGCCAAATGATTGATGAGAATAATCAACAAACACAACACGGTTGGAGCGTATTCGATATTACAGAGTTAATGAAAACATTGCAAACTACCGAACAAAATGCACTCAAAAATCAGTTAACATTTTCCATAGAAACTTCATCACGTTTGGTTAAGATTACCAAACAAATTTTCAGTTCAAAATATTCTCCATCGCATCTACCATTACTAGCCCTCTACAATGACCATGTAATGAAACACGTAGAGCCTCGTGACGTCAGCATGCGTTATTTACCATACACTGATGAGACGGTGGAAGAAAATGACGTAGAATCTAAAGTGAGAGAAGTGAGAGCTTCTTCTTCTTGCAGTCGTGTATCCCAAAGTGTAAGTTTTACCTTATTAAGATAATGAAACACTCCAGTTTTATCCAACGCGAATATATCAAATACCCGCTTATATCAAAGTCTGAAATCGTACAAATATCAAAGTAATATAAATTTAATCGGGTTATGTCGATGTAATAATCGCGGTTCCTTGAGCTTCGACATAACGTGAATTGACTGTAAATACGTAGCCACACACATCATTAATGTTGGAACAATGGAATTACATTGTAATTATAATAACTATTTGTCTTGACATATACAAATTGCATTTTTATTATAGAAGATTTACAAAACGCGTTGATAATATCGTCTATCGTCCGTAGCCTTGAACTTTGATAAGATAATTAAAAATAGTGTGTCTATGATTAATATCAGCGTATAGTATAATTAATGTATATTAATCATCTAATTGTTCAAAACATATTTCCCTAAATTAACGATATTCCAGAGTTATCTCTTGTTGGGAAGATAACCTTTATGGTGAATACATGAATACATTAAATACTAGTTAACCAATGTATTAATTAATATCATAGCATTTATTGCTCTAATAATTAAGATAATTCCCTTGTAATTCCATCGCCAATTTGCTCCGATTTACAGACGCTATGAACGCGCTATATCACACATAGTTTCAGTAATATTTTAATTAAACAACCACAATAAAGGCATTGTAGCATGAAATAACAAATAGTTAATTGTATGGATTATTAATTGTTTATTAGAACGTCAACGTAGGTTTATTTTCTAGGATTGAGGTCATGCGAAATCTGTGCAAAGTTACTACTTGCTCATCCTCATCGAATCCCTTGATAATCCAGGGAAATTCGTCATTTGGTCGATTTTCGAATTATTTGACTTAGATTTTAGAATATGAAATTCAGAGAAAAATGTAAAAATGGATTTGCAATGGAAATCCAGGAAAAATTGTTAATTACCCGTACATGTACTCAAGCAAATTATATTCTAGTCTCTATAACCTTTTCATTTTACAGATGAAAGTGGAAGAATTCCTGAAGATAATGAGAACAAATGACTATAACTTCGTGTATCCCACAACTTTCGATTTCGGATATTGTAAAGGCTACTGTCCATTCAAACTAATCAACCATCACAATGGTACAACACACGCACAGATAATGAATAACATTGCACAACGACATCACAAACCACGTTACGCGAAATGCGTACCAGCTTCCTATAAGAATCTCTATATTTTACTTTCTAACATAGTTGATGAAATACCCATAACTTCTATCCGAGGCTATAGAGATACAATTGTTGGTTATTGTGGTTGTCGATAGATGGATAAGTATGCAATAAATCCCCTGAATAGAGAATTCAACTTTCACTCACTTCGCCGTAGAATGGCTAAAATAACAATCAATATCTGCACACAAGCACGTAATAAACACAAGATCCCAGAATAAACAGAAGGAAGATTCGTATCAAACCAGTCTTATTTATATTTATAGTATTTGTGTTAATAAATTTGAACATAATTTATAGAATAATAAAAGATCTGAATTTTAAGAGGGTAGTAAACAACGTTGCTTAGATTGAAGTACAAGTAAATTTTGTCTCTTTTGAATAATGAAATTTCCCTGACATTTAACTCGAAATCCCGACAGCTCAAGATATTCCCTGGATTTCCCACTAATTCGTCAGAAAATTGCAAGAAACATCCAATATTTCCCTAGATATGACGTCAAATCCCGGAATAATCCTGGGATCGGCTATGAAATACGGACGTTTTCAGTTCACTATATTTTGAAATATACACCATGGATAATAGAGAGAGTCTGTATTGCTAAATTGAATATGCAAATCTCCTTGACCATGAATACTAGCCCCATCAACTTCATAATTCCCAGTCCTAATATCAACTTCAACAACAGATTAATAAGTCAAAATTATATTATTTATTACGTTCTAATGTAATTCTACATAAAAAGCTTACTCTACTATTAATAATATTAGCAGAATTACATTGCGAGAGTTGAGTGTAGCCACATTTGGGAGAGATAGAGAGAAAGAGAGAGTAAATGTAAGCGTGTGTAATAAAAACTTAAAATATGTGAAAAGTACCAATTAGTACAAGTCGGGGGGGATCAGACTTCTTCAAGGTTAGGAGTTGGATTAGTTTGAAGATGGTGTTCAAATGAATCAACCATTCGAGCAACAGAACCTCGTCTCTCCCCCGGAACTGGATGTTGAGTCTCATTTCGCGGGGATAAAGTATGTTTACCCACGTATTCCAAGTCATTCCATTCCGTTTGAGTCAAATAGACTTGAATTTGATTTGTTTGATATTTACTACCTGGGGCATAGGGAGCGAACTGTGGGGGAATTTTTAACTTTGGAGCTAAATTCAATTTCTCGTTTGACTCAAAAACAGATCCAAAACTATTTTCTTCCAATTTTGGCGTTTCATCCATTGTAACATAGTCCTCATCTAAACTTGAATTAACCATGGATGGAATGTTGATTAGTTTTGAAACAAGGGATATGCTATCTCCAGAAGATGCCCCTCCTGAACTATCCATGTTTTTATGTTGTACGGGAGTTTTAAGTTCCTCTTCACGGACCTGGACATGAAGATTTGGGTATTATTTAATATCGAATCTCCTTATTAAATTAGAGTGGATGCGAGTTATAAGAACCTCCTTGGGAGTAGCAAATGTATTTTCTTATAACAGTCATATAATATATATGCTTATGTCCTGTGTTCTTATAACCGGCATCCACTGTATTAGCTATTATTACCTGTTTCTCAAATGCAAGTAGTTGTCCCATAAAGTTAAGATTAGGTGCAACACACGGTCTCCTGGCTTTGATAAAGTTGTATGCTTGGTATAATCCCATTTTGTAGTATTTTATCATATACGCAATGGTAATTGATACAGATCTAGATATACCAGCATGACAATGTATGAACACCACTGATCCTTTAGTTCTAGCTGTTTCTGGGTAAAATAATTACAGATAATTCCGATAAATTTTGTGTGTTTATGGAAATTCGAATTAAATTATCAAATATTGATCACATCTATTTATTACAGTCAACTCTCAATATATTGGACACGGATATATCGAAATATTAAATTGTACAAATATGGTCCCAAACCATCAAAGTAACATTAACTTCATCGGGGTTATATCGCTGCCCTTTGAGCTTCGATATAACGAGAGTTGACTGAAACTCAAACCTGCGAATTTTGAAATCTGAATTCGCCAGCATGAAAGCCACTGACATACAAGTATATTGAAAAAGTTAAATCACAATCCATTACCTACAATCTACTTACCAATGAATTCAAAAGCCCCGTTGAAATACGTTGTCAGATTAGCTCCAGTATTATCCTTAGTTGGTACTCGAAAATATTTGAAATCTTTCTCAAACTTGAACGGAATGTGTTCAGATACATTAATAATATACCCAACATTTAACTTTTGTAACACTTGCTTATTATCAGCATCATACACATTGCCTAACACCTAAAATGGTATACGTACGTAGAATGCATTAAAATCAAATGTGTGTATAAACATACTAAATGTGGTAGTATTTTCGCTGGAGGTGCTTTCTCCCATTCAGCAGTAGAAATTACATTACAGTATGACAATAGATTTTCTCCACTGTCTCGTGATTCTAAACAAGGGTCTGTACATAGATCTTGGTATGTGCTACTAAACTCCTGAAATCCACCTAATAACAAATCGGTTTATCAAAGAGATTAGATTTTACGCCCTTGGTCATAGCCGCCGAATCCGGGGGATGGCGATGGGGCACACTTTTTGAGGTCCAACTGCAACAATAAATCCTTCGAGAGGAACTCCTGTAACTGACTGAATACTAGTCCCCCTTGCACTATATAACTTATTAGAGAATGTTGCCCTCTATTGTAAATTTAATTGCTAGACAAAATCCCATATAATAAGCACATAGACACTCTGGTTACCTCAAATGCATGATGGCTTTGATATACAGTGGAGTCTCCCAAAACGGAGACTCCGAGAAGCGGACAACCCCCTACAATGGACAAACCGCGTGCACAGATTGAATTTTCCAAGCATTTAATTACTACTTAAGCAGTCTCCGAGTAGCGGACAATTCTCTACAACGGAGAGATATCATGTCCTCAATGTGTCTGGAATTCTGAGACTCCACTGTAACTGATAGCGCTATACTAATTTATAGTATTCTTAGTAGGTGTGTATGATTATTTATATACCACCATTAGTGTTAATTATTAATATCTTATTTTAGTATATTATAGGTTAGAAGCCAGAAATTTCCCGATTCGAATGAAAATAGTATACCTCTAAATGGTTCCTCATAATCTGGGCGAACATTCTGCTTAAAATATTAATTATAATTGCCATCCGAAAATGTATAATCATGTTAAGAGAGGGATTATTATTATTAGAAATTCCAAGAGAGAAAACTAGCAAATTTCTTAATATTAGAAACCTCCTAATGTGCGTTTTTTTTAGCGGTATCAGACATTATTATGTGACGGAATCGACTTGGATTTGTGTTGTATAATATCTAGGGATGATTGCGAAATCGAGATCAAATAGTATATTTTAATGTCTATTTCTTTGGAATTTGGTGTTATAATGTTGAACTAAACAAGAATATTTTCGTTTCTACAAAGCACTACCATTCAAATTCTACTTGATGATTCGGTAGTAATCTTTTTGAAGAGATGAGAGAAATGGCAATCAGTGTGATGAATGTAATTGTCATAGTGTTTATTTATATTTTCATTTTCTAAAATATTCAATTGTCAATTCGTATTATGTTGTCCAATAATTTTTGTGTTTATTGTGAGAGAGTTGGAATAATTTGTAATAATATTGGCGTCATTTAGTAATGAAAACGGCTATGAGTATACTAATGTACGAGTTGAGCGATTTTCGCAAAATTTCAATCACAAAATCTATTGAAATATGTATTTTTGTCTAGAATTCTGAATTTTTGGATTATTTCGAAAAAACCCCCGAATTCCCATCAACATTTACTTTTGACAATAACTCGTTAAAATAACCAATTTTTAAAACTGAATTCTTGCATATAATCTAATAATTAAATAATTAAACCTTAAATAAGGACGCCACCCGTTCAATTTCAAATCTGGACATCGTAAAGTATGTTATTATTGGGCGGAGTATGTCTGTGATTAACTTAATGCAAATTGATATTCACTGGATAATGTTACACACAATTTAGAGCATTAAAACTTTTCAAATTTACCTTCCATCGCTTTTACATTTAAATTCTTTTTCACTACCAGATGCTGTAATATATCTTTCATCGAGCCTTGGATACTTCCACTATCATAGAATATAGTTTGAATTTTTTCCATTTTACTAACAATTTCATTCGCGTTTTTCGACACTAATAAAAGATCGGATAACTGTTTTGACCCTTTCAAAAATCTTTTCACCATAAGAGGATTATTATTCAATAATACTGCATTTTTGACGTGAGTCTGCGAAAATTCGTTCTCATTCCTGCAATCAATCAGGATTAATTCTTTTTCTAAAAATATACAGAAATAAATAAAAACTGCTTCCCTAATCAGTTTTATCTTCTAAAGTTAGAACGCAAACTCCTGACTATCTTATTGATTGGTTATACGTCATGGCCATTAATTAATTTTGTGAGATTTTAACATACCAAAATGACGTATGTATTCTACGAATGTTTATAAGCTATTTAAACATATTGTTTTGTTTATAAACAGCAAGAGAAGGTTTTTCGAATAAGCAGAGTCAATTGTATATCATTTAATGGCTACATAACATATTTTAATTTTACGTTTTGACACATGTGCTGAGCTGGTTTTAATGTCATGTCATTTCGACTAGTTCAAACATTCTTCCTATACAAGAAGTAGACATTTATAGTGAAATATTCAGTTAACGAAACCGCTAATCTACAGAAAATGATGTGTAGTCTAACTATGATAGGGTTTGGGAGGCAATGAACCCATTTTCTATATTCTAGACCAGTTGACCGCCAATGCCATGACACTACCATAAACTCGAGGTTTGAAACTCAAGTCTAGAAATGAAATTTTAGGGCAGTAGGCAAGAATTAATGTAGAGGTACTACCAACCGTAGTAAACTAATGGATACGACCTTGCTTATGCTCTTATATGTAGATAGAGAATTTCCAAATTCAAATTCTCAGAGTGGATAACCTACATACTTGCCAAGTTTTTTTGCAATATTTCTCCTTACTTTGGGGTTATACATGAAAGCCAGGGAAATTTGTAAAAGAAGTTATGCACCCAGCTATCCGTTAGTACTAATACACAAATACAGTGAAATATACAACATAGAATATAATAACATACGTACCATTTTGTATCATTTCTGCAACATCTCTGCTTCTTATACTCGGAACAATATACGTACTTGTAGTTATTCCCACAATCTCATTTCTTGGTAAGTTACCATTCATTACTAGAGGTCCTTTCAACATAATTCTAACACAATCCTTTATCAAAATAACCTGGAGTTGGCCAATGAATCGAGTATATTTTATGATTTATAAACTTCTGCGATTGAGTACTGTCAGAAAACCCACTAAATGTCTTATCCTCTCTTTTCGTTTTTGTAGAAGCAATATTTTCCATTACCAGTCAAATTTTAACACAAAAATATTCGCCTCTGTCTCTGGCTGTTGCTTTTCAAACTTCTTATAATCTAAATAATAAAATTGTCAGATTGAAGTATTTTCAAAATTTGGGAATTGTAGAATAGTTTATTGAGATTTTTATTTAACAAGTTTTCAATATTTATACATTTCTGATTTATTAATAACTCATTGATGCTACAAATACTTTGATCTTCACGTTATCATCATAGTTAATATTTTTAGATGCCCGAATATCTCAGACTGAATTTATCACAGTAAAATTTCTGGAAAAATTGACAGTGATTCCTAGATCTAAAATCATGAAATTACGACTTTCCTATTTGTATAACTTACGCTTCTAACTTCTTTAGAAGGTGTTTTCTTCACAGTATCTTTTGGCCAACGTTCAAATTCGAATTTTAACATATAATTCCCATACAAATATATCTTGTACAGTCTTTATATACCCTAGCTGATGAGATTCTCCAAAGGCATAGTATCGTATATTCAATAGCTTCTTTATTTCACATTACATCATAAAATCTATATTTAGCCACTATAGATTGTATGAAGCCTAAATTGGTAGAATCATTGAATAATTATTTGAATGGATATTAATTTGGAGAATTATACAACCAATTGGAGGTTCTGTGAATATATCTGGCGAATTACTCGTAGGTGAGAGATATCGTAGTAGGTCTGTTGAAATATTTGCAATCGTAGACTGTAATATTTAACAAATAGGGCAGGTTAGAAGATTAGAAGTTTCTTCTCATTTGCATATTAAGTGTCAAATATTGATTAATTACTTAATTAATTAATAATAATCACCCACGCTATTCTAGTAGCCCTGAGATTTTACTGGTTTGTATCATTGATTATAATCTCCTAATTCCTCTGTTATAATTTTCTACAATGGACTTATATTCATAGTCTAACTCCTCAAAAATATTTGTTTAATAATATTGTCTCAAGAAATTTACAAGTAATATAAGTATAGAAATTTACAATAATATAAGTATAGAAATTTACAACTAATATAAGTATAGAAAATATTCAAAAACCAATAAAATACATAGAAAGTGTGATAGAAGTAACAAATTTTATACAATATTCCAGAGCATTAGGATTAAAATTATTTATAAGAATGTTCCAATTTGTATTTCTTTCTCAATTGCATCTTCTTGAGAATTTATCCGAAACATGATTTCACTGCCAACAATTTCTAAATTTAGAATATGTACAAAATTAAATATCCCTTGTGTTTCAGTTAAAAGAAATTCATATTTCATATCTAGTTCATTAGCTGCAGAAATATATCCGTTTGTTGGTAGCAATGAAAATTCGATTTTGTCATTTGATCTAGTGTTTATAACTGCTTTGCTAAGCGGCCATGCTTCAACATGAGGTGGTCTAATTAACAAGTTCTTTTTACACGAAATGCAGCACCAAATTTCACACCATTTTCCATATGCCCCTACTTGCTTGTACCATATTTGCACGTATAATGGCCTAACGCAAAATATATCGTTTGCTACGTATCTTGTCAACTTTTCCGGTAAAGGGTCCAAGCCTATAATGAGATATGTACCGTTTCGTGGAGCCAAAATTGACCATGAATCCGCTTTAAAATTTGTTTGAATTGTATCCAAAATTTCTTCATTATTTTGCCCATCTTGATACGCGACACGCATTGTCATCAATTTTGAAACTTTCCGTGGAATTGGAAATTTGATTTCAAACGGTTCAATGTATCTTTCCTTATCCAGATTATTCTCCAGTACTAGCGTTGCCAAATGACGTACACCCGGGATAATGGTTGTTTGAGATGTAGTGGTATCCATTATCGCATAGCTAAAATCAATCTCGAATTCTGTAGGTGATGGTGGACATGTAACTACGCAATTTCCAAATGTAATATTGTCCTTACTTCTACTGGCTTTCCTTAACTTTTTGTATTGGAGTAGTTTTGGTTTCGCTTTTGAACGTTCGTTTTTACCAACACATAAATTGTGGAGATTAGGTTCAGAAATTGAAGGGTGTATAGTGAATGATTGATGTCTTGATGGTGGAGGCGAATTGTCATGAGTTTCGGGTGTAGCCGGTTTTATTGAGATGATTGGAAGAGGAGATGATGACTCTGACAAATCATCTGGATAACTTTGTGATTTTCGCATTCTTTGTCTTTCCAAATATTGTTGCAGTATATTGACAGTTTTATCCGTGGATTCTACAATGCTGGTGAGAATTTTTGTGTTCAATCTTTCGATTTTCTTTTTTATAGAATTTACAGCGTTAATAAGCGCGATTAACCTCCTGTGCTGCGAAAAGTCCAGGTCTTTTCCTTGGTAAATGTATGTACCAATTTGCGCCCAGATAAAAACTAGAAATTGCGGTCTTTGGAAGTCTGGCAGAAGTAAAAGTTGCGTTGCAAGCCAATATGCTTTCTCTTCGTTATTGTACATGTAATAGTAGAGCGATTCGAGGATTATTTTCAGGGATTTTTTGCGTTTTCCGTTACCCATCATCGTATTCGACAGTGAATACAATTCTTTTATTGTTTCTGGGTCAGTCGTTGAATTGTTGTAATTTGAGCATTGGACTTGTATGAAGTTACGTTGTATATTCCAGGTATTGCCTTTTATACTATCCAAGAGTTCGTTCTTTAGCGAGCAAACGACCAATTCAAAGATTACGTAATCGCCGGACTGATCAATCAACGATTGTATCAACTCGATGTCATGCTGCCAGATGTGATCGCGTTTATCATCATCTTCCCTTTGTAAGATCCGGAATGTTGATCCTGTCTGTGGATACAATACTTTGATATCTCCTGGTAATGATAAGTTATAAACCCGTAGAGAAAAACCGACGTCATTTTTGGTATTATTCTCGATTTTAACTGTGAATGATTTATCTTTGTTTGTGATGATTTTCGAATCTTTCCCGCAAGTAACATCGAATTTTATCACCAAATCTGAATCGTAATTGAATGTTAGTTTTCTATCATCAGCGATTTCGTCTGTTGCGTAATCGACAATAATATTGTTACCTTCGATAAAAACCGAATTATGATGCCACGAGGCTTCCTGAAATGTCTCCCAGACTGGAGAATAAAGCGATTGGTCTGGTTCAATCTCGTCCGAATCTGAATATTCAAATACCGTTTCAAGTGTATTTAAATAATGATTATTTTGCGTTAGTTCAGTGCTCGTGCGAGGAGTTGTTTTCGTACTATCGTAACCACTATCAATGGATTGTTTATTTTTTTGTTGACTCGGGACAATGACAACAGCTGGACATTGCTCGACTCCGTAGTTGCTACTAACTGCTCCGAGCTGACCAAGATATAGAATGTTTTCTAGCATCAATTCAGCTAAAGACGGGTACCCGTGTAGATAGAATTTTTGTACAAACGCGCCTACTGCATCATCGATTGGCAAACACAACCTAACGTGACCATTTTCCAAGTGATGGAGGGCCGTACTGCTTGTACTGGATACTGTATATTGTTTGTAGAGCGTATTCACCATCCGCGAAACGAGGCATTCTATAGGGAAAATATTTCCTTTACCCAGAGAGTATAGCGCTTCTATAATAAGTTCGTTTGCATACGGACGGTCAGGGATTCGGTCTAACATTTTCCCGAAATCAACGTTTATTTCATCGAGTTGTTTTTCAAATTTATCTACAAGTTGTAGTGTGGGTTTCCTTCGGGTTGAGATTTTTCGTCCTAGCTTCAAGTCCAGATCTTGGTGTAGTATATTTGCATGTTCTTCTGAAAAATGTTTATTCAGCTCACGAAACTCATGAAGTATTTTTAGCCCTTTGCCTTTTATTTTGATTTTTGTGTAGATTTTTGGATCATCCATTTGGTATTTGTTGAGGCAAGATTTGAGCCATTCTTCAGTGTTTAATAGCGACCAATTTTCAATTGGAATAGTTTCAAATGATTGTTCACTTATTTCGGTCATTGTGTTATTTAAAATCTCAAAATTTCTATTCATTATATACTATTTGTAATGAGTTCTACAGTAGGAGAAATTTATTCAGACTCGCACGAGTTGCACATTGTAATCATTCTCTCTTGTATCATATTTCAGCACCACGTATTTGGTCTTCTTTCCACGTAAAGTTATCATTTCTTCGCATTATTTATATAATATTTATATAAATATTTATTTATACTTTGCTTTTGAGTACATCCTACAAGATGTTTTTGCTAGCAAGAATTATCAATTATGTATTGTGGTAGTTATTAAATTATCCTTTGGTTGATAGCAATTCGATACTTGGTATGCACAATTCTATTTTTAGCTTTTAGGCCATAAATACATATAAAGCTTATTCTATTTAGAATCAGGTTACACAATTCACGAGGACTTTGCAAACATTTCCTTAAATTGTTTGTACAATCTCGTTATAATTCAGCATCCTGGAGGGTTGGCAAGTATGCAAATACTTCTCGTGATCCGCGCGCGCTAGGCGTGAATGAACCACGGATTGGGAAACACTGCACTAAATATACTCGTAAGTTCACTTATGGCGAAATTTTTGTTTCCAGGGATTCTTCAATGCATTTTCTCGAAACAAGTATGCTACAAATGCATTTATTTCAAATGTTATGTAACGAAACTCTCCCTTTGTCACGCTATTGTAACGTAAAAGTATAGTATGGAAGCGTTACGCATTGTTTGAACTACTAATACTTCTATTTTATTAGTTATTTCCAGTTAAATAAATGGGAGGTGGACGTAAAGTAGATAAAACAACGAGGAAATCAGAGTACTTCGTCAAGATGGCCGAATTCCTCGCTGTGTACAACAAAATCCTGTTAGTCAACGCTGACAATGTTGGTTCATTCCAAATGCAACAAATAAGACAAGCCCTACGTGGAGATGCCATAATATTTATGGGAAAAAATACTCTCATGAAAAAGGCTATACGTGGATACCTCGAGCATAACCCTGACTTAGAAAGGCTTATACCTTTTATAAAGAATAATGTCGGAATGGTATTCAGTCATCTTGACCTGGTTTATATCCGTAATAAGCTGTTGGAGAACAAAAAAGCTGCCCCAGCTAAAACAGGTGCTATTGCCCCATTGGACGTACATTTACCCAAAGGAAGTTGTGGACTAGGACCAGAAAAAACTGGTTTCTTCCAGAACCTGTCAATCCCGACGAAAATCACACGTGGACAAATCGAATTAACGAATGATTTCCATCTGATCAGGAAGAATTGTAAAGTTGGAGCGAGCGAAGCTACTCTACTAAACATGTTGAACATCAGTCCATTTTCATACGGGTTGAAGGTTGTAACTGTATATGACAAGGGATCTATCTACAAAGCTGATCTATTAGATTTGACTACGGATGACGTAATGGGTATTGTAGAGAAAGGAATAGCTAATCTTAATGCTACAGCACTAGGTAACGAATTCGAAAGTGTTAGCTTCGTATTACGTCATATTGTATATTAAAAGTTACTGAGCGAATGTGCTTCTCTATTTGCGATATTATGCAATTTCTCTCTGATACTTAAACGGAATATTTCACATTTATTGGTCCAAATATTTGACCTGGAAATAGTATCTAACTGTACAGTCAACCCCCGTTATATCAAACACGGATTTATCGAAATACCCGCTTATATCCAAGTCTTAAATTGTACTATTATGGTCCCAAACCTTCAAAAGTAATATAAATTTAATCGTTTATATCAAAGTAATAATCGCGGTTCTTTGAGCTTCAATATAACGGGGGTTGACTGTAATTACGTTCTACGTGTAATTATACCAAATGAATGTCTTCTCCCTGACTACTATATATCCTCTTAGGTATGGGCTATCCTCTCCCTGGTACAATAACACACAGTTTGACGTACGGATTTAGGAACATACTAAGCGTTGCCTTGGGCACAGATATCTCATTCAAAGAAGCAGATGCTATCAAAACTATCCTTTCAGATCCAGAAGCTATGGCTAAATTACAAACATCAGCTAAACCTGCAGCCAAACAGGCTGACGTAGTAGAACAACCAGCTGATGAGCCTGCTGCAGATGATAGTGAGAGTGGTAGTGAGGGAATAGGTGGATTGTTTGATTAGGATATTTGTATTGATGTAGTGAGGATTAGCCTCTAGGTAGTTGTGGATTAGTCAGTGAATGTGTAGGTAATTCCTTCTAAATTATCTTTGATATAAGGTAGTCAATATTAATTTAGATACAGTGGGTAACACTCGGATATAAGAACCATCCTCTTGAAAACGGTTCTCTTATACTCTTATATAATATATACCGGTAATAAAGAACATATTTGTGCTACTGCCAAACGTGTTCTGGTTGAAATACATTGAAAGACCTCAAAAGTGTGTAGAATTTGTCTCAGAATACTTTCGGCGTAACCAAGTCTACTTGTAATACATTTTGTATGGTGCATTATGTCAGTAGGAAAAGTGAATTTACCAATCATCATACGTTAGTCATAGATGCTATACTTATTTACGTATAATCCCTAAATACATTCGTTCTTTATCTTGTATTTCAATTAGTCAAAGTTGAAATTTATCCCTTGATATAAATTTGAGCCTGCACGTGTTTAGCTTAGTGCTAACACAATCTATTTTATCCGATTACAACCATCTGTAACTGATTTCATTCTTTTATCATATTTCAGGTTGTTACGTCTCAAGAGAATGTGTCTTATCTCTAGAGTCACCGATTTTATAGAAATATTACTTTGGGGTCAAAATTTTGAACTATTGATTAATATAGCAGATTCTTAATGATCTGACAATAAGTAGGACTTTCAAAACACGAAAACCTCCCATGTTGTAAACAGTTTTGATTTTCCTGGTCCTAAAATTTCAGATATAAAATCGAATTATTCCCCCAATTTTGCCAAATTTTTTGCCATTATTAATGTGACATTAGAATGAAGCGAGTATTTGCTATCTTATTAATCTCTATCCTGGGTGTGTACTCTATCGACATTGGAAAGATCTCTAAACTACGAGCTAACAATCCTTTGATTTTAACTGACCTATCACCAAATGAAGTGAGAGCTAAGAGTTCAGTAAAATTACCCGGTATGGAAGATCTTGAAAGCTATGCAGGATTCTTTCGTGTTAATAAATCATCAGATGGGTGTCTATTCATGTGGTATTTCCCCGCGCTTAATAAAAACCTCGCTGCTCCTGTGTTGCTATGGTTACAGGGAGGACCTGGTGCACCCTCTGTCTATGCGATATTTGTTGAAAATGGTCCAATTGTTATAGACAAAAATGGAGATCCAAGCAGGAGAGAAATTAACTGGGTTAAAAACTTTAATGTAAGTTTACCATAGAGATCTCATACTACTACTTACGAGAGTCTATGTATTTTCAGTCAACTGCTGTTATAATATTGAAGCTCAAGGGATCGCGATAATTACTTTGATATAAGCGGGTATTTGTATTTCACATATCCGTGCTCGATATAACAGGAGTTGACTGTATTTTATAATTATTTATCCTCTAGGTTTTGTACATTGATAATCCAGTTGGTACTGGCTACAGTTTTGTACGAGATAAAGACGGTTTATCTACAAATGAGAACCAAGTAGCAGACAATCTGTACGAAGCAATGTTGCAGTTTTTCAGGCTATTTGGTTATAAAAAAAACGAATTTTATATAACCGGTAAGTTGTAGTTTAACAAAATATGAATGCTCTATTCATTGGAGTGAAATGTCTTACTTTAATTATGCCAGTAGTCTCATGCATACATGTAGTCATTTAATGACTCCACCCCAAGGGACACATCTACAAAAACGGGCGTGTATGCATGTTTATCTTTAGAGTTGCAAATTTACTAGAAATTGATTCCGAATGCGTATAGAAAGTGTGAATTCCAATTACAAATAAAGAAGTTGCAATTAAGATAATCTAGAGTTTAATATATAGAAATACAATAGTTGTAATCAAACCTTGATGAAATTCTAAATTGATATCCCGCCTCTTTTTAGGTGAATCATACGCTGGCAAATACGTACCAGCGTTAGCATACAAAATACACACATCAAATCCTACTGCTGAATTCAAGATAAATTTCCGTGGAGTTGCTATTGGAAATGGCTTGGTTGATCCTCAGAATCAATTGCCACATTATGGAGCGCTTTTGTACGCAAATGGACTGATTGATTCTAACCAGAAGGATTATATTGATAGACAAACTCTTGATGCTGCTCAGATGATAAGAGATGGAGATTATTATAGAGCTTTTCAAATATTCGATTTCTTATTGAATGGGGATATTTTCAAGTATCCAACATATTTTCAGAATGCTACTGGATGTAATTTCTACTTCAATATTCTACAGTATGTTTACCTGTTTATTCGTACGGTCTTGACGAAATGGTCCTCTTAATTAATGTTTATTCGATTTTAACCATGGATGTTGGATTTCATTAATTGTATGTTTTATGGAAATCCCCCAGAAAATCAAGCGAGGAGTACCTCAAAATGACCTATAAACAATATCCAAGCAGATTAATGAAATCTACCATTCATGGTTATATATCTAATAAGCATTTTCGTCATAATAAGGTGAATTTGTATTTACTTTGAAAATCATTTAAAATGTTCGTCTTTTCTGAGATTCCACTGTAATTCGTTATTTTTATTATTTAGCTGTACAGCTCCACCAGAGATGGACTATTACTTAAAGTACATTAGTAGAAGTGGAGTGCGTGAAGCTATCCACGTAGGCAATGAACCTTTTAAAACAGATTTAACAGTAGAATTAGCTATTGTTAATGATATAATGCAGTCTATGGCGAAAAACCTATCTGTGATAATGGATAATTATAAAGTAATGCTTTATAATGGAAATCTTGACTTGATTGTTGGTAAGTTTAAGGTACATCGATGTACGTTGACAAGTTATCTCTACTGTATTTTACAAGCCGTGATAAATCAAAATGTGTAAAATCAGCTTACACAATGATATCCCTGGTCTACCCTTGTTTTTACTTAATACAGTGTAACCTATACCTCAAGTAATTTACAAATACATAACATTACTCACACAATTTATCATTAGCTTCTAATACAATAATCCTACTATCTCTCTCTATACCATTTCTAACACAATTCAATATATTTGCAACATGACAGTCAATCCATAGTTCCAACCTTATAGAAATCAGATCCTCTGAGTATATACTCATTATATTCGAGTTTTCTGATTGATTATCACAAAAAGTTGTTGAGTAAACTTGATGACCATTTATGGTATACTCTTGTGTAATTTCAATCAATTTCTTATTAACTTCAATAGGTGATGTTAATAGGATAATAATGTGGTCTTTCAAAGTGTATTTTAATAGTGCATTGAGTATTTTCTGTTGGTATTTGCGTTGATTTTTCACCATTTGTATTATATAATGTTCTATTTGGAATTGAGTGAATATCTCCTCATTTTGATCTGTGAAACCTTTGATAATATTTGGAGGTGTGTTTGCGTCAAGAAGCAAAATAATCGCGAAATTCCTATCCTCAAAATTTACATCTAATGGTGTTATTGATTGTGTATAACCTTTCGAGTTACGTAGATCTTCCTTATACATTTGAACGAACTTATAAACAGGAAATGTATCTTCAACTAATCCTGTGAATTGGTAAACTCGCTTACTAAATGTTTGTTCTATTAATATATCGCCAAGGCTTAAGAATCTGTAATTTGAAAATGCGGATTGTTTTCGATTTTGTCTGTAAATATTTTCTCCAATTTTATTTAACTCTTTTAACTGTTCATCTAGTAATTTCACTCTATTTGGTGATAGACTTGAAATTAGAGTTGAATTTGATATTTCTAACCGGAAATCTTTATGTAGTTTTTCATCTAGAAAATTGTCTTGACCATGGACAGATTTTTGACCAAATACATCCTCAAAATTTTCTAACTTTTCGAGCTCGTTTTGTTGTTTAAAATAATTTTCCTGATGAAATGCGCTTTTTAACAGATAGAATATATCATTAGAAGTAGGAGTATTGATAAGAATCGCATCATCTATATCTTTAGATTTCCGAGCTAGAATATTGCTCATATGTGAAATTTCGCTTGAATACATCACCCCTAGTTCATCAAATGAATCTGTGATACAATTCACATCGAATTTCCGCAAACACTTCGCTAACTTATTTTCAACCATTTTGTTATTATAATCATTTATACATAACGTCATAATTCGTATAAAAGCTTCGGAAAATACCATACCGTTGTCTGACGAGCATAGTCTTTGATTTGAGCCAGTTCCTAAACCAAACGCGAGCATTTGATTGGGATCAATCATACCTAGCTTCTGGATCAATTTCTTAACTTGCACGTACACTGATGTACTTCTAAGTATAAAGTACCATGGATATTTAGCTAGAAGCGAATACCTATCTATGAATTGAAATACCATGGATAATAGCATATCTTCATCTTCCATATTCACTATATAATATCTGGACATTTTCTCATCAATTTGTTCAACTCTATCAAGAATATATAAAACATCATCCTGATCAATTCCTCGGCACCATGTATCACGAATTATAGTCAATTCTCTCTCAGTTGTCCTCTTTTCTAATACAAGAATAATAAACAGCTGTTTATCTTGTGTTACGTCACAATTTCCTTCCTCACAACTTGGAGAATATACTATTTTCATATCAGGTTTATTGACTACATAATTGTTGCTATTTTTCATATTTTTAGTTTTATTTACAACATAAAACATTATGAAATATATGGTTACAAGTGAAAGCATGTAACACAACCATCTGAATAATTCTAATTGTAACAATTTCCATACAAATCTACCAAATCTCCTCCAGTTAACCATATTCTTAAATCTAAGCCAATATATGAATATATATTCTAAGCAAATAGTTTCTTCATGTTCCATTGCAAATTCTATCCAAACTACTGACATTATACCATTGCCTATCTGAATTGACTAATTGTATATACGTTATGTATTGATAAGTTATCTAAGAATATTGTTGAGTTTCCCATTGTTATTTGCGAAACCAAATTGATTATTATATTACAGTGAACTCTAGTTATAACGAAGTGCTCGCTGGTTGTTTTCGGATTTCTTTGCAAGCGGAGTGGATTCAATTACTTTCATGCTACTTATAGGGAGTGAAAATCACTTCGTTATAACGAAAGTTTACTGTAAATTATTTTATTTTTAAGACATTGTAGAGTTCTGTTACACGAGAAAATGATCCTCTCCTTCTTTGCAAATCCGAATTTTGGACCAGGGATAGTGAACTATTATTATTTGTATATTTCTCTAATTTATTAATTTCTACATATCCTAGGTACAATTCTAACAGAAGGATTTCTCAATGTCCTAAACTGGACTAAATCAGCAGAGTATAAGCAGGCAAAACGTACTCCATGGAAGCCGTATCCATCTGATACAGATATAGCTGGGTATATCAGACGAGTAGGTGACTTCCATCAGGTCTCTATTAGAAATGCTGGACATATGGTACCTTATGATCAACCTAGAGTTGCATTTGAGTTGATTAACAACTTCATTACGAATCCATAAAGTGGGTATAGCATAGTAGAAGTTAGCGGACTGTAAATAGTGCATGAACTGTATACACATATTATTGTTTGAATTTAGGATAAATGTGGGTTTATTCGGGGCAATTCCATCCATGGTGTCCTGTCCTGTTATTCATGATCATAGGCACCATTATGATGAGAATGTTCAAAATGTCATGTAATTCAAAAAACCTAATTGAAAACCAATGAAATGAGAAAAATCTAGTTTGAAAATATTGAATCCATAATTCCTTTCTAATATATATTTTACGATTTATTCGCTTATCCATAGTACGTATTATCTAATGTAATACTAATTGAAAACGTCGAAATTCGATTGATATTTAAGTTTACATTTTAACGAGTATCTACTCACCAATTAGCTTATATTATATTCACCATGTCAACCACATCAGATTCTATTCAAATACCAAATCCAAGTAGCAAGAAATACCATAAGCAATTAATGGTGATATTCTTCTCTCTACTTATCGACCTTCTAGCATTTACACTGATCCTCCCTCTCTTCCCTACACTACTAGAATACTATGGATACACATTAAAAGATCCTTATTATAAGATATGTGAAGAATACTTGGATTCTGTTTTGAAATTATTCGGTGCGCCTAAAGGCAAAAATTTCCATCTTGTGTTCTTCGGCGGAGTTTTAGGCTCGCTTTTCTCTCTCCTACAATTTATAACTACCCCATTCGTGGGTACTTTATCAGATATCTACGGGCGTAAGCCTTTAATGCTATTCTCCTTATTCGGTATTGGAATAGCTTATTTACTATGGATGTTTTCATACAGTTTTTCAGTATTCATTATTTCACGAATTCTTGGTGGAATAACTAAATCGAACATTAGTATAGGCATTTCTATTGTAGCTGATATAACTCCTGTTGAAAAGCGCAGTAGAGGGATGGCTGCGGTTGGAATCGCCTTTTCGCTTGGTTTCATATTCGGTCCGATTATTGGTGTCGTATTTTCGCGAATGTCAACAGCTTCATTTGGCACTTTTCAATATCCGGCAATGTTCGCGCTTACCCTAACGATTATAAATATTATTTTTGTTTATTTTTTCTTAGAAGAAAGTTTACCAATCACTGAACGTGCGAAATCATTCGGTCATGGATTAAAAAGCGGATTTTACCTTTCAAATCCGTATTCGCTACTGCGATTTGACGCAGTAGTAAGATATACGAAAGAGGAACTCAGTTCAATGCGGTTATTAGGCTGTATATACGTTTGTTTTATGATAATTTTCTCAGGAATGGAGTATGCGCTATCTTTCCTTGTACATGATCGATTATCATTTACTCGTGGAGATCAAGGCAAAATGTATTGTGTAGTTGGTATCATAATGATTGTATTACAAGGAGGATTCGTACGTAGACTGAAGAGTGGATATGAAAAAATGCTTGGTTTAAGCGGGATTATACTCTTAATCCCTTCTGCGGTTTGTTTCGCGTTTTTAAACAGTTCAACTACACTGTATATAGGGATTTTAATGTATTCGTATGCAAGTGCGACTGTTGTCACTGCATTAACTACTCTAGCTTCACTGACTGGTACTGAAAATGAGAAGGGAAAGATTTTAGGTATCATGCGAGCCATTGGAGCTTTTGCTAGAGGTCTAGGTCCGTTTATAGTTTGTTCCTTGTATTGGAGTATTGGATCTTATAATTGTTATCTGATCGGGGCTGTACTATTGAGTATTCCTTTATTCTTATTGTATATTTATCGTCAGCCAAAACTTAAAAAAAAATGAGTTATTATGTTTTCGTTTAGCTTGTGATTTGACTTTCTGGATAAATTTGAGAATTTGTTTGTAATTGAAAAATACATCATTTTAGTTTAATAATTACCTGTGATATTATAGATATTAGTGAAACTTTGTATGTACCAGGGAGGCAGGGACTGTCCTGACTTGTACAGGATTTGTACACAATGCATACTTGCCAAGGCTTCCGCGATTCCTGTTTATCCCGGGGTTACAAAACTTGGAAATCCAGTGAATTTTCGAAAATTCCGGGAAATTATTATAAGGGTTAGTAAGCATGAAAATAGAACCTCGAAATATGGCAGTAACGCTGTTACTATTTAGATTGTAGTTTAAAATTCATCTTGTCCAAATCAATAATTATCGAAAATCGACTGATACGTACTTACTGAAAACTCGTACTCTTATTGCTCATTTTCTATTTTCATATCCCTAGAGTTATCATTAGAAAATGGCTACAGACACTCCGAAATACTATCTGAATGCTCCTTACCAAGATATAACAATATCCCTGAAATCAGCTGATATTTCAACAGATGTGATTAATCTTGTTATAACTATAAAACCCTGTTGGAAAGGGAAAAGCTTGAAAACAAAATTATTTACAGATGGAATATCTAATAAACTAATTGGCTGTTATCATGGAGATAAAATATCCGCTGGAAATTGCGTAATAGTCAGAATTAACGGTTTTGGTACAGACAAAATTATTGATCGTGATAATGAGATTAAAACATTCAATATTTTATCTTCCATAAAATGTTTGAATTCTTCTAAGTTACTTACTGTGTTTGTGAATGGATTATGTTATGAGTATCTTGATGGTGACGTATTAGATGAGAATAATGTTCGTGACCCGCATATTGCCAAATTGATCGCTAAACAAATGGCGAACATGCACAATCTATGTAAAAGAATTCCTACTCCAATTACAGCTGAATATGGTATAAATATCGCGAAATTTCTCGCGAATATGCCGAAAGGGTTCGCAGACAGCTACAAGCAGAAATTATTCGAGAAATTCCCGAAAATTTCAGTTTTAGAAAGCGAAATAAACATAATAACGTCTGCTATAGAGAAATTGAATCTTCCATTAGTATTATGTCATAACGATTTATTATTAGCAAATATTTTGTATGACAAATATACCGATTCGATAAAATTCATTGATTTTGAATATTCAGCATTTAACTACAACTGTTATGATATCGGTAATCATTTCGCGGAATATGCCGGTATTAACGAGGTAGATTATTCGCGTTATCCAGATAAAGAGTATCAACTTGAATGGCTAAGAAATTACCTTGAACAAGTGTACTTTTTACAAAGCAAAGATCCAAAAACTATTACAGATGCGGAATTACAAACACTTTATATTGGAGTGAATTTATCATCGTTAGCTGCACATTTATACTGGACTCTATGGAGTATTTATCAAGCGTCGAATTCCACGATTGATTTTGATTTTTTGGCTTATGGTAAGTTACGTATTGATGAGTATATGTCAAAGAAAAACTTGTCCCTAGTTTTATTACAAACAGTTGATAAACATGAAAATTATTGAGAATATTTTTCATTATGAATTGTTCCCGTAGTTATTATAACTTGTTTATTATAAATCATTGCTATACTAAATTCTCGGTTTATTCTTCTACAGTGTAACCAAGTCAACCGGGGTGCTAGGGATGCCGAAATATGCTACACAGTTTGTGGAAATTCATTTGTATGTGACAAGGAATTCGCTTTATATAATTCACTCCTTTTCCAGATTCCAGAAGTTCCCCGTTTGTAGAGGTTTCATTGTATTTCCCTCTTGCATAATTGTCTTAATCATATCTTAGCTAAAATGCATTCCAGTCGCATTCCAATAATCCATAACTTTGGAATTGTATCAAAGAAAATAGCAGATACCCTCATAGAAGAATTTGAAGAAAAAGAAGATACATACAGAATACCATCACCTTCACCAAATATGCCATCTTCTCCAAGACTCAAAGGAACACCCACGAACCCTTTCCAACATACACCCATTAAACGTGACAAATATGTCGAGTTAATCCCATCCAAATTCATCCAAGATTATAATAAATCCTTAGATGAAATTGAGAAAACTCCTTCAAAACATAACCTTCATCGTAAGCTAGAAGATGCACTACGAATAACTGAACGTAAATTAAATACCAATCATTATACAGAAAATACACAAATAGGAGAACATTGGAAAGATCTACTATTCATGTATCAGTGTCAAGGACCGTTACAGATACGTTCACTCGCGGCATTATTAAACTCACTTACGTCACAGCCCCTTTTGAATTCTCCACACCATCTTTTCACAGTTTTACACATGACCCCTTTGGAACTTAGAGATCTTTTATCTCCTATAGAAAAAGACGTGACGTCAAGATTTGACTCGCCTAATAATTTTAAACAATCTAATAATCTTTTGAAAACAATATACTTGAGTCAAATATTACAAACTGGATATAGCAGATTATATTTACACTATATTTTGGGTCGATTAGAGAATTACGAAAACCTAGCTCTTGTTATTACAGTTTTACAGAGCAGTTTAACAAGCGAACTTTTGACCTTATCAGAATCTTCACATTTCGTATGGTTATGTATAAAACACGCTATATCAGTGCTATCTTACTTATCAATCAATATTGACATTGATAGCACGATTGACCCTCTTGCTGCGAATCATGATCCACCTATATTTTCCCTTAATATGTCCTTAGATGAGAAATCAATTGGAGATAGTGCTAAAACAGATTCTATTGATTCAAGCGATCAGCTAAGCCCTGAGATATTCCATACACTTGATATCTGGCATAAAATCGCATTCTGTCATTCACAAAACCTAAAAAATTGTATTCTACGATTCATAAAGTGTTACATTTCGAATCAACAATCACAGAGTATATTCGAGTTTACATTTATGCTAGATATCCTATCTCTAATGGCGCTGAATAATAGTCAAATCGCTGAAATATTATTTCTACTACCAATTCTACATGCGTATTCCACCAATACTGATCGAACATTCAAGACAGAGCAAGAGTTCATTATAAACTGGAGTTCGTATAGCGAAATGTTGGATAAAATTGTCGGCTTTTACAATGAAAATTTATTCACTTTTCAATGGGAAATTGAGTATATTTGTTATTACATACATTCTATGACGAAATTATGTTTACAGACAAAGATAAGCTATATCCGAAGATTATGTCTAACTGGAAAAATATCAAATATTAAGTCGAACTACCATTTTCAGTTAGGTCTAATCGATCTATCAAGTTATAGAGATGATGCAAGCATTGATATCAGCACGAAAATACGTTATCTTGCAGTGAAAGGCATAAAAGATTTACTCACAAGTTATAACAACCAAATTTCAACAGAACTGGCTCCATTAGGTATCCGTGAAATCACTCTACACATCTGTAGACATTGCCTTGAAAGTGAAAATTGCCAATCGATTAATTTCCTATTAAATCACTATAGACCATGTACTAGTATACTTCTAACTTCGTCAAAAGAATTTCTACAAACTACTTTGATGATTATTCATAATAGTTTCATGAAATTATCAAATTCTGTTACAAACCCATCTAAATCAATGACGTCATCATTAAGTAGTATGTCAAAATCTTCCAAACGGTTCGATAAAAATCTGCTCTCTTTTCATAGTTTGCCAAAAACTCCTTCGAAAGAGACGAAAAACAAAATACATATAGAAGCAATTAGAAATAATCCGCATTCAAATACAAGTAGTGTCCGTAATGAGTTGAAAATGCGAAATATTTCATATGAAGTTTGGAAGAAAAAATGCGAGCAAAACTCTGAAAACTTGGATGATTGAACTGTGACGTCATCATAAATGCTACCCAGTCACTTTATAAACAGCTGTTCCTCTTGATTCAATTTTCGTATTCTATGCGATTAGTAACTTGTATTGTTGTTCTTATATTATATGTTAACCATTTTTACTGAATCACTCTTAATACTTATGTATTCCATTCTGATTGGGTTCCATACATACCAACGCCTTATAATAATTTCCCGTTAATCTCTTTTAAGTCCAGGGATTTTTAAAAAAATTCGCTGGATTTTCTATCCATAAATAGGAATTTCAGGAAATATTTTTGGAAAAAAAGGCAATTTTTAAATATTTACCTGGATTATCAAATTCCTCCCCCGAATTTCTTGTAATATCCTAGAATGGAATTCCTAGTGTGGTTGTGTGGCGTTTTGAAAGGTAAGTTATACCTCAGTTTTTATTGATTTCTTGTTGGTATTTGACTATTCCTCTTAGTGAGGAGGGAGAAATTTCGGGGCTTAATATTCGAAGTACATAATCATATAATTTCCATTTTGACAACTGCACTGAGAATGTTAAAATATACGTATCTTCTTTAAAAATTTTGTTAATTTAGCTCTAATTATCATGAAGAAGCATAAAATTGAGGTAATTAAAAAACTTAGAAAAGACATAGAATATAAAGTCAGTGTAGAGAAGAAAGCTTTCGAAATGATAGTAGAATTAGTTGGGGAAGATTTCATAACGGAATCGAGATTAATACAAAGTATACCTCTTCTAAATCCGGGAAATTATTCCGATATTATTGAAGAGAGATTTTCGATGAAACTTTGTGGGTATATTCTATGTAAAAATAAATTGATAAATATTCCCAAACACAGATACCATGTCAGTGTAAAAACGAAACAAGTTTATGATTTGAGTGAACGAAAAATGTTTTGTTGTGACCAGTGTTATAAAGCTTCTGAATTTTTCGCGTGTCAACTTAGTAACGAGCCTTTATGGGAGCGAAATGATATTACTAAAACTGGGATTAAATTCCTTAAAATCGATAGTGGAGTCGAGGATGATAGAATTTCTAATGAAAATACAGATAGTGAAGTTCGTGAAAAACTCGTTGAAATATCAGTGAATAATACGGCCGTTAAACAATCGCGAAAAGATTTTTCAAAACTTTTCGACACACCAGAGATTCAAGTTTCGCCTGTTTCCCAAATCCCCCCATTAGAAGAATGTTGTAAAGTAGTCAGTACTTGGCTTACGAATCGAACACTCGACTTTCTAACCAAAAACATAGATATTCGCGATTTTTTCGATGGCATACCCATCTTCCCTAAACTCACTGACCAACTCAAGGAACATCTATCGCTAAAATCGTATAAATATAATTCAGATAGCGACGATATATTGAGTGACGATTCTCTATCAGATGACGAAGAATTTGCACCTGGAAATTACCTATCTAACTCTACTATTGAAAAGATGCAAGCTATATATGTTAAACACACGAAATCTAACACTACCCCAAAAGGAAAATTGCCTGCAATGAATTCCCTAGTGACCAAATCCGTTCCTGAAATTGAAGAAAAAGAATCCAATAAAAGTGACGTCATATTACCAACAGTTGATACTTATTCACAGAATCATGTCCGAACTAGAATTGTATTAGAAAAACTTGACAAAGCAGTTCCTATTATCACGAAGAGGCTACGGATAATGCCTGGCGAATTCTGGAACGACTTAACCTGCTTAGTTAAAACCTTCCGTCTAACTCAATACAATATATCTCTTAAACCAAATCAATGGGTTTATACTCTGATTATTTTAATATATTTCCTGTCACTTGTCAATTCAAAAGTTAAAATTTGCCTAGAAGATGAACAGAATTTGACAGAATTCAATATCCCACTAATCGAACAAGATGAAGACCCAACTTTATTGAAAACTATTGTTGTAATTCATCCATAGAATTTGTATTCACACTAACATTTGCATTTCCCTAATAAAACAATAGATTTTAGATGAGTATATCTCACATGTTTATTTCTTTATTGGAAAAAAGTGCTCATGGTTTCTGCAGGTTCAGATTATTACTTATCAATATTTGAATTTTACCTAATCAACTCTACTTTTATTTGTTACCCGATATCCCCATAGCTTATTTCTAAATACGAAATGGCAAGTGATACATTACTTAATAATATAAACCCAGCTAAATCTATAGGATTTACAGTTGAAAGTGGTCAGATGATATAGCGAATCATTCAAGTACTGGTACATATAATGTTATAGAAATGATGTACTATATGATATATGTTGTCACATGAGGGCAAATTCCTATAGATTTTCTATATAGACATCTGCATTGCTTGTAAATATTCAAATATTAATGAGGCATTATTTTCAATAGTGTCTGCAAGGGAAATGTTTTCACGAGTTGTCTGTAAGACTTTTATACCAGTTGTAAAGCTCACTGATTTGATTAGGAAATAGAAGGCCTTATATGGAGATATATTTTATTCATACGTCTTCGAGCTGATTTCTTATATAAAAGAGAGCTAATTTTAACTTTTCATGTATCATACATTCGTTTCTAGTTACTTTCGCAATATTTCTAACGAACACTTTACTAACCTTTTATAGTAGAATGCATAAACATTAAAAATTAGAAATTTGTACTACTACCAGATGTGCAATGAATTTTTGCTATAGAATTGCTTTTTCAAAATAATTTTATTATTGAAAGTTTAGCATAGACTGTACGGCAGCATATAGTGAATTCTTTGAGCTGAAAATATATATCCAAGTTGCGACAGTTAATTATTTAATTAATTATCTTGAATAGGAATATATGGATATCATATTTTATCTTGTAATTTTAGAATTCTTCCTTGATATATTGTTGTAATAATCCTAGTTATTTAAAAGTATCATGAGATGGATATCTTTAATTTACATACTATTACTTTCATAGACACTACTTTTTCATAATTCTTACAGACTAAATATAATTATTTCCAAAGTATGATTTGTATAAGTAATAAGATTAGTGCAAATACTTTTATTATTCGTAAAATGTATCCGGTGAGTTACATACGTAGCAAACGTGCTGAATATAAACAAATTCATGTTGACATTCATAAAGAAGAGTATAAATAGGTTTTTAATACATGTAAAATTAAAATTAATATATTAACTCAACATGATTCCAGAAGATATTTTATTTCCCTTCGATTCATATTCTAAGCGAAAGATGTCAAACATGATGCAGAATCCATCCGGAAAAGAGGACTGGAGATGCGCCTTGGATTGGTTCATAGAGATTGGAGTAATTCCAACTTCTCATCCATTCTATAACTTTGAATGTGAAGTACTACAATTTGCACAAGTAATATCAGATGGTGTTCTGCTATGCGAGCTAATCAATTTACTTGTTCCCCACACAATACATGACATTACATATAATACATGCACTAATAATGCTTGTATTAATAATGTTTCAGCGTTTCTTGAGGCAATCAGTGAACATTTTGATATTAATGAAGAAGAAGCTTTTGATCCTCATGACCTCATCGATTTTGAGGATTTCGGGCTTTTCTTGAAGGTAAGTTTCAAACACAAATAAACTAACTAGCTAACGGATAAACAAACAAACAAACAGACAAAATATTATAAATTTACTCTGTAGACAATGTCAAAGATTTCTCACCACAAACTCGCCATTGCTAAAGGAGCTCAGCCATTTGACTTAGAGAGTGACAGGCCACATCAAGATACAAACACAAACGGGGAAGAACCAGAAGACATATACACTAACCTCCAACAAGTCGGTAACTATCGTGATCATTCGTTTATCGAGCTTGATAACGATAAGCTAAGCTGGGATAACTCTGGTGTATATCAAAACCAGCCTAGGATAAACGAATTAAAAGATTCTGGGAAAAGACGTCCTGTTTCTGCTTCAGCATCAACCGCAAGCAGTAACTCAACACTTTCTAATGTTAGCTCATTACACGATTCATTTTTTGACTCAAACCTAAGTTCTCTCTCATCAAATATCCCTTCTCTTCCCAGTGAAGTTAGTCCTATTATTCCTTCTCAATATAAAGGCAATCGCCAATACAAGGAAGCAGTTGCTTACGAACCAATATACGCGTATGTTGAGGAAGATCCTTATGGAGATGAGGAAATATACTCACGATTGATGGATTATCAGAAAAAAGTTGATATTACTCCGAAGCCGAATGGTGAGTTGTTATTCAACTAGAAATCTATAATAATATACCTCGTTAATATGAATTTCCGGAAAGACAACACAAATTTACACAAAATCAGGTTCTTACAATGGTTATTCAATCAGTCTTACTCTGGATAAAGCGGACCTACGTATTTTAAACATTCGTTGGTGTTCGTATTAACGAGGTTCGCACCTAGAAATTTTCGCATGAATATATTGATTGGGTTAAATACTTATGTACAATGTGTTTATGGAATAATTATTTAATAATATTTTGTTTTCTAATACGTAGGTGGAAAGCTTCATCACATTCTAGATGAGCTTTGTAACACAGAGCAGAATTACCTAAACACACTAGAGATAATTAACAAGAACTTTCGTATTACCTTAGAACAATACCTTGATAGAGAAGTTATAAAGACGATATTTATGAATGTACAGCATTTAGTGCCATTCCATACAAAACTATTGTCAAGTTTGAAGGGACTCTTAGCACAGAAGAAATATGAAGTTTCTCAATGCTTCTCACTCTACATGGATAAATTCGCTCTATACTGTGAATACGCTAGTCATGTAAGTTTAGTCGAATTTATTCAAACTTTTCACAAAACTGCATCAAAGTAACATATTTTAATCGCGTATATCGAAGTAATTATCGCGGTCTCTAGAGCTTGGTTATGATAGGAGTTGACTGTACTCTAATTATATTTTCCTTCTAGGTCCCAGATGCTATCGTCAAAGTAAAGGAATTAAACGAAAATCCCCAAATATGCAAAATAATGCAAGGATGTCAAGATTCATCAAAACAGAAATTCCCATTAAAAGATCTACTCACAATGCCAATACAACGTGTACTGAAATACCCATTATTAATAAAAGAGCTCATTAAGAATAGCCCAGATGAAGAAGCTAAACTCTTACAGAAAACACTTCTCAATATGGAAGATATTGCTAAACATATAAATTGCTCTAAGAATGATTATGAAAAACTCAAATTCGTTACAGAACTATACGAGAGTATTGAGTTTCTCCCACAGATAAAAGCTAATGTAGGACAGCTCTTGATTGATGGAGAAATGAAGGTAAAAATTGATCTTGTATTGTAAATATTCACCAAGTCAACTCCGCTTATATCGAAGTGATTATTGTGGTTCTTTGAACTACGATATAACGGAAGTTGACAGTATTATAATTACTTGCTAAAATACAAGGAATTCCGATGAATCTTTTCTCGTATTCTTATAGGTCAAATGTGGTTCAATAGTTAGCGACACTAAAATAGTCCCAGAGAAACGAGCAGTATTTCTATTCCAGAGAGCAATATTAGTTTGTGAGAAGAAAAAGCGAGCCAAATCAAACATGAAATATATATTCAAAGAAATTCTCTACCTGAATGAATATAAGACAGAAGCATTGTACAGTGATATGCCACGTACTCGATCTGATGAACAGTACCAGTCTGGATTAATTTGTCTACCATTACATTCTACACAAAATAAAAACACAGTACAATTTTATGCAAGGTAAGCTGTATTTCTCAAGTTGTCGTGAGATTTTGGTATGCCAAAATTCAGGCCACAATTCTCTTATAAATCCATAACACATAGTCAACTTAGACAGGTTAATGGGTCACGTGACCAGAAATAGAGCCGTTATTCATTTGTTTTCATCCCTTATAGGACACCACTGCTTGCGAACAACTGGAACGTAGCACTGTTAAAAGGACAACGTTTCCTAAACCCAAAAGATGGTACAGACAATGGCCATCAATTCCAGGTATTCTCCACCAACCAAACAACACGCTGTACTGTCTGTGATAAAATATTATGGGGCTTATATGACCAGGGATATAATTGTCCGTTATGTCAAGAATTATGTCATAGACTCTGTATTGCAAATGCCCAGAAATGTACAATCGGCAAAAGTCGTGCGCACACGTTCGATGTACCTCTGGATACATCTCATAAGCCAACTATTATGAAACGTAACCCAACGAAGGCTGTTTACACATCAAATAATACTACCCCGAATACGAGCAATAAACTAGTATATATTGCATTATGTGATTATAATGCTGATCCACATCCTGGTGGTTCCGCTCCTATTCTTGTCTTCATGAAAGATGACGAAATTTCAATTGTTTCATCTACAGACCGTGATTGGTGGGAAGGGAAGAATACCCGTACAAAACAAATGGGTCTGTTTCCAGCTAGAATGGTGGGGATAAAGCCAGCTACCATGAGCTATATGGATGTACAAATCGGGCAATTTCAACCTCCAAATAAACAACATCATGAACTGCCGCGTAGAGAAAGTATGGAAGATTTTCACCATAAACTGAACACTGCGAATTTAGTCGAACAGCCATGGTATGTAGGCAAAATGTCACGTCATGAAGCTGAGCTAATATTAGATCAATGTGAAAACGGTGTATTTCTAATGCGAGAGAGTGACCAAAGACCTGGAGAATACGCAATAGCTGTTCGTTATGAAGAGGCTCCAAAACACATTAGAATATTACACAACCCAAAAACGCGGAAATTCTTCATGGTAGAAGGTCAACCTTTTTCAACTCTCGTGCCTTTAGTAGAATACTACCAAGCACATAGTTTAAATGTCTGTTTCCAAGGGATTCACACTAGCCTACAGAAACCGTATTGGGCGTACACAAATGCACGCTCCCAACGCAATCTTAACATTTCACAGAAAGCATCATCAGTCACACAACTCATCCCCAATCAATCTATTAGACCGGCACACAAGCTGTCCGCTGGCTCAAACAGACCTCCACCCCCTCCAAAGATCCGTATGAAGCCACCCTCTGTAGTTTATTGCCAGGCCTTATACGATTTTGAGGCAAACGAGAGTTCTGAGCTATCGTTTAGGAACGGACAGAATATCAAAATAATCAATAAAGAAACCGCACACATAGGATGGTGGCTAGGCGAAAGTGATGGCCGTATCGGTCTATTCCCTGCAAATTACGTTCGTCTAAATGAGTTCTCTGTGTAAATATATTGCCTCATCCTTCACCCGATATTTTGGCCTTTTACGGATGCTTTTAATAATTCTCCTTATCAATGTTTGTATATTGTCGCTATATTTTTATTTATTAGTTTTTAAACAGATTTGTTAAGATTTATGTACATTTTGTTAATCCTTGAATTGTTTATAACGTACTTCAATACATGTACATTCTCTTTAGTTATTATGAAGTTTTGAGCTGGGCATTTAGTTGAGTATATATGTGGTAGTTATAATTACTTTCTTGGGAATACCTTAAGGTATACAGTGGAGTCTCCCAAAACGGACACTCCGAAAAGGTGACAACACCTCTACAAACGGACAAGCTCGTGGAACGAAATAAGTTAATAATACATGTAAATAATACTTAACCTCTGAGAAGCGGACATCTCACCTACAAAGGACAAAATTTAATCCTCAACGTGTCCGTTATTGGGAGACTCCACTGTAATTATGAGAAATATTTATTTTTAGAGGAGGCATAGCAAAGCATTTTTGGGCTGTATGGCGAACTCTATTAATCCTATTTATTTTAAGACTACTTTTACTAAGATAGCGAGCAAAAAATCGAAATTACAATCTGTGCCGACAGCAGATTATGTTTATTGTATTTACTGATAGCGTCACTTTAAATATATCAATTGGTATAATATTCTGTCAGCACAGATTGCAATTTTAGATATTTTGCCAAGAGAAGCGGTCTTGAAGTATATTTGCTTTGAACAACTTACACAAAAGTAACTATACAGTTGAAATCGTTTTTTTCCTCTTTTCTCAAAAACTGATTTCGACTGTATTACCTAATAAATTCCAATTTATAATAGAAATGGCTGAAGAAATCCTCCTAACAGAATGTCCTATCCTTAATCTCCCTCTTGACATACTCCTGTCTATATGCGAATATTTAGAAGATAGGGATATTCTAAAATTAGGTAGAACATGCTACACATTCTATGAAATTACACAAAACAATTTCGTATGGCGTGTTTTGAGCTTACAGCGTTGGGGCTTTTGTAATATTCAATCTACTCCCAGTTGTAATTTTAGATGGAAATCTTACTATTCGAAACGTAGAACTGTTGAAGTGAAAATGGATGGCGGTAGATCTGGTAATTTCCAAGTTAAAACACTACGCGGGCATGACGAACTCATCACAGGTTCTTTATATGTTAAATTGGGTGCTAACGCGGAAATTGATGAATTTAAACTGTCAAATGTTGTTTCCGCAGCTGACGACGGTACAGTTCGACTATGGGATGTTGATAGCAAGAAATGTATTAGTTTGTGTAAAATAGATTCTCCGGTAAAATGTATTGTAAATTCACCAGATATGAGTGAAATAATCGCTGGAGATGAAATGGGTAGAATTACACGATTGAAATTACCATCATTAGAAATTGTTAAAGGCCATGAAACGAATAGTCCCATATTTTCCCTACAATATATTAAGAGTTGTGTGAAAGGAAATTGCGATTTATTCCTTTCAGCGCATAAAGATGGATCAGTTTTGTTTTGGAAAGATTTTGAGAATAATGACACTGTAGATCCTTACCGTACGGTACACACGGGAGGTTATTATCCAGATGGTGGTAAAGATCAGTTGAAAATTCTAGTAAACGCGAATCAGACGAAAGTAGTTATTTTCGCAAGTGATAAAGATGATCTTGATGTGTTAGATTTCGCGAAAACCTCTACAGAGTGTACAGAAGCAGAATGCTTAATAACGAGACTACTATTGGCGGATCATGTACTTGATGGTGGATGGATAAAAGTATCGAAAACACCATTATTTATTTGCCTTTCATTCGGACAAATTTCCCTATTTGAAATTGATAACAGCAAAAATATGCTAGGTCAATGGATACACCCTATCGACAAATATTCATTTCATAATTTCAGTTGTCTATCAATGTGTCCTGGTCATGATTTTATCGTTGGTGGTCGCGACGGTGAAGTACAACAGTACACAATAAATTCGAAAAATAAAATCGAGCTAATCAAACAATTTCACGATCATAAAGGCTATGTAAACGCGGTTTTCGCCACCAGTTATCGTGTTATGTCATGCTCAGATGATTTTTCTATTCGTGTATACGTTTGGAAGAAAGAAGGAGGTCGTAAGGTGTTAGAAAGTAGATATACATTGTTGGGAGGGTCACTCGCACTCAATCCTTTTCCTAGACTAACCCATGTCGTACATGATCAAGTTAGTTGTGTAGGAACTAATGGGAAATTATTGAAGGTATATGTTTTCCAAGATTGAAGAGTTATTATTTGTTGCATGTGATATACATATATCATTAACGAGTGCTTTTATATTTCTATGGAATGCTACTCTTTTGATGCATTTATCTAATTACAGTTAACTCTGTTTACAGTGTCACACCGGGACAATTGACCTGGTGGCTCTATTTAATGCATAAAAGAATCGCTTCATTATTCAATTAGATTTCACTACTTTTATCCACGTTCGGTTTATTATTGTTTAAATTACGTAGATACTATTTTCCTTACATCTGTAATTATTCTAGAAAATATTAGTCAATTCCTGTTATATCGAACACAGATATATCGAAAAACCCGCTTTTTATAGAAGTCTGAAATTGTACAAATATGGTCCCAATTCGTCAAAAATTCATCGGTATATTTTATCGAACTCCGCTTGTATCTTGGCGGCCCCTTGGCCTTGAGCTTTGATACGACGGGGGTTGGCTGTAATTATAATAGCACAAAAAAATCATTTTATTTGCACTCTAGATCCTTACAACCAATAAAATGCTACGCTAATGAGAACGAATTGATGTCTGTATTTTGGATGAATAATATTAGGCTACTGTCCTTACAATGTCGAAGTTTAAGCCAATTTTCTAAATCAAGAGACCTTGATCCATACGAGATATTAGGCATTAAGTTATCAGCTACACAAGATGAAATCAAAAAGGCTTATCATAATTTATCATTTAAATATCATCCAGATAGAAATCAAGGAAGTAAAGAATCACATGCGAAATTCACCAAACTAACGAGGGCTTACAAAATGTTAAGTGATATTGATGAGCGACGGCGATTTGATAAAAGCAATTCAATGGCGAATGAGTTTTCCAGAGGATTTACTCCACATATCCGTCGGTCAAATATTTCGCGAGTTTATGTACATAGCTCGCGGAAAATATACAATTTTGAGGAATACACTAAGAATCATTATCCAGGCTCGTATTATGCTAATAAAAAGCGCGATACGATATTATCATCACCTACACATTCATATGAAAAAGGCAAACAAGCTAGGATTATATGGAACACAACACTAGCTCTATGGGGTACTACTCTGTTAGCGGCAATATTGTATTCTGTAAAATATGCTGATAAATTGAATTAATACACTGTATCGTTATTTATTAAATTTGGTTTAATTCAATAATTCAATACTAATATGTGTAATTTCTGTGTGCACACAATTTTCTACAGACCCTTATGGTCTATGTCCACGGACGACAGCAGGGGTCCACATGTTCTCAAAGTTGTTTTGCAGTCTATGGGAGGGGTCATAGGGTTCAAATTGGTGCTATCAACAAAGTTGGGAACCTCTGGTCTATAAGATCACCCCTGAATTACCGAAGCAGCTTTACTAATTTTCTATATGCACGAACCATTTACATTTTGAAATGAACAGATTTGCTGAAAAAATTGAAATTTTTGGAGTTCAAAAAAGTGGAAAATATGTAAAACATAGCGCTAAAGATAAATATTCCGATTCATTACGAGTGTAACATGTAAGTAATTGAGTACATTCAAGAACAAAATATTATAATACTCAATAAATTCTCATCTCTTGCATATTTTGTACATCTGCACATAAATACATACTTTTTATGATATTCAAACCATTACCAATCAAACAGGCCTTTATCTGGGTTCGCCCCTCGCCCCCATGGCGCCAAACCTATTTGTTGTATATGATTTAAACTTAACTACGATTTCTATGTTACTTTTTGCACACAAGCCATAAGACCCTCATTTCATAATCACATTATTCATATGAAAATACAACGTAATTTGATGGTTAAAACCTTACAGATAGAAGCCCAGGTGTAATTTCCTATTAAGAATCTCATTAGAAATGATCGCAATCTGTCCAAAGTGATTTCCTATGTAATTATGGCTTTTTTGGCAGTTCATTCAACTAATATATTTTGTATAAATTAAATAATAGGCTATCTTCTCTATAAACTTCGCGAAAGTATAAATATATATAAACGACTCACATACCTGTGAAATTTGGCATGAATCCCAAGCAACTCGATTTGACGCTTCTGGATTCATTCGTTAAATGCACAATGTGTAATTCAAACTATAAGCAACCGAAATTTCTCACTTGTTTACATACATTTTGCGGTTCCTGCATAAAACCTGATTCCAAACATGAATACACATGTCCGCTTTGTAAATCAGTTACAGGAATTCCAAAAGAGGGAATAGACAAACTTCCCACGAATGAATTATCAGATATTCTCTCAAAATTATCTACAATTAAAGACTCCGCAATTTTACAAAACCCAAAATCTCCTCTCAAAAATAATGAGAATGTAACAGGTCCCCCAAATCACGCTCCTCCTCTCCCTCCCCCTCTCTGTCAAGACTGTCTCCTGGATGAACCTGATATAGCAACACAGTATTGTACTCAGTGTAACTTTGTTATGTGTAAGATTGATGCAAAAGCTCACAAGAGACATTGTAGTTCTCATAAACTTATTTCTACTCAAGAGGTAAGAATTTTGTCTCCCATAATTGTTGAGTTTTTAACAAAGTTCGCAGATCGTGGCAGACCCCCTTCGTAGGGACGATTATTTTTGTATGTACTGTCTGTTTTGCCTATCTTTCATACTAAAATTATTAAATTTTGGAAAATATTTTTTCAATATTCGGCCCCTCCTCGGTTAGAAAATACATAGAAATTATTCATCTCATCTTCTCTACAGATAATCACTATGGATCTTCCATCTCTCCTTTCTCTCAGCTCAACACCATCATGTTCCTACCATCCCACAGAATTAGCTACCAGCTATTGTAACTCATGTCAAACAGTGTTATGTGAAGCTTGTGTACCGCCCCATCAGAGATGTGAGAGTATTCGCAATATAAGCGAGGCACTAGGAGAAGCACATAATACACTATCTTCTTTTCAAAAACAAGCCAAACTACAGTCAGAAGATTTAGCAAGGATTTTAGAATGTTTACCAGAAAAAATACAAAACATTGAAAACGTGAGAAACACGAAAAAGTTCCATATAGAAAGCATGTTTGATGGTTTAGTTCAAATTCTCGAAAAACGCAAGCAAATTTTAGTTGAGAAAATAGATTCGTTTTATGAAGCAGAAATAGATAGATTGAATAAAGTTGAAATAGACTTACAGCTAAATGTCAATTCATTGAGCAATCTGTCTACAACATGTACATTACATTGTAACAGCCAATTAAGCTCATCCATTACATCATTATTGCCGTGTTTAGAAAATAGATTGAGACAAATCATAGAATTCGCGACACAAAATGGATCTTTGAGTGAAAATGAGCCTGAATTGGATGCAATTATTGACTCACATACATCGTATCTATTAGAAAATGTTGGTAGAATTGTGTTTAAGAAAATACCACAACCTGAGGTGACAATAACCGCAGCTTCACTCGGTTTAACTAAATTCAAACCTTGCTGCATGGCAGTATCGAAAGAGAATAATAACATCCTAGTGTATGATGGTTGTAATCGATCAGTGAGACGGCTAGATGCAAGAGGTGACTTAATAAAAACATTTAGTGTTCGTAGAGGCGCTGAGGAATTGCTTATAATAAATAGTATGGCAATTAGTAATTCATTTATATTTTTGTTAATACAGAATCAAAATACAGTGCGTGTGTTCAGCCCGAGTGGCCAACACTTCCAAGATCTTGGAGATGATGCTAGTAAAGATAGGAAGTTCAATTTTGGAGGTTTTGGCGGCTTAGCTACTTCGAAAGACGGCAATCTTTTTATAGCAGATTATCATAATCATAGGGTGCATTTATACAGCGATGATTTGTATTTTAAACAAATGATCGGAGCTCAATCGGAAGAAGTAGGGTCACTTAAATTCCCTGTTGATGTAGCAGTTAGTAACGATGGACAGCTTGTTATACTGCATATGGGGAATCCTTGTATTAATATTTATGATTTATATGGAAATTTTCTCGCGACTTTTGCTAGTTTTACTGAGGATCAGGAATTCATTTCACCGTTAAAAATTGTGGTTTCTAACTCAGGAGAGATATTGTTGAATAATACTGAAACAATTGCGCTTTTTACGAAAGATAAAGTGTGTTTAACGAAAATAATCCGCAATGGGAAAGACCAACCTTCAGATATAGTGTCACGTGATGACAATATTATAATGGTTTGTGACAAGCTAAATTCTATTATCCAAGTTTTCCAACTCAGCTCATTTCTTTAGATATTTCATTTGTATCACTTATTTACATGGACACTTAACTCCAACAGTTTCCCGCGTTAGTTTATATGTTTATTACTTTATATTTCAAATTTATTTATTAAAATTTTCTTTATTGTTGTTTGTTGTTTATTTCTGCATCCTTCCTGGATTTCACATCAAATATTGTACATCCAGGAAATTTGTAAAAGAGGTTAGTATGTATGATTCAGTAATTTCCCGTTATATCTATCAAGCCCAGTTATATCGAACACGGATATATCTAAATCCCGCTTATATTAAAGTATGAAATTGTACAAATATGGCCAAAAACCGTCAAAGAAACATAAATTTCATCTGTCATATCGAACTCATCGGTCTCTTGAGCTTCAATACGACAAGAATTGACTGTATTATCATTTTATTATTTACGTTAGCTTTGTATTAATATAATGGAATTGGCAGCTTTGGCAATACTCCCAACTTGCCTCTTATTCACAATATGCTTTCCTTGTATTTGTTTCGCATTTATATATCTATACGGTATAAAAGCATTGATCATAAAGATAATAAACAAGGTAGGATATCTCCTGAACTTCCCACAAGTACAAATCCAAGAAAACCATTCCGCAGGATTCAACAAAGAATGTCCTATATGTCATACAGAGCCGATAGAACTTCCCATACAAACTAATTGTAACCACAAGTACTGTAGTGATTGTATTATAGGATGGTGGCGATCTAAAGGAACGAACAATCCTGCTTCATGTCCTTGTTGCCGAAGCGAAATATCATTTCTATTAACGTGCTATAGTCAAAATGGCTTAAATAGAGAAAATAGGATAATTTTATGCCAAATTCAAGATTATAACAGTAAATTCTCCCAAACGAATTATTTAGCCAATTGGACAAGATTCTATTCACAAGATTCCATAGCGATAGTAAGCTACATTTGGAATTCATTCAGCCTACTACCCCGTGACATTAAAATATCTGTATTAATGTACACACTTGTGTTAATTGCTTATGTAATTTCTCCAATTGATATTCTCCCTGAAGCTATTTTGGGGCCTATAGGTTTAATAGACGATGGAGCAGCAATAGTTATCTATCTGAGGCAGATTTTAATAAGATTTATTGGACATTTAGCTTCCCCACAAAGATTCCTAAATTAATTAAAACTATTTTATTGAGTTTGAGTTTAATTGCTAAGCTTTGTTGAGGTTACATTTTGACTTTTGTAGAATTTCTTATCAAATATTAATGTTACAATCTTTTAATAGTATGTGTTAATAATAGGGGATAAAAAGAGTATGGATACACTGTAATGAGACACACGACAAACACTTATAAATAATACTTAATAATATTCTTCTTCAACTGACGCTTGATTTTTCTTTCCATAACCTGAAGCAATCCTTTGCTCTGTTGATATAGACCGTTTCATTTCGTCTGCAATATACACGAAATATATATTCACCGAAATTGGAAGGCAACATATAACTCAATTCAGATTTGGGTATAAGAAATGCTTTATTGATGTCTGATTTGGAGAAAAAATACAGTTTATCAATCGGGTTTTTTTGTTTCATACCGAAATGGATCATTAATGATTCTATTTTCAAATCCTCTGGTAACAACGGTTTTTCCAACTCAATATTGAGTTGTGATTGGTATGAACATATTTCTTTGGTAATTTCTACGTCACTTTTCACCATTTTATTAACTAAATACATTTTCCCGATTAGAGGATACAATTCACGTTTCATTATCCTATTAATGATACTTTTCGCTTCATCTAAGTTTGGGTCAGGCGATAACATAATTGCGTGCAGAATCGAGTCGTTAACTAAACTAAACGCGATTGGATCCTTCGATGCCCCTGACAATGTCACAAACCTATTCGTATCAGCTGTTGGGATTTTCAAATAAGGATCTGCGAGTACGAACGCATCACATAACATAAGCTCTATACCTTTCACTGTTTTATGGAAATAAGCGTTGCGGGATAATTTCGCACGTGTAGCGTACATTTCATACACGTCATTAAGCGCTTTATCTCTCAAGCAAATCTGTAGTACTCCATCAACTTCAATCACTCTCATAAACTTCATCAAACGTGAAGAATCGAATGAATTCGGTACGCCAAGGTAATATGCATCTCTCTCGATATAGTCCCATTTATCTACGTCCATACCAGTTCCTTTATTCGCAACGATATCATAGAGAAATGATTTCTCTTTACCTCTACCTATATAAGGCCATTCGTTAGTTAAATCGCCACCAGGTTTATTTGAAATCATTTCCTTAACGAAGCTTATATCGTTCTCGTTTAAATGGTATTTATTGAATATTTCCATTAAATTATTTTCCCGTATGAGATAGTCAAGCATTTCTGTTGACATATTTTCGTGTTTCCAGCCTCTTTGATCTGTGAATGAAAGGAAATGTTCGTAGAGATGCGAGAAAAAACCATGTCCCAAATCATGACACAAACCAGCTATTTCGCAACATAGAATATCGAGTTCTGTTATGCCCAAACATGGTTGCTTTTGGGATATATTCATTAATAGTTGTCTTGTTAAATGACTCACGCCGATACTATGTTCAAATCTCGTATGAATTCCTCCCGGGAATACGAAATAAGTGGTGCCTAATTGTCGGATATATCGTAAGCGTTGAAATTGTGGGGTGTCCATAATCGCGACTAGTACAGGGTGTAATTCTATATGACCATGGATTGGATCAATTACAATGAGATTCCTACCATATTTACCAGTTGATGTATTTGATATTGTAGATTCCTGTGACGATTCATCTTGCTCAAATCTCGAAATACAACTCGGCTTTTTAGAGCCCTTTGTTGCTCCGAATTCAGATTGAATGCTCATCTTTATAATTAACATTATTTAGTATGTTTTTGTTGATATTTATAGGAAATCTAACCTTTGGAAGTGGTTTAAACCTGCCTAGCTAATTCTATGAAGTGTCCACACTTTCAATATTGATTAGTTAAAGGCCATCTATGCAAATTATAAAAGCTATTCAATTCATCATGCGATTGCCCAATCATACTATGTCCCATGTAAATTCTAAGTATTTTAATTATATAAACGCCTACAGCTACAGTGTAGTCCATTAGTTGGTAATATAAGTATTGAACTATAACCTGGATGTTATTTCCACCTCTAGGTAACCACTTAATAGACACGAGTTAGCCATAGTTAGAATCGGACGACGTGACTACCTAAGTGTAGGTTGTAAGTTCCACTATGTACTTACTAATTGGACATTGATGATCCCAGCAATAGTGTTTAGAATTTGGAACTTTAAACATCAAAGTGTTGTGTCGTTATATTTCCAACTAATTGAATATACCATTTGCATTTACATCATTAAAAACTTAGAAAATACCCTGCAGTCGTTGGTGGACCCCAGGTTGGCACGGCTACATTACCCCAATAATTATCAATAGCTACAACTTGTGTGAAAATTTCATTAGTGACAATATATAATCAAATAAATTCAATAGAGATAAGTTTATAAAATAACAGATAATATAGCCTGAGAAAGAGAGAGAAATCATAAAATATACAATGATAATAAATGCGATAGAGTCAATCAAAATCAGCCCTCTGGAACTGATATAATAAATGAAAATATCAATCAATTGTATTCTCCCTGAAGCTATTTTGGGGCCTATAGGTTTAATAGACGATGGAGCAGCAATAGTTATCTATCTGAGACAGATTTTAATAAGATTTATTGGACATTTAGCTTCCCCACAAAGATTCCTAAATTAATTAAAACTATTTTATTGAGTTTGAGTTTAATTGCTAAGCTTTGTTGAGGTTACATTTTGACTTTTGTAGAATTTCTTATCAAATATTAATGTTACAATCTTTTAATAGTATGTGTTATACACATAATAGGGGATAAAAAGAGTATGGATACACTGTAATGAGACACACGACAAACACTTATAAATAATACTTAATAATATTCTTCTTCAACTGACGCTTGATTTTTCTTTCCATAACCTGAAGCAATCCTTTGCTCTGTTGATATAGACCGTTTCATTTCGTCTGCAATATACACGAAATATATATTCACCGAAATTGGAAGGCAACATATAACTCAATTCAGATTTGGGTATAAGAAATGCTTTATTGATGTCTGATTTGGAGAAAAAATACAGTTTATCAATCGGGTTTTTTTGTTTCATACCGAAATGGATCATTAATGATTCTATTTTCAAATCCTCTGGTAACAACGGTTTTTCCAACTCATTGAGTTGTGATTGGTATGAACATATTTCTTTGGTAATTTCTACGTCACTTTTCACCATTTTCTCAACTAAATACATTTTCCCGATTAGAGGATACAATTCACGTTTCATTATCCTATTAATGATACTTTTCGCTTCATCTAAGTTTGGGTCAGGCGATAACATAATTGCGTGCAGAATCGAGTCGTTAACTAAACTAAACGCGGTTAAATCCTTCGATGCCTCTGACAATGTCACAAACCTATTCGTATCAGTTGGGAATTTCAAATAAGAATCTGCGATTATTAACGCATCACATAACATAAGCTCTATACCATTCACTGTTTTATGTAAATAAGCGCTACGGAATAATTTCGAACGTGTAGCGTACATTTCATACACGTTATTAAGCTCTTTATCTCTCAAGCAAATCTGTAGTACTCCATCAACTTCAATCACTCTCATAAACTTCATCAAACGTGAAGAATCGAATGTATTCGGTATGCCAAGGTAATATGCATCTCTCTCGATATAGTCCCATTTATCTACGTCCATACCAGTTAGTTTATTCGCAACGATATCATAGAGAAATGATTTCTCTTTATCTCGACCTATATAAGGCCATTCGTTAGTTGAATCGCCAAGAGGTTTATTTGAAATCATTTCCTTAACGAAGCTTATATCGTTCTCGTTTAAACCGTATTCATTGAATATTTCCATTAAATTATTTTCCTGTATGAGATAGTCAAGCATTTCTGTTGACATATTTTCGTGTTTCCAGCCTCTTTGATCTGCGAATGAAAGGAATTTTTCGTAGAAATGCGAGAAACAACCATGTCCCAAATCATGACACAAACCAGCTATTTCGCAACATAGAATATCGAGTTCTGTTATGCCCAAATATGGTTGTTTTTGGGATATATTCATTAATAGTTGTCTTGTTAAATGACTCACGCCGATACTATGTTCAAATCTCGTATGCATTGCTCCCGGGAATACGAAATAGGTGAGGCCTAATTGTCGGATATATCGTAAGCGTTGAAATTGTGGGGTGTCCATAATCGCGACTAGTACAGGGTGTAATTCTATATGACCATGGATTGGATCATTTACAATGAGATTCCTATCATATTTACCAGTTGATGTATTTGATATTGTAGATTCCTGTGACGATTCATCTTGCTCAAATCGCGAAATACAACTGCGCTTTTTAGAGCCCTTTGTTGCTCCGAGTTCAGATTGAATACTGTTCCTGCGTTTTCTAACTACACTCATCTTTATAATTATAGGAAATCTAACCTTTTGAAGTGGTTTAAATCTGCCTACTTGTTTGATTAAATGGCCCACACTTTCAATATTGATTATTCATTGGCCATCTATGCAATTTATCAAAGCTTTTCAATTATTCAACATGATTACATGGCGGAATTTACACTTCATGTAAATTCTAAGTATTTTAATTATATAAACGCATGCTGTATAGTCTATTGGTTGGCAATATGGTGATAAAATATACACGCGGAAGGTTTTAGTCGAAACATGATTTACACGAAGTGAAAAATTCGTTTTACTAGGAACGGATCTATCACATAAATAATTAAACATACATCTAACAGGCAAATATGTTGCACTCCAACAAATATAACTTCCTCCTACTTAACCAACTTCTTATTCCGATACAAAAGTATGGAACTAGCCTGGCTGTTATTTCCACCTCTAGGTAACCACTTAATAGACACAAGTTAGCCATAATTAGAATCGGACGACCTGACTACCTAAGTGTACGGAGTTAGTTCCACTGTGTACTTACTAATTGGACATTGATCATCCCAACATTAGCGTTTAGATTTTAGAACTTTAAACATCAAAGTGTTGTGTCGCTATATTTCCAACTAATTGAATATATCATTTGCATTTACATCATTAAAAAATCAGAAAAGATCCCAGGTGGCACCTACTACATTACCCCAATAATTATCAATACCTACAACTTCGGCCATGTAATATTAATTACTTGTTTCTCATCCGGAATTTCTTCAGAAACTGGGACGGCGGACGGTATTTTATTTGTATTTTTTATAGGCCAGTTAATATGTGAAATAAAATCATCCTATGATTATCTAATCACATTCTTTCTGGCTTAAAAATATTGAATTTTTAACTACACAGGTAGTAAAATGTGGATTGCACTGTGAGCAAAGAATTATGCATAAATTTGGAAAAAATACAAAATCTTTCCAGAAGGGGGATAAAATTTGGGACGGGGGAGGATGAGAAACAAGTAGATTATATTACATGGCCTTATGAGAAAATTTCATTAGTAGACAATATATAATCAAATAAATTCAATAGAGATAAGTTTATAAAATAACAGATAATATAGCCTGAGAAAGAGAGATAAATCATAAAATATACAATGATAATAAATGCGATAGAGTCAATCAAGAATCAGCCCTCTGGAACTGATATAATAAACGAAAATATAAATCAAAATGATCGCCCTGGTTTGTAGTTTAATAATTCAGAATAATTCTATTTTGATTTGAAAATCTTGAATAATCGCAATATTCGATCAGCTGATCTTCTTCGTATATGTTTTTTATTTTTAACGTTACCATCTGCTTCATTGATTATTCCTATTTCTGTAATTCTCTGTACGGGCGATTCTAATAGAAGATTATTCATAGCACAGTTAGTTAAACTTTCAACTTGTCCAGAAGTGTTTCGGGTCGCGGTTATATCAAGATCAGGGAGGGATGGGAGGTGATACCCGGGGTGTTCAGGGATTGGCGTGTGTGGCTGAAAAGCAGGGATTTCGTCCGGCTGCGGGAGATCTGGGTCTTCTTCGTAGATACCAGAGTCTGTATGAGATTTGTTTGAAGTTAAGGGAGGTGATGAGAAAGGTATTTTATCCTCAATTGATAATTGAAGTGTCAATTTTCGCGTTTCTAACGGAATTGTATTGACTTGTTCGGTGTTGGTAGTATAAACCATAGCGGAGGATTGCTCTGGGGGTGGATCCAGCTTGAGTACACGCTGTGCCGACCTGTTCTGCTTCTCATGGATAATCGGTGATTGTATTTTATGATTGGAAAAGTTATTGAAGAATGAAGGAGGACAACTTTCCACATACAAACTACTGCTATTTGATTCTAAGTCAGAATTTGAGCCAGCATGCGAAATTCCAGACACACGCTTTGAATTTCTTTTCGCTTTTTTCGATGTTTTGCCCCCGCGGTTTGTTGCACTTTTCGCCCGTGGCTCATTTTGCCATGCAGATGACTTAGATGCGATATCTAGCACAAGATGTATTGAATCATTCAGTAGCACTAAACAAGCTTTGAATTTGTCTGCAGCTAAATTAGCGAAGTAAGAATCTGGGTGGGAAGAATCAGTGTATTTTATAAGTTCTTTCAATAACAAAAGATAACGAGGGAGACGTTGTATGGGAGTTAGGAGAAACGCGCATAAATCTAGCCCGCGGCAGCTTGGACTTTCCATGCAAGCGCGAATAAAACCACGAAATTCCTCATTAGTTCGTATTTGCTTGTCATAAACTGCGAGTGCAGACGGAAATGCTAACACATATCCCGAATACATCTGAAAGAAATCCATACTCATTGAGCCTGGACACAAATTCGCGAAAAGATCCCCAATCATTCCATGCCATTTAGAGTTAGACAGTCTATCATGTAACTTATCAAGTAGCTCAATATGACAGTTGAGTAGTGCATTTAGTTGTGGAGGGAATAATTGCTTTAGTTCGTTTTGTGGAATAAGTTTAGCTTTCAAAAGCGGACGATAGAAAAATGATGTCAGAGTATGTAGATTTTGTACATAAGTAGCTTCTGTGTTTTCGATCTCTTTCGCGATACGATAACGTTGCTCTTGTGTATTGGGCATTCGAGTATGTCTTGTAGTTACTGGTGTAAGTGAGCCTTTAGGAGAGGACTGAAAGGCCCCCATGGCTGCTCGATGTGCTTTGAAAGTCGACTGAGCTCTGCCAAGGCCGATCGCACAATATTGAGTATATGGATCTGCGAATTGAGTAGAGTTACGTTTAGGTGTAACGTTTCGCGGTGTACGTGGTAGCTTCAATTCCGGTTGACCAACTCCGTAATTGTCTATCAGCGGTCTAATTGCTACAGCTTGAGAATTAGCTGTTGGGAGTGTTGATAAACTGCCGGATCTCCGCAATGGGTTTGTTATACTGGTACGTTGCCTCTCCAGTGATGAGGATCTGGTACCATGGTTTATCGTGGGGGAACACGACTTTTTGAGAGGCAAGGGCGTTTTAGAAGGAAGGCATTCGAGGGACTGATGATACCTTAGAGGTATTGCGGGTAATTTCTTTGCTTGAAGAGGACGTGGAATAGTTTTGGCGTTATTACCGCGAATTGTTGTAGAAATTGGATTCGTTTCAGGATCAAAATTATAATTACGAAACTTATTATACTTTATCCCTGACAAGGTCAAATCGAGTTGAGTTTTTCTCACTGCCTCTCTAAGTGGTGTAGATTCCATTGAAATAGAATGACGTAATCAAATTATCAAATTAGTAGTATTCTAGTGCATGCAAGCCCGCTGTGTGCGTTCAAATAGTTTCAATGTAATATCAATCAATCAATATAAAGCGTATGAGTAAAATTCAATAGGAAATCAGTATACATCAGATTGCTATATGATTGCTTATAATACCTTAATTCGCATATACATAGGAATGCCTATTATATTGTGAAGAGAGCATTTTGAATTTGATATGTGAGGTTGTACATTGACGTTGATCGCTATGACTTTCGATGGTAAGAATTTACGTTGTTATTGGACTCCTTATAAGTTAATTTCAGTTCCATTTTCAAAATATGTGGGTGATAATTAAAAATTGGAATAACATGATTTCGGGATCACATTCAGCTGTCTTGTTGATTCCACTTATACTGTGAAATCGTCAATACTGTAAGGTTTCATTAGGATTACGTAATTATGGAATAGTATTACCATCATAGCGGATATGAGTCATTATTCTCACATAAAGAATGTAAATATGGTCAATTGGGGTATGCTAACAATTTTATCTTACGTAATCTGAAATTAAATACATATTTTAGCATGACCTAAGATTTGAGTGGAATTTTATTTTATTTTCAAGATGAGTAGACCATCAGCGGTTCCCAACCTTTTAGCCCGTGGACCCCTGCTGTCATTCGTGGACCACCAATAATTTCATGGACCTCATATTGGAACCGCTGATCTATTCTATATACCACAAAAATACAGCCCATCAATATTCAGACAATTCCATCTATCCTTAAAACTGCAAAATAGAACAGAATAATAAATACAATAAATTGCATAATAATCATAGTAGTTCAAATACATGCTACATAATCACCATACACTACTATTCAAATTTCAGTCTTGAGTACATGTAATAAACTAGCGCAAAAGAGCTTATAAAAGATACAGTAGCCAACATGAGGAACAAGATATACGCAGCAATAAGCGTGTAACCAAAGAACTGTAATCCTTGTAGAAACCCATGCATATGAGAAGTTTTATAGTAGAAGTATAACGCATAGGATAATACAAACAAACTTAGGGACCCGACTGAATACATAGATCGCCACCACCAGTGATAATCTTCAAGGGAAAGCTGAAAATATGTTAGAGTGATTGAGATACAAGCTGCTACGAGCAAAAGTATAACGAATAATAACAATGTAATGCCATATAATGCGAAATACTGTCTTCCCCATAGTGTCAAGTAGATATAGTAGATTTCAATTGAAATAGCGCTGAAAGGTAAAAATCCACCAACAAGCATGTAAAACCAAGACTTGTTATACCAAGGCTGTGCTGGTATCTCACGGGGGAATTTTTTAGTACGACATGGTGCTTGGAAAGTACTCATCATGTTCTTACCACAAATTCCACCCAAAATTGTCAAAGGCAGTCCTACTATGAACCAAAGCAAGAATAATAAAAGAATTGTCGAAATTGGTAGAGCTTGAGTCGAATTAAACATCCATGCAACAGAATTTATCATTGACCATATAAGGAAGAAAGGGACAAAGAAAATCGCGAAAGTTAACACAATATTCCAATACCACAAATCACCACCAAATTTCTTATAACAAGCACTTGATATAAATCCTGACAAGCACGACATAAATGCGTAGAGAAGAATGGTTAATGCATTCACAGATCCGTGATGATTCTGTGATAAAACACCAGCTGATTCAAAGAATAATAGAGTCAGTCCTAGCAAAATGAATTGTGAACCACTGCCTAATATAGCGCATAGTAACATCATGTGTTGTGGGTACCTGAATATATCTCCGCTTATCAGTTTCCATCCGTAATCTTCTATGATTTCGTCTGGTCTATCTACGTTGTAACTAGACAAACAAAAATGAATTTATGGATTCAATTTTGAATATTATGAAATAGCAAAAAGGTGTGAAATTTACGGAATTAGAGGTATTTTCTTTTGTAAATCAGCATCATCAATTACCATATATGGACATAAATTGAGGTGATATATAATTATCGTGTTTCCTGATATTCACTTGAGCTATACAGAGCTACAGTGATATGATTATACAGTGCATGCCGGGTATAAGAACATGTATTTGCTACTCATAAGGGTGTCCTTATAACAGTCATCCACTATACTATGAATACATCAATTATTACCTTGTGAGATCCTGTCTCAGATTCTTATACAATGTCTTTACCATAACCACAACCAACAGTAGCACTAATATAGTAGAATTAATGACAGACATCCAATGTATCTGCTTAGCCTTGGGAAAGAAATCAAGCTGTAGCTTAGCCCTATCCTCATATCGTGTATTAGCAGCCTGCCATGTTACAGAGTAGAAGAAATCAATGCGAGTAGGAGCTGTTAGATCATTTAGATTTACCGGGTCCTCAGTACTAGCTATCGCACGCGCACTCACTATATGATTTTGTGTATCAGCGTCATAACTGAATATAAAGTGTAGATGATTCCATAAATACAAGTTATGCTGATGAGGTAATATTGGTCCTTCTTCAAAATGCCCAATAAATCCCTTGAAAATAATATCATCCACGACGAATTCGAAATAGTACAAATCTTCTACTGCACTTTTAAATTTGTCCAAATCCTTTTGACCTATATGTTTAGTGCAAAGTTTCGTTTTAGCCTTGTCTTCTTTGAATTTGATAATATAATCGGAAAATGCCATGCGATCTCCGTCTAGAATTTCCCCTAAGGTCATTGACTTGTGTTCTATCTTATCCGGCGCACATACAGGCAGTGTGTAGTAATGATAAGTCTCTTGTGGGTTGTAGTAAGGTCCTACTTTATTGACAAACACTGTTACAGCTTGATCTTGAATATACTCCACACTCATAACGTTATAAATGTGAAGCATTAACAGTGTGATAATAAGGTAGATATTGAACATTTTCTAATAACAAAATTGAGAATATTAATACAGTCAATGTGACGTTAAATTAATTACGTAATCGCATACTTGCCGCGGAATTATTACGTTATTTTACAAGAAATCCAGCGAAAAAGTTGCGAAATGCTGTGCATGTAATTGCAATTTATAATTCTAAAACTTGGAATTCCAGGAAATTATCAGCAAATATTATAAACAGCTGCCTGTTGGTAAGTATGAAGCATACACCATATGTTATAATTATAACGGAATTTTGCCAATAAATAATTGTAAAAATATATTATTATTATTATTATTATATTTCTAAACTCTCAACTTCAGCTAATAATTGTGGATTCTCATCTCCACTATTATTACTAATATCATCACTATCAGATTCACTTGATGACGTCAGAGTACAACCATCGTTATATTCTGTATAAACCTTCTCCATGTGTTCTCTCGATTCAGAGAATTCCCCTTCTTCCATTCCCTGACCAACAAACCAAAATACAAATGCCCGTTTGGCATGGGCCAAATCAAATCTTTTCATTTCTCTTTTCAACATTTCAATTACTCCTTTATTACTAGTTAACCGACCTAATTCAAATGTATCGAACGCTGTCATCCTAACTGGAATCGCTCTTGGATCAAAATGTATATTTTCAAAAAGTGTATTTTCAGAATTTTTAATAGTTGCTTCCAATTTCTCCTGAAAAGAATATGATGGTGCAATTCCTCTTGTATATACACTATCTGCTAATACTTTATCGAGAGGACAACTAGCTAGAAGTGCTCCGCCCTCCATTAACAGAGGATAAGTCGTATCAAACTCGATCGTATCACTCTCTTCCCCAAGCATACGTGTATAAGAAGGGGTAATGTAATTTAACAAAGGTTTCACGATCATTTTAGACAGGTCAGCTGTTGGATTAGTATTAAATCTATTTGAACTAGTTAATAAACTCATTACCCTTGCTACTTCGAGATTTACATGTTCATAGCCTAGATCTAAAGTATTCTTATGTCGTGCACTTGAAGCATACAGTGCTTCGTTATCAAATATAACTCTTATGAAATTTGAATTTTTTCCCCAATCTTCGGCAGCTTGTGATAGAATAAAATTGTAAGAGTCTACGCTTGATCTACCAAGGATTGGTGAAGGAAATAGCCCGAAGTTGATGTGCGTTGATTTCGTGAATTCGTCATGTAAAATGTTACTCATTACGCGGCAATAAACACCCGCGGAACCACCACTGTATGAAACTGTGCTTAGGAAGGTTGGAGTCTTATCGCAAGATTCTACCATTTTCCTGAGTTTGGGATCCAATTCTTTGAGCATATTCGCATTATTAATGTAATAACCTGCAGCGAAATTTCCGAATCCATCTTCTTTATCAGTTAGAAAGTTTAAGTCTGTGTCTGTTATATTTTTAACACGGCCATTCTTCAAATGTGAAATATCTTGACCATCTGGATCAATAAATAAAGCTCTAGCTTTGTATAACCCAGATTCATTTTGAGAAAATAGAGATTGAAAATTACGAAATAAATTTTTCCCTTCTCCAGTAGATAACGATAGGTCGTGTTCTTTACAAGCTAATTCCCAGAACTTCTCACCAAATCCACACCCGCTACGCCCAAAATGTAACGCTATACAATCTGTAATTTCACTTGTGACTTGTGTAGCCATTGTGTATAGTGATAAAGGAATAATTGGAAAATAACTAAATAAATCAAGTACAGTCAACTCCCCGTTATATCGAACATGGATATATAGAAATGCCCGCTCAAACATCAAAGTATTAAATTGTACAAATATGGCCCCAAAACGTAAAAGTAACATAATTTTCATCGGTTATATCGAAGAAATTATCACGACCCCGAGAGAGATCGATATAACGCGAGTTGACTGTATTGCTCTTACAGCACAGATACAGCATTATTCTATAAACAATACTCCCAATACATCCATATATAATACTATATATGGTCTCATAAAGAATCAAAAAGAATAAAAGTTATGATAATAATTTATAAATAAGACCTCATATGATTAGGGTTTTTAATCCCGGGACCCCGAAGGTTATTGTTTCGGGACCAATTCCCGGGATATCTTCTTGATTGCATATTGACATGCTATGATCATTATGCACATTTGTGTAATTGCGTTGAAATGATTTAGGGATTTGATTGGTTTCGTAGTGTTATTATTGAATGAAATATGTTTTCAATACGAATAAGACACCAAAATTAATAAATGCTTAACAAGTCAGAGAATCCAAGCAAACTTGTAAGATACCACTCAGCCATCCTAGCTATTCACACTTCAAATATAAGGTGAATCGTCCGAAAAGCCTCAACTTCATTCTAAATCGTATTTGTTGCATTACCGTTATATCGTACCTTGAATGGCTGGAAAAGTTATGTTTCAATATTTTGCAAGATCTAAAATTTGGAGCCATTTTAAGCGCTCAGTATGTGGGAAATTAGCTGAGGTTAATTCCTGTAAAAAGGTACTTAAATGCGAAGGAGGATCAACAAAGGGGCTACACAATCATCTTACACCAAATTGATTTATTGAAACGCTCAAATAATGAAGAAAGTGCTATCTCACATATGTGTGCGGTTAGGAAATTATATTATTACATGAACGACGCTAGCCTACCAGCTGTGTTAGCCAGGATGACAGCTTGCGATGGGCTTTCATTTAATATATTTACTACATCAATGGACTTGAGAAAATCTCTTGCTGCACTAGGACATTCACTACCAAGATCGGTTGTCGGAATAAGAGATCAAGTGCTAAAATATGGTCAGCAATTACGCCAAGATATTACCAGAAATCTAAGCATTATTAAATCAAAATGTCAATATTTCAGTCTTACCCTTTTCATTCTATCAGACTATGATATAATTATCAAATTTAATTATTGCTAGAGAGATAACTATCATCATTTATCTAGGGATTCCCGGAAATTTCCGGGATCCCGGGATTAAAAACCCTACATACGATATTTGTAAATATAATTCACATGTCCAATACCAAAAAATAAGTCAATAAAATAAAAGTATGGAAATAGTTCGATAAGTATATACAAGAAAATAGAGAAAACGCATGTAAACACACGCTTAATCTTGGAAGCTCCGTTTTATATCAATATGAGTATAAGATTTTCTCAAAGTATCAACAACTTCAACTGTAAAATGACGACAAAACGAAAGATCAACAAATTTCAATTTTTGACATTTCTTGAACATATTCTCAATAGACTCAACAGATAACGATTGACTACCGAGCAAGTCTAGCTGCTCTAAACCATGGAGATTATTAGCTATGGAATTCATCAACTCAGGATTTGAAACAGGACAAAAAGTTAAAAATAGTTTCTTTAGTTTAACACAACATTTCACTAAATGAATTATCCCGTGCAATTCTTTTGAAGCCTTAGTCCAGCCAATATCAACCTCCAATAATTCCTTACAGTCTGATAAAGCTATCAACCCCTTAGTTGTTATATTACTACGCCAAAGGTCAATAGCTTTTAAATTATGACAGGTTTTACCCAATTGTATCGCGATAGCATCCATGCTAGTCATGACAGTAGCTCCTATATTTAGATATTCAATCTCAGCACAATTCGCTAAAATTTCAATCAGAATTGTATCTGTAATAGAACAACGATATAAATCTAACTTTTTCAATTTGACCAGATTCTTGATTGGTAGAAATGAAGAGGGTTTTAGATGGATACAAGCTTGTAAATCTAATTCTTCAAGTTTCGTGCAGGTTTTCGATATAATTTGTAAAGTTTCGCATGTGATAAAACGGCAACAACCCAACCGTAATACTTCTAAATTGCTTCCAGAGTTTGATATGAAATCGTGAAATACACTCTCTGAAATCTGACCGCCAGCTCCTGTAGAAAAAGTAAGAATTTTGTAACTATACTTTCAGTTAAATCACTTACGGTCAACGCCCGTTATATCACACACACACACACACACACACACACACAGATCTATCGAATTTCCCGACATATCAAAGGCTGGAATTGTACAAATATGGTCCCAAACTGTCAAAGTAGCATTTGTTTCATCGGCTATGTATGAACTTATAAGCTATTGTTGCGATCTCTTGAGCTTCACTATAATGGGAGTTGACTAAACTTTTCGCAAAAATAGAAACTATGCATTAGGGACATATTCCAAGGTGTTATCGGGGGGAAGTTTCACGAATTTGGCGTAGTTAATGTTAGTATAGCTGATTACTATATCAAACTACAGAGTACATACTCTTCTAAGTGTAATTTCCTAACCTGTCCAACTAAAGCTTGTTTTCACTAAGTTCTGTGTTCTTAACTGTAAAGATTGCAATGCAATATCATCTAGAGATACCCAGAAAGGTTGTAAATCAATTTCTTGATATAATAAGGGATCGTAAGCTAAATACAAAAACTTTGTGTTTGTACAAGCTATACTACAAAGATCTTTTAAGCCTAAATAGATTAGAATCTTTGAAATAGTCTCAATAGGGAGACGAGAGAAATAATCGATATCTTGTTCTTTAGCTGCTGATAATGGAGAAACTTTTTCCTCTTTCTTTGCTGATTGTTCTATAGAAACCTATACAACAAGTTTTAGCTAAATGTATCTCAAGAAAATCAAAATTGTACTATTTTACCTGTTTCAGTAATTTGCAAGTATTCTCAATTGTAAATCCAAGTGCTCTATCTTCAACTGTTTGTTTGCTAGAAGGCTCAGTGCCTACTAAAGCAATGCCATCCAATTCAGTATAATAATCACTGTACTGACAGTCAAACTCTACCCGAATCAGATTGGTAGGGAAATCAATCTTGTTGAGTGGAGGTGAGAATATTCGCGATTCAGCAATACACTCTTTAGATTGTGGAGGTCCTTGCCATAATAATGCCCATCTAATTTCTCCAGTCTTGAAGTCACCATCATGATTACTGTTACAAGCGTAAATTCGAACAATACAACCTACAATCGTAATACAGTCAACTCTTCTTATACCTACACAGATATATCCAAATACCCGCTATATCGGAGTCAGAAATTGTACAAATATGGCCCCAAATCGTCAAAGTACCATAAATTTCATATAGCGCGTTCCCTTGAGCCTCGATATAATGGGAGTTGACTGTATTTGAAAATTATAGATATTCAACTAAATATTTGGAAAAAATTTTACTCAAAAGAAATCTCATGAATTTTTACAAGTTTGTACAAGTATTCCCATACCCCTGCGCCTGCTACCCACCTGGATTATACGTTTCATAGAATCGTACTTCCTTAGGATACACCTGTTTATCAAAGAGTACCTCTAAGAAATCCTGACTCTCCACTCCTTCATGAGGTACACCAAAAGGTTTACTAGCCATCGGAGCAGTCTTCCACCATTTCCCATATGTACGTAACACCATTGAAGAAACAAAATCGCCATATTTTGGGTAACGACGAGGTTCACCGACTATGTTAGAGACAGTATATGCTTGAAATCTCCCATACTCACTTGAATAGTTGAGTACTTCTTTAACAAATCCTCCTCCGGGTATGGATACAGGACTTGTTGTAGAATAGTTAAACAATCCATGCATTATAGTGTGTCTATCTAATGCATTGAAATTTAAATCTATTCGAGATAGCGGATGTTTGTTTTCCCATATAAAGCCCTGTTAATGAGAAACTTGTTTCAGCTCCACATAGGTATGCGGGCGGGTGAAAACTCTTAATGACTCTACTTAGAAATATGTTAATTAACCAGCCTGTGAAGATAATATCACTATTATTCACCCGTCAGTTAGTAAATATACTGTGTAGTTGAATTTCACAGAGGAAATAGTGGAACACAGCAATATTCATGCGTCAGTTAAACTTGATGCGGGCGGTGGAGCTGAAACAAGTTTCCAACTAAAAATGGTCTAATAACAATAATATCGCAAAAAATGTGATAGTTCATAAATAAAGCATAAATAACAATATAAGTGGTATACGGAGTGTATATAAATAAAATGTACGGATATCAACTAGTGAGTAGAGTGTCTAGAGGTCCAGGGTGAATTGTGACGTGAACCGTTGTACGCTTTCTTATATGTCGACTTCATGATCGGTTCTATATCATATTCATTCGGTGGTTGATAGATACGATGGAGATAGGCATCCATGCAGAAAGCGTCTTGGTACGCACTCTTTAGTGCAAGCTTTGAAGATGGGAATATGTCATTATCTTTGTGAATGAATAGAGGATCTCTTATAGATAGATGAGGGAGGTATTCAGCACCCTGGAATACATTATTATTATTACTATTATGTTCATGTTTCCAGTTTAAAATACCCTTTTGAGCTGAATAGCTACGTCCAGTTATTTTACGTTTTCCAATGAAAGTATCTTTACCAAAATAACTACCATGGTTTTGAAATGTATGTCTATTATCGTGTGCTGAAAATGGATGTTTTGAAGAATGAGTAGTGTAACGATTCTCAAATTGTGAAGGAGGAATTGGTCTTACGGATTTTCTAAATTTGTTATCGAAATCAAGTCTGGTTTTGCTCATATACGCACCATAATATCCAGACGGATGCCAAATACCTTTTCCATAGCTATTGGCACTACTCATCGCTAAGGAGACAATATTGATAGAACGGCAAAATATTTCAGTAAGAAGTATAAAAAATTGGAAATAGAAAATAATCGGATAGTTGGGAATGGACGAATTATTTATTCGTTCGCAACGGGACCGGATAGTGAAACTATAGAGAATACTGACTCACAAAATGTATAACAAAAGTATCAAAAAATCACTTTTGAGATTAGTATTTCATCTTGAAGGTACTTGTTATATTCGTATATTTCGTAATTATCATGACTTTCCTATCTTTTCCACTGTTTTCCAAAAATGTACGAAATTTGTAATTTCATGGAAAATATGTGTACTTTTCTGTCATAGAAATTTTAGGCCAAGCTAAGACCCAACTCTAGCTACTTCAATAGACCTTAACATTAGTAATAGCATAATTACAATACTGAAATAAACTCATCAACGAAAATAATAACCTCCGTAGCGATTGCGATTAAAGTTTGTCCTACACAAATTTAGAATTTCATAAAGGGAAATTTGTTGTAATAATAGATTTCAAGGCAAACAGGTTAAACTGGCTATATTGGCTATAATATCCCAAATAAAATAAGAAAATTATCTTAAAAATTACATAATAGGATAATATGTAATATAAATTGATATAATATTACCAGAATCTGTAATAAAACACTAAACAAAGATATTACCATTTATTACACGATAATAATATGATTAAACTTAAAATAATTACTAATTATGTATTATTCACTTTTTGTTATGGGTAATTTTAGCCCTACCATCTCCGCTGTTTCTGCTATGCTCCTTTCACCTTTTGCATATTTTCCATTTAATTTCCTTAGCTTTCTTCCACTTATTAGATAATCATTATAAGCACTGAAAAATAACTTTTCTTTGCAGTGCGTTACCTCTGAATATTGTGACTTTAAGTAGTCTTTTATTATGACTCGATTACTGGATGTAGATTCTATTTTTGAGAGTTCGTTCATAATAGATTTTAATAGGGATGGAATTCTACTCATAGCTAGACTTGTAATATAATTAAAAATTACTTAAAATAGCATTCATTGAGAGGAAATTACGTATTTTAAGTTTTCTAATAAAATAGACACCTTTATCGCGCTTAATCGGATCATTTTGCTAGTATTATTTTGATAGCAAAGGTGATTTTACCAGGATTTTTTGAGAAGTGACCTTTCGATGTTGTATAGCGTATTTCCATACTAATTGGTGTTCATCGTTCGGAACTATCACAGCCCGTTAGACCAACCCTAACTGCTTCAATGTTACAATATAATGCGGATTATTCCATGCAAATAAAAAGATACATAAAAATGCATATTATTAAACTCATAAGAATATCTACAAAAATACAAAAATACAAGAATACAAAAATACAAGAATACAAAAACAGTTCCGTTAATACATCAATTGTTAGTTATTAACGGTTGTCCCAGCTCTTCACCAACAACATATTTCTTAAACTGTGGTTTGGAACGAATACCTTTGCTAATGAAGTATATCGTATATATAACTCCTGACAAAATAAAAACCAGGCTAATAGCAATAGTTATAACGTAAATTATGGATTGCATAATCGCGAAACTTATTTTAGTTTTATATTTATCTAAAAGCTTTGGTTCATAGCAAGCAATCCTCGTATAATAGCTTGATAGAGCAATAATACACGCGAATTGAAATACTGCAAATATATGTATAGCACATATTGGAATAGCGAGGAATATAAACTCCAATCTTTCACGACGTATTTCACGACATAATCGCAAGTTTTGGTAGAGATCAATTGCTTCATCCTGGTGCTTCAGAAGTAACCCATTTAGCTTATATAACCTATAACATATAAATAGAGGGTTGGCAACCAAACTTATCAATACAGCAACGCTCGTATAGAATGTACTATATGGTACTGAAATACCTAGCAGTGCTAATGCCGCGAATATGAATAAAACTGCCGTTTGGAGACTATCTTGATTTCGAGTTATGTTAGAGGTATATACCTTGATGTACAAATTTGTTAAAATATGGATTATACCGGAAAAACAGCCTGCCATTACCAACGCGTAACAATATAAGGACATTCTGTAATATATTTTGTAGTAATCTTCGAATTTGGAAAGACAATTCATAGTAGCACCTGAGTGATTGTATCCTTGTATTAAATGATAATTACCAGAAGAGCCGAAAAGTATTGATAATATCAATGAAATTGAAGCTAGGAGAAGAAGTATGTTTTGCTGAGTTTTAATTGAACTGTTAGCCTTTTCGACAATATTACCTTCAATTCTGTATTCATTTGTCTTTCCACTGCAACACAGACCTCCTAACAAACGAGTGAACAGATACGTAGCCCATATTATCGCAAGCAAGCCACATATTGAAATGAAACAAACACAAACATACGCTGGAATTGAAAGTAAAGATTTTTGCTGTCCGATAGAATCTTTACCTACAGTAGTAATATTAACACACATTTGATTTGAACAATAAACATATTTATTTTAATACATTTATATAATTCTAATAGGATAAATTAAAATGGAAGATTACTCAAGGTTTATACCCCTAGGGGTTATAATTAGGAAATTTACCGTTATAAATTTCTAAACACGAAATCAAATGCATTGAGTAATTAGTTCACATTCCAAAAAAAAAATTCTAAGAGGAATATATAATCTGTTTGATAGATTGTGTAATCACGAATTGAAGTTAACATGATACAATCACATGAAACATAAGCCATCATTTATATAAAGATAGGATTAATACAATTAAGCTACAAACCAATTCATTGAAATGTTAAACTATACATTGAAGGAGATTACAGGCTACACACGGTTAATTCCAATATTATTCACATTCTTGCTTATTATTCCCTCTACTATCTGGACAACAATTCTGATAATAAAACTATTTCGTGCCTGTTCTCATCACAATAGAGACTGGTTATCTCGTAATATCAGACAAAATAAGATCAGTTATAATCTCGCAAAACTTTCCCTCTTACTGATAACGTTAATATTCGGTACATTGGCTGCTCTGTTCAACTCTGGACAACAATATATTCATGTGAATGATCATGACAATTGTTCGATTGACCCAGAAAATGCTTTTATAGAAACCGAACATTTATGCGACGGTTTATCTCACTTATGCCTCTTGTTAATGTTTTCTTTCGCGAATGCTACTACGATATTTTTCCACAGAATATATTCGGGTTTGAGAGATTTTCGCCTTGTAAAAGTGTTAATAATACTGAACTTGTTTAAAATCGTAATTTTCCTGATTGTAAGTTTATCAGCCTGCACATTTATTTGGGTAGAAATTTTGGTAATAATTCTTATCATTATCGAGTATTTTTGGCTAATTTTGAATGAAAGAAAACTATACAGAATTATTAAAGCGAAGCTAAAACAATCAAGTACAATTCGTGATCAAATAAAATGGGAAGAGAAGAGGATATTTAATCTTAAATTATTCGCTACACTTCTTTTCGGATTATTTTTCTTATTAGTTAGTCTACCTCTAAACTTAGCTGAGCTATTCATAGACTATTTTACCGATGCATGTGCGTGTCAACCTTTATTTCAAAAGAGTAATTCAACAGAACAGATAGCTATCATTTTGGATATCACAATTAACATACTCTACACGCCGTTAGTCATAATGACAGTGGTACATCTGGGTTTGACTATAGTCGGACTATTGGGGAATATGGTAACATATTGCAGAGAAGTGAGAGGAAACACTGAATTAAGTCAAGCATTAATTCAAGAGGAGTGAGATGGATAAAGGAACAGTTATTAATTAACTTATTGGCAATTTCTGCATTAGAACAAGCGAACCATGGATACATCCAGGCTCCATTCTATACTTATATACAGCTGTTTCGCTTTTATCATTATTATTTTGTATGTCTAATGTAATTATGTAATAAATTGAATTGTTCCTTAAGTGTAAATAGAGGGAAGATAATCCCAGGATTTCGCATTTATAAAGGTCATAGTAATAACATTAATATACAATAGATTAGCGGTTCTCACCGCCCCTTTGGTGGCCACGGAGGACAGCAGGGGGTACACAAAATATGTCAAAAAAATAGCGGATTTTCGATTAACCGAAATTCAATTCTTTTTGCTCAATCCAATTACATACAGATTCGGGTCTGAGACAGCTATTGAATAACACAATAACAAAAATAATACATTGATAATGTCTAAATAATTTCCTAGTATATCGATATCAAATTATTCCTTAAGATTCCTATCTATAAACAATGAACAATCTAACTCTAATAATTTCCTGAATAACTTCTCTATTTTACTCCGAGAAATTCAAACGCAACGCTCTTCTCTTCCATCAATTCCTTAACAGTAACATCAAGCTTACCACGTGCGAAATCAGAGAAGGTTAAGCCAGGCACAAATTCCCAAGTACCATTTTTGATACGGACAGGAAACGAGAAGATAAGACCATCGGGAATACCGTATGGATTTCCATCAGAACAAACCCCCATAGAAACCCAGTTATCATCCATGGTCCCGAAATACCAATCTCTCATATGATCACAAATAGCCTGTGCAGCGGACATAGCAGATGAAAGCTTCCTAGCTTTTATAATCGCCGCTCCACGAGTTTGTACTGTCGTTATAAACTCACCATTTGCCCATGCATCATCAGACAGGGCAATTAACGCAGGCTTTTTAACTCCACCCACATTCACTTCACCATGTGCTAAATCTGGGAATTGTGTATTAGAATGGTTACCCCATATAGTAATCTTCTTGACGTCACAAGTAGGTATTCCGAGTTTAGCAGCTGTTTGCGCTACAGCTCTGTTATGGTCAAGTCGTGTTAGACAACTGAAATTCTTCTTAGCGATAGATGGAGCAAGAGTGCTTGCTATTAGGCAGTTAGTGTTAGCTGGATTACCGACTACTAACACTTTAACTTCCTTCTTTGCTATGTCGTTAATGATAGCACCGTGATCTTTGAAAATACCTGCGTTTCTCTGTAAGAGCTCAGCTCTCTCCATTCCTTCCTTTCTAGGGAATGCTCCTACCATCAGTACAACGTCTACTTTATCGAACGCTTCCTAAAATATTTGAATTATAATTTTTATATGTTTTAATTAAGACTACGTTGTAAGAATTGTTTGCTTCAACTCTACCACCCGCATCAAGTTTACTGTCAAATGAATTTTGCCAGTATTTCACCATTTTCTCTGTGAAATTCAACTACACAATATATTTACTATAACTAACGGATGAATAGTAGTGATTTTATCTTCACAGACCTCTTTTTACACGCCAAAAGCACAAAGAAATTTAGCTGTTTATTACTAAGCCAACCCGAGGCACTAAGTTGTCGCTCAGCGCGGTAGTATACTGAGGCGTAACTAGAGATTCCAGAGCGAGGAGGCAAGGATGAATATTTGCCTCAGAATTATGGCGAGTACGATAGGGATATGAGGCAACGCCCGAAAAAGCGAGGAGGCAACTGCTTCCTAGGCTTCAATGCTAGTTACGCACTAGCAATATAATAACGTTAAAAAATATTGAGATAAGAATAATGAAATACCGCCCGCCAGCAACATGTGGAGCTGAAACAATTTCCTCATTATTAACAGGGCCTTATATATCAATATACATACTCTGGGATCAGCTGTTGCTATAGCAGACTTCAACAGGTGTAGACCACAATCTTCCAATTCTAGTATCACCCCTTTTACAACATCTAATACTACTGGTATTTCTAGCAACGTCAATGTTACTGGTTGATCTTTACCAAACATTTTACCATCACAAATCATATATAGAAGTGAATAGGATATCTGTCCACCTGCTCCTGTTATACATACCTTTAAAGTTGATTTTTCAAGCGAAGCCATGAGTGTATACTGCTAGATCATATTATTGTAATATTACCAATAAGTTGCTGTTTTTCATTAATAGAGCGTAACCTCCACAAACTGGTGCTAGGGACCCCGAAAAATGATACTCCGTTTAAGGAGGTTCAATGGAATTGGACTGGGAAATCGCTTTCTTCATTTTTACGCTGTTTTCAGAATTTCCCCGTTTCCACAGCCCAGTTTATGGAAGTTTCACTGTATTAATCCATAAGAAAAGTAGTTCGAGGATAAATTAGCAAATAGAGAAACATTTTGGCTTCTAAATCATACAAAAATGTATCAAAAGTCGAATCAGCAGATTTGAAGGGAATAAATTTGCAACTGCCAAATACGAAAAATAAAATAGAAGTTATATTCAGCGTTACTTTTGCTAATGCTTAGTAGGATACGAAAGGTCAAAATAATGAAATCTAAATAATATAACATTGCAATCAAAATATTATTTTAATACAGACTGTTAAAATTCCATTAGTGTGAATAGGAAACTAAGGATTATATACAAAGCTTGGACTCATGAGTAGCAAATTCATGCAAACAAATAAGCATATATTTATATAGAATGAACAAATACATACATCAACACTTGTGAGGAGAGAAAATGGTTACAACTTCAAAGTATTCTCTCAGAGCAGTAAGCAGGTCCACTGTATAAGTGTTTAAATGGGGAAATTCTAAAAAGTGAATATTTTAAAGTATATCAGCTCTCGTTATATCAAGCTCAAGGCACCCGCGATAATTTCTTCGATATAACTAATGGAATTATGCTACTTTTACAGTTTGGGACCATATTTGTACAATTTTATGACTTTGATATAAGCAGGTATTTCAATATGTCAGTGTTCGTTATAACGTGAGGTCACAGTATTACTATATCTAGTTGCCAAAACTGACGGGGATAATTCAGCTTTTGGAGCGTTTCAGTGGGACAAAACACTTACATAAGTATATTTTGAATCATTCTAAAATACAAGTAGCAAACTCCCAAAATTAAAGTAAATTTCTTCAATTATTTCTTACAGTAACTTACTTGTAGGATAATTCAGGTGTTCAGAGAATAATGTACACAATTCTGACCGTGTCTAACAGTTAAATCTACAATGTGAGAAGGAGTAGGTAGCGTGAAAATGCAGGAAGGTGTAGGAGGTGGAGCCTCTCCTGATCCTATATTTGGTACCATCTTCCAAGCTGTTATGAATGGGATCTCCTAGAGACAGAATATAAATTCAACAACTAGGAATTTTGGGTATATTATATTCAGTTATTACCATTTCTGTTAAATTAGTTTTACCATCAATCTTCAAACTAATCCTTAAAGGCTGTTGAGTTGGTGTAAATGTGAGTAAGTATTGACAAGGTTCTGACTTTATTGCTCTGTAATGTCTGTCATGCATTTCTTCTTTGTATAACTAATATGAGACAAATGAATTAGTTGAAATAAACACGCGATTCTCCTTAATTGGGGAAACAGCATAAGTACAAATTACGTATTAGCAGGGAAATTCATGCAAACTACGATTGATAATAGGGCAGTGGTTCCCAAATTCGGGTCCACTGACAACAGTAGGGGTCACAGGATCTCAATATTTGTATTGCAGTCAACTGGGGGGGGGGGTCACAGAAAGTGTTAAATTTGGGATAGGGGGTCTACGAGGGTGAAAACGGTTGGGAACCTCTATAATAGGTGAACTCCACTGTAATACGAAATATTTTGTGTAATTAAGAAATTAGCAGAATTGCGACAAACTCACCTTAGTATCATCAGGAGTGTCATTACACATCCCAATAAGAATCTTGTTTAGATTAAACAACCCCCTGAATGCTATAAATACCACCTTCTTAACACAAATCTGCTTTAAGCTCTTCTCAGAGTATTTCCCTTTAATACAGTAGTATCCGAATAAAGGAGTTGATATCTCTACTCTATCATCACATAGTTTGAAAGTAGCTGGAGGGAGATAAGATAAGATAAATAAGTTTGTGCAAGTATTGTCAATTTCTTGTATCACTGAACATATTGGAAAATCAAAAACTGTTCAAGGTATAGGATGTTGACTTTATTTATACAAAGCCTTGAAATACTTACAAGTATCTTTCCTCTCAGATCCATACAGATTATCCACATCTTTCTGACATAACAGATACAACCAACCATCTATCTGTCCACATATAGGTATAGTTAGTAGCATGTTACCGAGATTAGGAGGAGGTGACTTGTTACAGCTGATACTAACTATAGGACTTAAATTAACTGATTTCTCTCTGAATAATCCTTTCTTTGAAGAATCTAGTTTGCTATCCCAGTAGCTAAAGTGAAGAATTTGAGATTTTAATTGTTGTTTGTTTGTTGTTTGTATAATGTATTCGTTTCATTTTACGGTCAATTTCCTTCCTATCGAACACGGATATATCTAAATACCCGCTTATATAGAAGTCTGAAGTTGTATAACTAGGGTCACAATCTGCAAAAGTAACTTATATTTGTATCGAAGGAATTTCCGCGGTTCGTAGAGCTTCGATATAACGGGAATTGACTGTATTAACATTTTAATAGTTAGAAACCTGTAATTGGTGAATACTCTAATAATAAATTCAATAGGTTGCTCTCCTCCCATCGTTTTAGCAACAGCCATAGAATCAATAGTTATTTGGAAGGAGACAGCAGATGAAGGAACTTGTATTATATTATCCTCTTCTAATAGAATTGTTGTAGAAAAGCGCATTTCGAATTTTTCGCGCTCTAGAGATGGTCTGCTAGGTAGTCTTGTGAAAACTGTAGTGTCATTATCGAATCTACATTCAGTGAGGTTATTACGTCACAAGTAAATATTTCACGCACGATTTTGAGCTTCGATTAATAGTCCAAATAATTGGAAAATAATGCTAAATCTGAGACTAATTTTCATGATAATTGATTATTACGAGTATTAAATCAGAATTGTATCGTTTCTAACTTACGAATTTTGTTCTACACTCCCTTTTTTCATCACTTTCTGGATAGAAGAATAAATAAAATAATCATTAATGAAGTGTCAAACATATATATATATATCTGGGACCATTTATCGCATGAAGAGAGTTCATTGTACTTAAATTCAACTTACATCAGAATCGGTGGAGGACTGCTTGGACTTCTTCTGCTTCTGTTGATATCTATTAAGAGTATGACTCTGTACTTCAGTGAGTGCATCATTAAACTGACTTAACTCAATTTTAGAAGCACTGTGACTACGAGTTATAGAATCTCCATTCTCATCCATACTACAAGGCGTGGTTATTGGCATGCTAGAATTAAGCTCTGGTACTTCTTTGGATGGAGGCAGCATGGGTTTGGATGGGAACTTGCCACGGCCTGTAGACCTGTTGGAAAGGGTAAAGTTCATGATAGTTATATTTAATAAAGTCAACTCCGCTATATCGAACTTCAAGTGACCGCGATAATTACTTCGGTATAAGCGGGTTTGATATAACCGAGATGGAATACTAACTTTTTGAAAGTATTCATTGCTGGTGTAATAGGCAAACTATAAAATTGATCATCAAACACGCTGTCAGTAGAGTTAGTAGAAGACATTTGAGAGAGAAGTGGGAATGAAGATCTGAATGATATTCTGTTAGATCTTGTTAGAATAGCAGCTGGACCTCTTCTAGCAATTGAGACTACACTCTCGTCTTCAGGTGTACAGTTTAGAGAAGGCCTGGATTTAATGAATAGCACGTAATAAGAAATATACAGTGGATGCTGGTTAAGGTTCAGAGTTCAAATATAGGTAACGGGGGGGGCCATAAGAATTCACAATCAAGTACCTGAATGGCATCAATCTTTTGTTATTCTCCCTCAGTAAGGAATCAGTCTTGGGGTGAATAGGAGGTGGTGGCTTAGCAGCTTTAGAATTTACAACAGTTGAGTACTGATGAAAATCCCAGCCTTCATTTATATGATTAGTTACATTCAGTGCAGATAATAGTTTTGCTACTTCCATACTAGGTACATAGCTGAAATCATCTTCAAAGAAGAGAGGAGCCCAGCTGACTCTGTGAAAATTCAAATGGTATAAATAGAAGCATTTGGTCAGATAACCCAACATAATTACACAAAAAAGCTAACTCATCTAGCTATAAATACCTTATATAACAAACTAGCCAAACTGGTAAAATAATGTAAACGAAGATTTTTCAATAAATAATAACTCAGTGTAGCCTCCATTAATGGGGTGCTAGGGATGCCGAAAAAGACTACCCCGTTTCCCAGTTTCTGCCAAATTCACGGTTTGTGGAGGTTCATATGTATGGGAGAATAAATTCGCTCTGTTTAATATTCACTCCGTTTCCAGAAGTCTCCCATTTGTGGAAGTTTCACGCTAGTTGTGGTAGATCGGCACTCCCACTTACCGGAATGGAATTCTAAGCTCTACAGGACAAACATAATCATATTCAACAGGAGCTTCAGCGTAGTTTCTCTTCTGAGAAGATCTCAGTATATGTGAATTGTCTATGTAATTAGTGTAGATAGAAGAATCTCTGCTCATCCTACAGGAAATACTCTATTCAAATTCTGTGATCTACAAACTATACATATAAGAAACTAAGGAAATATCTTACTTGGGCCCAGAAGGCTTCAAAATAGATTTTCTTCTCCTACTCGATTTGAAAAAACTATCTCCTGGCATATCCATGTTGTCAATAATTTGAGAGTCAGCATACTCGTGGAAAGACTGTACCAGATTTTCTCTGTTTGTTGTAGGGGGTTGTAAACAAGCTGTATCTTCTCCTAAGAAATATAAGCTGAATACATAAGCTATCCATTGGGCTATCTATTTATACACAGTCTGGAGAGGCCAAAATTTACTTTTAATTTAGTATTTTAATTATATTCTGTGTTGCCAGATCATGAACAAAGTTCAGAGATTTGGCTTTAGCAAAAACTTTGACTTATGACGTGAATATGGCATTAATTTTCAAGTTTGTGACATGATCTTTGTGGGGGTCATCATCTGGCAATCTGGTAGTATTATAAACACATACCTACATATCCAGGATCTTCAAATGAACTAGCTCTTGCTACAATATGTGAAGGAGTGTTACCTTTACTTTTTGAAACATTTAAAACAGGCTTAGCGGGGGGAACAGGTTTAGTTGTTCTTGGCTGGGGTTTTGGACTCTTATTAGGACGAGGATTCCAAGTTTTAATGTGTTTACACTTAAATTCATTTGGTTGAGTGTGTTCAGTGTTTATGTATTCAACCTGTTCCATTTTTGAGTTAGGTAGTGAGGATTTAGCTTGATTGCTACGCATCATCTAAAATATTAATAAAAGTATCAAATAACGTTGTAAAAGCTATAATTTTACCCATTTTACCATCTGTTAAGTCCCGTTATATCAAACACGGACATATTGAAATACCCGCTTATTTCTGAAATTGTGCAAATAGGGCTCCAAACTGTCAAACTAACACAAATCTAATTGGTTATATCGAGCTCTGCTTATATAGAATTATCGCGGTCCTTTGAGCTTCAATATAAAGGGAGTTGGCTGTATATTGACATTTGACGTCATATTAAATGTTTTAACCTTTGAGTCGTTAAACATTTCCATTAAGAGAAATGATAAGAAAAACGAATTTTATTCTTACCAAACCTATTTAAAAATTTCTCGGGATTTTCAATATTTCCCAGGTTTCACGTCATTCTCCTATTCCACACTAAAATATCCAGAAATATCGCAAAAAATTGAATATTTTCCCGGAATTTTCAAATTTGGGTAAGACGTGAAATCCGGGAGGGTTGGTAAGTATGTGATTTTGCAGGTCTCTATGGAAGCTATTATGTTATAACAGTTCGTGGTCTTGACTCCAGCCTTCTGGTACTAGATACAACCATTCTACCACACTACACACGTACCTCTGTAGTAACATATCCCTCTAGGTCAGCACTGTGTGATCTAGTCAAGTTGATGACCTTATCGTATGTAACATAATCAACACTGTTAATACAATTGAAGTTTGGTCGTTTAATAGTAGCCCGTTTAGAGTATGTATTTATTTCTCTTAGGATTCTATCATAAGTAGCATAGTCTGTGCTGTCAAACGAGGATAGAGATGCTTCCATAGCAAGCCTATAAAAAATATTACAGATAAAACCTAGGAGAATACATGAAAAATCTGAGTTAAATACAGAAATTTCAAAAATATTAGCTCGCAGGTCCACATGTGAAAAAGGTAGGAAACTCTTGCATTAGATTTGAATCATGTATATTTCGGGAGTACATCCTACCCCTTGATTAACAGTAGCCTACCTGCTAGAGATATCAGTAGTTTGAGACTTGAAATTAAACAAAAGAGGATCATCATCATCTATAAAATCATCATCAAATCCACCTACAAATATATCAGTGACAGTCTGAATCTCAGAAGTAATATTCTGAGATCTCTGTAGTGAATATAACGGAATAGAAGTAGCGATATTTAGCGGAATAGTAAACTTAATAGAAGAATCACGTGAAAGTGAAGTGATTGTTGTTGGAATATCAGAAAATTGTTTCTGTGAATTAGTTTTCATAGTGGTAGGTTTCTCTCCACTCTGACTAAGTTCCTTTAATGATTTCTTGATCAAATTCGGCTTTTCAGGTACAGGAGGATGTTTTTTAATTCGAGTATTATCGAGGATATTCTCAGATATTTTCGTAGTTATCGTTATTGGTGGTTTTTGTGGAGGGATTGCTTTATGAACATCTCGTGATAAAGAGTGTGTTTTCTGTTTGGACGAGTTAGGGAATAGAGTTTGTTGGTTTGAACCACGGATATGTTGAGGTAGGGGTTCAGGTGGGCGATTCTCAGCCGTAAAACGATCCTCAGGTCTAATTCTACCATTTAGAGGAGATTGGAATACTACATAGTTCAAATCAGTTTCCTTAATTATTTCTTTTTTCGTAATATCATCCAATTCTTCGTAAATATGATCAACTTCTCCACGATTGGCATTGGTTGGTGGAGCACTCGTCTGGTTTGGTTCACTACTATCATAATTAGTCAGAGGTGATACAACTTGTTTTGTATTAAAAATATGCAAAAAATTCATTGAAGATGATTTTGATTTATAATCTTCAGTATCAATAGTATCAAAAGGAACTTGCAGAGGAGTAGTTGTTGAAGGAAAAGTTTCTTCAAGATTTTCTACAGATTTTGAGTGTGTGAAGCTTGGATTTGACAGTGGGGCCTGTCTTGGAGTTGTGCTTGTCTGTATGATTTGGTCTTTGCTTAGTTTTGGATGTTTAGGAGTTGTATCCGATTTCTTCTTGCCCAAGTGCTTAAAACTTGGTTCAAGATTTATCAAATTCTTGAAACAAGACTGTTTGTTTTTGCTTGTCTGAATGGAGTCAATACTCTATATAATTAATATTTATAACTTTATTACATCTTAAACATAGCCTAATGAGACAGTTATATTTATTTCTAATTTACGTGTCAACTGTAGCGTTTTCCCTTCCCTTATTCACAGAATAATCCACATGGTGTATCCTTACTCTAAAAACCCATGTGAAGCAAAAGTATATGCAAGCAAATTTCAAATACTTGTACTAGCGTACATTAACTATGAGATCATTGAATATTTGGTATCGACGGATTACACGCATAAATCTGAATCTTGAAAGTTCATTTCCTATGCAGACTTCCTAAACACTTATCTCTCTATATAAATTCACCTTTTTACGAGGCTTTGACGTTTCAATTGTCTTAGAACTTCCAGCTTGTGTATCTGATTGTTTCTTAGAGAAGACATCTGAATAAACATACTCTGCTGAAAGATCTGAAAGTTCAACGTTGTAAGCAGGTGGTCCTGTTGTCGCTCTAACTTCACGTCTTCCAACAGGTATATACTCGTACTCACTCATCAACACTAATCTCTATGTATATTACAAATGTAAAAATGAACTAAATTGTTATAACATTGAAAAGTGTAAGAATATTTCTATATAGAGACTATACCGATTCTGATTAATTCATAATACTTTTGCACAAGCCAAGCCCTACCAAAAGGCGTATGTGCTAAGTGCTAAAAAACTTCCACCATTAGAAATAAATTAGATTGACCAGATCCGCATACACCTTGACTTACTAAATGAACTTTTCACCCTTTATGACGTAGGAAATGAATCCAAGGGGACATCTAGAGATTCCTTTCCCCACAGCCCAAATATCCAAGGGCAGTTTCATAGGAATATAACCTTACCCTCTAATATTTGGTCCACACATGATCTGTATTTTAATCAGCTAAGTATAGAAAAAGAGGGACGAATATTCTCTGAAAAATACGATACCCGTCATAACACATTCTGAAAGGTACTACAATTAAAAGTGAATAATGAAGATTATTCTTAAATCAAGAAATTTTTCCCTGTGGCACTTCCCATATAATCAAATGATCTTAGAATTATTATCATAATGATAGCTATGCATTACATAATGACGTCATCTTAATAGATCTAAATATTCTTAAGTGGAGATGAAAAGTATCAAATTATCCTCAAATATTTGTGGATAAAAGATTTTATTAATTCATAAATCAAACTTCATTACAAATATGTATATACGATAATATCAAAAATATAATTCGTATAGCATTAGCGAATACAGCCAGCTTATCTAAGAAATATAATTAAAGTTACTTATAATTGATTAAGCAGTAAACCAGTATTCTCGTAAATTTTCCCACGAGAAGATAATCTACTTGGGGGTTGAGGTAAGCGTCTGGGTGGTACTTGAGGTATAGCCTTAAGATCTTTCATATTGGAAATAGAAGCGGTCACCTTTTTACGTGGCTTTGGGACTGGAGTACCAGTACTTGTGTTCGGAATATTTTGAAAATCTTTGAACGAATCGCCACTTGAATTTAAGCCATCATCAATTGTATGGCTTTTCGCCATAGGCTTGGGGCAGAATGAAAAATCATTGTGAAACTCAATATTAGATGAATCAGCTCTCCTCAAAGATTCGGCAGTACTTTTCATCGACTCATATTCTACTCCTGAACAATCACTACTACCAGTGGGACTAGGTGATCTCTCGTTTATTAAATCAAATTTATTCGAAGAGAAAAATCGAAACTCTTGACCCGGGTGTGGTGAAAGAGTCAAATCCATACATCCACTCATTGTACTCGCCTTTGAACAAACTGAGCTTCGTTCATCTTCATTCATATAGTTGCGCATTCTTGAAAAAGAAGATGAACGTCTAAGGGGAGGTGGAAAATGAATTTTAAAATGTTGAGTAAAATCATCAGAGTGTCGTTTATTGAATACGATCTGTTTCCCGTCTAGAGTATTGACTCCACTTACTTCAGTAGCTGAGCGTAGTTTAACCAAATCTCCTTTAGTATCCTCAATGAATTTCACAGGTTTTTCCAATGACATAGGCCTCATTGCCCCTTTCATGACATCCAGAACGTTTCGAATGCTTGTTACCCAGATATGTCGAATTCTCTGGTCGTCACAACGAAGTAGGAACCGTCTCATACTCTCACTACATACCACCACCAATTGGAAGAAACCGATTTTATCTTCTGAAAATATTTCAACCACGCTCGACTTCGGTCCGAGGTGAATAGTCCCTCTTGAGTCATAACTCCCATCTGATTTCTTCTTAAAATAATCGATACGATCAATATGCAAGTGCATAACTCGTGATAGCCAACGGCCTTTATTTGGCCCTACCTTTTCCAAAACTCCTTTCTTAATAACACCAGAAACAATCGAGTCCCAAGCATCAAGTATGAGCGTTTTATAAATATGATGAGGCACACCGCTAAAGTAGAGTCGATGTATTTGCTTCAAGAATTCAGGGAAATAAATCTTGTAATCACTTCGCGTTATTTTATACCATTCCGCTAACTGTTGCGTTTCTTTAATTGGCTTAACACCAGATTCCGAAATCCACCAGGTAATGAATTGGTACAAAATGAACGGAGATAAACGACACATCATGTTATTGTCAAGATGAGTAAATATCTCGAATAATTTCCGCAGATTTTCCTCCTCAATTTTTGTAACAAGCGTATTATCACTGAATTTATGGAAAATTTCACGGTTGTATGTTTTCCAACATAAGGTAACCAGCTCCCAACTCGTCTTAGCCTTAAAATCAAAAATCGCAAGTAGACTATCCCCAAATTCTTTAAAAGTCATAGAATTATTGTAGAATCTCTGTACATAACCCTCATTCATCCACGGTATCTCGGGAGTGGGCTTTTTTTTACCTTTAGTTATGGGTTGAAATAACGCATACACGTCCTGTATAAAATGCTCAATTCGAGTGGATTTACATTTAAAATGGTCGAAAGAACATTCAAAAAACTTCTCATTCGTGTTGTTTTCCTGCAGACAAAGAAATACGCTTCGAAGTAGAGAAGTTTGAGCGCGCGTGTGATAGAAAATAGGAAAAGGGGGTATTACGGCGTACGTATTATTCCGTTCTGTGAATTGACTATTCAGGGCAAGAGATGGATCCTTTTGAAGCATTGATTTAATTTCTTTCTGTGTTTCATTCTTCTCATCATTAGCAAGATCGAGTTCGAATAATTTTGATGGAAATAGTTGATAACCAAATACTTTTGCTGCCATTTTTTGTATGAAATAACAATAGGTTAGTATTTATATAACTTAAATAGTAAACTCGAGTAGTTTGGAGAAGGTCAATAATGAACTATTAAAGCAAGTACATACATGTTATGTAATTCAATATTTCACAGAGCAAAGCACAAAATCCAAGCCAAAATTTTGAGTTAATAAAATATGAGTCGTAATTAAGCTTATTAGAATTATGACCATTATTTATCTTGAAATAAACAACTCTAATTATATTCTAATTTTGTATTATTCAATTACGGACCTGATTACAAGGAAAAGCTTGTGCTTACAAATCAGGTAAATATACATAGGTGATTAGATAATGAATTGTAATATCATGTAAGCTGTGCCAAAGTACCTGCGGTAGATAATATGTTATGTCAGTTAATAAGAGTGAAACGGAAAGTACTGAGGTATATTTGGTATCCACTAATGAACTTAGGAAATGCTAAAATATATCGTGTATGTCGAGTTAAGATAATAGTAAATAGGAATCGCATTTTGCACAGGAAATTACCTCTCAAGTTATCTATGATAGCAGATTCTACACATGCAATGTATGTAAAAGAAATCGTTATAGAAATCTAGTCATGCTAAATAAACACTACATTATCATTCATATACATATAGCCATATTCCAGGACAATTGAATTAATTAAAGTTCTAAATGAGCAAACCATCAGTTAAAAGAATACGTGGTTGTACAAATTGCAAAATATACTTCTCTCCTACCACACGCACTTTGTGAAAAATCTCAAGAAACAAGCCAGAAGTTACACTTGCAGAAATTTAAACTTACCCAACTCGGACAATTCATACTCTGGTGTTTGCACCAGCTTCTCCACTCAGTATTCCTATATCATAAGACTCATTACGTTTAGCTTCATGATGCACGACGACTAAATCATTGAAGGGTACTGCACCAAATAAATCGATTTTACTTCCACTTTTTTGTGCAGAAACAGTAGAGAAAGGTTCTAAGCCGAACATGTCAGTTGCGTCCCTGAGGTTTTGTGCGGAATTAGCTTTCAAATGTGGAACGAATTGAGACATACCAAATTGATCAAGGTCATCATCATCATTAACATCATAGGTTTTTGGTACAGCTAAGAATGTAGATTTAGGTGTATTTGTTGAAATTAGCGGCTTAGCTTTGCGAGAAGTCATTTCTATGCTTGTCCTGGGTCTAGACCTTGCTTTAACTGAGGTTAATACGGGGGTACTCATGGATGTGTGTTTCAATTTAGCAGCATTGTCTTTAGGAGTTGATTGATTAGTAGAATTTGATGGTGTAGATAGCTTGGAAGTACGTATTAGATTTTCTGGTGAATGTCTAATATCGATCTCTTCTTTATCCTAAACGGTAAAGTTTCAAACGTAAAGCCATGTAGATATAATAATACAGTTAACTCTCGTTATATCGAAGCTCAAGGAACCGCGATAATCACTTCGTTATAAGCAGAGCCGATATAACCTATGAAAATATATATTACTTTTAAGGTTGGGACAATATTTGTACAATTTCTGACTTTGAATCGGGTATTTCGATATGACGGGAGTTGACTGTATGTGTGTAATGTGACTTACTTGCAATTTAAGTCCAGGAGGTAGTGGTTTTCGCAGATATTTACATACAGAATTAAGAACCTGGTGAATATCAAGACGAGATACTGGATTAGGATTCAGGAGGATATCTGTAATTTGGTACATAAATACATATAAAATAATAAATAATACAAACTTACGTATCAAATTATGAATATTTTTGCTATAAATTGGGCTGGATGGAATAAAGAATTTCCCACTCAAAATTCCAAATTTACTGTCTCCAAAAGGCGTTTTTCTGAAGCAAAGTTTATAAAGCAAAACTCCTAAAGCCTGTAGACATGAACTCATAAATTCAAATTTTAGAAAAGAATATTCTAGAAGGTTATAATAGTTAAGTACGCATTAATTATAATTACCCATATATCAACTTTAGTAGTGATCTCATATCCAGAATATAAGTTTATCATTTCCGGGGCTCTGTAATCCATTGTTGTGTATTTGTTTATATCATCCTCAACTTCAGTTCTGTTCTCCTAATAAGAGCATAGAGATGTTACGGTACAGTTATTTACAGTGTGGAGTTCGCTAATTAGCGAGTCTTATAGTATTTTTCACGAATTTCTAGGTCAACTATTTCAAATACAAAATGGGCTCTAGGCAAACACCAATGTATTTTCTTGGAAATTAGCATTTCGAATTTTGTATCATTATATTATCTTTGAAGGGACATTGAGAATAATATAATCTAGGAATACAAAATTTCATACACAAAGGGGACCTAGGAAGTTCGAATTTTAAATTCTACACTGATTTCTCATAAAAATGATTGATTTTAATTGCCAAAGAGAAACCATGGATAATACACTAAATATTACCGCGTTAGGTTGTATCGTGCCTATGTAAGCTGATCCAAAGTCACAGAGTACATATTGTCCTTTTGAGTTGATAAGAACATTCTCTATCTAAAAATACAAATTGATAACTAGATTTGTAAGCAAAAAGCTTGCAATTTGATCTAATGAATGAAAAACGATCCAAGGTATCCACGTATCAATGATATCCAGTAAAGAATTATTAGTAGGCTAAATTCAATATTCATATTATTAAAAGATAAATTATGGCAGAAGACTGGGACGTAGAAAGTGTAGGTGAATGGCTGGAGGCGTCAAATTTCGCGGATTATAAAGATCTATTCTGCACACGACACAAAATAGATGGAATAGCACTTCTATCACTCACAGAACAAGAAATGAAAAGCAAACCACTAAACATGAAAATATTAGGTGATATTAAACGAATTTCCAGGGCAATCGACAACCTAAAAACAGCTGATTTGGAAATATCTGAAACAGTTTTGATCGAGAAAAATACAAGCAAAGTTAAGAATCTTCTCTACACAAATCCAGGTGATAATACATCAGGACTAGAATTACTATCTCCGCTATCTCTATTCAAAAACAGAGGATTGATGGGAAATACTTTAAAGAAAACATTCCCTAATAGTAACGTACTGAGTTATTCAAAGTTACAAGAGTGGTTACGAGTATTGGTAGGATTGGGGTATTTATTTTTCGCGATTTTTCTCACTTCAATCGTTATGACCATAGTACATGACAGGGTCCCAGACACCTTGAAATATCCACCCTTACCGGATATATTTCTAGACAATATTCCTCTAATCCCGGTAGCCTTTCAAGCAGCTGAGCTATGCGGCGTTTCTCTTGCGATTATTTTAGCTATTCTCTTATTTTTCCATAAATACAGAATCATTATTTTTAGAAGATTATTCTCAATTCTAGGTAAGTTTTCTTACAAAAGACTCAGTAAACTGCTTAACTATTATACGTAGCATATCAAAGTCCGTTAGAAATACACCAAATTTCGTATTCAACATCCTCCAGTGTGCATCATAAGCTGAATAAATATTTTTTTGAAAATATTTAGGGGAGATTTGACTGTATTTTAACGTATGCTATATTAAAAACAATTTTCCATATATTTAGGGAGTCTATTTATGCTACGCTGTTGTACCATGTTCGTGACGTCACTCTCAGTACCAGGATCTCATCTAAACTGTACAGCTCAGCAGTACCAAAGTTGGGAATTAAAATTCCACAGATCTCTAGAAATATTCTCTGGAGCAGGAATGGTTCTATCAGGAGTCAAAACCTGTGGTGATTATATGTTCAGTGGTCATACAACTGTAATTACAACGCTAAATTTATTCATAACAGAATACACAGCTAAAGATTTGCACCTGATTTCGACCCTAGGATGGATATTGAATATGTTTGGGATTTTCTTCGTTTTAGCCGCACATGAACATTACTCAATTGATGTCCTAATCGCGTTTTATATTACCACAAGATTGTTCATATCTTACCATTCTTTCGCGAATTCTCGCGCTAGTGTGCCTAGAATTTGGTTTCCGATGTTTTCGTATTTAGAAAGATATACAACTGAACGTGTACCAAATGTATACGAATTTCCAATCACTATTCCTATATGGATCAAATCTATTTGTATGGAGATTCTCAACTTGTAGCTCTGTAATATAGGTTGATTAAGTAATTATTTTGTAATACAAATTTAGTAATTTGAAATATCTCAAAGGAAATTTTATTATGATAGTTTATGAGTGTCTATGAGTGAGAGAATTCATGCTAAGATGTACGCAGTTAACTATACTATTGCTAACATTGTTGTCGTGAAAATTCCAAAATTACGATCTGTGCTGCCAGCGAAGTATAACAATTGAATGTATTTATAGTGTCACTAGTAACTTGATATAAAATGCAGTTTGTACAGATAGTAAGTTTTGATCCTCAGTGCACACCCAACCGTAATTGTTCATGTGAACTGAAAGTTTCAGCCTTTAATTCATAAGAGTTTTGGCATAGTCAGCACAGTAAATGTTCACTCAATCGAATTCTATTTCCATATGTGATTATTTACTAACTAAATACACATACTTTAATGTCTCTGTGTATGATAGGAGTTTCCATTGAGTGTAATTGTAGCAGAGCAACACATGTAGAGTGGAATATCTCAAATACAATTTGTTCAGTCAGATGCATTGGTAGTTTAGAAGTCATCAGTGTGTGTACAGAAGCTAGAAGGAAGTAAATAAACTATTGTATAAACTATATAGACATTAGAACCTCGTTGGTGCATACACAGGGCAGCTGTTCCTGACCTTATTCACCCGTGAACGCCTCCCATGGGATACAATATCATTTTGAGATCCTGTAGCCACCCTGCTGTCTTCCGCTGACCATCAAGGGGAGCCGCTACAATCGGGGATCACAATATCCGCATTTCTTTTCAGGAGTATGTATTTACCGACTGACTATTTGTGAAATTCTACTAGATGTCTAACTTTCGATTCCCTACAATTTTGATCTACATCACAATATGTAATATAACTTACAAGTACATAACTCCATCAACAGATATAACTCATGTACTCCTGATCCTCCTTTAACAGGACTACCAGGTGATAAGGTACCGCTATAGCTCTGAGCTGCTACAAGTTTTACACAGTTTGATGCTTCATTAAGTGTCAATGAACGCTATATAGAAATTAGTATGTTAAATCATGATATAGGAATTTCAATGCTATGAGAGTGTCCAATGTGGATTTCCATGAATATAAAGATGCTAACAAATAAATTACTAAAGCAGTAAATGGTTGCTATGAAGCAAAGCATCAATTGTGATGGTATTAATAATCGCATAGATAAGGGAGTAGTGTATATTAATCGCGTTTAATAGAAAGCTACAGCAATTCCTATCTTCAACAATTTTCATTCTAATACATGTAAGTACGTAACGTGAATTACCATAATATTAATTTCTTGAAGATATACTTCAAACTCATTTCTTGTATTTGTAGTAATCTTTTTCAGTGCATATTCGCTTCCATCTTGTGCATGTACTTTATATACGATTGAAAAACCACCTAAAAATTGTGTAATCATAACAAGGTATTTTAAAAGTCATGAAATAGCTTAATCATAATGAACATACCTTCGTCAAGTAGTTTATCAATTAAAACGCGAAAGTTCTCTACTATAATGCTCTTTCCGATGATGTGTTGTACACCTTTTAACTTGTATGCCATATAAATATACTCTAATTTACAATTTATATATCCATTTAAATAATATCGTTTTGATATTTATGGAGGAGATTTAGGATTTTCGAAATAGCAATAAAGTGGGTGATAAACTGGATTTCCCTTTCTTATATAAACACACTAATTCAATAAGGAAATGAGCTATTTAAGGTATAATTCGGTATGTTGATTTTTATGTAAACAATTTTCCAATGATGTATGGTAGAATTAATCCTGAGCAAACAAACAAACAAATAAACAAATAAATAACAACAGATGTACTATTATTCGAGATAATATATATATGATAAAATCTAGAAAATGAATGTTAGAATAATTAGCACATAATTCCTGTTGAGAAATATAAAATTTGGTAAACTTACAAAAGGAGAGGGATGGGGATATGTAAATATTATTTCGTTTGAGAGGGTGGGGCAGAAGGTTGTAGCGGGTCTGGCTGTAACTCAGAGTAAGAGGGAGGTAGATCTGATTCATTGGGGGGTGAATAAGCAGGATTACTAGCTGGATAGGCAGATGTATTGGCTTTAGTAGGATAGGCAGTAGTATTAGGTGGATAAAATGTAGTGTTAGGCGGATAAGGTGTAGTGTTAGGTGGATAGACAGTAGTGTTAGGTGGGTAGGGAGTAGTATTAGGCGGGTAAGCAGTAGTATTAGGTTGATAAGGTGTGCTATTATGTGGGTATGGTGTAGTATTAGGTTGATTATTAGTTGGATATGGAACAGTAGTAGGTGAATATGGAGTAGAGTTAGGTGGATATGGAGTAACGTTAGGTTGACTATTAGGCCGATACGGAGCAGTATTTGGGGGATAAGCTGTAGCCTGATTAGGATACGGTTGGGTAGGCATAGAGGGAGCCTGTTGGGGGTAAGTACCGTGTGGTTGTTGAGCTGCTATAAAGCCTGGACGGGGTGGAGCATTAGCTACATATGTCGGTCCTGGTACACTCGATGAATTATTTATAGGTAGTATAAGAGGAACACCACCATAACCGTATCCATAAGTAGGAATGATTGCTACACCTGATCCGCTACCTCCTCCTATTGTGTACTCTTGTCCTGGTAACTGGGCCTGACCTGGATAAGCAGGTTGACTACCATTTGCACCCATTTACTAGTCTTATGCTATAGAAAAAATTTCAAAATTATTGAGTAAAATCATACGTGTTATACGTACAATATGTCAAAATGATTTTGGAAATATTTAATGAAAAGATAAGAGTACGGCACATGTGTATGCTAATTATCTTATACTATAAATATCAATACCATGACTCAAGGTTAAACAATACAAGTCAAAATTACTGTATGATAGTTATATGCAAATTATCATCAGTTTACAGAACAAATGAGTGGACATCTTATACGAATAATTTCCAATTTTCAATTGAATACTTTCTAAATCACCCAGTGAATATAAAGTACATTGATTCTAGAATGAAGTCAGGATTAAATTTTCAATGAGTTTGGAATATTTGGCAGAGAATTTCCTAAAACTACATAAAAACCCACATTAGAATTTTGGTGGGACCGATAATCAAATGTCGGAGCATATTAGTACTATTCTGACCTACCAATCAATAAAGAGAAAAGAAAGAACATACAAGCTCCTAAAATTCTTCCAAACATAAGAAAAAACTTATTCTTAAAACATGAGAGAGCTAATAAAATACTGACTATATATTGAATTCTACAACTACCAAAGCAAACAATAATAATCTGGTTATATATCCATGGTTGAATTTACAGTAAATGATATATTGCGAACTTCATCAGGGTTTTTCTGGGGGTGGAGCAGAAGCTTTAAGGATAGCATCTCTACTCCCAGTGAGTAAATTCATATCTGAAAAATTAGGACCAGGTGGAGGTGGGCCACCAGGATAAGGGGGTTGTCCTGGCATCTGAGGTGCCCCAGGGTAAGCAGGTTGTCCTGAATACGGCGGGTAACCGCCAGGAGGAGCACCCATATATGGAGCTTGTCCTGTAGTAGGGATTGGATAAGGTACACCTGAATATTGAGGTTGTCCAGGGTACGGAGCCTGACCTTGAGGGGGAGCACCCATGTAGGGGGCTTGCGGTGCACCCCCAGGATATGGATATGGCTGTTGTTCGGGTGTTCCTGGATAAGGGGGTTGCCCTGGGTACACGCTGCCCTGTTGGTAACCCCCTTGATCCTCTGCTACAGAGCTGAATGAGTGTAGAGTCTGTAGTTTGAATGAACGTGGAGCTGGCGGCCTCGGTTCGACTCCCTTCATGCTCATATACTTCATTATCTGACCGGGCATTTCAGCTAGAACTTCCTTAGAAAGTGTAAAGTTTGTTTTACCTTGCTTAACTGCTCTTAGAGGAACGAACTGTACAATATCCCTAAGAGATTAAACCACGGATAAGAGACAATCAAATCATCTGGGCATTGATGTTTTCTTATATGGTATTAAGATAGTGGAAATTTGCAAATTTTAGTGTGAGTACTATCTTATTCACTACGAGCGTAATGAAACGGAAACCTTGACTTCTGGCATTACATTATACCCAATTACCACAAAAACGAAATGTTCACACTTTTGGGTATAAAAAATTGCGAAATTTTTCCGAGAATACGGATATATCAAAATACCCGCTTATATTGAATTTGTACAAATAAACCGTTAAATAACATATATATCATGGGTTATATCGACTTTAGTTGATATCGAAGTAATTTCGCGGTCCGTTGACTAAATGTAATTATGAAGTTAACTTACCTATACATCGATTTATTAGTCCTACTATGCACCAGGGGTCTATCATCTGCATCCAGCGTATGCATATTAGTAAAATCAGCTCCACCTACACCAACTATAACAATAGACAACGGTAGAGAAGATGATTCTACAATTAGATCAACTGTCTGTCGCATATCATTAATAACACCATCAGTTATTATCAATAGAATTGTATAAGCGTAGTTGTCTAATTGGCTCTGCGTTTGAGAAACTGTATACTGTAGAATTTCTGAGAATAAAGTAGGCCCAGACAAACGAGCTACGTTTAAAGTTTGTCTATAAGCAGCTAGCATTCCGTCTACTCCTTGCACATCAGGATTATTCTGTCCATTTAAATTGAAGCAATGAAATGGTACATCGTAATTTGGTGGGAGTTTCGCACCGAATCCAAACGCAGGAATAAGGCCATCGGAGTCATAAGGCGCAAGAACAGAGCCAACGGATTTTATCGCTTCAATATATTCATTATCTTTTGCACTGATATAATGCAATGACCGTGGATCCGAAGGATTACCATTAGATCCAGTAAAGTCTACTGCTGTAATTAAAGATATTTGTAATCCACCTTTTAAATGGTCTAAAAATGTATCTGTTTGTACCAATTTTATATCTGAGAATACAAATAACCCAGAATGTTTATAAGTACTGCCTTTCTTGCGTTTTATTTCTTCATTAATTAAGAAGAATTCCTTTTTGCCCCCAGCGAGTGGATGAATTTCTTTAAAAGATGTTCTGAAGCTACCAATAAGATCTGGCTTACCGGAAGAATCCCAGTCATAAACAGTGAATGAAATTGGGAGGGATAAATCGCCAGAGCACAGGGCAGTAAGATCGATTTCAAACGGTTTCCAAGATGGATTAAGTGTATTCTTTATGACCTCAGTTATGTGTACAAGAATAGGCCTTCCTGTTTCGCGAGTTTTATGAATTTCTAAGTAAGGATCTGATTTGCCCCAAAAATCTTTTTTATCAACATTTTTACAAAGAATTTGAAATCGCGCTTTTTGCTTCGATTCAGGTTGTTCCTCGGCTTTTAACGTGATTTTTCCGGCAGGTTTGCCCTTACATTTCAAATCATAAGTAGCTGATTCCCCCGTGCTAGCTATCTCTGCTAACCGTATTATTACAGACCCCTGCAAATCACTCTTTTTCGGGCCATCGTAGTCTTCAACAGTAAATTTTACGATCTGTTCCTCTTCGAAATAATAACGAGTTATTATTGTCTTTTGGAAAACAGGATTTTGGTTGTCTTTTATAGTTTCCGTGCGGCCTAACTCCCGATATGATCGTCCTTCTTGCAGAGAAAGGACACAAAATGGATCACTTTTAGACAACAGGTCTTTCTTCACCAAACCTTTGCATGATATAGAAATCTCAACAAGTGAAGTGCAGTCCTCTCGATAATTAAACTCTTGTTGATTACCGTATGCCATACGTAGCTAACTTCACAAACTGTAAATTAATGTAATTATTAATGACTTTTCTATATCATAAAACTGCGTGTATTTATACAAAATAAGATGACTCCATCAGGATAAAATCTATAATTCACCATTCTACGTGCACAGTTCTATGTCAATTTCCAAGAATAGAATCCACATACATAATGTGATAACTAGATTAAAATAGATTATACAATGTAAGTCTACAAACTCAAGCTTATCATAAAATTTTCATGTAAGTCTACACAATTGACATGTAAACTTTCTTAGTTATTCTATTTCCCACGCATTCACTGGTATGATACAGAGCTCAGCAAATAATATTACTTATCACTAAACACATAAATAATACAAGTACACACATCACTACAACTCAATATACATAAGGTAGAATACTTCTCCTATCTGTTGGATATTTCTTGAACTTACAAGTATACCATTGATGAGTTGTTATAGCAGAATAACTCATAGCAAGAGTAGTATGTATTACCATAAACCAAATTAACCAGCATTCACCTTTTGAGATTATAAGGTATGATATATATATGAGAATCTCGGCTACATAATGTGGGCCTGATAAATACCTAAACCAATCGCCATAGGGTATAGAGTATTTCTCATTTGTACTATGTGGCCCTCTTAATTGCCCTAATATCCAATGGCAAATACTCTGATGATAAGAAGCATAGAGAAACAACAGAGAACCACATATAACGTTAGGAGAAAGAAAGAAGTTAAATGGAATAAATTCCAATCGAATTTCACCACCACTTGCCAAAAATGTGCTTGCAACCATAAAATAGTATGTAAAACCAATTAGGACATAGGAAATATGCATCATAGCGGATGAAGAAAACTTCGATACGAAAAGACTTTCATATAAGCGACGATAAGATTGAAAAGTAGATAGAATAAGGAGGTATACGGCAGTATATGGGGATAGATATGGCCCAGTTGAATACTGTGTCATGTTAATTTCACCGTTTACTATAAAACACAACCAAATAACCGAATTGATAATCGCAGCAACGAAATAGAAGTATAGGAATATGCTTTTATGGAACATGTACCAGCCTTTATCTGAATTAAGGGGTAGGGCTTTACCCCAGGTTTTCATTTGTCCCCATGTGGGTAATGCTGGTGATAGTTTGAGGTAGTGGACTATTAACATAGTTAGTGAAGTATGTCCACAGAAAATCCAATAAAACGAAACGAGATAAAATAGAAACATATTCAGATTGTAGTAATAATGGAGATTAAGCTGAATGTATAAATAACTAATGAGTACCTATCAATTTACATGAGATATATGAAATTACAGATTGGCATAGCTATCAATAGGTGTTTATAAATTCCGATACACAGTCAGGGACTCTGGGTCGCTTATCATAAACATTCTCTTGTTATGAGCTGATGAAGATGGTGATCCCAATAAATTCATTCCAAAAGAATCTGTAGTAATATCAAGTCTTTTTATTATGAACAAGATTTTTGGTCCCGTTAGGTAATAATAAGCGACCCTGACTGTACTTTACAGTCATCTCCGGTTATAGAAATCTAAAATTGTACAAATATGGCCCCAAACCGTCGAAGTAACATCTATTTATCGGTTATATCGAAGTAATTATAGCGGTTCCCTGAGCTTCGAAGATTAAAATATTTTTACAGTATAAACAATAGAATAAACTAATCTCAGTTAAGTGAATCAAATTGGGGAAATTAGTAAATAGAAAATACATCATTTAACTCAGGAAGAAATTGTACATACAAACAAACAAATACAGTAAGTGTTAGATAATATATTTAAGTGAAACGGGAATGAAATGACATATGTTACAGATAAGTAGTAGGTCTTGCCATGGGATTCTCTAATTCCGTATACTGAAATGGTACGAGTACAGTGTTACCATTATGCTCTACAATGAGAAATCCTCGATTTTGAGAAACGCCCAATACACTTATTTGAGTCCCTTCTAACAATTTAAATTCTCCATGTTCCCCCTCGTATGTAGCACGCATCCTCCTTATTTGAGGGAATCCGACTTTGTAGCCACCCACGATTGTGTAACGACGTTGAGGTGGGATATGTGGAGGTTTATTACCACCATTAACAACAGTTGACCCCGAGCGTAGTGACTCTACTTGAGAGAGAGAAGCACTACGGTGTGGCCGATTCACAGGGGTAAGTCGCTTCCTTACGATATACCGTCTGAATGCTCGCTGTATCGAGGAGGCCGCGTGTCGTTCCCTCTCAGAGCGTAGCTTCTCAAGAAGTGCATGAGAGTGCGCGTTTAAAAACAATCGTGTACGTCCGAATGCGAACTGTTCAGCAGAAGATATCACTGTATCTGGTTTATAAAAGTTAGATAATGTCCGTAACGTTATTTTACACACATCTACATCAGTTTGATTGGCAGCCTGCTTGACTAAAAAACCGTATCTCTCTCTGAACTCATCGAATGAAAAACTATAAATTAACCCCTCAGATATCAATTCAATAGTCTCTATAATAGACATTGATTGTATCTGCCGTCTGACTGTAAGTCTATTGAATGTATCAGGCTGTAGTTGATCATTAGTTTTGATACAACGTACAAAATGAGGTTGCATCTCTTTAATATGTTCGAAAAAGTGAGTCAAACGAGTATGGAAATCACCCAAAAAGGTTTTGTAAGTTTTCTCATTAGAACTGGTGGCTTGATTTGTGTCGATAAGTGGTGGCGTAACACGACACAATTGTATAGGAGGTTGACTAAGTTCTACACTAAAAAGACTAGTAGCGAACGAAAAACTACAAGAATCCTTAGCGAAAATCTGAACCAAATCACCAGAAATAGTGTCAAAGTTTGCGTGTACCAATTTCTTACAATCATACACAACCTGTCCAGTAAAATGTATTACACCAAACAATTCACTACTTTCACCTAAATCCACAAATCTCTTATTAGCTCTATGAGTGTTACGCATTTGCCTTAATAATCCATGACGTGGCTTATGCGGATTATCTACTGGTGTATATTCTGATATAAGTGATATAAGACCATTAATAGGATTTGATAGGAGAGATAAGCACGGAGATCCTGAGCAAAGCTCAAAATTCATATCTGTATCTATACCATCATCTCTAAGATAGTCTGTTGTTACCTGTAGAGAACATAGAGGAGACGTTGGTGTGATTTGGATAATTTTTATATAACGAACACGGATATAGCGAAATAGAAAGAACTTAACCTGACATGAACTTCTGGTATGAATTTTGTTAGCACATCATTTGGCAACATGAAAACATGGTACAACTAAATAATCTATACATACCTTAAATACACACTCATAATAAGACTGTTGCATCAACTCAGATGTCCAGTTAGCACAGAATTGTTCTAATCCATTATTAGAAGTATCAAATCCAAACATATCAGCTACTATAATACTCAGTTCATCTTCTTGACTGAGTGTAGGACTGTTTGAAGAAGATATTGATGGAAACCTAAATGAACACGTAAATGTAAAAATAGGGAATTATACTGATCGTAGCACACACATGTCATACCAGCGATACAAGTTCCCTCAATTTTCGTTAGGTGCAGCCAAAATACAATATATTAAATAACAAACTTGTGCAGTTGTTCATTAATTCTCCTTAGGACAGCACCTAGCAGTCTAGTGTATAGAGCTCTGCTTAGAACTCTAAGAGTGATATTAACATTATTAGAAAATGCAGAAGTAACACGTGATTTCTTGCTCTCTCCTGTACCAGTACCTCCTAATAAGACTTCTCTTAACATACGAGAAGATAAACCTAGTAGAACAGCTGATGAGACTAGTTCCTTCTCTCCGTATACTTTACAGGTTCCATCTGACGATTGAACGAACTCTACATTTCCTAAAAATGCACTAATAAATTCAATAGAACTCTGATAAGACGTAGTAACAGGGGAAAGATTGTGCTAACTGATATTCTTCCTATAGAATTAGTTTAAGAAGATTAAACGTTTTGGCATATATCGGAATAACTATCGCAGTCCCTTGAGCTTATCATAAGTATAAAACGAGAATCAAAATTACAATATAATTCTATGTATAACAACCTATTAACAGAATAGCTCCCAATATCCTCAACACATCTAAATGAGGTATCCTTAATGCTCCTAGACAAGTCTTCCAAGCTTCATATTTCCTAATCAGAGTATCTTGTGTCTCTTGAGGAGACTGACACTCTGATAGGATATGGAAGTGTTTGTATGTGTAACCTTCTAATCGTAATCTACCTCTATCTTCTGGTCTAACACCTGCTAACATCTAAAATAATAGATAGTAAATTTTAAGAAATTTGTTAGAATCGAATGCGTTGCCATTTTTTCGATATAGTGAGATGTTTTCCTACCTGATAGAAGATATTATAATTCTGTTCTCTAGGAGGAGATGCAGTAACTCTATTCTGATCCAAAAAGTAACATTTAATCTTAGCTCCCTGTAAACTCCTTCCTTTATAGTATAGCTCAAATAATCGCATCATACGACTAGAATCAGGGCTAATAGCTGTCCTCGCGGAACATAACGCTCGTAGTACAGTAATACTTGCTAGAACATTCTTAAACAAATCAGTACCAGATCCTTTACCCCCTGACAATAAGAACAGTTCACGTAGAAACCTCTGAGATGAGAAAGTCTTCCCAGAAGCAGATTCCCCCGTGAAGAATACAACTTGTGGCAGTCCGGAGCTAGCTAGGTTCTCATGAGCCTGTGTAGCTAATTTCCTAAGGTTTTCCTCCAGTCCAGGTGTACCTATGCAGAGAGAAAATGAATATACAATTCAGCAATTGCCTATCTATCAGAAAAACCTCACAAATATCTTGAATTTTGATCATATTTTGCGTTGAAGGTGAAAATGGTTAAACGAATAATTAAATATTGGTTCGTTACGATTTGGAATATTCATTTCAGCCCTACCTATATGCATTCCTTCTATCCCTGTACAGAAGGGATTGAGTATAAGGAGAACAGGTCCACAAGTAGAACACAGAGTACTGTTAGTGAAGCACTCTTCTAGCTTACGAGATACTAGCTCATGTGTAGCTGTACTAGCATTCCATTGTATCAAGTCCAGTAGATCTTCTGTTTGTATAGGGGGAGTTTTAGGAATACGAGAGTGAGGAGCAGACATAGATAAGTATATATATTCTGCTTTAATATATACAGCTGTATGATCATATTGTAGGAATATACATTGTTAACGTATTAGTATAGCAGACCCTCAATAATAATACAAACACAGTTCTTAAGGCTAAATAAATCCCACTTCAGTGAATCCTACACAAACGGGAAATTTGACAGAAGACAAAATACAGCTGCGACTAACCTTCCATGTTCCAGATTAAATACAAATACAATCAATCCATCAATTGCAATTGTTTTACTAAGGTCTACCATATCAATAGCGCTGATACATACTAATATAAATGTAGAAAGCTATCAGGCAATTAAACAATAAGTACATTCATATAAAAGCTGAGTGAGTGAGTCTTCTGTTTGGAAAGAAATGATCAAATCAAAGACATTGAGATTATTACTATTTTGAAAGTTTCTTGTTATGTTCACAATTTTTCCCTTTAGCAATTTTATGTGATCTTTCTAACTCGCTGGGATCTGGTTCAGAAATACGACATCTTTTCGATCTTAAATTTATGCCATTATTATTAACGGGAAAACATTCAGTAGAACTATCTGTTGAGTTTGTAGGGGAATTGCTTGATGTTTCTTGTTCACTTCTTGTGGTGCTTCCAGAACTAAACCTCCCTCCTTCTCCCCTAACGCGTCTCAGAGCGTGTAAGTGTCTTGATTCATAGAGGAACTTCTGACGTTGTTTTGGGATACGCCCCTCTGCCTCGAGCTTTGCCCGGGCCTCGCGGCGTTTCAATATCCGATTATACTGTTTCGCATTTACATAGAGTGGTTCTTCCTCCATAATATCTTCTCCAAATGTATTAATCAATGTTTGAGTAAGCTGTGCTAGCGTATCAGGATTTTGCTGTAAAGATAATGAATCGTTAAGTAACGCCAATGCAGCTTGACTCTGATACAAACTCTGTAATAATATTATCAGATCCTGTGTGGCTGTTAGTGTAATGTTTGCATTATCCGGGAACATTTGTTCATCGTTTATTTCATCAGAAGGAGTTTGTCCATTTGTTATAGGTTCTATCTGTGAATTGTTCTCTTCTGTTTGAGTTTCAAACGTCAAATCTTCTCCATTCTGTCGACAAGTGTCAAAGTTGTTAAAACATGGTTCGTATTCTTCATTTTCCTGATTATTCGCGGAATCTGACATGCTAATGATAAACTGAAAAGATAAATCGTTACAAATCAAATTGAAAAATTACTAAACTCTAATTCAATAGCAAATCGCGGTTTATGATAGATACATTATACAAGTTACACATAATAGAATACCCGCGGTTTTTGGTATTCATTCAGTCGTACTTGCTTGTTCTGTCTTTACAAGATTTTCCGGTAAATCAATAACTTCTGGCCGTGAACCTTTAGCAATACGATCACAAACTAGAGTAATATGTTTCTTAAGTTTAGAGGTGTCACGTGGTAGCTCTAAGACCGGGAAACTCACAGAAGCGTCTTTAGTAGATCGAGAGAGAGAAGTTTTTAGGAGGTAGGTTAGAGCTAAGTCAGTTTTTTCTTCCCAGCCAATTTCCCCGCTAGAATCTACATCAGTTGAAAGGCACTGTGAAATAACGTTAGATTCTTCTTGTGTAAGAGAGTGTGAAATTTCGAGTAGGATAATCATAAGTCTTGTGAAGCAAGAGAGAATATTCGCGGATGTAGATTTTTTGTAGGCAGCTCGTTCTTCAGCGTTGCCAATCGCGAGGAGTTGTCTATAAGTCCCGTCTAATAGAACATCCAAGTTATTCAAAGGAGTAGGTGTTTTGTCCTTCAAACGTGTCAAAATTCGCTTTTGTATGCAGCGAAATTGTTTAGCATAATCACTGAGAATTTCACGTAACTGAAGTTGCCCGATTCTCGCCTCAAAATGCGTATCAATCGCGATAAAATAATCCTGCAACGGTAATTCCTCGTTAAATGACAGCTCAAGCGAAGTGTTAGATTTCGCAGAAAATTTTTCCAATCTCTCTTTCAACACATCCATGAATATCCATAATATTTCAAGAAAATCAGTTTGTATACGATATCTATTAGATGATTTTGATAGTATAATCGTTACTGTAGGTTGTAATAGTGTGTGGAATTCGAAACCAATCGCATTTTGTGGGAGGCTATCATCCTGGTTAATGACGTCATGAAATAACTCCAAGAGGGGTGTGTCTGTGATGTTTGTCTCGAGGGTAAGTTTATGTTTCGCATCTTTAGATGGTTTACAAGTTTCAAAGAATAGTGATAGAGGTAGTGGTAGTGAATAGTTAATATGTTTAGGTGTATTAGCTATATTTGTATAGGAAATTGATAGTGAGAAATGTCTGGCTGTAGGTAACATGAAGTGATTAAGTAGAATAGATAAGTCGCGAGTAGATTTACCTTTAGGCTCTAGTTCTTCGAGTTGTGTGAAAGGTGGTTGTGCGAATAGTGGCGGCAAAACCATAAGTGATAGCGAGATATTTCGCAGTGTAGAATTCACAAGATTACGTAGAGTAACATGAGCTGTTGCAACACTCAAAGTAGATGGTTGTGTATCCTCCCCTTCATGCTCTTGTATCTGTTCTTCTCGTATTTTATCATCAAATTCCACACTAACTTCCAATTCCTGTATGTTATGCGTTTGAGATGAACTAGTGTTTTCGACTGCAGAGATTTCCTTTTGTAAAGCTCGCATCTCTTTGCTAATAGCTTCATAATCAACAGGACGTCTCTCTTCCTGTTCTAAAGACAATTTAGGTGGGTCAGTTCCTAAATAGCTACAAGACAATTTCCCAGATTCACTCATACCGACAATAACACCATTAAGCTGCGGTAAATTCACAACACTCAATGTTATAGGACTTTCATCGAGCTGAGCAGCCCACTGAAGAGTACCTCCTAAGTACACGAACAGATAACCATCAAAAGATGACACTAAATAGCGAATTTTATCACCTATAGAACCATACATATACATGCAGGAGGGATTATAGTCTAGCTTTCGCATGAAAATAGGCACACCATTCGGAGATACACATACAATAGATCTCTCGCTTAACAATAGAATTGATGGTAGAGATGATTCATATTGAATAGGATGTATTGATAAGAGATGGTCTCCTATATTGTATTCCCAATCTGATCGGAGTTTCTTACCACTTTGTACTGGAGTTTCTCGCTGTTCTGAGGAGGAAACTGCAAGTGTTTGGTACCTTTTGAGTAAATACAGTATTCATTGGATGTTAGAGATTGGAAATTTCGGTAAAATATATCAATTCAAAACTGTTAATTAATCTACAATTTTGTATGATTATTCGGAAATAATACAAGATAAAGTGAAAAAACCAAAAGTAAATTCCAACAGGCATTTGTCTAGAAAACATAATTTGTAGACCTTTTTCGAAAAGGAACAAAGGTTACTAGTGTAACCTCCAAGAATGGGGAACTTCTGGAAACGCAGTGAATAATAAAGCTGCCCCATAGATAGAACCTCTACAAAAGGGGAATTTGGCAGAAACGAGAAACTGGGTGGCATTTCCCTGACACCGAGTTCGTGTAGGTTATACAAGTAAAATGATAAATTTGATTAACAAATCATGACTTAACTTACTTGTAAGATTCAAGATATCCTCTAGAAGATCCAGTCAGAATAGAATCAGAATGGGAAAAGTATCGTAAAGGTCCAGGTAACAGAAATGCTGGTAAGAACCGAGCAAATGCAAAACTTTCTTGTTCAAAGAAAGATAACAATCCATCCATAGACTGAACACATAAAAAATCGCGACCTTTCACACCTCCAAAAGTACCAAAGGTGAAATTAGCCGCGTTTCTCTGTAGACTATGTTCATATTGTTGTAGTAGAGTGATCGGGTGGCTTCCTGACCCTTCAGGGGTGTCAACAATCGCGATATTGTCTCCAGCTCTTGATATGCCATATACAGATAACTTACGTGGATGCAGTATAGCTAGAAAGGAATGTTCTGTTCCAGCAACAAATCTACCAGTTTCTATCTGAATATACACACGAATAAAAGAATAGACAAATACTGCGCCAGAATTAGCAAGCTATAGTGGTGTTCACCTATTAGCAAGTTTTCTGCGAAACTTAGACTCCCTTTTGAAATGGAAATAATTCATTTTTTAGTAAGTTAGCAAATACGACTTGCTAATATGAATAATGAGATTATTTCAATGAATATTACTTTGTGGAAAAGGAAATATGAATATACGTATAATTCTACATTTATCACCATATTGCATTCAAAGTACACAATATATCAATAAGCAACAATACCCACCTGTAATATAGGATGCGGTAGAAGCATTTCCAATAACAAATCCTGCCCTCTATCCAATCCATCAGTATTCTCATAAACTCTATCTTTATCATAACTTGGACTATATACACGTAACACACCCTGATAGCTTCCTGTTATCAATATACTACCAATCTTAGAGGAGGTATTAGTTGAGTAGCTGTTCACACAAAATGCATTAAAATCAAAATTTTCTTGTTGTTGCCAAACAGGAGATGTATTCCAAAAAGTATTGACTTTGAATAAAGACATGCTAATAAACTATTGATGAGAAATAACAATTATTAGGTGGATAAAGGAACAACTAAAGTACAAGCGAAAGTCTTAGTTTTGACTTAAATATGTGTTGGGAAGATCAATTAAGTTCCAATTTAGTTCTTCTAAAGTTTTGCTTAAAATGTTAAGCTAAACTTAAATATATAATTTTAGTGAATAAGGTGAATAAAATATGAATAAATTTATTATTTAGAGTGAACACATCAACTCAATAATATATAATTTCAATAAAGAATCCTAGAGATGTGCATAACAAGCTCATGTCACGCGATTACGAAATATATTCAGATTAATGACTTTGCGTTTAATCTTTTTATGAATTTTGAGCCATTTTGTGGATTGTTGAAAACCTTTGATTGGATCAAAACAACTTTTTCACAAATAAATCAATCTTGTGAAACGTTTCAATTCCTATTTAGCGAATTAGTAAGGCAATATTCAAACGGGTAATTATCAATGGGAATTCTATGACTATGAATTTACAGAAAAGCTATTGGTGACTATCAATATTATTCATAAATATTAAGTGAATATCATTTGAACAAATTATGTGAATGATAAAAAATCTTTTGAGTATACAAAATCAACTTTTCCAGAATATGAATAATAATTATAATACAGAATTATATGTTTGAAAACAATAAATATTTAATTTTCAAACTTAAAATTACACACAACTAGTAAATAGTCATTCAAATATTGTGTTAATGTATTTGAAAATATTTTCGATATCAATTATCGAACCTACGTAAAAACAATCTGTTACGCATGCATATTCTATTAATATCTAAGTTTATGATATGTAAAACCTTTCTGTGGAATGTATTATCAAATATTTGGAATTTAAATAATTTTTGCGGATTAATCAAAAAATTTCCATCTTCTTAAATATATTAACAAATTTCACTTTTGAACTTAAGAGTAATCTTACTAAGGAAATTCTACAAATAATACTATTCAAAGTAAAATATTAGTAACTTAAGATAACCGAATAATACTGCAAATAATTGAGTGAAAATATTAACCTGACATTACATAAAGTCAACAAACGCTATCGTAACAACTCTACATTTCTTGCCAGCAGCTCAATTCCATTTCACCTTATCAACCGTTCCACACAATTTCATATTTCATCTTTAACATGTAAATCGAAAACTAAGTCAACAGGATTAGTACTCTGTTGTTGCTGTCCATTCGAATTAGGCTTTATATTATCCTTTCCTTGCTGGTTGTCTGTACGTTCTTTTGATTTGTTCGAATTACTTCTGGTGTTTAGCAGACCTCTCCTGTTCTTCTCACGTTCTCTATCTCTGTTACGATTTCTGTCTTTGCTACGACTTCTACTCCTGCTACGGGAGTAGGAGTCTCTTCTCCGATCTATAAATAGGGGATACAAAAGTGATATCGTGAATTCGTGATTAAGAATTGTATACTTGCAACCCCTCTCTGGATTATTGCAACATTTCTCTTCACATCGAGGTGGAATTATGAAATCCCGGAAAAATTGTAAATAGGGTTGGTGGTTTGGTAAACATACTTCTATTAGAATCTCTACGTTCATGAGGAGAAGATGGTCTCCTGCGACGTCCAGCAAACCAATCAGGAGAGCGTCTACCTCGATCTTCTCTTGAGCCATCTCTAGTGGATCTCCTCCTGGTAAGCTTGTATGGGCTGATTGAACGCCGGCGATGATTACGATGTCTAGATCTATTTGGTGAAGGTCCGCGACGAGCTAAGCACAAAAATAAATAAGTGAAGTCACTAATTAACCAATATATTTTGCTTTATCCCTAATATACATTGATGTAACTGATTAACCAGTAATTACCTGATCGCATTTCCATTTCAGAAGGAGGAGGAGTTCTATATTTCATGTTACCCCTCCCCTTTAGAATTCTACCAGAACTAGATACCATTCCTTCTCTATTAGGCAGTGGTATATTGTCTTCACAGTTCCTAGACAAGTGTATACCCTGATCTCTTATAGGTGAAGGAGTACGTGAGTAGCGATAGAGCCAGGATCGTGTCTGAATGGAAAGTAGAATAAACCGGTATAATTTGGAAAACAAATATAACACATTCTAACGTGTAAAAGCAATTGCTCTAATAGCAAATATATATTGCTCATTAGGTAAGTTTTCCAGTAGCATTAAGCTCAAATTGCATTGAAAATACGTAGTCAAATTTAATAAGGATAGGACAGGTAAAGCCATGGAATATTGCTTGAGAACACTGTCCGAGGATACTTACCATAGATGATGATACAATAGGAGATAATTCATCTTCGGCAGAACTCTGTTTTTCATCAACACTAGCATCACTCTGAAATTCTCTTTGTTCAGTATCCATCATCTCTATAGCATCCTCATTTATTGTACTACTACCTTGTTCTCCTACGTCATCACCTATATTACCCAGCTGTTCTATCTCAGCTTCTGATTCTAGTTTACGTAGTTTGTGTTTAATTACATCTGCAACCTGTCAAACGTCAAATTATAAGATATTTTACTAGCAGCAACTAGCTATTAGCCTACATATACATCCGCAGGAAATTTTAAGATGATTGCAATAGCTATCATACAGTGTAACCCCTACGAATGGGATGTCAGGACGTAGATAAATGCTACACTGTTTCCTCGTTGTGGAGGTTCATTTGTATCCAACTAGGAATTCGTTCTATTTATTTTCACCCCGTTTTCACAGGGCCCATTTGTGGAGGTTTCACTGTATTATATTAAATTCTAGCAAATGTCGATTGCCAATATTTTTGGAAACTGAAGAAAAATCTCGTAAACAAAATGTCCATCAAACTCCGCCTATTAGGCAGGTTATCCCTATTAAACGGATTCCCCAATTAATTGAAAGATTTCGTAGTGTCTCTATTTGTTAGTTATGAATCATTCCTAGAAAAGTGCAAGATTAAGAAGCCTGCACTACAAACCTTTTTCAATTTATTCTTCTCATGAGATTCCTCATCAGTTTTTCCTAACTGTTTGTATTTCCTTTTAACTCTCATAAACTTATCAACTAATCTCTGCCTCTCTATAGCACAGTCTTGTGGTGTTACTAGTATCTTCCTTGGTATAGGACGCTCATGGTTGTTATAGTTGTAAATCAATTCTCCACACCCAACTATATAATGATATACATGATAACTTTACAAGATATAAATAGACAAATTTCTGAGTTCAAATATATCTAAGATATAATCGAGGAACAGCTTTCAACTAAATATTATAAGACAATGCAATGCTCCAAAGCTGAGAGAGATATTAGTGGAAAAGACTAGTACGAAATTTGTATATAAATTGGGTATGACAATTGTGTACAGAGATTTGTACCTTGGATGTTGCTCCAGTGTATTACCTTACTATGCGAGTAGTGGTCGACTTGGATTAGTGGATAAGAAGCCTTGAATGTTGCCTCATGGCATTTAAGCATTATTCGAGTTCATTAGAGGAAACTCTTACTATCCACAAGTAAGTAAACACAAATCTACATACAATTAACTACTTACCAACACTTATATCAGCTTCAGGTTTAAAGTTCTGTTTAACTTCACACATTTCAACAAGTAACACTACATCCTGTCCTGATATAACCTCGCCAAATACTACATGCTTACCGTCAAGATGAGGAGCTGGTGCTGTAGTAATGAAGAATTGACTAGCATTTGTATTAGGACCTCTGTTAGCCATTGATACTAAGTAAGGTCTGGTGTGGAGAGTGTCTTTGTTCTCATCATCAAAATATCTATACAATTGTAATAATGCAGTAATAATACACGCATGCAAATGTGGTCTAAGGTATTTGTAGCTGTATATTCAATAATACAATTCTTGTGAGATTATTTTAGGACATATTAAAGTCTTGTAAATACGAACATCTAGTGTGTGTATTTCGGAATATTCGATTTTCGGTACAATGCACGTAGTATGTATGTATATCTGTATTAAAGGTCGCTCGCCTGGCCCGATCCAGAAGTCCATTCGGCTTAAGACCGGGCCAGGTTACTCCTGGTTGACTACATACAAATGTTTAGAAGGCAGGCTTAGAACTGTGTCAGGCAAAATTCGCTCCATTACGAACTCTAATCTTTGGATAGTTGTAAAAACACTTTTCGCATTCTCAAACATATTTATGAAAATGAGAATATATGTAAAATTATAAATAATAAATGAGTATGACAACATACAACAACAAATATACTTACCCTCCAAATATAGACTCTCCACCAGTACCATCTTTAGCCGTAAAATCTCCTGTCTGTATCATAAACCCCTTTATAACACGATGGAAACGACACCCCCTATAAGAAAGTGGTTTATCAGACAACTTTCCAACTCCTTTCTCTCCTGTACAGAGACACCGGAAGTTCTCACAAGTTTTAGGCGCTAAATGTTTGTATAACTCAATAACAATACGACCGACATCTTCATTGTTTATCTCCAGATCGAGGTAACAACGAGGTCTTAATTCAATAGGACTTGTAGGTTCCCTCCTGGAGCTGTTATCAGTACCATCCCACATGTTATGAGCAAATACACTAATAGTTATGATAGGTTTAGGAATCAATGTGGATTTTGAGAACTTAATTTCTGAAAGTATGTCTGTTTGTTTGTTTGTTTGTACGTCGATTTCGAAATCTGAAGTTTGTTGAACCCGAAAATGCCGTATATAAATACATTTGTGTATCGAAATTTGAGTTTTAGGATCAAATTCCTGCAGCTCTTCTGAAGTGTGAAAATCGCAGCTGGCTCAAAAATGCATACCCGTAGTACCCAATATTTCTTCTTGGATGGACTTGTATATACGTATGTAGTATAACTGGATTCTTGTATAAAGAGAAAAAGTTAATTCCAACACAAATCGCATTAAACAGCAATTAAACAAATAATAATGATAATAATAATAATAATAATAATAATAATAATAATAATAATAACTACCAACATTTTGGTTCATGATTCTGTTACGATCAATAACAACTTGATGTTTGTTTGTCATACGTAACAAACAGCTGACATGTTTGTAAATAAAATGATTGGGAAAGTATATAAGTGAGGCCAAGTGTGAATCAAAACGCATACACAAACACGTTCGTTATAAACTACCATCTGAATCAGGTTCATGCAAGAATTCAATATTCGAGCCCTTACTGGAATTATTTGATGATAGATTAATACGTTTACTACGACGTGTTTGTGCGACTGGTGTCTCGCTATCCATTGGTTCAGGAGGATCATAACACGGACGTTTCCTAGAGGGTACATTCCTCTTCCTCTGATGCTCAATAGTAGAAGTAACCATATTCGGTGAATCTAAATTACCCATATCATCCAGCCAGTTGGTAATTTCAGGATTATCAGATTCACTAGCTTGTATAGCAGGACTGTGGAGCTTTGGACTAGCAGTTTCTTCAGATATTAATGGACTACTTATTTGGTGTGATGCTAATGAACTCGAGGGGTCTACTAGTGCGAGGGGGTCTTGTTCCTCTGTAGGTTCAGATTGAGACGTGAGAGTTACACTTGGGGATAACAGGGTAGTCATTCCAGTTCTTCCTCTTCCTCGTGCTCTACCCCGACCCCCTCTTGCACCCCTTAGGCCCCCTCTTGACTGCTTCTTTGGTAAACCAGTCGGAGAGAAATCCTCCCCTGATTCACCTGACCATACATCAGCTGGCGTTGTCTGTGGAACTTTCTTAGCAGCCACCTTATAAATTGTTGTAACAAAAGTATGCAGAGTCTTCCAGGACTTTAGCTTAGGGCGGGACTTGTAAGAAGCAGGTAGAAGCGAGCCGAGAAAGAAATTCACTCCACGTTCACTATAACGATCTTCATCAATTAGTTTATGTGAGAATTCCTGTACAATATCTAAGAATTCTAAATTTGGATAATTAGAAGGATTGTCATCAGTAGGGCTTAAGGTGGCATCATTTCTCTTCAAAACAAACTCTATTCCACCTAGATGGATGCTTACTATTATCTTTCTGATTTTGGTAAGTTCAAATCCAGTCAGAAGATTGAATCGTTTTGCTAACTCTTTTAGGTAACTCCATTCAGCTAGTGTCTTATCAATTTGACCTAAAGTTAGTAATTACAAAAGTATTAATAGTATACGACATAAACCAGTTTACGTAATACTACTTCCACTTTTGGTAGACAGAATAATACTACTTATATGGGTGTGTGAAACCTCGCGCTAAATATATGATAAAATAAATATAAAGAAGATGTAGATGTGCAACAGTGTAGCCTTCACAAACGGGGGCCGGTGGAAACGGGGAACTTCTTGGAACGAAGAGAAAATAAATAGAGCGAATTGTTAGTGCACTACAAATGAACCTCCACGAACGTGGAATTTGGCAAAAACGCGGAAATTTTTCGGTGTCCCGGCATCACGTTTGTGGAAGTAATACTGTATCTAGTGAGGTTTCAATAGAAATATCGAAATAACTAGTAGTACCACGTTAATACGAACACAATGAATACAAATACGGACACAAACTCAGGCCCCTTCACTGGATATTAAATTGGTATTACTATACGGATATCGCGAACACTAACCTTCAGTACTCATATCTTTAACCTCTTCAAACAGCTGTTTTAAACTCTGTAAAATAGTTTTACTCCATAGAACATGACTAGCTTCTTTGCATTTAGAAATAGTCAGCTTCATCATGCTACCAAATGCATCATAGTACCGTATATAGTGCACAAAGATACGACTAGCTAGCACCATAGGAAAAGAGCCATAGAGGATGAGACGAGTGAATGCTGCGAATACCTAAACGATAGATTAGAGTAGGTAGTTGGGTTTATGTGTCAAGAGGGTCACTGGTGTTTGGGCCATTGTTGAGTGGGTAATTTGGCTAGAAACAGGACCATGCAAATAGTGCTTAATAGCGTCGGTTAATCGGGCCTGATTCAAAACTTAGTAATGTTATCATATTTTGAGGCAAATTTCTTACAATACACTAGTGAGTTCATAAATATAGAATTCATGATTGACACCGGATATACGTGACCGCCCTACTTCAGTTATATCTAACACGGGTAAATCGAAATAACCGCTTATATCTGTCCTGTGATGGAGTATAAAATTGTACAGATATGGTCTCGAAGCGTAGGTCAAGTAATTATCGCGGTCTCCTGAGCTTCGATATAAGTGGACTGTATTCAACAAACCTCTCTCTTCTTCTGATATAACTCTAACTTATCCCCATCCTGTTTATCAATATCCTCCTGATCACTTACTACATCATCTTTATTACCCTCACCAGAGAACACATAATGTAATACAAAGTTAGTACAGTGATCCTGTAGCTCAATACTTGGCGTAATTACTATATGCTTAAATGTTGGTGTGTGGTTAATTAAGTTAGGAGAGAGGAGGGATATTAGATCACTGAGGATTAGGAATGAGTCTGCTTTGACGTTATCATCATCCCCGTATGCTAAGGAATCTTCCAGTACTCTCAAAACCTTGATAGAGATAACGTTAATAATAGCATTTTAGGTAGTAATGTTCCCAAATTCGTATATCTGTTATCTCTATGAGATAGACAGGCAATCTTTTAAGTATTAGATTTTCTAATTTTTAATCTGGAAATTGTTTTTTATCCAATTTTGGTGGTCCACTAACGACAGCAGGGGTCATAGAATCTCAAAATTTGTATTACAGTCTGGGAAGGAGTCAACAGAATGTGTAAATACGGGTTGAGAACGCTGCATTAAGGTATCGGATCGAAAACATACTTCTACAAACATATTATATTATGAATTGGCACAATTTATGGTAACAACAGGCATTATCGAGCAAGAAATACACTTCCTCAAGGAAATGATCGTTATAACTTTAAACTATAACAAATCAGCATGTGTAAATAACCAATTACTATTAATCTTACCGTTGGGACTTTCTCATTAATAAGCTTAACACCAGCTTCATCAAGATGATCTTTATTAAAAGAAGCTACAACCCAATTAATATGTAGAGATGCACAATACATTATACTGGATACAGGAGTAGTATATACTCCATGTTGATTGCAATAGTTTAAAAGTTTAAGTAACAGAGTAAAACATCCCCAACGAGTTAAATTGAAGTATAAATAGAGAGATTTAAGACGAGTGAGGATAACTTCAGATTCCTGACCACTCTCTGATTCAGGATCTTCAATAGGAACGTAGTTACCAGCTGAGAAAAAGTCTTTGAATCTAATGAATGGAAATTGTCAGTAGTATTAACGTGTTCCTCATCAAATCAAAATTCAATATTCGAACACTGAGAATACAATCAATTGAGAAGATATATCTCTATGCCAAACGGACGCGGACATCAGTAATTGCTAATTGTCCCGATTTTTGTCGAGATGTCCGTCGAAAAGTGTCAAAAATCGCAAAAATTGTACTTTTTGGAGACTGCATATTTTGATCAGAAATCATGTAGAATTTTGATAAGAAAGCGCTGAGTTTACATCCGCTGTGGTAACAGGTGAGGGCTATAATTTTTGAAAATTCTCGCAAAATGCACATGAAAAGAAAAACATATAGGCAAACAATCAATGAGTTTTGTACGTATAATTAGGAAACAAGCACATGCAAGGAGGAAAAGCCGCGATTTCAACTATACAAACCTACCTAGACACAATCTCATCAATGAGTTTATTTCTCGCTACCTCTCCAGTCTTCTTAATAGCCAAATCATTAGCAGTAAGATAATTCAGAGTAGATACAGCTTGATTCATTAAATCTGCATTCGAATGTTTGTTAATAATCCCATACACACAATCTAGTAGCTCTGTATAGTGAGACTCAAGTCTCATGACTATATAGAGATTCAACTCAAAGTGATTAGCAATACTCAACAAGGATATAACTTTATCCTTATCTGTAGAGAATTTGTGTAAGAGAGATGGTAATGCTTGACAGATGTGAATTGTCATAGATTCTCTATCCTAGGAAGTGGTCAAATGTCAAGTTACAAATAGAAGTTTTTACAAGGACGATTGATATAAACTCAGTCCAGGCTTTGTTGAGTAAATCCATGACAGTAACTCCCGTTATACCGAAGCTCAAGGAACCACAATAATTACTTCGAAATAAGCAGAGTCGATATAGCCGGTAAAATATACTTTGACGGTTGAGGAAATATTTACACAATTACCAACTTCGATAAAAGCGGGTATGTCGATAATCTGTGATCGATATAACTGAAGTTGACTGTACATTAACTTACTGTAGAAATATTCTTCCTCTCCTTAGTAGCTATTATCTTCTTATAAACTCTCCCTGGAGGAGGAGACCCCCCAGCAGCTCTTATAGCACAACAAGTAAGTAATTCAATCAGGAAACTCTCTTCAGCCTGACTCAATTCTAACTCTAATAACAAATCAGTCATTACAGACCAATCTTTGAGTAGATCAGTGTGACCCCATAGAGCATCTACGAAATAAGCTCCATGTTCTAATATACCATAAGCCATATAGAACATTAACAGTTCTCGCACTCTAGCTTGTGCTACTTGGGTAGGGTTAAGGTCTTCCAGAGAATTCTGGAACTCATCCTAGAGATAGAAGAGGGTAATAGGTAAGTATTCATCAGAGCTGCTGGATAGTCAGTGATTACTCGATAAAACGCGCTAATACGTATATTGATGTGCTAGTAGAGTACGCTTGACAGAGCCTCGGGTAAGCTACGTCCACTGTTTAATATAAGTATAGCTGAAAATATAGAAATTCTCTAAGTCCCTAAAAAGGATTCATCTAGACGCCAGGAGAGAAGCGAGGAATTTCGAGGAAATATTAGGTTATCAACCTACAGGCTTCGAGGTAACGATTAATAACACTTACATAATGTTTGGGAAAGGTTGATAACTGATAAAAATTGGAAATTTCTTATCTATCAATTTTAATGGAGAGATTAAGTCTACTTCCTTGACAATTTCTAGATAAACAACTCAGATTTGGGGATGAAATACATACAGTGTACCTCCATAAACGGAGTGCGAAAGAGGCCGAAAAATGCTACCCGTTTTCTCGTGTGTGGAAATCGTTTTTTATGGGGCTAGGAATTTGCTCTCTTTTCTAGAAGTTCCCCGTTTTCACAGACTCCGTTTGTGGAGGTAATACTGTAACTAACTATACCTGAGAAAATAGCTTAGCTAATAAGAACTCAGTAGCTGCTTGAGCTACAGCTCTATTCTCTACAAACACCAGACTGCACACATACTCAGTCTCTACAGTATTCAATAGCTCAGAATCTAGCAAAAGTTTACAGACTTTTACAGCTTGTACTGCTACAGTATCATCTTTATCCATAACCATGGATACTAGTCTGTTTCTAAATCTGTCAGTGAATAGTTGTAGCATTGGTATTAGAGTTCCTTCTTCGTAGAGGAAGTGTAAGCTCTCTACAGCACGTAGTCTCACTTCTCCTACCTGTATATTAGTATAATAAATAGCCGATAATATCCTAAATTCACTCTTTTACTCGAAAAATCGCGGCACTTATAGAGTAACTATTGTATAGTCTAGAATTGTAGCTAGACTGATGGCCTGTATTTCTTGTAAAATCATGAGAGAATTGGTCAGTATGTGATGGAGGCTAAAACTTCATAATTGCTTGTTCTAGTATTCGAGTAAATACGATACAAGGGGGATAAAGAATACGAGTTTCGGCTGTGTATTACTAGAGACTACTGTATTAACATTTCCTGATAGTAACTAACTTTATCATATAGAGTCCATCCAATATACTTAAGATATTTATCCTGTAGAAATAGACAGCTGTATTCTCTCATCCACATACCAAGCTCTGATATGCATAGAGCTCTTATGTCTGGAAATATATCTTTATACCTGTAATGATAAATACAAATATACTGGTTTAATACGTCCAATACTTTCATCATTGGTAAAAATTGATGAAAATCCAGGTAAATGCAATATAGAATTCCCCCATACACATACCTGTGTACAAATACAGAGCTAAATAACATTGACATCGGTTCTTCCAAATCAATTAATCTCTGTTCTTGCTCTTTACAAGATCTCTCTAATGTTTTCTGTCTATCACTAGATTTCTTACTACCGTGTTTGTTTTTCTCAGATTCTAACTGACGCTGTGTTTTATCTAAACTCTCTCTAGATTTCTTTGCTATGTTAGATAGGCTAGTTGTTATCTTAAGGCAGGCTAGAGTGCATGTGTGACGGAAAGCGCGAACCTAAATAAGGTAATGGTAAAGTAGTCTGTAAAATGAACAAACATACAAGCAAACAAAACTACAGTGAATTCTCCACAAACGGGTCCTTTGGGAACTAAAAATTCTGGAAGCTGAGCAAAAGTAAATAGAGCGAATTCCTAGTCCCGTGCAAATGATTATGAACTCCAACAAGAAACTGGTAGAAACCGAGAAAAGAGGTAGCATTATTCGCCTCCTTCACACCCTAGTTTGTGGAGTTTACCCTGTAACTACCCAACTATCTAACTAGCCAACAAACAAACAAACATATTGACAAATATTAATTAATTACTTGTGAGTCAGCTAATCCAACAAGCCATTCCAGTAAACTAGGTAGGAACATCTCATCATATAAAGGACCATGTTGACAACAGAACATAACTCTCTCTATGAACTCTGAAAAGTTGTTACGGAACCTAAAAACAACCAGGATACGTAACATAGAATAAACTTATAGGAAAAAGTTATACCTCTTATAAAGTGGTCCACTCATAATCAGCGGGTAATCTCCACTATCTTCATCAAATCCCTGCGTCAGCTCCTGTATAGCCTGTACAATTCCTCTATCAGAGGTTAGTACAGCTGTATGTAGTGTAGCGTTACAACCACAACTCTCTATAATGAATTTTACAAGTTCTGTGAGTCCAGTTGTGTTGTCAGATACGTATAGTTCTAACCAATCACTCGCCAGTGTTGTCAGAGCTGATTTACCCTCTTTTACACTCTTGAATAGTAGCATTATACGGTATGGATAACAGCTAATTAGTACATGAGTATAACGATATGTTAAACAATTCCTTTAACACAAATATAGAGTTAAACTATTGTAATTATATTGATAGTGGATTGAACCATTGATGCCAACCTGGCGTCTCACAAATCCGTGATGTTTTACAGCTAGAGCCGCGAGAATCCGTAGACTTAACCCGTAAGAGCGGGCATCTCTGAGTGAGCGCAGCTTCCACATATCCTCACAAAAATTTGCGTTTAGTTAGCCATAAGGGAAATACACAATTACACACATCCATTAAAATATTTAAGGGCTATAAGCAAGTCCTACCCAGCTAGTTTGAAATTATAAAGGCACTCATGAATTAATTGACATTCCCACAGTTTAATATTCATGATAGACTGAAGTTATAAATTCGGCAATATTGTTATGAGTTTCATAATAATAAAGGCGATAGACCTTTGAATTACAATGCAATAATGTGTATTATGTTGATGGCATGTTTCGTTTGTAAATAAAGTGATCCGGGTTACCACTCCCAGTTTGTAACTCATCCAATTCAAACAGAGCTGTTTGAGCTCGTGACGTCATTACTTCTCTATACCTAGAATGTTGCTCTTTATTAAATTCTATAAGATAATTAGAACTCTCTAGAACCAATACACCATCTGGTGACATTATTTCTGAGATTTCTGGTACCAATGAATGTAGTGACGTATTAGAAAAGTAAGCGAGAGAGAATAGTTCAGAGTATTTTGACCTGTTAGGTAAATCACCTGGAGATGATAGTGGTAGAAAATGGAACACCGATTTGAGGTTAATAATTCCATCTTCTGGCTTGTTAAATTTCGCATTTGCACCTTCAACCGCTTCTGGGGAAGAAATCTCATAATCTTCACTAACTTCATAAACCTTTTCCAATTTCATAGGCTCGATAGATTCCTTATAAATAGTATGTGACGTCATTTGATGTAGATATCTAGTGAGATTATCAACTGATATGTCTTCAGAACTCCTAGCATGTGGAAGACTAGATTTCTCTTTCAATTCCTTCTTATTCGTTTCAATCCCAAAACATATAAACGGACCAACTATAATATCACCCCAGTAACCACGGATTTTAACTTCTTCCCCGTGTCTGCGGATTATCACACCTGAAGCTAACGATCTATTTGGTGTGTTATATAGCGCATCTGATCGGATATTAAAAGCTAATCCTTCACTTCTCCAGACACAATATTCATGACCATTAATCAATTTAGTTTGTTCTAACATTTTCATGTTAAAATCCCAATCAAAAACCCCCTCTTTTGAATCATATCTATTCGATAAATATCCTCTCAATCTCTTGTCCCAGAGAGAAGAAGCCTCGAAAAACTTTACATCATCTGACCGCCAGAATTTCAAAACAGACTCAATCTGGTCTCTCTCTTTGAACTTCAGTTTTGTGATATCAATGAACGGAAATTCAATATGCATTTCGTCTAAATCTGTGATAAGATTTATAAGTTTGTTTGACACAGCTTTTAAATACTCAAATGTTTGTGATCGAATATGTAAATTTCCTAATAATTCTAAATACAACTCAACTCGTTCCTGAAGGCCAATTACTGCCAGTGGCTCAGTGAGCAGGATAGAAAACATAATCTCACGGGTTAAAACTTCAACACAGTTCTCTGCTATGTAAAAATGAAACGTGACGTCATTATACTTGTATGTAGGGAGATGTGTTCCAAGTGTACGTATAACATGACGGAGATCGGATACACCCACGAGCAGAATGTGTATTTCTTTAGCTGTATTGTGAGATGGAGGTAGGAGGGGGATCAGATCTATAGCAGGGGTGAAGCCCCACCATGCTACAGTACCAAATCCATCCGTAGGAAGATGACAACTCATGCCTAAGTATGGCTGTATAAATACAATAATTACAGAAAATAAACTTCACTTAATTTAGTTAATATTTGAATACAACTTTTGGTTACTGTTATCTGGGATCATATTCTTTAATCAGTGTATTTATTGGGGACCTTATGACAAAATAGCAAATATAATAATACAGGGGAATATTTAGAGGAGGGTTTCCGACCCTTTTCACCCGTGGACCAGCTAAACCAATATAGGATGATAGACAAATACTTCAATAATTTACATAAGTGAGATATATTTTTATCTGGAAAGTATAGTCAGCTAAAGTATAGTCAGCTGATGTGATAAATAAAATATTCATTCATCCCATAGACCAAAATGTGTGTGATAAAAGTGCGCTAATCCAGGTAGAGCTTTCCTCTCTACTTCATAGCCAAGTGATAATGTCCTGTCTAACAAATCCGAATCTTCACCTCCCCAACTTTTCGAATACTTATCCGTGTCCATACCTCCTAGAATTAGCCAATCTGATCGGAACAAAGCGAACAGTCCCGAGCCCCATATCTCCCAAAACCCAAGAGGGTTAACGAGAGAATGTCCGCACTGTAGACGAAAAAGAACAGGAGCATAAGCTGAGATTCCTTTTATAGTATGTGTCCGTACTTCATCAAGAATAGTAGACGGTAAATGTAGATGTAAATCACATAAGAATAATATGACGTCATTATCGTTCACACTCTGCAACGCAGCATTTTGGCCCTGTACTTTAATGAATGGTCCGGACATAGATATGTATTTATAATCCCTCAAATGAGAAGTTGATAACATGAGGGAAACATTTTTATCTGTACTCATAAAATCAACAACAATAAGTCCGTATTTGTCATCACCTGTTCCATATGACAACTTTTCGAGCTCTAATATAAATGCCAAAAGGGGTTGAGCCAAGTTCTTGACTATTATGATAAAGTATATGAATGGAGTTAATGGACTTATATGGTAGTTTGGAATTATGCAGAGTTTTGGTAATATTCTCCCTTCCATGAATAGATAATCTACAAATCGATATTTTTCTAATGTTTTAGTGTCTTTTAGTGTCAAGTCGATTAAATAACGAGTTTTCGATCCTTTAATGAGCTTTTCCTCAACCGAATTTACACTCGAAATTACGAGATTAACCGCGGAAAAAGCAAGATAAGTCTGTGATGAAAACAAGGATATTATATTCTCAATAGTTCCCTGCGGCAAATATTCGTTACCAGTGATTGACAACGATTTATGTTTATGTTCCATAACGTTATACATTTGTGAACTATCGTCTGGGTATATTTTAGTATAGACAAGTTCAAATACACCGTAGTATTGTGATAAAATATGTGATGTAGCAAATACATCCATATCTTGACAAGCTGAAAAACTGTCCTTATAAATTTTCCATGGTATTCTATGTAATTGGCTCGCTTGTCTATTTTCATGTTTTTCACCAATTGTATGTGTCAAATGCATTGGTAGTGTTGATGGTAATTTCAAGTGTGTTTGTGTGGATAATACCTTGAAAAGTTTGCTTGGTATAAGAGTGTAGTTAGAATGGTTTGGAGGTTTCCATTGTAAAGCAAACATGTCATCCTGGCTAGCTACAAGGTGTAATATTTCGAGATAACATGATTCTAATCCTAGCATAATATACGCTGATTCTTGAGATAATGTACCAGTATTTTCTTTACTTGCTGTTGAGATAATTAACAAAGAATGTTGTGGATTTGAATCTTTACTCAGCCAAACTTCAACTGAATCCAAAGTTGTAAGAGAGAAGCGAAATAAACCGCGATTAATTGGTTGTAGGTAACCGAAAATACGCTCTGCATAAAAACCCCTTCCACGACGAATGAATAAAGATTGTGTGTAGAGTTTAACATGTGGAGCAAATGGAAAACCTAGACCCGCCTTGAATGCATTTACACTGGTATAGCAAGATTCCCACCAGATATACACTTCTAAATATCCCTGAGATTTCCTGGTTGTTACAGGATTAGCATATGGAATATTTTCTACATTATTTCTAGATTTGATTTGCGTGATTTTGTGACTGAAGTTTAACCAACCTCGCATATATGGTAAAGTATAAGGCTCTGCGGAAATTTCCACTTCATCAGGACTAACATATTGTGTGGCTTTAGTTGTTGTTGGGAAACTCGAGTCAAAACGTTCTAACTGTCTTTGTATTGATTCAATTTGGTCAATGTTTAGAATTTGTTTCATCCTTTCAGACAATCTTGATTTATCCGTTAGCAAAAGTACGCAGCATATGAACGCAACGAATAACACAACACAACGTATAACTATTCTTTGCTGATTCATTGCTATTTGCAAATTACATCGTATTGAAATCATAATTAATGCATAAAGTAATATTTTACAAGATATACTCAATAAAGTACATTCATAGGAAGATATGCTGAAAATACAGCGAATAGTGAATCATTCATGCGATCTATTCATTGCAGTATAAGTTATACCGAAGCCAATAATATATTGTTAGCAAACCATAAAACAGTTCTCTGACAAGACAATCCCAAAGGGTACAGTGAGCCCCCATGCAATCTCGTGCCAGAAAGGTATGAGTATTCCGGAGTAATAATACAAGCCTATTATGAATAGGTTTACAATACTGCTTGAGAATATTTTCAGTATCAAACTAGCTAATAGAGAAATGTCCAGCATCACTACACCCATTTTGAGGTGGTAGAAAGCTCTCCATCCGATAAGTGAGCTCAGGAGGTGTAGGAGAATTATTGAGGATATAGATGTCAGTAAAATAATCCAAGTCATTTTTTGAATAGAATGATAATCGAGGGATTTATAAAATTCTATATGCTTTAATACCAAGGATCTTAGCAATAGTGAGTTATTCAAAATGTAAATTCGCATGCGGAATATGTAAATTCGTATGCGTAAAAAGTCATTCCACGCGCGGATTCAAAATTATTAATTAATAGATATATCCGCATGCGGAATTACGGGGAAAAACTTCCCCAACATTTTTTAAACAGATAAAGAATTAAAGACACTGATCCCTCCGAATGGAATCGTTTATTACTTATAAGTATTACCAATAATCCGTCCCTAGCATAAAAATTGTAGATAAAGATAAAGATAAAGACCATGATCCTTTCCCAAGCAATGGTAGCTACTTATCCCACAAAATGTATCATCAGGGGCGCTGTTGTATTAGCTTCTGGGGGCCATGGGGATGTAACCAAGGCAGGGGCCGGGGCTCAGGCCCCTACCCCGAGTTTGGCGCCTGTTTATACAAATTTATACAAAAACAACTTTGGTTTGTCGGCCAATTTACTTGTAGACATAGCTACAATAACTACTATTGATTATAATTATATGAGAATGAAGTTATTCTTTATGCCTAATTTGGTATCTCGCGGAATAATGCAGTAATGTTGATAAGAGTAAACTTGAAAACTAATTTTTATTTCTCTATCAAATTCAAATCTGCCTTGGAACAAACTGTCGGAACTGATCACAAAACAATTTCTATATCCTGAAGGCTACATTTCTAATACTTTGATATTTGTATATATTTCTGATATCCTCCTTGTCATATATAGCTACTGAATTCATGTGTTACAAGCTCCAGAACAGATTCTACTTACTCACATTACAGACTATATTGGGTGCTGTGCTGGTAATACTAGCTCTACCTCTTCTAGGAGTATCTAGCTATCTATTCATTGATAATGTCGGTATCTCTCTATCTCCTATCTGGCTAGCAATACTGGTAATTTATTTCATCAATAATAAAGGCCTCGAAAATTCATTTTCCCATATTATCTACTTTTCACTAGATTGAAGTAACTGGACTTGTAGCAGTGCTAACTTGGCCAAGCAAGCTCATCCTTATCGTAAGTAACTTAATTATTCACATTTGTATCCTTTTACTTGCTCCATATATTACAAGTATAACGGACTTACCACAGTATGTAGACTTCTATGGATATTAGTTAGCTTCCATTCGAATATATAAGTTATGGCCTTAGAGGTTTTCATTGACTTTTGACCTTAATCCAAAATAGAGCTATGTCATTATTGTATACAATCATTGCATTCTTCATTTTGAATAGTTAGTTTATTGTCTCTTACATCTTTGAAAGTTTTTACAGCAAGCTGGCGAAATACATTGGATGTTGGTTATAAGAACGCCGGTGTAAGCCAGCGATTTAGGGTTCCCCACCCACAAAACGCTAGCGATTCTCCCCTCCCCCGTCACTATATCGCTAGCGTTTTAGGGACGGGGAGCTCTAAATATCTGGATCCCCAAATCCCGCTTAAACCGGGACTAACCTCTTAAAAACGGTTCTCAATTCAAGAGTTTATCTGGTAGCGCGGATGCTCCTCTTGGCGCATGACTCTGATGAAATTATATTTAGATCGTGAAAATATAGGATCTTTCCCTATACAGTGACACTAATTTTCTGATTTTTTGCGTATGAAAATTCTGGAGGGTGCTAGGAGAGTGTTCGGAAACCATATATAACCACCTGGTTCTCATATATTTCTGCATATTTTATTTAGCAATAAGAGCATATATTGCTACACCTAAGGGTTCTTATAACATGCATCAACTGTATTTCAATTTTTCCATTATGATTAATCTACTTGGAAATTTAAGGTATTGTTATTACTTGTATTTTGAATTGTATTTCTTCACATAATTTCGTTGTCTATTACAATATTTGATCTTATACTATACACACCGTAACTAGCATTATTCGCTATGGGCAAGGACTACTACCTGATTCTAGGTATAAAACGTTCATGTCAGAGCATGGATGTGAAGAGAGCCTACAGAGTACTAGCTCTGAAATACCATCCAGACAGTAATAGAGAGGTTGGGACTAAAGATCGGTTCTTAGAAGTATCAGAGGCTTATGATGTATTGTCAGATCTAGAAAGACGGGCTATATACGATCAGTTTGGTGAAGAAGCGTTGAAAGTGGGTGTGCCATGTGATGGAAAGTTTCTAGAAGGATACGCTTATCATGGAGATTATCTCAGAACTTTTCACGAATTTTTCGGTGGTGACAATCCATTCGCCGACTACTTCAATGTGTCTGGCCTCTCAGAACCGCCTGCATTCTCTGGAGTAGCAGGGCTCGTACAGCCGCGACAAGACCCACCTGTTGAGCGTGAATTACAGCTTAGCCTTGAGGAAATATACCTAGGTTGTACTAAGAAAATGAAAATATCTAGAAGAGTTATGAATGAGGATGGTGTGACTACTTCCCTTAAGGATAAGATTCTTACAATCAGGATAAATCCTGGAATACAAGAGGGAACAAAAATAACATTCCCTAAAGAAGGAGATCAGGGTCCTAATGCTATACCAGCTGATATAACTTTTATTATACGTGATAAGAAGCATACACGTTTCATCCGCTCGGGGCTAGATCTGAAATATACCGCAAGAATAAAACTCGTGGAAGCTTTATCCGGTTGTACCATACCAATGCATACGCTAGACGGCCGTGAGATTAGAATACCGGTTAACGATATAGTTCGGCCTGGTTATACTAAAGAAGTGAAGGGAGAAGGAATGCCTTCTATAGATAATACAGATTGTATGGGAAATTTGATAATTTCCTTTGATGTTATATTCCCTATGAAACTTAGTGAAGAGAAAAAAACTGCGATTAAGAAAATATTATGATACGTCATAGGCAACCTGAACTCTTATATTAATCATATTTATTCACGTATGTATGATGTAGTGTGTTTGTTGTGTTGATGTACGGGGGGGCTGATATGAGGTCACAGTCGGCTTCGTTTAATAGTGTTACTTCAGGACCAGCTGGCCATTTCCCTCGATTAAGGGAAAATGGAGCATTTCGACAACATATAATCAATGTCTCGCTTGTTACTAATATTCTCTCTATAATGAAAAAGATTTTTGGTCCCGTGGGGGTTCACAATAAGGGCAGACTGTATTTCCTTTTAACTAAGCAGTGATATCATTTATGGTTAAATTCAATCCTGATTACCTGCATCGGGAGCCGGAGTGCGCTCCTTTTCTGAGTAGGGAGCGCGAGCGAAATGAGGACCGCTTAGCTGCTATCTAGTAAGAATACATTTATTGAAGCCAAACTGTACCATTTTCATATCATCGAAAATACCAAAATTTGATTCCTAGTTTAATGCACTTCAAATCATCCATGGTACAAATTAGTAATCAGCCCTTATATATCGAAGGTCGTGTCACAGCTCAGTCTATTGTAACTGTATTTATCTATCATATATGCAATAATAATCTTCTTGTATTCCCCTAGACTTTGTCTGTACCTCCTCTTTGTATTCTCTCTGTATTAACCTGTATATTCTCCGGAGCTCTCACATGTTTCTACGGTAGTATTGTGTATGCTAGAGGTGTTGATGACGTAACAGCTGCTCTTAATGTATCAGCACCTGGTGTAACACTTACTAGCTTCTGTTTATTCAATAATGTGTAAGTACATAACGATAATTATCGTATACATTCAACTTCCGTTATATCGAATACGGAAATATAGAAATACTCACTTATATCAAATTCTAAAATTGTACAAATATGGTCCTAAACCGTCAAAGTAACAATATTTCTTGGAAATATATTTTTAGTGAATACGCATGAAGAATATATTGAAAAAATTATACCCGAATTTCGAAACTTTACATATGTAGAGTATCATGTAATTGTAATGGAACAATTATAGTGCTAATGTGTTGATTTGTTCGTCCTTTTAAGTGCACAAAATATTCTTATTTACTGTTCTTCTTTTCTATCTAGCTCCAACTTCTTCCCCCCTGAGATAGAGAATCAATTCTATTTCATGGAGACACTCATCCCATCCTGTCAGGGACTAGACAGGACTGCTCCTTATCTGCTATCCGTGTGTGCCATGACTATTCTATGTCTCATTATTAGCCTGATTATCTGTGTAGTTTCTATTATTAGTCTACTGTCATGTAAGCTTTATACGGGGGATTTAGAAGATAGCAATCTGCTAGAAGAGAGTAATATACAGGTACGGAGATTAAGGAAGAGACAGCCTTACATAGAGTGACGTCACTTATTCAGGTTTGTAGAATATTCTTTGGTATATACGGGAATTACAGGGTAATTTTTTGGGATGAATTTCTCAACTGCAGAATATAGAATCAGGAATGTTTTGGGTTTTTAAGTTGTTTAGAGGGATATAAATACAGATTATACAACGAAACGAAGGAATCCTCATGACTGATGTGGAATGAAGTGTTTTGTGAAGAGGGACCCCATGATTTGACCGAAACTGGCCAGGCATTCTCGGCTGGTGCTTTTGGTTCTAAACGAACAATTTTGGTATCGCCCCCACAATTCATAGGTACCGAACCAAGGGATAGGTGGGGGCATAAGGAAGGGGGCCCAGGGGCTTGAGGCCCCCTGGATCTCTAAATTGTTAGAAATTTTGCCGCCCCTGTCACCTTTATTTCGCTATTTAAAATTCATTATCTCTTATGTAAATTACAATTCTAGATAATTCGTAACGCTTCTTCACTTGTTCACACGATAAAGACACATCTTATCATTTAATATTTTAGTATAATTATTTATTTTCTTATCCCTTTTCCAATTTCCTTACAATAATTATTACACTATACATAGAATTTTGTATTGAATTTTGTGTGTTTTAAGTATATCACTTAGATTTATACGAATGATTTATTATCAGCTGGGGGATCAAGACTTAGGATTTTGGTTATTGCACCTAGTATTAATATTTTATAAGGTGAATTTCCACACCTTTTTAATGATTAATCATATTTTCACACCTTTTCACATTATTCTAATGACTCTAGAAGTTTAGTTTCAACGGCTAATTAGTGGTAATCGAGCATTTAGATTCCAATTTTAACATTTCAATTTCATACCCACATGAATTATCTTATCAATATTTACAGTATAACTTAGCACACATTCCATGGCTCTCCGTGCGTTGCTATGCATAAAGAGACCTAAATCTATCTTTACAAATACCCGGTACCTCAGTGAGACTGCGGTTAGTGAATACGCTAAAATATTTCAAGCAGAACAAGCACATGCTGGCAAATCTTATCTACTTTGGAAACGAGTGAGCATGTTCGTAGTAGTACCAGCATTGACATGGTGTCTTTATAATACTTATGTTTTGGAGGAAGAACATAATACTCATCCACGACAGGAATTTGAGCCGTATGATCATCTCAGGATCAGGAAGAAACCCTTCCCATGGGGAGATGGTAACCACACCCTATTTCATAACCCTCAGCTTAATGCTCTACCAGAGGGGTATGAGGAAATGTGAGATATAGCTATCCCTCCTGTACTGTTATGTGTTTACTTATTTACTACTATAGTGTTTGTGTAATCGAATGTGTAATACCTTATATGGATTATTACTATGATAATCCCTCACACGAATTCGATCCTATTATACAACATTCACATGGCTTCCAAGTCATACTTTTAAATTTAGGTTTATTGTTTGCTTAGTCGGTCGTAGTATACTTATAATGATATCCTAATAATCATAATTACCTATTAGAATCTTCAATTAGCTAGCATGGCATTCATTGCTCGTCTCGGAAAGAAAACAGTTAATCTATCAGTCTCATTGGTGCAACGTTCTATCGCTGTATCACGCCCCAAACTGTCCATATTCTTGGGTCACGCGCGGAAAGAGCTCCTGCCCCCCACCCCCTCCGAATTAGGTGTAGCTATGGAACAAGCTGGAAAAGTTTATAGCAACTTCACATCTCTCAAATTCCTCAACCTAACGATGAAAGAGGGTGCTAAGAATGTACTGGTGGGTGTAGAGATCTGCTGTTGGTTCTTTGTAGGAGAAATAATAGGCAGAGGTTCTATAGTTGGGTATAAGTTACCAGGAACACAGGAATAGTAGTTATATGTTATGTCACATTGTAATTATATTATTACTTACGAGACCTTACTCTGCTAACGAAAGTGGCCATACATTAAATTATGTGTATTCTCGATTCATGGATTCTAAATATCTTAGCACTTCTTTCTACATTTGTTGTAGAATACGGTAGATCAGGTGCTCCCAACCTTTTTCCAACTCCCATAGACCTCTACAGTATATATTGGATACAGCAAAAATGCATGTTTTAAAATCGGGCAAATTCTTTCATCACTATATCCATTAATTATCTCCTGTGTTAGAAATGACAATTCCCAATGTATCCTATTATAATTTCTCCCATAACACCATATAGCATGACTCAATCTTCAGATAACCAGCGTTTCCAACAACTACTAGCTCCCATACGTGACCTATCAGAGAATTGGAACATAGATCTAGCATCACAATTAGAAGAATATTTAGAAGAAATAGAACAAGTTGAGATTACATTTGATAACGGTAAAACTAAAATAGATTTCATAGAAGCTGCTCTCCTAATACAAGGCTCAACACAAGTATTTAGTAGAAAGGTAGAGTATTTATACTCACTAGTTGTGCAGACATTAGAGCTGTTGACTAACCAGAAAAGGCCAGATACGGACAATACATCTCCTCACCATATTTTACGGGTACAACACCACGCTGTTGTTGATATTCTAACACTAGACGATGTACCTACTAGAGTATCAGAATTGAAGGAATCAGCTATTAAAGATGAGAAACTAATACCAGAAACGCCTACAGTACTACTATCTACTGATTGTACTCTACCAACTCCACTGTATTCTACATCAAAAGAGCTAATAGGAAAGAGACAGGACTTCCATCTGCTTACAGCTACCCCTCATTATTCAGGGACGTTATTGATAGAACCAAATTTAGCATATTCACTGGAGAAAGAGGCTAATATATATGATTGTACTCTAATGCCTGAACACAAATCTCCTGTATATGAAGAAGGAGGTTATGACGTAAGTGCTTATGACTCCCCTATTCATGGTAGCCCCCCTACTCCACAAAGATCAATAACTTCAGGGTCAACACGTGCTCCAAATACTGCCCTCTCAATGATGCAATCTGGACCTCCTCTAACAGCTGATAAGACATTACAGTTAGCTTCACTTTCTAATAATCCTTTTATGACACTTTTGAATCCATATGATACACCAGCTGGTGGATTAAAACCATTTAAACGCGGGAAATGTCATAGAATACCTCCTAACCTAATGACGTCATCTGGCCCCGGTAAGAGAAGGAGAGATGTACAGCCTGCTACCTGTGGTATGCTAGATCAGCTGACTGATAATTTATGGTCTGAGAAGAAGCATTTCCCTAAGAACACACTTCTTAGATTATCATTCCTAGCCAACGAGGATATGTTCTGGATAGAACAGAAGAGGAGAAGTGATGAAGCTAAGAAATATCAGAAGACAACTGCTTTACAGAGATCTAGGGGTGATAGCAGTATACCTGTATCTAAGTTCTATTCAGATTTAGGTATGTTAAAGCTAATACACCAAGCTTACTTCTAAAACCTCCCGAGCTTAAGTATTTGCAAATGTTTGTGCCTTTTTACCTGAATATTAGCATGGAATTGCTAATTGTGGATGTAAAACTTGGAATTATTCAAAGGAGTTGATATGACAAACCTATAGGTGTAATAATTCGGATTCCGATTTTTCGTTTCACCATATTTCAAGGTTTTCTCGGATAAGCTCTGAGCTGAGCATTATCCTACTTGCCTATAGGGTGTAGCTCTGTTTTCTAATGTAATACTACCTGGAGAAAATGTTTCGACGATGTATAAGTAAAAACTCCAAGTTTGGAACTGATCGATTAAAACACTAATATTATAACACAGTTGCGACTAATATTAATTTAGTCATTTATCAATTCAATAATTTTCTAGAACCTCAGTCAGCTGATTGTGATTCAGAGATAGATGAACCAGACTGTCTTCCTGATGAGCTACCAGACGATAATGAACCTGACCTACTTCCACAGGACGTACCTGATTTTGATACAGAGGTACCTTATTTACCTTCCTTTAATGAGCAAAATGACGGAGCTCCTCAACCTGGTATAGCTGGCTACGCGCGAAAAGTAAGACTCTACCTAGATGATGTGCGTAATAAAGCGCAGAAACATGCACATAACACAGCTCTATCAACCCGTGTAGAAGAATGGAGAAGATTTGTATCTCCTCTCCTCGAAAAGGAAGCTAACGAAACAGTATTTGATATACATGAGTCTTCACAATCCCTGGTGTCACATATTAAAGCACAAGAAAACACAAGTATAAAATGGTCAGAACTCACAACCGGGATGCAACCCCATGAAAAGGCCGGTAACTTCCTTACCTCTCTAGTACTAGCCAATAACTATAATATACAGCTTGATAAAGATGAGAATGGTAACGTCACTCTAAGTTTATTAAATGAAAAACTAGCTTTTGAAGAAGTAGCTCATTTTGTAGCGCCTTCTCTTGAGAATTGAATCAGCTGTTTATATTTACTATTAGTGCAACCTGATCACATTAATCATATTTCACACCTTTTGCATATTATTCATAATCATACTAGAGATTTCGTTTGACTGCTAGTAAGGGGTAATCGAATTTGTAGATTCCAATTTTGACATTTTCAAATCTATGTTAGATGATGTATTATATGATGAATATCCTCAAAAATTTATCAGATCAAGGACCCCAAAATCAGTCGGGTCTGGTGCATTGCGGCATTTACGGAACAAAATACATCACCCTGAGCTGCACTACCAGTCTGTCGGCTAGACATTTGTTATTTAGTAAGGCTTTTAAAAGAATTTATCTGGTTCCACAATAGATGCAGTATAAATATGCATTCCATTCATTTACCTTTTATATATATAAGATAGTGGTTCATATCTGGTAACTGGTTGGATACAGCCGGATATCCGGTACAGCCCTATACTATAGTCAGCACAGTAAACATCGAGTAGATAGTTACCTTTTCTGCCTAAATGCTAGTTACACCCTTAGATATCGAGTGACATATATCTGTAACTTAAGCAATAACTTCCTTATAAGACCATTTCAATGAATATATGCTCCAATATGATTATTTTTATTCTTACATTGTTTCTGACTGTCTGCTACAGTCAGACTCCTATCAGGATAGAATCTATATCAAATCCTAACAGACTTGGCTTCTCTCTAATCGCTATTGATTCTACTAACCTGTCAGTACTAATCGGAGGCTCTGATTATATTGTTAGAGTTGGATCAGAGTTCAAGTCCTCTTCTATCACTAATCTGCCCAATTTAGCCTCCAGGGTCTCCCTAGTAGAGTATGATCATTTCAATAACAGGTTCTTTGTTTGTGACAGAGAGAGGGTATGCCACTTTTATGACACCTCTGATATCACCACATCTGTAGCTACCATTACTGACCTATCAACTGAATCAGACAACATTCCTAACTCTGCTCTGTTTGCTATGCTAGCAGGATCTCCAGCTGTATTTGTATACAGCAGTTTTATAAGTGATACCGCGACTAGCACTAGGTATGTTACTAATAATAGAATTATTCATCCTTATTATGTGCTCGAGTTTAACTTTTACAAAATTACTAACTACGGTTAAGGGCATTGGCTTAATCTCTTGTCAACTCGTTATTAGGCCGGCCATATAATAGAACACGTCATATCAGAAATACAGTTTGCGCCGCTCTTAAATTGTAACCTTGACAAAGGGGCCTATGGAAACCGTTAAAGATACGTATATCGAAGTCATTGTCCCATATAACTGAATAAATAGGGTATGGACATATCAATTCTATATGTATATATTATTCTCTTGTAGATATACCTTACAAGGATTTACCTTAAGTGACCTATCAGCTGCTACTGCTAGATTCACAGGACAGCCAAGGGTTGCTGATACTAGGAGGACTCTTATAAATGAGTTCGTATTTGGTGACAGAATATTCTATCTCGTTAGACAGCTGATTGGGACTTCTCCTATTTCTAGTAGATTATTCACTATATGTGATAACACAAGTGTAGGTTTGGGCAGATTTGAGTCTGTTTTGGAACTTATTCTTACTCCGTGTGATGGAAGCTATACATACCTCCTTTCAGGTCGTATAGTATCTCTACAAGACGGACAGACACACCTAGTATTAATATACAGTGCTAACGAGATGGGAATAGAGACTAGATTGTGTACTTTGTGCCTTAATGACCTTATTCAGTACATTAGTGTTAGTTATAATGATCCTTCTCTATCAACAAAGCTGGATTGGGTAGAGAGACATGAAGCTGGTGGTAACATATTTGCCGAGTCTGTGAGTTGAATTCCTTTGACAAATTGTTGCTGTTATGTTATCTTATATTTTATAATATTTATGTTTAGGTGTTAAATGGCATCTCTCTGTGTGACTACACATTTAGGTAAGTTCTATTTTATCCGTAAGAGCTATAAACTCTAACTGTTTATTTATTTATTTATTTATTTAGTGGTTTACTATTTGCTCTGATGATCCCTATAACAAATGGGTATCCTACAGCCCCCCTCCTCCCATCTGTGTACTCATCAGGGGTCACATACGGGAGGGTATCTAATCTATACACATCCCAACTGGATACATTCTATTATCTCATTTTGGTAACTGAAGAAGGATTTATGTTTAAGGTTAGATTATTGTATATTTGTTTATGAGTTTATTGTATATTTGTTTATTTGTTTATTTGTTTTTAGTATTACATAAATGGCACCTCGTTAACAGCTGATGTGACTGAACTGGAAGGTAGATATCTGTCAGAGAATTTCAGAGACAGAGTATCATCATTAGTTCCTATTGGAACTAACCACATTCTTGCTTTGACACCTAGAGAGCTGTTACGCATTCCTGTGTCAGACTGTGGTCGACATGACAACTGTATGGAATGTGTACAGGACAGAGATCCTCTCTGTGGTTGGTGTAGTGTACAGAATAAATGTACAAGACAATCTAATTGTATTAACCACAATCTAACCAACAGATGGATACAAGATGACGTCACTGAATGTTTAGCTGTAACCAGCGTATCTCCTGACTTATCTAACATCAATATTAATACTACGGTACATTCCTTTATAACACTCCTTGGCAACATATACATACCATTCTTTCACACCTTAGTAACATAACCCCCTCATAATCGTTACATAGTTATGTCCTTTCTAGGTTACGATATCAGCTAGCAATCTCCCTGAACTATCTACTGGAAACACATACCAATGTGTATTCTCCTCGTTAGGTAACACAGCTGTTACAGGAGGATTTGATTTGACTGGTCCTGCTTCTGGCCCTGTAAATCTAACCTGTCAGATTCCTGACAATACTCCTAGCTTCAATAAATCAGGTATGTATCTTATTAATTAATGTTGTTGTTGGTGGTGGTGTTTATCCCAGCTGTTTACAGAGTTCCTTGAAGTACAGCTATACCTGAGCACAACAGAATCATCAGACACTATTTTAGTTCAATCATTCAGTTTTCTATTCTTTAACTGTAGTTACCATACAGCCTGTGAGGAATGTGTATCTACTTCAGATGTAAGTCCCTGTGGTTGGTGTGTGTACTCAGGAACATGTACCTACTCCTCCTCCCTATGTCCTCCATTAAACCTCTCAGACTCCTATCAATGGAGACAGTCTCTCTGTCCCTCTATAGAATCTCTTAACAGTTCCTCTAATCCTCTGGTTGCTGATACAGATAATACTATAAACCTACTGACAGTTAATGACCTACCTACACCTCAGGTTAGTATGATGTACATACCATTACGCCTATCTCATCACTACTCAGGTGTTATGTGATTAATCACATGAATATTCAGTCTAGCTATAAATACCTATGCCAGCTAAGCTATGGATCAGAACAATACAACATTCCTGGCAACCACTCAAGTAACTATATAACATGTTATATGCCAGCTGATATCTTAACAGTCACTAGCAGTGATATAATAGATGTTAATATTGACGTCACATTTAGTGACAGAGTAATTTATACTGACACCTTAGAGCTGTACTCATGTGTCCAACAGGGGACTACTTGTGCTCAGTGTCTGTCTAACAGGCAGTCAAAGATACTGTGTGGATGGTGTCTCGCCTCTGGTGATGACAGCTGTTCTACAGCTGATTGTTCTGGAGATTTCTTAACAGCTAGTTGTCCTAACCCTTTTATCACTTCTGTAAGTTGTAAACAACAACAATGTATTATTTATCCTGATAAGACATAATCATGTTACTACAATAACTGATATATCTACTGTACTGTTTATATATTGTTTACAGATAACACCTGATGAGATATCTGTATACTTCACTGATCAGCTGAGTATCAGAGGAACAGATTTAGGACTAGTATCTGATCAGCTGACTATTACTGTAGAATTAGGAGAGATTAGAGGTATTCTGGAATGTGTGGATATCAACAGAGATCCTTCAGATATTGGGAGAGAGTAAGTATTGTAACAAACAAACTAACAAACATGGAAACTAATCTCTAGCATAATTTTGATGATTAATCATATGTAACATCAATGTATTACACTTAACAGAATGAATTAACAAATGTAATTACAGTCTGCTCAGTAAATACAGACAATTATTATTGTTTACTACTTGTAGAGTTAACTGTACCCTCTCTGGTCTGTTATTGTCCCCCTTGGGACCTCCTGGATCATCAGGTAACACTACATTAGCCCTCTCAATAGACAACTCCCTGGGCGATCCTCTAGAGGCATATTACCACCCCTTACACATTCTGTCCCCTCAGATACAAGCTTTCACCCCTAATTTCGGTCCTGTAGCAGGAGGTACACTTGTCACCCTCTCTGGAGTAGGTTTAGGTGTAGGTAGTAGCAGATCAGCTGAGATTATTACTGTAACCAGCTGTATGATAGTGTTAGAACCTAGTTACAGTAATGGTGAATTGGAATGTATTACACAACCTGCGATGTCAAAGGATAGAGGTATATTAATTATGTTATTATATGATTATCCATATTTTCACACCTTTGTTTACAGGACAATTCCGTGTTACCATAGACGGGGACAATTACGACTCCACGACAGGACTCTTTGAGTTCCGTGAGAATCCTCAGATCATCTCCGCTACTCCTACAGGCGTTTTACAATCAGGTGATGGATTAATAACATTTACAGGAATATCATTAGACGCATCAGCTGATCCAAGAATTATGTTCTATTCAGGGAGAAGTGTTGGAGAATATGTTAGTTGTTGTTATTTACTTGTTTATTACCAAATGTATCATAGCGAATAAGTAACTCCCAATATTCTTATAGATGGAATCTATTGTATATTTCATTATCACTATTACTTGTAGTTTGTTCACTTCTTTGTTTACCCTAGGCTTGTAACGCTATAACGACAAGTGAGCTCAAGTGCCCCTTCCCTCCTTCCAACACCTCTAAGAGACAAACTGGGTCAGATAATGTGAACTTCACACTTTTATTTGACGGATACACAAACACCCTCCCTACTATAGATATATTAGTATTACCAGATCCTCTATTTAATCAGGGAGTATTCGTATTCTCCGATTATAATCATATATCTGTTGATGCTATTTCCAGATCTGTTGAGTTGGTGGTAAGTTATGTCAACAACAACAAACTGTAAACAAAACAAACAAACAAGTAGATAACAACACTCTCTCTAGTTCATACAACAAGCTGACTATAGATTAGCACAGCTGTCAGATCTATTCAGTGTAGAAGTTACATTAGCTGATGAAGTTGTTAATATTAGTAGTAATGTTACTTACCTCACTAATAGACTGTCTGTTGACTTCTCAGATATTAGAGTTGATGCCTTACAATCTGACACCTATCATATTTACGTATGTTATTCTACCAATTTGACACTTCTAGATAATGTCTCATATACAGTCAATATAAATCTGTAAACTTGAAAGAATGAAAAAGAGCGCGATTGCATTACTTTTCGATATAAGCAGAGTTAGATAAAACCGATGAAATACATAGTCATCTCCCGCTATATCGGACTCCTCTTATTTTGAAGTAATTATCGCGATCCCTTCAGCTTCGATATAATAGGATTATGGGAGTTAACTGTACGTTGCTTTAACGGTTGGGACCAATTTGCACTATTTCAGACTTTGATATTAGCATATATAACTAAAGTTGACTGTAACATACTTTAGGTGTTACTAGAGGGCTACAGAACACCAGCTGGCAGATTCGTGATAATATCCGGTATAGAGAGTCTCAAGGACTTAGGCATAATAGTGCTATCCTGGATCCTTGGCCTCTTGTTACTAATAGTGATACTAGTTTTAATCCTTGTCTGTATAATGTACTGTCTACGTAGAAGATATAGTATAGCTCATAGAAAAGCTGTGAAGAAGTTAATCTATGAGATGGATACTATTGAGATTAGAATAGCTCAAGCCTGTAAAAATGGTAGGTTATAGCAACCGATATGTAGATAAGGAATGTTTGTAGCGTCTTGGCAACCGAAGGAATGTCGGTTTGAATCAATCCTTATGTTTTGATTAATAATGTTATGACGTCATTACAGAGTTTGCTGAGCTCAATACAGAGCTAGAGGAGGCATCAGATCTGACACAAGGGTCTCAAGGAGCTATCCCTTTCCTCTCATTTCATAGATACTTATTGAATGCTATGTTCCCTGAAGAGACATATCATACAGTTCTTTATCCTGTTCGTGTAAGTTTTACTCGTGGGAGATTATTCACACTCTAGAGAGGGATTTTGTTTCATCAATTAGACAAACGAACAAACAAGCAATCATTTACACGTTTCTATTTGCTAGATCCCCCATGGTATAAATGAAAAAGAACTCATGAGAGCTCTGGAGTTATTTGATGAGTTGTTAAGAGATAAAAACTACTTCCTGTCTCTTGTTAACTGTGTAGAATCTAATAGATCATTCTCTCTCAGAGACAGGTGAATGATTAATCATATTTTCACACCTTTGTGTATATTAAATAACACATATCTCTATACAGATCAAATATAGCTAATCTATTCGCCCTGTGTATGCATGATGACATACAATACCTCACTTCAGTTCTTAAGAAACTTCTAGAAGAATTGTTCGAGACGATGGTGGCTAAATCCAGAGTTAATAACATGTTCCATAGGTATGAGCACTCTGTTACATGAATAGATACTGTAAATGTTTCTAATCCCATCAATTAATAGGACACACACTGTAGCAGAGAAGCTACTCTCTAATTGGCTAGCAATGATGATGTATCGATTCCTCATAGATGGCCCGGGCCCAGCTATCCACTTGGCTTACAGAGCAACCAAAAGACAGACAGAGAAAGGCCCTATTGATGTAGTTACCGGTGAAGCCAAGTACTCTCTTGATAAAGAGAAATTGTTAACTCAGATCAGTGATGAGGAAATCAAGGTATTTATACAACTATAAGATATGTTTGTTTATTTGTAATTTGTTTACTACCACAAACGGGGTGTCAGGGACGCCGTAAAATGCTACCCTGTTTGTGGAGCCATAAATTCGCTTTATATAATTTTTCACTCCGTTTCCAAAAGTACAGTTTGTGGAGATTACATTGTACCTGTTTAGGAACTAGAAGTAGGAGTTATAACAGACAATGAGACAGATTTAAAGGTCAAACTCTTGGAATGTGACACTATTTCACAGGCTAAGCTTAAGATTATGGATGTAGTGTATAGCGAAGTGCCTGTATCCCAACGACCTCATATTACTGTAAGTAAACATAAATATACTGGTGAAGAAATGTCATAAACAAGTAAACCAAACTTGTAAACAATTATGACATAACCATGTTGACAAGATGGTAAACAAATACACAAGCAAACATGTATTTTATTGACTTCACCATCTAGAAACTAGACCTAGAGGTACACACTACTCGTAAACAAAGCTTTGGCCTTATCTTGAGAGATAACGATTGGACCTCTATAGTACAAGGGGATTGGAAGAGGGTTAACACCTTGTCACACTACTCAGCTGTTAACCAGCCGGTGTTTAAACTGGTACCCAGGACTCAGATACCTCAAGGGGGGCAAATATGTGATTATTTGGGTACCCTGATACAATATCGGTACAACTCTGTGTGGGACACTCATATCCACGAAGAGGACAAGACATGGCACCTGGTCAGCTGATTTCGTAAACAAAAACAGTCAACTCCCGAAGCTCAAGGAATTGCGATAATTACTTCTATGTAAACGGAGTTCAATATAGCCAATGAAATTATGTAACTTTGACGGTTTGGGACCATATTTACATATTTTCAGACTCCGATATATGGGAGTGATTTGATAAAACGGGAATTGACTGTACAAACGAATATTGTATCTTTATTGTAAGGTTCAAAGTTTGCCATCTGTGGTGTCAGAATTCTAATGACACAGTTACATTGCTAAGATGAATTATACTTCTTCTATTCTTAGACTGATCCTCAAGAAATTCAAACTGTGAAACCAAAGAAGCTAGCCACAGAAATATATCTGATCCGTTTGATATCAACCAAGGTGAGAGAATTTGTTAATTGTGTATCATGCAGTTTATTTGAGGTTTATTTACATTCTAGAATATTCTACAAAAGTACCTTGATGACATGGTATATGCTATCTTCCCAGATGTGATGTTTGAACCTCATAAACTAGCTCAACCAATTAAATACATATTTGACTTCCTAGACTACCTGGTTGAGAAGTATAATATAGACAATAAGGATAATGTGTTAAGGATGTGGAAGAATAAATGGTTGGTAGGATATTCTATATTGGTTCGATAACCCTAAGATTTCTGCTGTGGTGTATATTCATAAATTATGATAATTACCTCATTGTTATGACATATATATAGGTGTTATGTGTTTAATCTGTCTTTTAGCGTGCCTATAGGCTTCTGGGCTAATCTTATCAGGAATCCTAACCATTTATTTGATGTTATTAAGTCTGAAACATTAGATACAAACCTCTCAGTAATTTCACAGGTTAGAACAGTCTTCATTTTAGTCAAGTGGTAACTAAGCTGTTACATTCCTTAGGTGTTGATTGACAGTTGCTTAGGAACCGACTCACATATAACCGAGGTAAGTTTACTGCAGTTGTTACAGGGGATACGAAGAGACATGTGTCTCGATAAATCAACACAATTGCGTAATTTCATTTTTTCAGACTTTATTAAAGATAATTATATAAATCACAAGTATGATCCAGGTTACAACTGCTAGTCATGGTTACGCACTCAGGTATCACTAATTTTTGTTTATTTGTATTTGTAGGATGATCCAACAACTAAGATTTTATATTATAGAGAGGTTCCTATTTACAGAGAACACATATTGAAGTGAGTATTCCCAATCTATTTATAGCTTTTCTTGACTTTGCTCTATTTATAGATATCACGACACTATGTCTCAGAGCCCAGCAGTTAGTGATGAACAGCTGTTTGAGTCCTACAGAGTTCCTAAAGTAAGTATTACATTGCTTATGCTCCATGACAACGGTATGATATTTGTGGTATTTAGGGAGGAGATCATTTCTACAAAGAAAGTGCACTGCTGTCTCTATACAGTTACGCGGACTCTTGCAAGGATAAGGTATGTTGTTTACTTGTTTGTTTTATGTCTGTTTGTTTACTTATTTATTTATTTAGATTGTGGAAGAGATGCTTTATGATGGAGGGTTTGATAAACAAATTGCTAAAATTGAAGAAATATCCGAACTCCTCACCGGACAATCCAATAAATAACCTCGTTGCTAGGGTATAATTATTCCATTTTTGAACTCTCATTTATGATAAGTATTATATATTATATATTTTGATTGTTTGTTATTTCATAGCTATGGTTATGTGTAATAATTTGTCTGAGTGATTCAAATATTGTTTTTATTCGCATTTCTGCAAGTTAACCCAATCAGTAACTACTTATAGTCGTTAAAGGGCTTATTAATATATTTGATGCTTGATTCTGTTGGATGTAGAATTTATGCTCTGCAACTTTTCCAAATTCACAAGAATCCGTTTTGGGATTTTTCGAGAAATGTTGCATTGTTAGCATGTAGCAGACACATGGGCGGTCCCAGGATTTCTAACACGGGAAAACTCGGTGCAAAATATTATTATATAATAAGCATTGGTGGTCCGAAGATCTGGCAACCCCGAGGCCAGGATTTTCAAATCCAGGGCAGCTGCCCTGTTTGCCCCCCTTGGGACAGCCAGTGAGCAGACACCACCCTGTACTAGAAATTGTGTAGAAATAAGCTAACTTCTGAACTGGAAATCGGGCATGACACCGAAATATTTTTATTTTGAGTAATGGATAGCTTGTAATTGAGACTTCATAATACATTATCGATTGAGTATGATAAAGGTTATAACAAACTATCCATTGAATGAACCAAAGGATAATTCCGGAGGTCTGCCCCGGACATTCCGGATTGCCCTGGTGGTTTACGACACCTACGTTGGAGCGATTCGCTTACCAGTTATTTCTATGGTTCGATCCTGTTCAGGAAAGTCCCAGTTTTATTCAGAAAATCCTCAAATGTCTGGATTTTAATAAAAAAAACCTTCCCGCTACAAGATTTGATCTAAACCTGATACCCATAATTTATATTACAGACACTACATTATTATTATTATTATAGTTATTCCTTCATACTAATTGCAGAATATTACTTACCTACACTGACAGAATATTAATTACCTAATGAAATCTAAATAAGTAAATTCCTTTTGTAATTATTTAATGTATTACATTTGCTATATTAGTCTACATTCTGGCTCTGACTCACAGTAGATTAATACTTCATCTTTGTTCTACGTTGAGACACAAATTTACAACAAACTACATACATTCTTTCTCATCAAATACGTTGTTACGTTCAGTAAGTAACATGGCAAGCAGCAGCAAGAAAATACAGGGCGGTACAGTGGTAGAAGTGAAGGGAGATGAGATGACACGAGTTATATGGGAGCTTATAAAGGAAAAGTTGATATTCCCTTTTGTGGAGTTAGATATAAAGAGTTTTGATTTGGGAATTGAGAATAGAGATCTGACAGATGATAAAGTGAGTATCGTCTGCATGTTATCCAACTCGAAGGGATCATTTGTTTTCGCATGTGTATCGAAAATAGGAAATTTGGGAACAAAATGAACCATTTCGCATTTCCTGGGACAATTATATCTCTGAATTTTAGAAAATATTGAAATAAAGTCAACTCGCGTTATATCGAAGCTCAAAGGGGCGGTGATAATTACTACGATGCAACCGATGAATTATGTTACTTTGACGGTTTGGGACCTTTTTTATTACAATTTCATACTTTTTCGATTTTACAGCAGTTGACTGTAGCTAATTTCATCATCCCATTTCGAATTTCCATAACTTTTTTTCAACTAGGTAACATTTGAATGCGCACAAGCGATAAAGAAGTACAATGTAGGAATAAAATGTGCTACAATCACACCAGATGAGAAACGAGTTGAAGAATTCAACCTCAAGAAGATGTGGAAATCTCCTAACGGTACAATCAGGAATATCCTAGGGGGAACAGTATTCAGAGAGGCTATCATCTGTAGTAACATTCCTCGTTTAGTCCCTGGTTGGACTAAATCAATTATAATCGGGAGACACGCCCATGCTGATCAATATAAAGCTACTGACTTCGTAGTACCAGGTGCTGGTACATTGACAATCAGCTACAAACCAACTGATGGTGGTGAAGGACAAAGCTACATTGTGCATGAGTATGAAGGTCCCGGGGTAGCCATGGCTATGTACAATACAGATAAATCAATTGAGGACTTTGCTCATGCTTGTTTTAAAGTTGCTCTACAGAAGGAATGGCCATTATATCTATCTACTAAGAATACTATACTGAAGAAATATGATGGGAGATTTAAGGATATTTTTCAGGTTACTTTTTCTTGTATAGTTTTATAAACATACTTATACTTGTACAGATAGTCTCACGGCTCTCTCCTTGCGAGGAAATTTTAGGAACGTCACCTCCGCGAAAGGAGAGAGATGCTTGTAACTCAAAAAGTCCTATAATATGATAATTTGTAATAAATATTATATATCTAATAATAGGAAATAGTAAGTTTATACTTTAAAACTGCACGTTCGCTCGCCCCTCCTCACAGGTATTGAAATTTCAAAATGTATCATCCTTGGTATCTGACAATGCAAGGTTAAGCCATAAATGTCAGAACGAATACAATAGATACATTTTCGTGAATCGTAACGAATTCTTTGATAGGATATCTATGAGAGGGAATATCAAGCTCAATATGATGCTAAGAAGATTTGGTATGAACACAGACTGATAGATGACATGGTAGCATACTGTATTAAATCAGAGGGAGGGTTCGTATGGGCATGTAAGAACTATGACGGTGATGTACAATCTGATACAGTAGCTCAGGGATATGGGTCTCTAGGAATGATGACTAGTGTGCTAGTATGTCCTGATGGTATAACAGTAGAAGCTGAGGCTGCACATGGAACTGTTACACGGCATTATAGACAGCATCAGCAGGGTTAGTTATGTTACCTGTGTAGAGAATCAAAAGATTTGATTTTCTAGAAATATATTACTGAGCAGCTTGCAAACACTTACCCGCGTATGTTCGTTTAATATTCAATTAAATTACATATGACAAACTTGAAAATGAGATATTCTGAATCAGCACACTTGGTTGCTCTTATGTACACGTTGATGAGATCAATACTCTAGACTCTCTATCGATATTTTGAAATTCCAGTAATTTGTACACTTTATATTCATTAAAACAATATACGTATATATATATATATATGTATATTTACATATGATTAATCAAGGTGTGAAATCGGATTCAGCATATTCGATTGATATGACAATTATCTACTCTGTTTCTTACTTTCTTTACTAATAAACATCGTATTTCACTTGTCATAATTATTGTAGGTAAAGAGACATCTACAAATCCCATAGCTTCCATATTCGCCTGGAGCAGAGGGCTACAACACAGAGCTAAACTAGACAAAAATACAGCTCTAGCTGACTTCTCGAATATTCTAGAACAAGTATGTATTGACACAATTGAATCAGGTTTCATGACCAAAGATCTTGCTGCTTGTATCAAGGGATTACCCAATGTAGAGCGTGAAGATTATTTGAATACTTTTGAGTTTATTGACAAACTGGGCGATAATATAAAGTTAAAATGTTCTTGACTAGTAGTAGAGAAGAGCAAACTGTAGTTAGTTAAGAAAATTGTATCTAGTGTAGGAAAATTCTAATTTCGTATTTGAGTTAATCATTTTATTAGTCTTGTATTTATCTCATTAACACGCATTTTTGTGTTGTTTAGTAATTTCTTACCGTTTTGTAGTTAGTAATCATAGCAGACTATATATTATAATATGCTTTGTATCCTTTCGTATTCTTCAGGGGTCATTTAGAGAGTGAGCACCCGTTGGATCGTTCAAGCTATTAGAAAGTTCGGTGACCCACTCGCCAGTAATCTAGGAATTACTATTTGGGTTGCTGACAATTCCTCTGGGGTTGCCAGCAACGCCTATTCCCTCAAGGAATTCTCTTAAATAATAGAAAAATTAACTCACTTTAAAGTTAAAACATCCCATTATCATTAATTGATAAATCTCGGATAATATTAGAGAGTAGATACGTATATGAGAATGTGGATTTTGATCTCCGTCGATATGAGCACTATTCGTTTATCTATTCTCGTTATAACTATACTGTAGTCAGGGTATTGTAAGAAGACTATTAATAGCGCTTATCAAATTGATATCATTACCATTTTCTTTCAACCACTAGCTATTGGTATATTGTTATGGCCTCCAAGCGTCGCTCTCGTTCTCGTTCCCCTATCAACCTCAGAGACCCTCCTATTCGTGACAGAGAGAGGTTTATAGCAGGTTTCCTCCCTAACACAATAGACAGACAAAGTACCTGCCCTCTATTACTACGTGTATTCTGTAATTCTAATGGCAGACATCATAGATCACAGGATTTTTCCAGTGGAAAAGTACCAGCTGATGAATTACAGATATACACATGGATGGATTGTACACTGAAAGAATTGATGTCCCTGGTCCATGAGGTGAATCCTGATACAAGACAGAAAGGAACTATATTCTCATTCGCTACTGTATTTCCCTACCACACGGGGAATAGAGTCAGAGGATCAGCTATATTCAGAATTAAAGATATAGGTGTTACAACAGCTGGGAAACGAGGACAAGATGATAATTGTACTTTATCAAGTCAAAAGTTTCAGATAGGAGATTATATAGACATTGCTATTAGTATTAAACGCCCTGATAGTGGTAAGAAGGATAGAGATAGAGGGAAGCGGAAAGATCAAATTAGCAAGTCTTGAAGCATAATTTGTATTACGATTTTAGCAATAAATATAAGATATCTATCATTTCCATTATGGTATTTTTCGCTTAAGTTCAAACTAGCGATTTATTTTGTGTGACCCAGCACTGCACTACAGCTGCAGCCTGCATAGCGTCATTCTGTCATACTACAGTGGTGTGCCTATATGTAATTCGTCATATAGCAAAATCAGCCTATTAGCAACTCTTTTCATGGACATATAGTCTATTTTTGTATGGTAGATAAAGCTTTACGTTAGAATCATATTTTTGATAGCATTCATAGTGAAAATCTCACTCTTATACTGAGACTCCTGTTAGTTACTTTTGTAATTATGTTGTATCCCTTGAGATTATACATTTCAACATACAGTGGGTGCTGGTCACCCTTGGGAGTAGCAATATATGTTCCTATAACTGGCATCTACTACTCTACTGTACATGCAATTTTTACTAAATTTACTTTATTATATCTGAAAGCTAAATATCCCAGGCATTTCCTTGAATTTATCTTATAAATTCTTGATTTCTTACGGCTAGATATAGCAAGCTAGCACGATGTCTATACCAAAACCTATGTTACGTAACATCGCTTCTAACTATCTATCTCGTCACGTACAGATTGCGAGTGTTCTATCAGTCGTGGGAGGGATGATCTTCTGGTACTCCTACTTCGTACCGAGACGGGATCGTATCAACAATTTCTACAAGAATTACGATGCTGATGCTGCTGCCGAGGAAATACTAGCAAACCGGAGAAAACGTGAACCAGAACTAGCCGAGGAGAGAGACAAGGTTATGGCTATTCTCCAGCGTAGACAAGCAGAACGAGAATCTAAGAACTAACATTATAATCCGTATAGAATAGCATACACTAAATTTATGCTATCATATAGTACTCACTTTACTTATCATAATACGATAATTACGCCATTAATTGAATTGAACCTTACATGGTATAGTCAGTGCAGTCACTCAATTCATTTGTTCAGGGGAAATTTTGGGAATTTTACCCGATGATAATAGTCTCTTTCCAGGTTCTGAATATTAATACTGTGTAAACTGGAAACTTCAGATAACTGTCATTTCTACAGTGATGTTCCCCTATTAGTAACTTATTTTCATGGACATAAAGTGCACATTGTAATAGCGCAAAGAAAATCCTGCAAAATTCGATTGCTAATATGCGAGATCCACTCGATATCTCTAAACAAGGTATGAGAGATTATGTAATAAATAAGAATCTGCCCCTGTGCATTACGATTATAACTTCAGAAATTGTAATTTCCCCAGATAGCACCAAGATGAGGAGCCGTTCCCAAAATATACCCCCGGAATATACGATATAACATAAACACATGGCGTTACTCCTATCGACGTGCATTAGTAGATGTTTACATTATTCGCATACAATATCTTTACACATTATACGTAACTCTTATTGTTTGAAAGTTGTTAATGACGGAAGAACTAGTGGAATTGGTTAGCATTATGTGGTGGTATCTACGTACTATTGGAATTGCTACTTAGATAGTCCTATTTCTAAAATTAGAGTATTTATCTTACCTTGTTCCCGAATATAAATACTTGTTATCTTGAATATGTCCAATCAACATCTCACAAGTTATCAAATTAGCCTCAATTTTCGCATTTTCGCGAACCTCAGCACATGCCAATATGAAAATCCGACTTTTCGTACACGGTTTATTGTTGTTATCCTCAAATATTCGAATCTCAGTTTATTAATTGTTAGAGGTTTTATTTAGCATAATTGTTATGGCAAACAAGGAAGATCTTCCCCAGACTAAAGGCAGAATGAAACCAGGTACATAAATTGTAGAAATTCAATTTTCAAAATATATTAAATTTTCCAATCTTTTCCAGATATTCCTCATCCAGCAAAGGAATTCCTAAAGATGGATCAGCTGTATACAGAAGATGGTAAAGTATTGTCTCAAGTATTGAAGGAGCACTTGAAGCAGGAAGGCCGGATAGAAGAGGATGCAGCTCTCAGGTAAATTCTTATCTTTTCCCCTTATGAATTGATTTTACTAATGAGTTCTCGAATTCATAACAGGATAATCCGAGAAGGCAAGGAACTTCTAAGAAAAGAAGACAATTTATTGAAGATAGAGTGTAGTCGTCCTGTTACAGTGTGTGGAGATGTACACGGACAATTCTTTGACCTCCTCAAACTATTTGAAGTAGGAGGATCTATTGAATCCACTACTTATCTATTCCTGGGAGATTACGTAGATCGTGGTTACTTCTCTATAGAGTGTGTATTATACTTATGGTCTCTAAAGGCATCGTATCCTACTACACTGTTCATGTTGAGAGGAAATCATGAGTGTAGACATCTCACTGAGTACTTTACTTTCAAACAAGAATGTATGTGTATTATTTAACTTTTATACATTACACTACAATTCGGATAACATATACGGTACCTCTTCGTCAAAATAGTATGTACTATGAGTGTACGTCTTATCCGAGTTCTACTGTATCTTCCCTCCTAAATAATTACCTCTCAATATCTCTGAAATTCACGATACATTTGGCGAAAAATATGAAACCCATAATTTTATATAATAACACTATTTTGTATTATTATTTGTGTGTATATAGGCTGTATAAAGTATTCAGAAAATCTGTATGATGAGTGTATGGATGCATTTGACTGTCTCCCCCTTGCTGCTATAATGAACAATCAGTTCTTATGTGTACATGGAGGGTTATCTCCTGAAATCACTTCTCTTGAAGACATCGTTAAGGTATAAGTAAAGACATGTAGAATATTCTGTAATATATCTGTTGTGGTTCAACTTTTTACAATATAATAAGGATATTAAATAAATTAAGGAATTGAAACTGCTAGGCTCTAATAATGATTCTTACCCTTGCTTAAAATCAACTTATACGTATTATTGCTGTATTGTTACTCGTATCTGCATTAGATTGATCGGTTCCAAGAGATTCCTCCTAGCGGTGTAATGTGTGACTTATTATGGTCAGATCCTCTTGAGAAATACGGCAGTGAAGAGAGTAGTGGGACAGAATTCTTCAGTCATAATACTGTCAGAGGTTGTTCTTATTTCTACAGGTAACCTGTTAAGCCATGGTCCCATACGAAAATGGTTCCCATATACTTAGCAATGAATTGTGGATTATGTTATATAGAAATCCTCCCTCCAACCAAATCCACCATCCATGGTTAAATATCTAGTTTGCATATAGAGGATTTTCGTCGATTCTAGAAGTATTCTAATTTCGCGCTTTTTAACTAGTTTTCAAGCTGTATGTGAGTTCTTATCAAAGAATCAACTGCTGTCTATCATAAGAGCACATGAAGCTCAAGATGCTGGGTAATTTCCTATTATTATTTACTGTTCTTATCCATGGTATATTCTGAATAATAAACATTATTTGTGTAGTTATAAGATGTATGAGAAATGTAAAGGATTCCCGTCTCTAATTACTATATTCTCAGCTCCCAATTATCTAGATGTTTTTAATAATAAAGGTATAGTTAGTCATCGATAATTGATATTTTGATATTTTCGATATTTTTCATTTCCGATATATCGGTACCAAACCTTACAACTAATCTGTAGTTCATATACTATAGTACGTATACCCGATTCTTTCAAAAAGTAATTGACTGAATAGCTTAAATAATTGAGTTCCTATAGCCGCCGTATTGAAGTACGAAAATAATGTGATGAATATTCGACAGTTCCAATACTCTCCTCACCCCTACTGGCTCCCTAACTTCATGGATGTATTCACGTGGTCTCTTCCATTCGTTGGAGAGAAAGTTACAGAAATGTTACTCAATATCCTAAAGATATGTCCAGAGGATGATGACGGTAGTGACGATAGTACTGGTAAGTCAAAGTACAAAATTTCCAATACCTGTATAGTATTATGCGTAATTATAACGATAATTAGATGAGGAAATTCCACCTGACGTGCCTGATAGAAAAGAAGTAATAAAGAGCAAGATAAGAGCTATAGGGAAGATACAACGAGTTTTCAGTGTTCTCAGGTATTGTGCTTTGATAAAAATGGTCTCCAGATATGCTTATTACCTATGTAACCATGGATGGTGGATTTATGTTCTATAGAAATCCTCGCTCCAACCAAGCGAGGAGTACTTCAAAATGACCTAGAACAAAACCCAAGAAGATACAGTAAATCTTCCATCCATGGTTAAAACTTAATCAGGATATACCTTAGAAAGACATGTAATTTACTTTCGTTTTATTCTACAGAGAGGAGAGTGAGAATGTAGTTAGACTGAAGGGACTTACACCAGCTGGTGAATTACCTTATGGAATTCTACAACAAGGGAAAGAGGGATTAGCATCAGGTTATTCGAGTTTTATTAATACAATATAATAATAGTGGATATTGGATAGTTGTCAGTGATAGCCACCAAATACAGTTGTTTTTAATATTTAAATACAATAGAGTCTGCTCAGTAGGGTAACTTCAGGGCTTAGGGCAGGTCATTTTGCACGATTAAGTGGAATTAACCGTTTCTCGAGGTGATATGTCTTATTTGAGTTTCACTATACATTATCTTCTACAGCTATACACAAATTAGAGGTGAAAGGAATCTGTGAAATAAAATCATTCGATCAAGCGAAAGACTTAGATAAAGGAAATGAACGAATGCCTCCAAGAAAGGAATCAGGAATTCTACTCCTAGAAGCAAATATGGACCAAGTATCCTAGAATGAAAGTAAATTAGAAGAGAAAAAAGTTGTTTGTACCCTCTACTCCAGGATTGTACAGTGCTTTTAACTTGCTAGGTTGTTTAATATATATTTCGAGTAGACTCTATGTTTGTAGGTTGGTAGGTTATTAAGCCTGCTATTGATTATTTTAATAGTGAGTTCTCTCTCATTTCAGAGTTTGTTTGATTGTTCATCAAGATTGTGTGTATTTATTATTGGTTCATTGATGTGTGTAACAATGTTCTATTAACATTCCTTTACTGGAACTATTCTCTTAATTTTGATGTAGTTTTTACTATTTCGTCCCATCACTTATCCACGGTCAGTTCTCACTCCCCAAACTCAATGAATGCCTCTAGGACCTGATTCAATATATTTTTGGAACGAAATGTCGGTATCCAATAAACTGACACTTCGTTCCATTATATTTGAGGTAGGCCAGGGCTGGTGAAACCGGTCAGGCAAGTTCCGTTCCACTTTTTCTGGAATCTGCATTAAATGTATGGTATTTGTACAACTTTCATTTTGTTTCCGCCACGCCTATAGACTCTCATAAATATTCGATGGTAGTTTGAAACATTTCTCAATGACTATTACGTACTTAGGTTCAAACTGTATTGTATCATCGAGGAGTAGGTATTTCGACGCTGAGCTGCTAATTTATTAATTGTGAGATATATAGGGATATCTGCCCACGCAATTACAATACCACAACAGCATAACAGCCCAAAGTGTATGCTATAATTAGCTCCAATGTTCATAAAATCTGTAGATTCGAGGATTTGTTAACAATCTTTTGTATACAGCCTCCGCACATTGAGGAAGACTAACGTAGCGTACACTCCGATAATTTCTATGATAATTATCCCTAAAATATTTCTGTAAATGAGAGTATAATGTAACTGATTACGTCATTTAATATATGATAAATAAGTATAATCATCTGTATAATAATAATAATAATAATAATATAATAGTTAGCTCAGTTGTAAGAGTGCAGGGAATGTTTTGAGTCTAAGTCTCTCCAATTCTGATTGTAGTGCGGATATTTCTCGGGCCTGTGCTTTAACCATATCAAGCATTCTCCTACGGAGCATTACACCTCTCACACGCTTATTCGAGAGTTCCTGAGGATCTGGTCGTTCCCTTTCCACCAGTCTAGACCTTTCAGCTTCTGCTACGGCGGCTTCTTGCATGTCTCCCTCTAGGCTTTCGTTGTCGTCACGTCTCTTTGATATTTCTTTGTTTAGTTGTGATAACTGTAAGTCTAATGATGAAATCTATACAGAAAAATTATTTAAATTATTTAAATATGCGAAAATCTCCTTAAAAATCTGCCTCACTAGTCACTACATGATTTCTCATCAAAATATATAATCTCCACTCTAATTATCAACCAACCTTAGAATCGTGTGCATTCTTCTTATACTCCAATTCCTGCTCTAACAGCTCCATATCAGCTTTATTACTCCTTCCCAAACTCTGAGATGCCTGCATTCTAATCTGTACATCTTTAGTAAGTTTAAGAGTTTGTATTTCTTTAGCTTTCTTCTGCAGATCTTCAGCTTGCATTCTCAGCTTACGATGTTCCCATTCTAGCAAATGTATTCCTCGTTTAAATTCCATATTCTGTCTCATCCGTTCTAGCTTTTCTTTGCCAAGTAACTTTACTTGTTTATTCAACTCGTCTATTGTTTGTTTGAATATTAGAATACTGTCTGAATGATCTGTTAGGAAACAACCTCCATCCTCTACTTCTACCTGTAAATACGATATAATAGATAATAAATATTGGTTCGATGATTTTCATTAATATAAGCATTATTTGCTTGTTTGTGCTGCGTTTGCGCTGAATGTTTTGAAATTTCTACCTAGAGATATCATACTTTACAGTTTACACTGACTGTGACACACACAAAATTTCAAACTTGTAGCATGAATTTTTGCAACTAAGCAAAATTGGCTGGATACATACTTTCTAGATTATTAACACAAAACATTGTTCATGCTTAACAAACCTGTCCTTGTTTTACCAACAGCTGTACTTGTATATTAAAGTATAACCGGTTTTTAACACCTCTGAGTCTATCTAACTCAATATTAGTAGTATCTGTCTCACTTTGTGCATGTTCATCTTGCTTAACCATATCTTGATGGTAAGCTTGTATTTCTGCTAGCTCCAGAGCTTGCTTCTTCAACTTCTGCTCACTATTTATCTTCTGTTTCCTAGCAGCTACTAATCTCCCCCAGCCCTCTAAGTCTACGCCCTCTGGAGCATTAGTGTAAGCGTCTAGCTCCTCGGTTGTTTCCCTTAATACCTGAATAGACGAATAATATAAAATTACAACCTGTCCCGACAGAATAATTGAATTTATTTGGTATAGTATACCATAGTAGCACAGTTACAACTGAATTGTAATTGTTCGTATAATACGAGAAAATACGGTGAATAGTGAATACTTACCTGTGCATTAGATAGTGATGCAACAGGGAATATACTCAGTGTAACGTCACCACTAGTACCACCTGCTACAGGTCTCTTCTGTACTCTAGGTCTCTTCCTGAATAGTCTATACAAAGCATCTACGTGTGGCTCTAAGTCTGAATGTTCTTTTCTGAAGTTCCTATACATATAATGTAATACTGTATTACCTCGAATAATATCCGAGGCGATTATTAATCTCAAGAAATTTATTCGAATACAGAATGCCCTCGCTATTCCGAACACCACTGTTCCGATTGCGAAATAATACGTTCGGATTAGCGAAATACATTGAAACAATACTATAGAATCTGGGAGGACTTTTTTCGAAAGTTGTACATACGATGGAATGGGAGCAACATGCGTAATATAGTATTAGATATTGTTCTCTAGTATAATTGGATATATATCAGCTATCTTTTTACGTTTGAAACAAATTTCCAAAGATTGAATAAGCTCTAGGCCCTGCTTGGATCAGCGAGGGTCTACTGTAGTAAAATGAGTGAAATATATTTTAACTGATTTTCTAGCTTGAATTATTGATTCAATTACAATCTCCATAGAGAGATTTACTAGATAACTACTATTATTATTGATTAGTGATACTACCTATCTAAATTCTTATCATCTATCTGACTAGAAGCATACATCTCTGTGAAATTATCCAAATCCTCTTTAATTTCATTGACTCTCTCATTAGCAACTAATTTATACTCTCTACTCTGCTCCAGCATCTTTAACAGGAACTCTTCCTGTTTCAAAAGTTCCTATAAATATTCCAAGAATCACAAATATGCACATAAATCGTTAAATTTTACACTTTACCTGAGTGAACATTTCCGCAGCTAGCAGAGTAATAATCTTAAGCTCTTCCTGATACACTACTTTATCAGCTGATATTTTAGCACGATAAAGCTGTTGAATCTTGTCATCTACCCTTTGACACCCGTCAACCATAGCTTGCTCTAATTTAGACATTTCAGCTTCTAATGCTCGTTTATGTTTGTCTCTCTCTTCTTTTACTTGTTCTACATGTAGCTGCCATTCTTGCTTCCTAGCTTGTAGCTCAGGGTCTGCAGATAATGCTGGGTTATCAAGGAACTCGGGTTCTACCAGATCCTATATAGTATAGAATACTGCTGTAAAGTCTAAATTTGTTACATTTATTTTAAGGAGAAATATTAGATCGGTTAGACACAGTGATAGTGCCCCTTGAGTAAAGCCTACCTAGCAGAGATGGAACCGGTCGATATTTTGACAGACCGGTCAACGGTGAACCGGCAGTTTGAAATTGACCAATTGTTTGGGATACAAACTTGCCAATTGGCTTGATTTTACGCGAAATCTCGCTATTTTCTTCACTCAGGTTGGCAACTATTGCTATACATTGATATAGTGTTAGTTTAAATCTCAATTTAGAAATTGTAGCGCGTTTTAACAGTTAAAGGAGACCGGTTCAATCTCTGCTACTCAGTACTCACCCTGAACAACTCATCTTCTGTATCAATCTCTAGCTTACCTCCCATCATCATATCTAATCCTCTCTCTCTCCATTTGTCTCCCATCTCAGCTAATCTCCTCTCTTCTTCAATATGAGCTAGCTGAGTTCTCTGCTGACGCTCTGTAACAGTCTCGTATTTGTCTATTTTAACTTCTGAGTCTATAACCTTTGTTGAAAAGCATTATTAATACAGTTTGAGGCAATTTTATAAGGAAATTAGATACAGTTATTTCAATTTCTATTTAGTTAGAATTCCATATTATAAGCAAGCTATATTATCTCTACAAATACAAATCTTGTGTGGGATTATAGCAATAAAGTTCTAATTTACATTTAAACAAATCATACAGCCGAAAAAGTGCTTATTATACCCCAAATCAATATTCGTGGGAATATATTTGTTTATCATTTCCGCCCTGCGACGCGCACCGTCCCAATTATTTCTGGAATATCTCAAGAATTTGATGTATTATCATCTAACTAATGGACTACTAATTTGTACCTACAAATTACTGTCTACTGAATATCCATACAATAAAAAACCCCAGAGTTTCGTCGAAAATCATTGATGAGAAACAAGTAATATATCCAATAGTTACAAATTTAAGTAACTCTTACTTCTAGTAATCTTCCAGGCTCTTCGAAAGCATGCATTGCTAGTGTCTCACTCTTAGTATAAAATTCAATTTTGTGTTTCGTTTTGAGATCTTGCAGAATCTGTCTGATACGAAAACAACGCTCATTCGTTCGCATTACTTCAGATTGTTTCAATTTTAGAACTTCATCGAACTCTTGATTGAAGAACTGCTTCACCTAGACACACCATTTTAAGATAAATAGATTTCCCATACATTTGTGTGTTTACAGATTTTTCTTCTAGGAAAAGTTAAATTTGTTAATTATTAATATAATAAAACTAAATATTGTATAATAAATAATTAACGTTAAAATAACAATAATTACGTAGATGAGAATAAACACAATAACTTACAAGTACTCAATACAACTTAGGAAATTGTTTATTATTGCAGTATTGGATATGTGACATGTGCCATAATTTTTATTATTACTACACAAAAATTCAAGAAATCTGACAAAATTTTCACCCAGACCTACCTTAAATACAGACTGATGTAGAATCAATACTAAATCTCTGCAGGACAATATACTTCTTGTATTAAACTGTGAAGGTATAACTATTCCTCCGTGTGTCTCAGCTTTCCTACCCTCAATAGATTCTCTATCAATGTCCTCTTCTTTATTACCTCCCATAGCTCCTTTATCATCTACATCATCTTCATCCTCGGTCTTCTGTCCAATACGAGATATCTAAAATATAAAAAATAATAAGCGGGGGCCGTTAATTCGGACCCCTATAGTTATTGTCGCACAAATAAGATAATGATTTCTTTGCGAAAATACATATAATATATCTGCGGTATATATCAAGTTATCAACATACCTGAGTCTTATAAATACCCGGTCCAATATCACCATCTAGATCTTCTCTAGCATCAATACACTCCTTCACTATTTCTATTCTCTCTATCGCAGCTTGTCTAGCCTTTCGTTCTTTCTCAATCAGCTTACTAAGCGGATAATTTGATACTTCTACCTTTCTATTGAATGAGTACACGTTCTTACCAGTAACCTAATTTAGTACAGGATACCTTATACCTCTATCGTGTTGTCCAAATTGTTGATAATATTACAAAATACAAGATTCTGATTGCTATTAGATATTAGATATTTAGCTTCGTTGATACGGATACAAAGGGATAGTAGAAATTTATATTTCTCATCCGGTATTGAAAATAACCAAATGTTCTCATTCTTGAGAAGGCCGTAACAGACTGAAAATTTTGACGTCATATCGGGAATGAGAGTTCACTACTGTATGGAGACAATTCGAGACAAAAATTTGCTTCCATAAATACTACGTTCTCTTCTACACAGCCCAAACCCATCCTACACACAGGGATAAATAAGCAGATTGTAGAGTTCACATGAAAACAATAACTTTAGAATAAACCACCGTAAAGTGAGTTCAATTTCTCATGCTAGACCCCCCTGGTCTGATTTTGTTCCTAAAACTAGTGTTTACCGTATACACTTACCGTCATAGTTTCCCAACAGGTATCCTTCAGCTGTTCTGTGAGAAATAGTTTAGCTAAATTCTGCAAGTGAATTTCTCTCTCTTTAGCTTTTATAGAATCTTCCTGTTTCTGTTTCAATTCTCTCTGTTTATCAATATCTAATACAAAATCTGTTCTACTCAATTGTTCTATTTCAGGAAGAATTTGATTATCCTCAATCATTTGTAATACAGTCTCTCTCAATCCATTCAATCCATTCACAAGTTCTTCTCGTTGTAGCGTATATATTACTTTCTCTTTCTCTTCGCTATCACGATTGCATACATCTAGCCAGGTATCTGATTCAGTATTAAGTCCCAATTCTTTTATTGTTATATACTTAGCTTTCAAACCTGTTAAAACAATGTAATTAATGATAAATAATTCTGACGATTATTACAAGTTTTTCTGGAGTTATACAATTCATAAATGCTATACTTTGTCATAATATTAATACCAAATATACATTATTCGAGGAAAAACGTAGTTTGACAATATAGTTTGGACAACCGACTTTTGGCATGAACTTGGATGAATTTGGCATAAAACATGGCATTTTAATGAACGTTAAAATCTCAAAATAAAATGTGTAAAACCAGACTGTAAGTACACAAAAGTAAAAATTCTGTTTTGCTGTTCCCTAGTAAACTCAGTCATCTTGAAACATTGTTGACGATACAAATTACAAAAGGTCTCCAGAAGTTCATTTAACAGAGTAGCGTGAAATCATACTTCATATGAAAATATAATAAAATTGTATAAGGTCCATGAACTTGGCATAGAATGGCGCCAGAGATGTCCGAAGCAATTCCTTGGTTAGAATTATTAAATTATTACAGTTCTCTTAATTAGTGTATTTGTGGTTTCAACTGAGAGGTGAAAGCTTAATAGTACACTTATTGTCAAATTGTATAAGAGCAACAATTAGAACAGTTAATCGTTATATAGTAGAAACAATATTAACTACAGTGAAGTTCGCCTATTAGCAAGTCATATATTGCAAGAATTTCCTTTTTAATACGCGAACTTGCTATAACTGGCGAACACCACTGTGAGTAAAAACTCACCTGAATCATTTTTGTAAGAGATTTCTCCAATGCCATGCTGAGCTTGCAGATAACTACCTTCATTTTCTCTTGTAGTCCTCAATAAATTATCTCTCATCTTCTTATTAACATTAGCAGCCTGTGTTCTCTGTCTTCCTATCATACTACCACTCCCATCTAGCTTAACACAAGATACTCCACCTCCACATTTAGATAGACAATACAAACTCTGTGCAGTATCTGAAAACACAACAGCTAGTATATTATCACGTGAATAATGTACTACATTGAATTCTAAGCATACAGCAGCCGGTTCTAATACTCTACGTAACTTAACACGTCCATCTCTATATACTGAGGCTACCAATTCGTGTGTGGGACTTACACAAGTACAACTGTTATCAATCGAATCTAATCGAGCTCCTGTTATAATATGTCCAGGGTAACGGCCTTCTATCTGAAAGGTTTTACGCACTTCTCCCTCTTCACCTTTTACCTCACTCAATACAAGCCGTAACAACTCCCCACTAACTCTACTCACACTGTATAACAAACTAGGCCCAGTGATACACAAACCAGATAGGACAGTTGTAATTTTACTAACAAGATAGTTACACTTATCACGGTTCAATTGTTTAGTGCTCGGGTCGCTGTAGTAACTTAAGTCTGCTTCTTCAGCCCAAATTGGGTTGAATTGGAATGTTATGACGTCATTATCATTTCCTAACGATGCAATATGTAGAGTTTCTTTATGGCTAGGTGTGTATACTGAGACACAAGATACCTAAATGTAGTCACATAAAAAGACATTTTAGTACAGTACAGTAGATGCCGGTTATAAGAGTATCATCAGGAATAGCATATATGTAAACGTAATGTTCTTATATCCGGAATGGGGCTATATTGTACTGTTAAAACCTATCAATGAATTCTCTCCCTAACATAGTAAACTCAATACTGGCATCGTCGCAAATTTTTAGGATTTTTTAATATCCAAAATTCGAAATTTCTGTGGGAAATTGGTACAGAACGTTAGGGTTCTGATTCTTTACGCTGTAGCACATAGGAAGTTATCAGTTTTAAAACATCCAATGATTTTCAACAAATGCTGTTTAACCGGGTAAGGGATTAGCTTGGATACGGAGTATGAATTTCGACTCACCCATGATAAATTATGTAACTACTAACGAAATGAGAATCATTACGGTAGATAAAACGAGGATTACATGTATATGTGTACTGTGTAGATTTGATGAAACGTGAAATAATGGCATTGTAGCAGGCATGCTATAATTGAAGGTTTTCTATTCGTTGCAGCTTACTAATTAATAACTTATCCAAATTATTATGGGATATGTAATGCGATAGCATAGTAAGCCATTATTGGAATAGGCGATAAATCGGGAAATATATAATATATTTGCATTTGAATGGTATATCTATTCAATGTTGGCAGGCAGTCAAATGCTGCCCGTCATTAGAAACTTTAAAATTTCACGATAGGAGTTAATAACTTGGACATGAGCATATTTTAAGAAAGACTTATACACCAAAAATGTGATACAAAACGATAATATAATTATGCAAGGGACAAATTAAATAGTAGTCTCATTGTATAAAGAGCTCCTCCTCTCGACTAAATCATAATTACTTGACTCAATTCCTAGATCTTGTACCTCAAATAATGTCAATTGATATCCAGCAGGAAATGGATTCGCTTTCATATTGATTAATAATTTTCTAAGACGTAATATCTCATCGCTCGCGTATTCATACTCATTAAACAGTTCAGTATAGCGTTTGTTCTCTGTCAGCACAATTTTGTGGACTTCTGTCTTATGTCGTTGTGTTTTGGCTGTGTTATAGCTTGCTAATGCTCCAGTAATTATACGTACAACACGCCAGAGACGAAATGCAATTAATAAATCAAAGAACTGTAGTTTTTCTATAGAATCAGCATTATTGTTAGAATGTGATAAATGTTGCTCCAGTGAAAACACATACTTCACAAACTCCATAATAAATGATGTTATGACAATAACCGCGTCAAAAACCTCGAAAAACTTTTTGAAAAACCTCAATCGAAATGCGACTAACTTCAACACGATTTCAAGAATGAAAATAAATAAAATAAACAGTGAAATACCATTTAGAATAAGTATAACAGGTACTGAAGTATCTTCAATACTTACACACTCACGTTTAAACCCAACTAACCTACAAATCGAATTACTTGAATTGCTTGGTGAAATCGTGATGTTAATTGGACAGGGACAATTTTCAATTAAGTCTTTCGAGCATTGACTCACAGAACAATCGTCGTCTTTTAAACATTCGCCATGAATAATGTCTCCATTTAAGATAAGATCAACCAAAACAAGGAACACATCAAGCAACACAAGTACAGTTACAAGCGCGTGGAAACGAAGACTACGTAGAGATTTCTGGAGCTTTTCTCTCCATGCTTGAGTAGAAACATTTGTAGTATCTGTTTCTTCAACTGAAAGAGGATTGAGTTTACGTTTACGGATATCTTTTTGTAAACTAATATTGATGCTATCTCGCATCAGCTGATCATTATCAAGATTGTATGTGTTGCTATTCGGCAAATCTGACATGACACTCCCGACTTCTTCAACCGTTTCTAAACGTGTCAAAACTTTAGATCGTTTGCTAGATGAATTACTCATGTTTCTCAAACTAATTCTAACAGCAACGTATCTTATAATACACTGACTCTGTGTATTTATATATATATATCCAATTAGCCCTGGTTTACCGTAGCAACCTGATGCCCACCAGGAATGTATGAATAGTTTACTTGGCTCCTGATTATATTGTGCCATTGAATAATATATAAATAATTGGGTATAATAATTCAATACCGTGATCATATGTTGGTACTCAAATGTCATATGTCTATTTAGCCAACTAAGTATATGTAAAATGAGACAATAGTATTGGAAAATGGAAATGTTCCAATAAGGAATGGCATTTTAAACTTATTATAGCACAAAGCTAATTGGTAATATTGCTACAATTTTGTCATCAATCAGCGTAATTGAGTAGCAAGATATGAAATGACTTCATCAGTATTATCAATTTCATTCAGACGTTCTCACATATATTCCACACATTATGATATTTAAGAATCATTTATTGTGATCTTGGCTATCCTAGGCTTAAATAATGAGATAGTGAGAATCAAATGCTGTCCACCACATCTACAGAGAGTCAGTGAAAACAATTTATCATCGGATTCATTTGACCTATACACAGATATCCCAGCAATCTCATGATTCACGTCACCAAATATCGTATTAACGAGTATCTACTGTCTATTCGTATATTTCGTTCAGAAATTACTACCTTTGGAATATAATACGATTACAAATTTCCCAATAGCTATCTAAACAAGTATGCTATACCTTGCAGTAGTTATAAGATAACTGTTGTACATATTGCAATATAACTTGATATATCTACCATATCCATAATTAGGTTTTATCCTGTATTAATCCTTAACCTCAACAAAAAGCAAAGAGCAAAGAGCAAAGAGCAGCCATGCTAGAACCTTAGAGAATAAACTTAGCCAGTACAAGCAACTAACATAATATTAATTTTGTATAAGTATTCAATCTGTGTAAGAAACATGTTTTGTATAATTACAGAGAACAGAAAATGGTGGATAGTATTAAATTAATGATTCAATTGCTTTCTATAGATGTATTGTGCAATTGGAAATAAGCCGGCATAATAGACTTCCAAAGTGATCGACTGATTGAATACAAACAACATAATTTAAGTCCAAGAACATAGAAAAATAGAGTGATATTCTGTATAAGATTGGATGGTGGAGCTGAAACAAGTTCAATCCAAACTGTGCCAAAAAGATTAACCATGTAGCATAAAACACTTCGTCATAAATCAAACAATCACACAAAAAAGAACAGATACGTATATGTAGAACGTTTAGATTTTAGAATCAAATCAGGAATGCCTATACTGAACGTTTTGCATAAATATTCAAAACTATTATGCGAAAAATCTCACAAATAATCCCTCATTTGAATGCTAATTCAATTGTACGGAATTTGTAGAATTCGGGATTATATCAACATTTAATCGCATAATATACAGTGCATGTGTCAGGAAATACAATAATAATTAAAATGAGTATGTATCAGAAACTTCGTCACTTCTTCCAGCTAGTAATCATGCATATGGGCTCCACACTATGCTCGTATCCATGGTCTAACAATATAATAATCTTATGAGAAACAACAATTAGGGAATTCTATACGCTAATTACATCACGAAAACCCAAATAATGCAAAAACCAACTAACCGTATAGTGTAGAGATAGACTACAGAGTATATTGAGATCTGAACTTACTCTCGCATCCATTATGAACATATTACAATCACTACTGCATGATATAATTACTTGTGAGTATATATCTGTTGATAACTCTGTTATACAATCTTTATGTAATCGTTTAGTTTGTATTAGTTTAGGTTTTACAGGCTCTGTAAGGTCGAATACACACACATACCCAGATGAGGTACCTAGTGATTGGAATATATAATAGTTATGTACAATAAACAGTTAATGGACAAAAGAATTCGACCATTTCAGAGTTACAAATATTTTGTTATATTCTTATTCGTCCATGTAACTAAGATATCCTTGTACATCGATATCCGTCAATCTACATAAATGAATCTGGTTCACGTTTATTCTCTGCCTTATAACTAATAAATATTTTATACGCCAGAATAATCGGATTTAGTTTGATATACTTAGTATAAATCACGGTAAGTGGTCGAATACTTTTGTCCTCTTACTTGTATGTGATTTTGATCGATCGTTTATATTACAGGTTCTCGACACACAGTCAACTCCAGTTACATCGAAGCTCAAGGGACCGCTATAATTACTTAGACAAAAAGGAGAAATCGATATAACCAATGAACTTATCTTACATTGAAAGCATAGGACCATATATGTATATACATAACTTGTAAAAGTTTGAAATTCGTAAAATCTCTAATTTCAGACAAAAGTCATATTCTAATAGTAACCCAGTATAAGGAGGACTACCTGTAACTACTACAGGAGCAGATTTAAGACCTACAAATGTAGTACATCCATCTTCCGTAACAATACTAGAGATTAACTGTCCATCTATTCCCTCCCATGCTAATATCACTCCATCTGCATTAGCTGTAATAACAACTTCTCTATCTTGTGATAACGCTACTGTAGATATATTACTAAGCGATGGTTGTCTAGAGGAGAATACGATGTTAGTGATCATATATCAAATATCTAATTTATACAATTCAATGAATTACCTATTAACAGTATTAAGCTTGTGTGCTACAGGTTCTCTCTGCGGCAATATATCAAGTGAGTATAATCCACCAGAATCTGTTACAACTGTTAAACTGGTGAAACTGGGAGGAAATATAAAACACACAGGTATGCCATCTAAATTAATTTCTCCCTTAACTACAAATTGATTCTTATCATCTAATATCCTTATCATACCATCATCATAACCCAGTACAAATCCTTGACTAGTTATAGCCATACACAATGGATTGGTTAGTAATCTATCTGATACACTAATCATATCAGTTTGTTCAATGAGGTCATCTTCTTTTTCTGGGAATGCTACACGTTGTGAGTCTCTGTGAGATTGAGCTGTATGTGGAGGTATATAGGATGGTTCTGATAGACGATAGAGTATAGTTAGTTTACCTTTATCTCCGTCTATTGAGAATATTGCTTCTGTAGTCAGGAGGTATAGCTGTTAAAAATGTAAAATTAACAAAGTGAATATTACACAAATAACCTATAAACTTAATAACAAAACAACAATACGTATTCGTGTACATTACCTGACTATTCAATCCCCATCCTTGTGCAATAACATTACTCTTCCCAGCAGATTCTAATAGAGAAGGATCTACTTTATAAGGATAGAACTCTAAATCTGATAACAAAGGATTGTGTAGAGTAGCATCTACATCAGGTCTAGACAGCTGACTGGTTATAGGGTCCTTCTCATACCCGATACGACAGTCTTTATCAGGTAGTTCTAGAATTGTAATACAGAAATAATATCATATATTATTCAGTTAATATTAGTGCTTAGTTATTTATGTTTTAATGTACATACAAATTTAGCGATAGATACTACAGAGTTTGTGTCTAGTACGTCAATTATTAAGAATGGACATGTATTTGTGGGGCCGCTGTATTTGTTCGAATTGGCACGTCATCTGTTCGAAATCATGAGCTTGTCATTTGTTCGACTAATATTATAAACTCCTGTATGCTGAATAATATGAATTTTCACATCTTGAGCCATGATTTAGCATAACAATCTGTTTGATGATGCTCTGTTCGGATGTTGCAGAAACACAAATAGGGTCAAAATCCATAAATTCGATCTCTGGAGACAAAAACTAATCACCGAAATAGCGAACAGATTCGGTATGGGAAGGGCTTTCAACAGAAATAATTTTGGTCGAATGAGAGACTTCGACGGATGTTGCAGGTTGACTGGATATACTAATCAATATCTACATATATTGGTATACACTAACAGAACACGATTCTCACCTATCTCAATTCTAGAAAGTTCTGATAAGAGAGAACCACACTTTTCAATTTTATAAAGAAAGAAATCTCCCTCATCTGTAATTGCTGATAATCTAGAATTATTTTGAGGATCAAATTCTATTTCTTTAACTCTCTTATCAGGTCCTATCTCCGTACTACATACTAGCTTGTAATTACTAATATCCCATATGTATAGTTTGAATTCTGGTACTCCTGATGCTCCAGCGATGTATCTATCAGAGAAAGTTCGTATTAGAATTCGTGGAACCGGAAGTTTCGTCAAAGGTTTTTGGTCTAATAATTTCTGTTCGGCGAATATTCTCTTCGACCATAAACATTTGACGAATTATGCTTTCTGCAAAACTTCAGAAAATACGTAATATTAGAATTGATTGAATAAAATTTCGACCAAGCAACATGGTAAAACTTGTCAATACAAATTATAAATATCAGATTTGCAACATTCTGCACTAAATTATGATTTGAAACCAAGTATTTTCGGTTAAATATTCTTGTTACCAAAATTAGGTGCAATGAAACTACATTGGAGTTGGCCCATTAGCAATTCGTATTTCGTAAGAATTTCCCTTCCTACTTGCTATCAGAAGAATTATTTCCAATACAAAATGGACCCTAAGTCCCTGAAAAAAAAATTGCCAAATATTGCTAATAGGTGAACACCACTGTACTATTTGGCGTAATAAATTTTATTGAAGTATTCCATCAATTAAATCACATAGCTTCAATCGAATTGCCTATTGCAACATTATTATCACATATTTATGTAATGTCATACTTTCCATCATGAGAGAATGCTAATGCAGAATACTCAAGTCTAGCTCCAGTTTCAAACTTCCCTTTGACGTCACCTCGTTCATTTAACAGAATTACATCTGAGTCTACAGAAAGCTGTGCTTGTGCTACCCACTGATTACACCTGTACACGGCTATACAGGATACAGTGCGGGTACTTATACCAAACTGGTTGGTAGTACCTGTAGATACGTCCAGAAGGTTTAAATTGATTCCAGCATTGTATAAGATAGATTCATCTGTCAGATAGCTTAGCTGTGTGTTGTGAGTTGGTAAGGGACCTGATTGCCAGGATAATTCTAGCTTTCCATAGTTACCTTCCATTTAGTGGTATTTAGCCTAATTACAAATACAAATAGTTGTGAAAATCCTCCGAACTTTATTCTATGATAATTCATATTCACATAATCCACACAGTCACAATTCACCGAAAAATTTCAAATTTGATCCTTGTCCTATATGGATGATTCCTCTTACTCTTGGGTTTAGATTTTAGAATAGTACACCTACCTGAATTGTAATCTGTTTGTATTAATTAGCAAAAACCGTAGGATAAATTCTATTCATTGTTAATAACCGAAAATTATTTCATAATCTAATTATCTATCTTATTATGTCTGTTTAACAAAGATTATTTAAATAGACATGCTGTATTTTAGGTAAACTAAAATATACAGCATGTCCTAAAGCAAATAGCAGTATTGATTAGGGAAAGTTTAAGACAATGAGAGTCATATGTACCAGTGTATGTAGGTCATTGTCCTCCCAAAGACTCTCGCCAAAACAATTAACTTTGGCAAAGTATTTATTCACAATATTATCAGTCAGGAAAATAATATTCCATAATTTGGAAAGCAAATCTCCCCGACATACTTAAAATCATTTTAGTATAGTCTCTAATACTAAATATAGAAAATTATCATTATGGTCATAAACAGGATGTCATGACGTCATGCTGATATTAATGGATAATGCATACTTACCAACCATCCAGGGAAAATATTGGATATTTCTGAATTTTTTCTTATAAAAGAGTGAACAATTCATAGTTTTGCATAGAAATTTATAAATCTGTTGAATCTTTTGAAAATCCAGAAAATTCGAGAAATATAGCCAAGGAAATGGTTTCAAAGGGTTGGTAAGTATCATAAAGTATAGGAGGAGGATTAATATTTCTGACAAACAGCTATACTATGCAAATTACACAACAGTCACTAGACACACATAATCATGCTTCGTTGTTAACCCATTATAATTGCGGTAAAATTTGCTAACGTAATTTGAATAGATAAAATAGAGGAAGCAGGTGATGTGTTTTAACCTAAGCTAATCATAAAAAGTAAGAGAATTAAGACTGTGTCTTACCTCTTAACATTTGAATGACGTTAATATACTTAGCAATTAAATATTGATAAACAAGTATGCTTCTACCTCGAATAATCGTTTATCCAGATGCCCAGAAATATAGTACGAAGACATACTTACCAACTGCTTTTACAAATTTCCCGAGGTTTCACGATATTGCACCTATTCCACTCGTAAATATCCACAAATATAGCAAAATATGGAAAAACATCCCAGGAATTTCCTCTGGATAATTGGTGAAATCTTGGTATCATCTAGGGATACCAGGAGGATCGGTAAGTACAACTGTACAAGTATAATATTCCGTAATAAGTTTAGCCGCGTGCCAAAGGGCAACCAAAGGCTACGGGAAGCTATGTCAATGAACATGGCAGTTTAGTAAAAACGCCAAAATAGCCAAAAGTTATATGTAAAAATAAATAACGCGATATATATAATCGATTTTTGTGGATATTAATATTCCATGTTTTATACGACTGTAAAAATGAATGGTAAAATTAATATCAATAGAGTTGAAATAAATAGTTCATCAAAAATACATATATACAGATCAAAGGAATGCCAAACCTAAAGTAATTATTGAAACAAATATATTTTGAATACTTCTAGGTCTAAATAATTACAAAATATGTACAATCAAAATTTTCACAACTTAAGACTTTCCAGGAACTCGATTTTCATCAGCGTCCGATGAGGTAACGGCCTTATCCCCAGTAGAACTAGTTCTTGTGTCAGATAGAGTACGAATATCAACTTTATACCTACTACGGTATTCTACTAAGAAGTTAACAGCATTTATCCACTGGTCTCTCATACTAACGTCAACAGATAACAATTCAAATACCCGACCTTCTACTTCTATGGTGAAAGAAGCATTATTTTTATCCTGTTTATCTGGAGATTGAGGCTCTACCTTCTTTACCTAAATATGAGAGGAATAGCAAATAAGACATTTGTACACATTTAAACAGCTGACCATGATTAATCAAAGATAATGTTTTAAGATTAATAGGAACTTTGAGGTAAGACAAGAATCTGTTCATAGCAAAATTTCAGTGTACCAGCCGTCCGATAAATTGGAGCCGACGGCACCTATAAACATAAAAGTATCGACACTCGTTAATGAGGTACAGTACCCACAATACGCACCGTGAGATTCTCACAGATCCTCATATCTAGCAGGTAAAACAAAAACTGTTACAAAAATTATCAGTGGACTGTTATTTATTCACAAACCTATATACAAATCAACTGACCTTCTCTAGATCAATATATCCTTGAGGTAACTGCATTGAAGAGGTTTTATAGTAATACAGTTTAAAACCCTGTCCCATATGGAAGTATCTCCGTCTCCACTTCTTGCCAGTCACCCCTCTCACTCCTCTCTTGTATAACCATCCCTGTAGTTCTGTTGTAGCTAACAGCTGTTGACGTTCCTCATCTTTAGCTTGTTTATCAGATTCATATTCTATCAGTTTAAGTTTCGCTTTTGTGAATTGCTGCCTGGAAAATATTAATTAATCAAAAAAATGGCTAATTAAAGGCAGTGTAACTTGATAAAAATAGCAAAATTCATATAGTAATTCAAATTGGCTAATTATGCAATCAATTTTATCAATAGTATAAACAGAATAGGTGTACACAACAATCAAAATAATAATGTATTATTTACGATCCATAAATGCATCCTCGTTCATGCGTAGATAATATTACCTAATGTGAAGATTATACAAAGTGATAACTATATTCTTTGTAAGAGTGTCCTTCTTCTAATCAGTATACATTACACAATCTGTCAAGTGATTAGTGAAAAATATTGCACAAGACAATTAAAACGACGAATTAGCAAAATTCAAATAAATGTTATACAAAGTACTATTATTACTCAGAAGGGGGTTTTCTTTAATTTCGCTCAGAAATTCTAATAGAAAATAGATGATTATAGGAGAATGGACGTTATCAAAAACAGTCTCTGATCAAGAATCATCGTAACTGACTAACCGTTTTTTGGCAAAATACTCAGTTTGATATCTAGCCAGTTTATAGGAGGAAATATATATTGTACAACATTCAAAATTAATTATATGATAGATAAGTAGGAACAATGACAACAAATTATCAATATGGAGTTATATAAAATGATCGAAATGTTTACAAAGCTTTTTACTGTGCCACAGTATTGATCTCAGTACTTATTTTAAAGTATTCATGAATGAATTGATGGTATTAATGAACAATAAACAATAAAAGAACAAATCTCATTTAATAGAGAAAAAGCAAATCAACTACATTACTCATTATTATTCTAAGTTGTATAATACGTTATACATACGTTATCAATTTTAACGTATTATACATGTAGGTTATATGAGATTTGACACTGTCAGACTTGTATAAGTCACATAATTATCAAGTATATATAATTTGGTTAACTATGCCGAGATTTCTCATTAATAATTCGAGAACTACTATTTTGATGCAAAATATTTATTGCAGAAATCAGCCCACTAGAAGTTACGTCACCAAAAATTGTATATTGAACGTATAATACGTATTAGACATAATACGTCATCATAGAAAGACGATTAAACAACTTAGCTATTATTAATGTATAATAAATATACATTGAAAAAAGTAAGATAGTAAGAATTATCGATTCTAAGAAATCAACCGCAAAAGGCCACATAATATTATGTATTTATATTTACCCAGCCAAGTATTGTATATTCGCCTATTCGTAAGTATTCAGGAAAGGAAATATAATGACTACATACTCAACGTCATTGCCATTAATGATATATTAATTTTGTCTACAATACCGTCGTCTTTTTACCTTAACTAAATGATGTAGTCAGCAAGATTATTCAAGTATTCGAATGAGAAAACTCAACAATAGACTATTCAATTAATTAATTAAATATTAACATATAATGTTCGTCGTGAAAGCCTAGGAAATCAGATCAATTACGATTGTATTTCATGTGCTCAACATGCAATAATATTCTTTCAATGCAAATGATAAAATAATATTAATTAAACCAAGGGTGAGCTAATAACGAATCCAAAGACATTCTCCTATCTGGATCAACTGTCAGCAAACCCTTAATAACATCTTGAGCATTATCAGAGATAGATTTCCACTCCGATTGATTATGGAACATTATTTTACCATTCAAAATACAATCACGCATATTCGAAGTGAGTCTCTGGTTGTACCCTGGCTCGGGGTAGAAAGGAGGATATCCCATTACCATGATGTATATGATAACACCAAGTGACCATAAATCACACCGTTTATCATAGGTCGAAAGATTTTTGCATTTCAAATCAGAGTTAGTTGCAAATAGAAGATCTGGTGATACATAGTATAAAGTGTATACAGGGCTTGAAAGACCTCTTTCCTGTTCTTTTGCGAACCCAAAATCTGTTATTTTAATCGTATTCAATTGGGCATCTTCTTGAAAAGGAGATTGAAACAAAATGTTCTCTGGTTTTATGTCACGATGTGCTACTCCTCTTTCATGGATATCACATAAGCCTATCGCAATCTGTTTCGCGAAATGAGCCGCTTGCTCTTCATTCAGTTTCCTTCTTCGCGAAATGACGTCATATAGATCGCCACCTTTCATAATTTCCATGACAACACAGAAATAATGTTTAACAGGTATCTGTTTTGTTATCGGTGCTGTTAACTGGCAGTAATATGTATCTATGATCCCAACAATGTGTTTAGAAGATTGGCATTCACCGTGTAAGTGTATCTCCATACGACTTGAATCAGAATTGCTCAAAAACTTCAGGGCATATTCTTCACTTGTCGTTTTATCGATGCATCGATAAACATCTCCATTCAGGCCAGATCCCAATACTTGATTCCATTTTATCTCGTATTTTTCAGTTATGTCAGAATTCTTAATATCAACTGAATTACAACCCAAATTCAATGAGGACATATCCAACTGCAAAGACATCTCAATTTGAAACCGAAATTTTGGAAATATATTTTGGTATTGTAATTCAATTCAAATTCTTGTATTTATAGGCCAGCTATCAAATCAATTCTTCTTGCGTAAGGTGGGTAGCTGTGCTAAATATAGTATCAACGTTAATTGTCTTGACTAATCTAAAGTTAGCTGAAAGTATATTCAGCTAGTTTAAATTGCACACTTCTATATGTACTCTCTATTTGCTATTCTATTGAACTGACAGGAATATTCTATTCAAAAATGGCTTCAAATTAGAATTATAATGGGAATAATGGCTTAGTTGTGATTGGTGAAATAAAGTGAGGAACCCATGATATGTGTTGGAATTAAATTAGTGTAGAATGGGCCAGGCAGAGAGAAGAGGGAATACTAATCGATTAAGACGATGATCGTCTCAGAAACAGAGACATACTATTAATAGTCACATAGAAATTATATAATACACAGGTGAAATCCGATTGTATCCAATATTCGAAAGAGTACGTCAAACTGACCTTCACTTGTTAATTCAAGGCACGTATTTCCGTACCAAAATAGATTTGGGTCATGAGTTGATTTTTAGTGATTGTAACGTAACACATTCTATTCAATTGGGCATTCTTATAGTTAAGGATAGATGTGCAGATTATTTGTCCAAACAATAGGATAAATAATGTAATTTTCTTTCCTAAAATATCTTACGTAATAAGATACTCAAATAAATAAGAGTTATGTAGCCATTTGTGTTTGTAGTGGTTATATTAGATTTGACGTAAGTTTGAATTCACAAGGTGGTGGAAAGTTAAGTACATATGTAGATTTATGATAAAAATTGAGTAAACGTGCTACGTGTAAACTAAACGCAGTTTTTCGTCGTTCTAATAACCTCATATATAATATAAGATTAAATTGGCCAAAATTTTCCAAGTACAATGCAACAATGCAAGCACACCAAGAGGTACCGAGTTATCGAGTTTTACCCATATATGGAGATAAATTCAGTATTATAGGAAGAAAGGGTATTATTAGAAAATATTGCATTTAGATTCTAAGATAGTAATTATATCTCAATATGCTGAGCAATAATACATATGGAAAAAGAGGTAGGTAATATGTTTATTTAGACACAACACACATTTTAGAGCTTACATATACAAATAGTAAATTGAACTGTATACCTTGCACATATCGTGAGGAAGAGTTGAATTATTTAAATTTTCAGAAATTGTTGGCCAAAACAAGGCCCAAATTTGTTCAGAAGTAAATATACAATATGCGTGATGTATAGGTTACTAACAAGATCTGAACATTGAACCATGTAAACAGTAGAATATGATAAACTTGGCTGAAACTTAGAAAGCTGATGTATAAAGCTAAGACATGTAACAGAAGTATGGTAAATACCTCGCGGGAATTTGCATAATTAAAATACAGTACATACTACAAATGTAGTTCATATAGCAGAGAGATTAGGTGCGGAAAATTTTGACCTCATCATATTTGTATTAATCAAATGACCTCATCATCAAAAGTTCGGTTAAATCAAACAATTATATTTTCTCGCTAAAATGCCTGTGAATTAAAATTATGCAGATATGACTTGTGTAGAAATTTTCTTTCATGACTAACTAAATACAGTCAATATCTGGTAACTCGAACGAATTTTCATTTCCCTTCGTTGTACTTTTAGTACTTATCACATCCGTTAACTCGAACATTCAGGGTTCGAGTTAGTGGATGTAACCTTTAATTCCATAAGGATAATCTTCATGCAGTAGGTAAATTTGATGCGGGCAGTAGTGGAGCTGAAATAAGTTTCCAACTAACAGTAGCCTAGTGTAAATTTACCTGATAGATTCCAGTTCACCTCTAGCACCATTCAAATCCTCTGTGAGACCTAACTTCTGATCTTGTAGAGTATCAATCAGCTGATTTTTCTCATGGTTCTCTCTACTCAGATTGTCTTTAGCTTCTGTAAGGTCTCGTACCTGCTCTGTAAAGTCTTCTACATTGTGAGTAAGCTCTATTACTTTCTCCTATTAAATGTAAACAAGATATGAAGTAGATTCTAGTTAAATCGAAGTCGGAAATATAGAAACACCTGTCTAATTAAAAAACATGTCAACGGTCACAAAACCCTTCAGAAAAGTACACAAATGCTCTCGAACTCTGCTTATTTTGAAATGTCGCTTAAATACGAAAAGGTAAAAACATGTGTAAATGGAACATTTTATTCTCAGTAAAATTATAATCAATAAGTATTTTGACAACTTTTGAGAAGTTTCCCATAGCTGTGCATATCTGGAGACTCCACTGTAGTCATAAAACAGATTAAATTTATGACGTAACCAGATTGATCCAATTGATTAATTATTATATCGAATATAGTCGACATCCAGTAACTCGAACATTTGCTATCTTGAACAGATTTTGATTTCCCCTGAGGATTCGAGTTACCGGATGTAAATTAAAGATTTGTACTACGTAATACAGTAATGCAAATTAAGTATAAGGCCAAAACGGACACTCCGAAAAGCGAGCAACACCTCTACAACGGACAAGCTCGTGGAACGAATTAAGTTAATAATACATGTAAAAAATACTTAATCAATCTCTGAGAAGTGGACATCTCACCTACAAAGGACAAAATTTAATCCCCAATGTGTTCGTTATTGGAAGACTCCACTGTACATGTTTATAGCAAGATAGGTTCCTAATAAAGCTAGAACCTACCTGTAAATCATCTTTCTCATTCTCCAATTGACATTTAGCTGAATACAGCACCTGATTATTCTCAGTTAAATTCTTAGAATTCTGCTCTAACTCTACAATCCTACTCTTAGCTTCTCTCAGCTGATTATCAGATCCTTTAGCGGTCGATTTAAATGAAGCACTTTCTTCTTTTTCCTTTCTCTTAGCCGACACAGGTTTATCATCAGCTGCAGCTTGTGTATCAACTTTCTCAGGTGTAGTACCTGCTAATTGGAATAATGTAGGCTTTGTTTTAGGCTCGTTATCTAGTAGCTCTTCAGTTGATGTAGTTATTTGAGGAGGATCTGGTATTCCTATTTCTGGGTCGTCTGATACAGTAGTGATATCTTCTTGAATATTCGGACTAACTGCATTTTGTATACTGACAGAAGATCTCTTAGCTCGCTTATCTTGTTTCTCCTTTTCACGTACTTTCTTTTTCTCGTCTCGTTCTAAACGTTTTTTCTCTTCTTTTTCAAGTTTTTCCTTCCTAAAAGATTTTAGCTCTTAAAGCATATATGAAGTTATTGGAATTCCCGAACATACAAATACATAATGCTACAATGGAATAGTAGAGTTTGCTTATTAGCAAATAGCAATATTTGTTTATTAATTAGCAAAACATTTTCAGTTCCCTAGCATAGATTTTGTACTAATTATGTTCTCCTATTAGCAACTTCGTTTGACATCCAAAACCCAAGTTGTTAATAAGGAAACTCTAAAGATACCCAGTGCCACAGGCTGGGACAGAAATTCCAGGTATATCCGAATGTATAACTTCGCGTATATTGTATAACAAACCTTCTCTTTTCTTCCTCTTCCTTTTTCTTTCGCTCTTTCTCTAACCTCTCTTGCCTCTTCTTCTCCTCTTTTGACACAATCTTAGCTTTAGGTTCTCCATCCTCACTCAACTGAGAAGATTTAGCATTCAATTCTAATTCAGCTCTAACAGGAGCTGGCTTGCCATCCAACCAATGATCTAATATATCGAAACAATCTTCATTACCACCACATCTCTCTATCTTAAGTCTACCCTGTTTATCAACAGTTTTTCCTGCAGCTGATATAGCTATTACTTCTGGGATAGTAGAAATCTCAAACTTTTCTTTGAGAGCTTCAGCTAGTTGTGAACTGGATTTTACTCCAGGATAGGATACACCTGTGTAGATATACATAACGAATTTATTACGTTTAGCTTAGAAAATTCGTCGACCGAATATTTAGGGAAATTTGATCTGTCCTGCATGCTACTCAAGAATGTAATGTACAGCGCAAGGAATCCATAGCTGATTCCATACGAAATTAAAATACTTGTTCATAATCACAAGTGATTAAATAGCTTGATAATGTCTGCCAGGGAATCATACATTTCGTTCCACGACATATCGTTCTACGGCATTCAACTAATCATGTAATCCTTGGTAATCCCCACTCTATCAACTAGAGGAGTGTCTCAAAATGACCCGAACCAGATCCCGAATTATTTATCCGCCTTAAATTTTGGAGGGGTAGGCTATATAGGCTATAGACTCGTGGTCTACGTAATTATTCGAACATATACATTACCTGAATCCTGCATAAAGTCCAACATCTCAGAATCATTGTAATCACAGGACACAAATAAAAGCTCGAAATCTCTCGGTCTAACTTCATTCAGAGAATTATAGAAACTGTCTAATACAGTTAGAAAGAATTTACACTGTGGAGATGAATTTGCTGCGAAGAATAATCCGATCACTTTACAATCTCTTATATGTTCTAACGTCATTGTAGTGCCCTGACTATCTATTACGTCATCTCTTGAATTACGCATCATAAACTCATAGAATGATTCTTCTGGTTTTAAGTCAAAGAAAGATATACTCTCCTTTAAGTTACGAGAGGCTCCTAGGAGACAATTTTTTACTATGAGTAATTCTAGAAATTTTGGTTTTAAAATTTCTAGAATTACTCATTGTAAAAAAATTGACAATACCTGAACTTGTAGAAGCAGTCATAGCTTGATTACCAGGTGATAGGTCAGGTGAGAGATCCGCTTGATCATCTTCAATGTCTGCATCAGCTCTATCAGTCATAGCACTCCAAGTAGACATCATGTCATCATCTCCTACCTTACCTGTCTTCAAGAATTCTGATTTAATTGTTACAGCTACCAGAGCCTCGCTAACCTAAATGATGAACAATTAAATATCTACGAAAATGTGCTAGTTGCAATTAGTCTAACTTTTAATTGACGCTGAGCCTTAACAAGAAATTCATGCAAAATAGGACTTGCTACGCAAGTCCACTTTAATGCGAATTAAGTTCAAAATATCCCATATCTTCAATATATAAATTTGAAAACTCTATATACCTTCATTCACAGATGTTTCAAAATTCAAAGTATTAAGTAGAGATTTCCTAAGGTCAGAGTTCTCCGGTATTTCGCCCGGGTTATTACAAAGTGAAAATAACAAACTTAAGAATAAACTGATACTATACCTTATTAACAAGTGGCTTCATTTCCATAGTAATTTCATTATTCGAGCCTAACATATCAGCAAACTGCCCGATATTAATTGAGAACACTCCCAGTGCTTTTCTCCCGCTTACATCTCCCTCATCTTCTAACACAAACTTATAATCTTTCTCATCAAAATGATCGCTCTTAGCTTCCTTATACAGAGTAACTAATAACTCTACTGTACAGGGAGGTTCGAATGTCGCATCACCATTTAGCTGTCCTTTCGCGTTAGGTTGTGAACCAGGCGTCCAGTTGGCTTTCGTGGAAACGACTTGTCTGTGTCCTCGAGACCATCGGATCACCAGACCGGATGGAGTGTACTCTTGATCGTGTATGAGTGTTATCGCATGGTAGGTCAGCTTCATACTAAACTTGTATGCAGTCTTCTTACCGCGTTTGATTTTACGGAATAATTGCGACATCCTAATATTTCAAAAATAATTATGATAAATCAGAATAAATAGATCTCTTTAAACTTTAATATGAGATCAAGCCAGACATACTCCCAAGTGATATTTGTTTGATTTTTACCAGTATATTGAAAGCTTTCAATTATACAGTAAACTCTCAACCTAATAGGAGTTTCGTATTATGCGACTGGCATAACGGGAGTTTACTGTATTGCAACAAAATCGGTTGCACCAATAAATTTCCCATAACTATCACCAATTAGCCAGTCTGTTTAAGAAGTCTGTCTATTATGATCATTCTTAATAATGAGCCCCCGTGGCTGGAAAATGAGATTCGATTTTGTGAGGGAACGTATTTCTTTATACGCCAAGGACAGTCCCATGTTAACCAAACTAGAATAAGATTCAAGCCGTTTTACCCCGTAGCTTCTGATTGCCTTACCATATTAAAAATTAGATGATATATAGAGAGAGCTCAGCTCTACTAGAGTACAGCTCTGTATATATTATTTGTTAAAACATTAGATGAATAATTAGGAAGAATTGTAAAATAGATCCTCCACGTTTTCGTTTTATAGAATTCAAAAGCTATAAATAACTCTTGAAACTATTAATGAATTTAACTCATGACTAATTATAAATTGAATTATACTCGAGTATTGAATTACAATAAAATAAATTAAAATACTCAAAAGTCCACAAAAAGGCTATCATCAAAACTATGACAAGCTTATAAAAATATATAAATTCGACAAAGACAATAATTACCCGTTAATTAACTGGAGTATGTGGGATCAGGTACTGGGGGAGGTGGTGGCGTTAAGTTGGATTCATTAGCTGATTGGAGGAATAAATTGTCGATAGGTGGTGGGGGGGGTATAGGAAATTCAGGTGTATCTATACGCTTAAAACTTGTAGCACCAACTGGTTCTTTATGTGATTGCTTATGTCCTAAGAATTTAATATTAGAAGCTGCTTGGAATGAGGAAGGTTTTGGTTTGTCTTGTAAGTCAGTTTCTAAACCACGATTATGGAATGCCATGGGACCACGATAAGCTTGATTTTTAGTATACTCTTCTGATTGCTTGTAACTTTCTCGATTTAATTTCTTTTGTTTTTGTTTCTTGGGCCGGCGTATCGGAGTAATTCTATCAACTTTTCCGTCTAACGGCCCTGAAGTACCGAATTCCTTGAGGGATACCGGTTTACTGACAGGGCTATCCGGTCCAAAGAACAGATCACCATCATAATCATTCTTATGCCGCCGTCTTCTATAACAGTATAATATAAACAGTATTATCACAATAACAAATATTATGATCACTATTATAACGAGGAATAGTAACAGTCCTATTAACCAATCCATAATAATAGGCGAAGATGGAAGCTCATAAGAATAGATCTGAGAGACAACTGCATCACCGTATGACGTCACAAACTTCAATCTCCAGAGATAAGATCCTGGAACAGTTAAGATATTCCCTAGCATTAGCGGAGATAGGTTCTGAATTATCATAGAATTCTCTGAGATAGTCTGCATACCATATTCCAGTATAAAATCACCGTCTAAATATCCTGTGTCAGATAAGCTCCATGTTATAACACCCTGTGTAACTTCAATGGAAAAGATACCAACTAGATTGATGAATAGACTTTGTCTATCTTTTCCTAGATTGTTAACAGCCTCACATACGTAGAAGCGACTATTCTCATCAGACAATACAATATCAACCTGAAGCTCACTACCAGTTGTCACCACCTGTGAAACAGTTTGGCCTTCACGTGTGAAATTCAATACAGGTGTAGGAATACCGTTCATAAAGGAACAAGTTAAAGTTAATGTCCTGCCTCTCTCACAATGAGTTACTTCACCATTACCAATACAAAACTCGGGAAACCCATAGTCTAGCTCTACGACAGGTAGCTCCACTACTGTAACTATAAATATTAAATACGCAGAGCCGAAAATATTCCTAGCTACACACATGAATGCACCGTCTTGTTCAGCTATTATTTTATTAATAGTATAGTTCTGCTCCACTACATGCAGATCAAAATACCCGACACCAGTGTAATTAGACATCCAGTTGTAATCAGGCGTAGGAGTACCAACTATTGAACAAGTAAGATGCAGAGTATTGTCTACGTGTACTTGTATGTGTATGACTTGACGAGTTTTATTTCCATTAGATATGGTAAGGGGATCTATTTGTGGGGAAGCGGCAGGTTGAACTACTGCCTCTTGGGATACGGGGCCTTCCCCAGCTGTTGTCATAGCTGAAATAGTAATCGTAACTGGAAATCCTTCTACTAGATCCCGTATAATGTAAGGAGGAGATATAGCAGTATCAGATCGGGATATTACTTCCAAAATGGGCTGAGTATAATATATAGTATAATGTGTAATATTACCATTAGGAGAAATCGGGGCTGCCCAGCTGATAGACAATTCTGTATAGGATAAATATACAACCATGATGTCTAATGGTTCTGATGGTATAGTTTCACCTGTTAGTACATTAATAGCAGAACTGTTAGGACCTATACCAATAGTTTCACCTGCTATCAATACGCTATACACTGTATACGAACTGAGATCTGTAATAGTTAATTCACGTTCATTTGTGCCAGTTCGTATTATTTGATCAGGCTCATTATCTGTGCTATACACTATCGTGTAAGAGATGATAATACCGTTTCTATGACGTAATGGTATCTCATTCCATTGCAGCAGTATAGTATCTGGGGTAACTTCTGTATTGTATATAATAGGACCAGCAGTAGGAGCTGAACCCAATGTAAATGTATATACAGCCTCGCTATACAAGCCACACCCACCAGTTGTACACGCAGATGCTCGTAATGAGTAGTTTTGATAAGATTCTAGTTCTTGAATGTGTGTATCAAATATATCGTCAGATTGCTGTGTGTTCAAAGGTATAGTTAGAGTATTGGAGACAGATTTAACGATATTTCCACCTTCTTCCGTTGTTAATAGAAGAGTGTATTCTATCAGAAATGAAGTAATCGGACCGTTCCAGTCTGGAGGGTCTGGGGGAGACCAGCTGATTTTAACACTATCAGCTGTAACATCAGATAGTGCTACATTCTTAGGTGCTGAAACAGGTGGAGCTGATAATGTTCTTATCATTAGTGGAGAAGAAGGTGAACTTACTCCGATAATGTTCTCAACTCTCACACGAAATTCGTAATCTGTGTAAGGTATCAAACTAGTGATTGTATGCATAGTGAAGTCACCAGATACCGTATCATTCTGATGGTAGGACCCATCTACTTCCATTTCAAAAATAACCTGAGTTATTGGTGAGTTTCCATTGAATGGAATACTCCAGGATATCGTTACACTTTCAGCTTGTGCTTCTGAGATATAGCTCTCGGGAGGGAATGGTTTTTCTTGTACCAAAAGTAGCATTTGTTCTGAGGCAGTGCCAGCGATATTAGAAACTGCACACTGATAAATACCTGTGAATTTTCGCGTTACAGACTGTATAGTGAGTTCAGATGAACCCGAAAAGTTTTCAATCGCTATTTCCGAGTTTGATGTCAAACTTGAAACTGAATCACTAACATTATACCATGTGAAAGTCAGAGGTTTTTGTCCTGAAGCTTCGCATAGGATAGTAACCATATCTAGTATGGTAACATTCCTATCTTCCAAACTTGTAACCATGGGGGGAGAGAGGATTATTATACTAGCCTGAGATGAATTTTTTTCATTCATAATTTCAGTATCATCTAGTGTGTACATGTTATTACATCTACAGGAGTAGTTACCAGATTGAGGCTCAATAGGATTCAAAAATGTTAGCACTGAAGTTATAAATGGGATAGAAACCATTTCTGTGATATTCTGCGTGCCAGACAGGACAGTCCCGTCAAATAACCAAGTTATTTCCGGGATAGGAAACCCCTCTACTTGACAGGAAATAGAAAACTGAACGTCGACGAAATATATTCCCCCAGATGGAGCCTGTAATACAACAGCAGGTAAATACACTACAAGCAATGCTGTATTCATAAAAATTTCTGTAACACTATCGATATTATTAGTGACATTCACAGTACATGTGTATACGCCACTATCTGAGTAATCAGAGTTTAGGACAGAGGCAAAGTAAGCGGATCCTTGGTTATCAGTTTGTAGCGTAGTATTGTCGGGATCTGTGATCAATACTTTGTTTATTGTATGATCAGTTGCTCCATTGACATTACAGCTAAATGTAGCTTGTTGACCACTGGCTACGCTCAGGTCATTGAATACGAGATATACTTGTGAGGTAGAGACGAGTTGAATGAGGGAAAAGAGAAATAGGAGTAATAACATTATACAGGTACTAGAGGAGATAAAAATACATGGATAATACAATAGATCATTATTGTCAGTAGAGTTATCAGCTGTAGAGATTTTTATAGCGGCAACTGAATTCACAAGGGCATCACACAACCAGTGGCGGATCCAGGAATTGCTAGTGGAGGAATAATTATCCAGTTGGGGGTCTGGGGGTGGGCTATAAGCCCCACTGGGGTCCAGAGGCGAAGCCCCTGGACGACAAGCCCTATTTGCCACAAAATTTGTCGCCATTCTACTGTCAGCTAACTTTGAATCTCGAAATTATTTCTCTTAACTGCGTATAAGTTGTATTACTTGTATACATTTGCACGTGCACATGTTTCAAATAAATTAGCAACGTATAAATTTTGTTCCAACTTGGACAAAACTTTCTTAAGCATATCAAGTGTTGTCTTGCTCATTATGCTTGTACAGACCCACCGGTACCGTTCAAGCCACTTCCATCCTTAGAATACAATGTATATACCTGAAACTATAGTAATATAACATGACTTTTAGGGAAAGATGCGAGCGAAGCGAGCCGAAATTTACGGTTTGGAATTTGAGCCAATGTTTCAGTGTTTTGGCAAGAATTTCCAATTCCACTATGATTTCATATCATGTAAATTACTCTTGGAGGGGATACAACCGTCAAGTCATTGAAATGACTCGCAGATGACTCATGATAGGAATTTCTCACGAGTCATGAATGCTCGATGACTTGGCTCGGACTTGTGAAAAGCCCCGCAGTGAGGCTGATTACCCCCCTAAGGGGCCGTTCAGACGTTACGTTACGTAAAATTGCCGATTTTGACACCCGACCCTGTGTCAAGATTTTGGCCATTTAGTAATACAAAAAGAATGGGGACGTCACATTCGCATACCACCCCTTCCCTTTGTAGTGTTATGTAACGTTTGAACGATCCCTAATGACGCTAGCTCTTACCACTCCTTTTGGCATAGTAATGCTCTAACTGTTGTAACTATAAAATATGTCGCCTCATAGAATTCTATGGTCGCATAAATTACGCTACAACTACCTTGAGGCAATTATGTTAGGGAAGTTAGTGAATTTATTTATAGGAATGAATTATGTGATAATTTGTGTCTGTATTCGACACTGCGCAATTCTGCTAAAATTACTAAACGCCTAGAACTGATAAACACGAGTATAAATGATATCATAGCAATAATTGGATTATCATATAATCGAATGGAAATTTTATTAATTCTTCTTCCTATTTGGTGCCTTCTTTGGAGTTTTGGCTGCTTTGGGTGGAGTTAGCTTTGTTTTCCTTTTCATATTCTCCTTCATTTTACGTCTTTGGTTTGCAAACCAAATTGACACCTGTTTTACAGTGAGTCCAGATTCATCAGCTAAACGTTGTTTATCATCCTCTTTAGGATATGGAGAATTTGGGTGTGCATTGAGCCAGTTCACTAAGATCGTCTTCTTTTGTGGTCGTAGATCTCTTCTCTTTTTATCAATCTCTAGGCTATGTAAATGAATTTCTAACAAAGACTTGTAAACCTCTTGATATAAGTTCATTCGTAATTTCTTCATACCTTCTGCAATCTCTTTATCCAGCTGTTTCTTTGATTTACTACCTGTTGCTTTCGCCTTCGCAATGAGTTGGCCTTCTTTTTCAATGATACTATTCAGTGTAGAATCATAATATTGTTTCAACATCCGTGTGCCTTTGATCTTCTGGCTAGCAGCAAGTCGCTCAATTATACCCTGATACTCTAACTCATCAAGCTCTACTGTGATGGGTTCAGTTTCTGGCGCGTTAACCTCGGGCAGGGAGATCACTTGAGAAGATTTGCGATTTGATTTACTCATTTTATGAGGTCATTGTACAACATTACAAAATTATTGTTTATATTCACCATTTGATGCATACTTTTGATAACATAAATTTGATTGGACAAGAAATTTCAAACCAATAATATTACATAAGATTTGTATTATAATTTAGTATTTCTCAATGGGTGAATCCCATGTAAGCATTGCAATATAGGATAATTTAATATACTATATAAATTGTATAATAGGAAAATCTGCACAAATCACTATTAACAACGCATGGCTCAACGATTTCCAGTTGAAATATTACCAATCTTGGGCGCAGTCTTCATGTTCATAGGTCTCGCTACGACATATGGCATCGCAGCTGGACTCAAACATACAGATGCATTCGCTCCGTATATCAGCAATACAGGTGATAAGTCACCAGAAAACGGCATTTTCACCATTGTGATGTCCGGCACAACTTTTCTACTAGTAGCAATAATGCTCATAAGATTCAAACAAGTGTGGGATGGTACCTACCATACTGGGATAAAGAAAATAATAATACAAATTGTGAATTGTGTCGCACTACCGTCTGGGCTAATATCCGGGATTGGTACGCTTTTAGTTGGTAGCTATAGGATGAGTGAAAACAATGCGTTACACAATGACGGTGTAGTCATTGGACTGCTTTTTGGCTTCATTTACATGGTGTTACATACAGCTATTGGACCATTTGTTAGACCGAGATTAAAACTCAGATGGTTAGTGTTGGGTATTAGAATTATTTTGCTGATTCTTATTGTGGTAGCATCAGGCATATTTTTAGGTTGCAAAGAATATGATTATTACGTATTATTAAAAATATCTGCAATTACAGAATGGTTTTTGTACGCATTAATACAGTCATTTTTCTTCATCTTTGTTGTTGAATTTCGTAAGATGAACTTAATATTCCACTTTGAATTCCAGGAAAATATCCGTGATGATTTTGAGAGGGTATGGAGTGATGATAAAGAAGAGAATTCATTGAGTATCAAACTACTACCAAATTGTTAAGTTAATTTTGTAAAGTGTAATCGTGTTTGTATCTATTCTTGAGTAAATTAGATTGTTGGCATTGGCAAAGAAAAGTAGTATGATATTTTAACTAAGTGTATTTATAATTGTCTATAAATTAAAGAGAATTTAGCATATATTTGCTGAGAAGTAAGACATTAAATTTGAGGATAGCTAGATAATTAAATAGGAATGATTATGGCAGTGGAGGCGGAATGAATTATTTTCAGGGGGGCTGAAATCGTAAAAATGACAGGTAATATTATTGATTTGAAGGGCGTTGGATTCTCAAAAGTTTTTATATCAATAACAAGCACAACGAACAGTTTATTCTATTCAATATGAAACTATAATATTTTCAATAAAATAATTAAGTAAATAGGGTGGCATTTTCCGCCATTTACAACAAGTATTACCTTAAGATTATACATTTGGTTGGTTTATAATTACACAAAGTACTTCTCTATAAAGTAGAAATTAAATTAGGACAGTTTTCAATTGCAATATACAGCATTTCTGAATTTGATGTACAAATAAGAAATTAGCTTTTATACGGGGAAATATTTTATAAAAACAAGCCCCCGTAGCCCCCGTGGTTCCGCGCCACTGGATTATGGGTAATCAGAATCCAAATATTTTTGAATTATACGGTCAAGCTATGTTCGGAAGAGTATGTCCGTATGGCGATATAATGTTAATTACTTGTTTCTTATCCATGATTTTTATGAAATTGGGAAACAGCATTGAGTTTACTTTTCGGAGTTATATATTGCAAGGATAAAATAGCCGTAGTCAATGTGTATGTGTCCATCTGCTTTTATAACTACAATAATACATGCAATATTTGCCCCCGCGGGGATGATAAACATGTATGTGTTCACATGATCTAAGGATTTTTGTGCTAGTTCGTCAGTACACATTGGAAATAAACTAGTACAGTCAGGAGCCACTGATTTTGAAGTGGTCCGGTCCAACCGGACTGGTGGCGCTGGCCCTATAATAGAAATATTAGCTTACTCTAACACAATTCACTAAACTTTACTCTCCCATAAGTTACATAAATTATGTTATGCCAAATAAAACTACACTAAAATTGTTAATAACAGTTTTCCTAAATAATATAATTGTTGGGAGTTATTCACAAATTTCTCTTAATTGAGGATAACCAAATTTAAAATAATCCATACTTGCCAACTGTCGCGCTTTTTTCTTCACTCAGGTTGGCAAGTATATTAATCTTTCTCAGCAAAATGGTTATGCCCTATATAGACATATAAACATAGATATTATTCTATCTTCCAGAGAGTTCACAAGAGGTAGGTTCTTGTGCAAACACGTGCTTTGAGTTCAAGAATATAAAACAAATGTAACATATATACTCTAATAGAATTTAACATTTCAGTATTCTACCTAATAGAAATTAAATTGTAACTTACAGTTGCTAAAAAGAATGACAATACGCTTCCCTATTGAGATATTCCCTCTAGCCATGGTATTCTTCCCAATAATCGGCCTCATTACAACCTATGGAATATCAGTAGGTTTAAACCATACTATCCCTGTAGTACCATTCATCAGCAATACAGGAAATTTCCCACCAGAAAGTGGAATTTTCACGATTGTTCTATCTTGTACAGCATTTCTAATCCTACTGGTAATCTCAATACAATTCAAACATATTTGGGATAACACTGAGAAGAAAGGTCCGAACGATGAACACCTTTGTTAGTACACGTACTAATGGAAAGTGACCTTTCAATGATGTTGAATGGTATATTTCCATACTAACAAAGGTGTTCATCGTTCGGAACGATCATCACCCGTTAGACAAACCTATATTTGAGTTATATAGAATATGCTGAATCTGATATCACACTTTTGAATTAATCTTATATAATTTATTGTTGTTTTTATGAATATAAACAAATAATTGCATTCTCAAAACGTAGAGAAATATACGTGCAGAGAATGCTCTAAAGTGCATTCTATTTGTAGATTAATTTGTAGAATATCTATACAAATTTTGTACAAGATAAAACCATTTTCGACAAATTAGGGAATGGTTTTAACTGTCCTGAATTGCCCTAGGTTAACACTGGTTAAATAGACGTTCTACAAATCTATATAATTATTACTGATACAGCTACAGATGTTTCTATAAAAAACATTTAACACAATGTAATCACATAAATAAGTAATCTAAAAATTAGCTGTCTCTACTTTCGCATCAGATCCTACACGGAAAGAGGTTCCATTCTGTCTGATAGTTTCTTCTCCAGCCTTCTTTTTGATACCTACTTTAAACTGAACATCAAGTGCATGGAATTCTGGTAAGAAAGTACCAAACATTACAAACAATGTGGATACCAAGAACCACTGTGCGACCGTTGATACTGTTAAATTACCTGTTGGTATTAAATATACTAATAACATTGCCAAACTGAAAACAATCAATGCAATACGAATTACCAGTATAATCCATCTGATTATTTTAAGTTTTGGTTCTACGAATGGAGCAATTGGAGTTTGTAACATAAAGTATACAATCCCAAAAACTAGCGTTAGATCTGCTCCCAACTCGTGTCCTAGTCGACTGTCTGCAGAAGTGTAACTACCAACCATTAAACTACCGAGAACAGATATTAATCCAGCACAATATGATAGAACATTAATTATGTGTATTATGATGCTGCAGGCACCTTTCTTCTCAGTGTTATCCCAAATATGTTTGAATTGTATTGAGATTACCAGTAGGATTAGAAATGCTGTACAAGATAGAACAATCGTGAAAATTCCACTTTCTGGTGGGAAATTTCCTGTATTGCTGATGAATGGTACTACAGGGATAGTATGGTTTAAACCTACTGATATTCCATAGGTTGTAATGAGGCCGATTATTGGGAAGAATACCATGGCTAGAGGGAATATCTCAATAGGGAAGCGTATTGTCATTCTTTTTAGTAATATTTCGGTAATGGAAATTAAAATGGAATTGTTACGATTGCGAATGAATATTCTCTTATATAAAGTATCGTAATTTTAAAATCTATATGAACATACTTATTATGACACCAATTTGTAATTACTTTCGTCTTAATGATATCTAGGATGATTCGTAGATTTCCTTAACCTCAAGACAAGACTGATGTAAGTTCATGTGACTCTATGAAAGTGAAGAATTTTCTGTGGGTACAACGTTTGTGAAAATGCTCTTAATTAAATATTCTACAGTTCACCTGCCCTTTCAAAATCCAGCATGCTCCCAAGTCTTGCATTTGTCCGGAAAAACGAAGTATGCGATTGCATTGTTATATTAATGGATGAGTTCCCCCTAGATGCGATGGAGTTGCAGGAGATTTTGGAGGTACATACCTGGGAAGAAGGTTACCAGATCAAACCAGGAGGACACCGCTATTTCAATGAAGTTTAGGATATGTACTCTCGTGTACTAGATCATAGCTCTAGAAACCAATAACTGTGTAGAGGGATGGCAAAATGCATTTCAAACTGGGATATCTATCTCTCACCCCAGTTTTCTCAAGTTTGTAAAGTATTTTCAACAGGAGTTAGGGGATATACATATGCAATCAAAATCTACTAAGGAACGGGATGAGAAATTGTACAATTTTGTGGTAGACTATAGAATCGAGATACAATAACATTCTTAAAGGGTATTGCATATCATTTTACATTCTAGCTACGTTTAATATTATCATCTTTATATTTCTGTTTTCTCATTAGTTCATTATTCATGTTATGTTCAAAAATTCCGGCGACGATAGTTCCGTTTACCGATACCTCCTACCTGTTACGAAATATTTGGTCCGGCCGGTACCACAGTGATTAGTGTTCCCCGAACATTATTAAGTAGGGAATATGGTTCCCAAACATTATTCTCTGGAGAATCTTGTTCCCCAAACAGTTGAGAGTTGAGCTATTATAAATACCAATCCGCATGCGGATATATCATTTTCAGGTAATTTTCATGTAAAATTCAAGTCATTTTTAGGACAATTTTAGGTCATTTAAGCCTTTCGTGAAAGTTCTATAGCTTTTTCAAAAGAATTTTCATGCATTTTATAGATGCGTTCCCAAACATGACTAATGATCTACGTAGTGAAGATTGTTCTTTGTTAATCTCCAACAAATCATACCATTTACACTAAGAAGAGTTGTAATTAGAGAAATCATTTTTAGTTCATTAATTAATTTTGACAACTATTTATTTGGTATGTTAGAAGATCAGAATAGTAATGCTTGCGTAACGAAAGGCTGCATTTATCTCTATCGATCAGAGTTGTACCATTCATCATATCTTCTTTGAACCTAATTCAAGAAGGATCAACTGTAAACCAAATTCTACATTATTTAACATTGCAAAGTTGTTCATAATGCTATGGGTATTTTATATTAGGGATACTTGCTATAGATTTCCGCAAGTTTGTAATAAATACACCTTGCTTGATATTGTGAAATATTAATTTTCATATTTCTTGTAGCTACATCAAATATGTATACTTATGTCACACACTACATGGTTACGAAACAACGTATTGTGAATAATATTATATTTACTAAATATCAAACTATCGAGCGCTATATATTCCTTCCCTTTCATCGTTTCTTGAGTTTACTGTTATTGGTAAAACTGAATGAAAGAATTTACGAATTCCATCCTAGAATTGTACTAATATTATACCATAAACTATATTATTATTGCAAATCTCTTGGAAATATCCACAATGTACCCAAAATATTTATATCATCACCACAAATTAGCTTCCCCGATCAGCAATGACTGAAGAAATTTTTGATTCACTCACAACAGCAGCTCACATAAATGACATTGATTCAATTAGAACAGCATTTACCAAGCCTCCACTTGAGCAGCCTACTTTAGCCCAGGTGTCTCACCTGTTAGTAATAGCCTCGCAGAAAGGCAGTACGGACTGTATCCAATACTTGATCGGTCTACCTCAAATAGACTTGGAATCATCATGCGATATTGTATCTGACTTTACAGAGAAGAAAATAAGCGGTGCCACTCCCTTGTGGGCCGCGTCACTTGGAGGCCATACTGAAGTTGTAAAAATTCTGATCGAGGGGGGTGCTGACGTCAATCATGGGACTACTACGAAATCTTCACCTTTACGCGCGGCTTCTTTTCACAACCGACTGGAAGTGATAAACTATTTGATCGCGAATGGAGCCGATTTGGACGCCCCTAACATAGCCGGACAAAGCCCTCTTATGATCGCAGCTCTCAGAAACCACCGTGATTCAGTGGAACTCCTGGCTCAACGGGGTGCTGATATAAACCTAGGCTCTACCAAGGGGCTGACTCCTCTACATGCTGTTTGTGTGAAAGGTCATTTGGATATAGTCAAGTTACTTATAAATTTGGGCGCTAAACTAGATTTCCTATCACCTACACCTGAGCTACAATTTACATTCATTACACCCTGTCCTTTATTTCAAGCTGCCGCATATGGACAGCTAGATGTCGTACGTTTTCTTACGTCACTGCCTCAGTGTACGCCTACATGTGCTGTTGATGCTATCCTACTCTATGGAGCTTCCTCTTTCAACTTGAACAGAACCGTGGAATCAGCATTGACGTACTGGATAGAAGCTATCACTCTAAAAAGGGAAGAAAATGTTGAAACTGAATACTTACCGCCAAACCCTGCATACGGCTATATTAAAGAAGTAAGCTCTGTCGGATCAATGGTCACCACATCTGATTGGGTAATATACCAATCCATGGTGATGCGTGAGAGAATCCTAGGCCCATTCTACCATCTAACTTCTTACTATACATTCGCCACAGCTCGCTATCTACTCTCTCATAAGCACTTCGAATCAGCAGAGTTGATATTCATCCGGGCACTATGGATGGCTTCTAATTCCCCTATCGCTGATATAGGATATGCATTGGAGGATTTTAATGATAATCTACGTCACTTAAATCGGTCTATACTCAACTTTATCAAGAATGAATATCGGGTAAATATCGCTTCTCTATTTGAACTAACTTTCCCTCATCTACGTAGAATTATACAGAGTGGTGATGTCAAGGAAGAAAATGAATTTTTCGAGACAGCCTTGAAAAGAAATTTAGAACTGATAGCTATATGGCTAGGTTATCTGCCTGATACACCTAATGAACATAACTTATCTTTATTGAAAGAGCGAGATTTACTAGTCAAGTCGTTTTGCGATGAATTCAGTTCAACACAAACTGGCAATACTCTATCCCACATTCTAGTATTGCATTCTAATAAACCTGATGACGCTTATAAAGATTACGGAAAATGTCGCCCGAACCTATTACCATTAGTCCCTTACTTATCAAGACTGACTGACCCTACTATGTTAAACACACTCAATGAGGATGGTAAAACCCCGCTACATATAGCAGTTAAATCAGAATTCGCATCAAACCTAGTTTGTAGTCTTATTGCATGTGGTGCACATGTTGATATGTCTGACAATACCGGACATACTGCAATACACCTAGCTTCTACTACAACTATGTCGATGCTACTGACTCAATGTTACTACCCGTTGGCTTTAACTTGTCTGTCTGCTAGGGCTATTCAACGTCATTGCCCTGGCTACGTGACGAATCTCCCCACACAGCTCCAACTTTTTGTAAATATCCACAACACATGCAAACATAGTTAATTTCTCGAATACACATCAAACGCAACTTTTTTAAACCTGTTTTCGTTAAAATAATTATTGTATTTTATGTACCACGTTATGTGATTCCTAACTTTAAGTACTAAAACGTAGTAGCTTTATCTGTGTGTTTATAGAGAACCTTTAACTAATATTTACAAGTACATACCCTTGCTACTATTCTATTATTTCGGCTGGGACTATTATTGATATTATATCCATGACTCGCGACTGTTTATACAATTTCATATTCATGTCCAGATGTCTACCTCCTGGTTGTTTGATTGTGTCTTTGGAGTCGATATCTACTTAGTGAATGCGATTTTGAAGTTATGAATATTGGTAATATTCATTAACAAGCTAGTCTATAGCTATATCGCACACTCTACGCAATATAGAGAGGATGGCTTTCACTATTCTGAGTTGGGGCTCTGAAGTAACATTTTGTGATATCTGGACTCATACGCTCAGATAACGTAGTTATTATCTAGTTTTCATAATTTTCAATTAGACATGATTAGTGTTAGCATATCAGTTTTGATATATACTGCTCTCGCTTTATTTGGAATATTCTATTTATCCAAGTTTGTGGCATTTTTGTACAGTTCCATCAAGCTTAGATATTTTTTCCCAGGTCCAAAAACAGTGTCTATTTTCGGTCATGGGCTGACGGATTTTGGAGAGGAAGATTTGGAGAAATTAGAGTCATACGTGAAACAATATCCCAGAATGCATAGAGTTGTATACGGGCATATGGTTAGAATTGTTGTCGCATGTCCTGAACTAATCGCTCTGGCGTACGCTGAGATTCCTGACAAAGACAGGATTTTCTTGGACATGTTCACTCCAGCTTTTGGTAACGGATTAGCATTCAGCTCTGGTGAAATTTGGAAACGTAACAGGCGACTACTGACACCTCTCTTCCACTTCAAATGTTTAGAGAGTTTTTGTGAAGTTTTCAACAAAACAGGCGATCATTTCGTAGAAGTAATTTCTACCAAGATTAATGGTAATTCGTTTGATTTTAGTAAGCTCGCACGCTTGGCTACTTTCGAAGCTACGATGAATTCAATTTGTTCCAAAGATTGCGATTTACAGAATAACTTAGAGAACAACCCAGATCAGAGAAGCTACTTAGAAATGTTGGATTTACTCACAGCCCAATCGTTAATTCGCTTCAATAATTTTTTATATATTATGAGTGACACAATTTATTACATGTCAAAAGCTGGTAAAGATTTTTTAAAGAATTGTAAAGATATGCGGAATTTAATGGCAAAATTTATTCATGAACGAAGAGCGCTAACAACTGAAGAACCTCGCGAGTACAATGATCTCCTGGATTTAATCATGAAGTCTCGTGATGAAGATGGGAGCGGTTTAAGTGATGAGGAAATGATAGATGAATTGAGTAATTTTTTTGTTGCAGGTTTTGAAACAACAACTTGTGGTATTTCCTTTCTAATGTATTGTCTATGTCGTCATCCCGAATGGCAAGAAAAATGTAGAGAAGAGATCATGGAAGTGTTAGGAGACAGTGAAACCATCGCATTTGAAGATATAAACAAGTTTGAATGTCTAAATATGTGTTTAAAGGAATCTCTTAGACTGTATAGTCCTGCTACGTTGGTCCAACGAATTGTTGATAAACCTGTGCAAATGGATGGATACACTCTGAAAAAGGGAACTCCTATTGACATTGGAATACAGAGTGTCCATATGAACCCAACAGTATGGCAAGAGCCTTCTAAATTCGACCCAAATAGATTTTCGAAAGAGAATATGGAAGGTAAACATCCATACTCATTTATTCCATTTTCTGCCGGAGCTCGAAACTGTATTGGACAACATTTTGCCTTAGCTGAGATGAAAGTATTATCTATCAAGTTGTTGAGAAGTTATGAATTTAGCCTAGAGCCTGGTTATGAAATGATTAGGGAAACTACAACTGTTTTGACTCAGAAAGGAGGTCTGAGCTTGATTGCTAAGCCCATACAAAGTTGAATATACCAAAGATTATCCTATTCTAACCCCAGGTTATGGATCTAACCCTATTCATAGTTCTAACCAAACTTTAGCCTCCTGAACAGGCATTTAGTATTTCCCATGTAGTATTTGTAGATTCTTCGTAGATTCTTCCTAGATACTTATATTTAATTCTAGGGGTAGGAATACTCAGACGTTATAACTGGTTTAGATGTTCGGATTTTACACGTTGCGTTCAACTCAAATATTAATCTCGCGAAATGTAACATTTTACTTTTTCCATTCCAAGTCAGTGATCTAAGCTTGTTTACAGAGATTACAATTTATGTGATGGTAAGGTTGGAATCTTTTTTGTAATTTCTACCCTAGTACTGTAGAACTCGGATAAAACCTACATTCGGTTAATATGTACTAATTCTTTCAAACCAAAATCAGTTCCCATTCAACAATATATAATCTCTATTCGGATAAGTCGTATACTAGGTAGTTCGTCAAATTTGTATTTCCCGAAGTGATACGTCTTCCCCGAGTTATACCGTACAATAATATTTTTTATAATATACATAATATACCATAATATATATAATTTTGGAATGGCGGACACTTTGTCGCCGGACATTTAGTCGGGATATTAATCGATAAGTATATTCCGGTTAATAAATAATAATACGGTCACAAATTTTAATATATGCTGTATTATATGAAAGAGATAAATAAGTGTATTATATTATTGATATTATATCCATGACTCGCGACTGTTTGCACAATTTCATATTCATGTCCAGATGTCTACTTCCTGGTTGTTTGATTGTGTCTTTGGAATCGATATCTACTTAGTGAATGCGATTTTGAAGTTATGAATATTGGTAATATTCATTAACAAGCTAGTCTATAGCTATATCGCACACTCTACGCAATATAGAGAGGAGGGCTTTTACTATTCTCAGTTGGGGCTCTGAAATAGCATTTTGTGATATCTGGACTCATACGCTCAGATAACGTAGTTATTATCAAGTTTTTCTAATTTTTAATTAGACATGATTAGTGTTAGCATATCAGTTTTGATATATACTGCTCTCGCTTTATTTGGAATATTCTATTTATCCAAGTTTGTGGCATTTTTGTACAGTTCCATCAAGCTTAGATATTTTTTCCCAGGTCCAAAACCAGTGTCTATTTTCGGTCATGGGCTGACGGATTTTGGAGAGGAAGATTTGAAGAAATTGGAATCATACGTGAAACAATATCCCAGAATGCATAGAATTGTATACGGGCATATGGTTAGAATTGTTGTCGCATGTCCTGAACTAATCGCTCTGGCGTACGCTGAGATTCCTGATAAAGACAGAATTTTCTCGGACATGTTCACTCCAGCTTTTGGTAACGGATTACTAATGAGCTCTGGTGCAATTTGGAAACGTAACAGGCGACTACTGACACCTCTCTTCCACTTCAAATGTTTAGAGAGTTTTTGTGAAGTTTTCAACAAAACAGGTGATCATTTCGTAGAAGTAATTTCTACCAAGATTAATGGTAATTCGTTTGATTTTAGTAAGCTCGCACGCTTGGCTACTTTCGAAGCTACGATGAATTCAATTTGTTCCAAAGATTGCGATTTACAGAATAACTTAGAGAACAACCCAGATCAGAGAAGCTACTTAGAAATGTTGGATTTACTCACAGCCCAATCGTTAATTCGCTTCAATAATTTTTTATATATTATGAGTGACACAATTTATTACATGTCAAAAGCTGGTAAAGATTTTTTGAAGAATTGTAAAGATATGCGGAATTTAATGGCAAAATTTATTCATGAACGAAGAGCGTTAACAACTGAAGAACCTCGCGAGTACAATGATCTCCTGGATTTAATCATGAAGTCTCGTGATGAAGATGGGAGCGGTTTAAGTGATGAAGAAATGATAGATGAATTGAGTAATTTTTTTGCTGCAGGTTTTGAAACAACAACTTGTGGTATTTCCTTTCTAATGTATTGTCTATGTCGTCATCCCGAATGGCAAGAAAAATGTAGAGAAGAGATCATGGAAGTGTTAGGAGACAGTGAAACCATCGCATTTGAAGATATAAACAAATTTGAATATCTTAATATGTGCTTAAAGGAATCTCTTAGACTGTATAGTCCTGCTACGTTGGTCCAACGAATTGTTAATAAACCTGTGCAAATGGATGGATACACTCTGAAAAAGGGAACTCCCATTGACATTGGAATACAGAGTGTCCATATGAACCCAACAGTATGGCAAGAGCCTTCTAAATTCGACCCAAATAGATTTTCGAAAGAGAATATGGAAGGTAAACATCCATACTCATTTATTCCATTTTCTGCCGGAGCTCGAAACTGTATTGGACAACATTTTGCCTTAGCTGAGATGAAAGTATTATCTATCAAGTTGTTGAGAAGTTATGAATTTAGCCTAGAGCCTGGTTATGAAATGATTAGAGAAACTAAAACTGTTTTGACTCAGAAAGGAGGTCTGAGCTTGATTGCTAAGCCCATACAAATTTGAATATACCAAAGATTATCCTATTCTAACCCCAGGTTATGGATCTAACCCCTATTCATAGTTCTAACCAAACTTTAGCCTCCTGAACAGGCATTTAGTATTTCCCATGTCCTATTTGTAGATTCTTCGTAGATTCTTCCTAGATACTTATATTTAATTCTAGGTGTAGGAATACTCAGACGTTATAACTGGTTTAGATGTTCGGATTTTACACGTTGCGTTCAACTCAAATTTTGATCTCGCGAAATGTAGCATTTTACTTTTCCATTCCAAGTCAGTGATCTAAGCTTGTTTACAGAGATTACAATTTATGTGATGGTAAGGTTGGAATCTTTTTTGTAATTTCTACCCTAGTACTGTAGAACTCGGATAAAACCTACATTCGGTTAATATGTACTAATTCTTTCAAACCAAATCAGTTCCCATTCAACAATATATAATCTCTATTCGGATAAGTCGTATACTAGGTAGTTCGTCAAATTTGTATTTCCCGAAGTGATACGTCTTCCCCGAGTTATACCGTACAATAATATTTCTCTGTCCCAATAATCTTCTATAAATGAGGTGTTAGTTAGATTATTCATAGACTATAATAGTATTAGAATTTGATATGGCTTCACTGAAAAATGAAGAACCCTATCATTATGATAAACAGACTCTATTGTCAGAACATTGCTTGTTCCCTATTAAAATTAGAAATACGGCTAGAAAAACAAGTGAATTAACATTTGTCAAGATATTAGAACTTAACAATTTAAATAAGAATTGCATCAAAATATGTGATTTATTGCCCAATGATGAAAATCAGAATTCTTTCATTTATGCAACTCAGATATCTACACTAGTAAAAGGTGAAACAATACGTTTCATTGTGGAAGATGAGTTTGATAATGTTTGTAGAGTTAGTATACCCGGTAATACAGACACTACTCATCTCGTGGAGGGAGGGAAACTAGCATTTCATAATCCAATCTATGAATTGGCTTTTGATGAAAAATATTCTCTTATTATTTCTGATATTTCTGATATAAATCTTTTCAGAATTCCTCCAAAAAGCAGCAGTGAACATTTGAGAATTGACCATACCTGTTTGGCGTATTTACCTAACTGCAATGAAATTGATTTTTGTGACGAAAGCGAATCAACAATCAAGCTTCTTACAAGTCAACCGACATCTCTTGTAGATAATTCAGATGGAATTGATCCTTCATTAACTCAAGAACAAACTAGTGAAGATTCTACTTTAGAAATTATTGATTCGGAACTTGTTCCCAAACAATCGGAAACAGCAAACAAGCAATCCAAACATGAGAATCCCTTCCAGTCTTGTGTAGACATTCCACAAGTTCCCGAGGTTGTACTTGCACCAAGTGGTGATGGTCTTAACCTGAGTGAAATTGGAAATAAGTTCTTCAAAGAAGGTCGTTACTTACAAGCAATTATACAATATACTTGTGCTATTCAAGTGAATGATAGAAACGCGAAATTTTATTCAAATAGAGCTATGTGTTTTAACAAATTTGAAGAATTCGAAAATGCACTATCTGATTTCCAAAAAGCAAATTTGCTGGAGCCTGACTGTGTTAAATATCAATATTTGATCGCGTTGACTTGGTCAAGAATTGGTAATCATAAACTGAGTTTAAATCTTCTGAGAATGATCAAACCAATTGATACTATAGATTTTCACTCAATATTCAATCTAATAGAAAAAGAAGAGGTATATATGAAACATATTAGTGGGGATTTTGATTTCGTTAAAATCATGCAGAACTTGTCCGTGCTTACTAATTCAATTGATATAGCAGATTACATAGGTCCTATTCAGATACTGAATTCGCCAAATAAAGGAAGAGGAATATTTACAACTCGTAATGTTAAGAAAGGTGAAAATCTCTGTGTAGTGAAAGCAAATGAAATAATGACTTATACTATTCTTAATTGTACATGTTCGAAGTGTAGATTTTCTAAATTTAATAGTATCATACAAAATACATCTTTACGTGACAAACTCATGGAAAAAGCAAGAAAATCAAAACTAACTACAGTCAGAATAATCTCATTATGTGATAGATCAATTACAAATGTTAATATAGATCTATATTCAGGATGTGGTTATGAATTTGCTAAGAACTTTGATACAACTCCCTACCCAATGGAGAAATTACCATCATTAGCTGTAAATATTCGTCCTCAAATGGATCCAACTATTCTTCGTAATCAGTTAGTCACACCTGATACTTTCGCTCAAAACCCATTTGGCTATACCGATGTTGGATTCTGGTTCCTTCCTTCCTTTATTAATCATTCTTGCATACCGAATGCCGTTAAGATACATATTCGTGATATTTGTATTGTTCGAACTATCACAGATATTCCTGAAGGCGATGAAGTATTGGCATCTTTATATCCACTTTCTTTGTGTAGCCATGTTGACCTCCGTCAATGCGATTGTAAGTTATGTCATTTTGAAAGAATTCCAGCTGTAGAAGCAATTAACTCACAGATAGCTTCTCAATTGAATGCTCTCAGTGCATTTCAGTATCCTCTATCGTCTCGTTGCGTATTGAAACCAAGAGAGGAATTTGAGAAAATTACAGTAGAAATGTGGTTTAAGATAAGAAGTAATCTCTTCAAATTAGTTAAAAAACTCAAATCACTTCAAACTTATGAAGTATTTTCTATATATTTTCAGGAAGCAATAATTACTTTGGTACAAATTTCTTTAAAAGATTCTGATGCACTCGAACTACTTTTGGAAGCTGAGCCCTACTTCTCTCACTTTAACCCAGAACACTATTTGATATTTTGGGCATTATTTGATTCGCGTTTACGTGGAAATGAGAAACTGAGAGATCATCGCTTCCAGCATGTTGAAAAGAAATACAATGATCTTATCAAACTATTTACTTAAAAAATTATTTAATTAACGCCAGATGGACAATTGTTTATTTTACCAAATTATTTAAAAATTATAGTAATATCAAGCCAAAATTATGTATATTATGGTATATTATGGTATATTATGGTATATTATGTATATTATGGTATATTATATATATTATGGTGTATTATGTATATTATGGTATATTATATATATTATGGTGTATTATGTATATTAGAGACAGATGGTATATTATGTATATTATGGTATATTATATATATTATGGTGTATTATGTATATTATGGTATATTATGTATATTATGGTATATTATGTATATTATGGTATATTATATATATTATGGTGTATTATGTATATTATGGTATATTATGGTATATTATGGTATATTATGTATATTAATTAAGACTGAATTCGATTATATGAGTGATTTTTGTATATTTGCAACCCTGTAGAATATTGATGTTAATTATTTAAATATTTGTAATAACTTTTGTGTGTAATGCTTTGTTCAAAAACATAATTCAGGAAACGCGCTCTGCTATAAATAGGCCAGATTTCAGCTGTTATTTTTATAAATAAAATCTTCATACATTCTTGTGATTAATCATAGTTTCGAATGCAAAAAGCATGCTAAGATAAGTTTCCAACTCATAAACTTAACCATAGCACACATGATACTGCCATAATCTTTAAATCTGCTTACCTTATGTCCTCAAAAGTGAACAAAGATTTATGAAATGTTGTTTACAATACCATATTTGGACTCAGCATCCTCGATTACCTCAGTATAATTATTGAAAGCATGTTTCTTGAGATCTAATAATATAGATAAAATTCGTGTATGTAAGTAATACATAGTATACAAGGAAATCTCTAATATTGAGCACAAAACTCAACAATCTCTAAAATATGACAGACAAACTCTATCAGTCTTTGAATATCAGTCCGATATTATCTTTACACCAGTCTTTGAAGGAAGTAGGTTTTATGAGAGCTCGTACTTTGTCCATATTCCGTGCTCCACTAAATTCTTCATTATGATCACGTATGAATTGGAACATATATCCTGATTTATCAGCACCAGGAAAACTCATTTTCCTATATGCTTCAGGTTCCACACATACATATTTCACCTGCTTTCCACTCACTTCACTTAGAATATTCGCCATTTCTGATAGAACAGATGCTCGCTAGCTACCCCGAATATCTCTCCCGGCTCTCCTAGTCCCTTTTCAAATAGAGCAGCTACTGCAGTACCAATATCCACTGTAGCTACACCAGGTAATGGTAGGTTACCCATGGGATACACCATAGAGTAGTTTCCGTCTTCCTGCTTCATGGGTTTCACTACAGTGGTTATATTTTCCCAATAGAATGAAAGGGAACAAAAATGTTACTGGAAGATTTATCTTTTTCATGAATTCATTGACTCTTGCTTTCTCATCCATATGTGGGACCTTGTATTTACCCAATAATGGTATATCATCCTTATAATGTTTGGTATCTTCGAGGGTACTCCATCTTACGTGTTTCATGCCAATAGCTTCTTTCATTACCTTTGCAAGAGCCTCTCCTTGTGCGTACTCTTTCTCAGGGTTCATATCTTCCCAAAGTTTGTCACAAGGAATGCTCCATGACAACCATCAAAGGATGGTTTAATTTCTTCAATACTTTGATCAAAATATATCTTCATAACTTCGCAGCTAATCTCACGGAGAGATTTAGATTTATCTCCATCTACTTTTCGTGTGGAGCTCTCACCTGGAATTTCTTACTTGCTAAAATTGCTCTAACAACACTACCCCCTTGAGCATCCGTGGTACCACAAACTGCTATTAGTGGAAGACCTGCCGAAGATTCACTTGCCATGAATGTTAGATGTCACTAAATATAGAAAATGTTGCAAAAATACTATATTTTACTATTACCAAACAATATTAGGCTAGGATTTTAGAAATATGGAAACAGGTGAAAGCATTCAGGATGATAGTTTAGGCATTTATTGTATTAATTGGATAGTAATACGTCCCGATACGTACTTATAAGAAAATAGGATCGAGTAGTGCATACATGCGCGCTTAAGACTATTAACAATACTTTGAGAAAAAACAAATCGCTGCTTATAACATGGCTACAAATAGGTTACGTACTTGATATGATTCAAGTTACTAGAATAGTCTTGTGTGCATTTCAAATCAATCAAATGGGAAAATAAAATCCTTCCTCCCAAAAATTATATCGTATGAATATATCTTACCATAGCATTCTATTACTTCAGTCATTTCTGATATACATATTGGAGATGCATCAGGTGTTAAGACTGCTTCATTACATTCTATATTAAGAGATTCCAATTACACGTAGCGAGCAAGGCACAGTATAGCATTACATGTGATAAATATGAATTAATGAAATGTTCGCAATTCTGGAGGCTTAGTCTAACAAACCTTAATATTTGTTAGTAAATAAAGTATTAGAATACAAATATTGTATAACTAGACTATGAAATATACACATTGGAAACCAAGAATCTCTATAAGTGGGGGAGGACGGAGTATCTCCTGATAAGGCAGATAAGCCCCCATTCCTCAATTAAAATGTTATGAGTATGGTCCTACTGGTATTGATCTATTAAACAGTAATCTATTGACACCAACTCTTAACTTGCAAAACAACAAATAACTAAGCACAAAGAATACTATGCAATTTCAAAGCAATGAACTCAATGAAAGGACTTACATCCACTAGTATAATATTGTACTTACAGACAGAAGATGTTACCTGTTGAATAATAATCCACATGCATTTATATTACTGTCTTGACAAACATACACACACATATCAACAGTACTTATCTTATTTCACATGATCGCATACCTATCGGTTGAGCTAGCTATCGGTTGAGCTTTGGTAGTGTTTACCGAGTACGGTAAACACTACCAAAGATACTGCTACTATTAGCATAAAAATAATTGTATATACACTGTAGGGACCTGATTATGTGGAAATTCATAATAATTGTGTTCGTATTAACGAGGTTCCACTGTAATCGTCTTAGATATTTAAGATAGTATAACTGTATGGCAACACGAAACAAAGAAGTATCTCACTATTATGATAAGGAAGCTCTCTTATCAGAACATGAAAATTTACGTTCCAGTATTCGAATAAATACTCCTCATCAGGTGAACCCTGAAGCTATTCAAATACAATCTGGATTACTGATTGAACTGAATAAGTTTGAAGCTATCAGAATCTGTGATTTATCTCCAAACAGTAGCAATCAGAATAAATTGATTTATTCCACTCAGATATCTCCAATAGCTGTAGCTGAACCTATTTGTTTCATAGTAGAGGATGAGTATGAGAATGCTTGTAGAGTTATTCTGTTTGCTTTAACTGATACTTCTCATCTGGTGAAGGGAGTAAAACTAGCATTTTGTAATCCAGTCTATAGAATGACTTTTGATGGAAAATATTCTCTAATTGTTCATAATATTTCTGATGTTTTCATATTGGGAATGTATCAATCTGTTGAATCATATTTGAAATTATCAGTTAATTGTGAATCAGAAATATCTAAAGCATCTACCCCTGGAGAATATAATGAAGAGAATAATGAACAAGTAATTCAAAGACAACAAGAACAACAAACTTCTATTAACATTCCTCCTCCTCCTCCTCCTCCTATTGTACCAGTAGAAAATGGTCTTAACCTGAGTGAAATTGGAAATAATTTATACAAAGAAGGGCAATATTCACAAGCAATTATACAATATACTTCTGCTATTGAAGTTAATGATAAAACCGCGAAATTTTATTCAAATAGAGCTATGTGTTACAATAAATTGGAAGAATTCGAGAATGCACTTTCTGATTTCCAAAAAGCTAATTTGCTGGAGCCTGACTCTGTTAAATATCAATATTGGGTTGCATTAATTTGGTCAAGAATTGGTAATCACAAACTGAGTCTAAATCTTCTTAAGAAGATTCATACCAATGATGAATTGTATAATTCTTCTGTTAAGAAGTTGATAACTCAACAAGAGTCATATTTACAGAATATTGATGGTGTTTTTGATTTTGATGTTGTGAAAGGCGAATCAATTGATATAGCAGATTACATAGGACCTATTCAGATACTGAATTCTCCTGATAAAGGAAGAGGAATATTTACAACTCGTAATGTTAAGAAAGGTGAAAAGCTCTGTGTTGTAAAAGCCATAGAAACTAAAATATCTGATCATATTAATTGTCCTTGTCGATCTTGTAGAAAAAACAAATTTATTTCTCTTTCAAAAGATAAAACTTTATATCCAAAACTCATAGAAAAAGCAAAAAAATCAAAACTAACTACAGTCAGAATAATCTCATTATGTGATAGATCAATTACAAATGTTAATATAGATCTATATTCAGGATGTGGTTATGAATTTGCTAAGAACTTTGATACAACTCCCTACCCAATGGAGAAATTACTTTTATTAACAGTAAAGAACATGAGTACAGGATATAGAGAATTTGAACCTGAAATATTAAATAAGAGTTTCGAACATATGGCACATCTCTCACGCCCACGTGGTATACCCAATTCCACGTTAGTTGGAATTTGGCTGCTTCCTTCTTTTATCAATCACTCTTGTATTGCTAACATTGTTAAGCTGTACGTTGGTAACATTTGTATTGTTCGAGCTATTACAGATATTCCTGAAGGACAAGAATTATTTTGTAATTATACTCCTCTATCTTTATTTACTAAAGTTGAAGATCGTTGTACATTCCTTAATTTCTTATGCAGTTGTAATGTTTGTGAATTTGAAAGAAGACCAGATGTTAGGAAGATTATTTTACATATTTTTGCATTGGAAGATCGTCTATTTGCTACGGGAATTGAATATTGTATAGTACGTCGTATATACATAGACGAATTTACTACTGAATTTTGGTTACACATTAAAGCTAAAATGGTTAAACTAGCTAAACAGCTGATAGCCAAACATACGGATAAGATAATAATCGGATCCTTCCTAAGGTCCATAATTACTTTATTATTTTGCAGGCCAATAGAAATTGATAGACTTGACTTGCTGCAAACATTTGAGCCTTACTATTGTCCTCATGATCTAGAATCTTTCTACTTCTTTTGGATCCAGTTTAATACCTACATATATGAAGCTGGTTTACAAGATGATCACCGCTACCATTATGTAGCTATGAAGATTGATGAACTACTAGATGATTATTTCTTATATTAACTTTTTTTCTTAAAGTTTTATATTAAAGATAGAATTCTATATATTATTAGATATTTTCAATATTTATCCAGTTAGTGTTTGATTAAAATAGTATTCAGCGGGTATTATTCGTGAAATAAAGAGCATGAGCCGCTTCACTTGCTCGTGTTCTTGTCTTGCGAACACAAAGTGTTCGCAAGGAACTCGGCCTATCGTGCCCCGAATATAGCAAAGCACAAATTGCAAATTTGAATCAATAAATCGATATTTGAACTATTTGTTAAGGGAATGTAAAGTAGAGACTTTTGTTTCTCAAATATGATTTTCTAGGACTGGGGAAGCCAGCTCGAAGCATTTTAATTATTTATTCTTATAGTTATATTACAAGTAATTTACAAGGGAGTAGATACAGAATGGCGATTGCTAAGGCCCTCTTGTACAACCTTTAGTATAATTAGAAGTTACAATTAAATCGGGTTGTTTCTTTCCATTTCTTTAAATAAGAAATGAAGACAAAAATTCCTATGGAATTTAGAGCCAAAAGCCTATTACTTTACAATTTATACGCTAACAATATAATTAGTAATTTTCATTTTACAAAATATGTAAAACAAGTTTGTATCAATCTGTCACTACAAGTTGCATTGCATAAACAATTAACCGACTACGGCCGAAATGTTACATTCGTAACGAAAAGGAATACAATAATTTCCACTTCGTTTTAACCAATTCCCGCACCCAAATCAAGATTTCAGCAGCCTTTTTGACGTCATAAAATGACACATTTCCCGGCCGTATTCTGTTGTGTCAAAATAAGCAAGAAAAAGCATAGCAGAGAGTGGTTTCGATCCACCGACCTCTGGGTTATGGGCTCAGCACGCTTCCCCTGCGCCACTCTGCTCCATAAACTTACTTTTGTGTATGTGTACTTATTTTAACAATTTTTATAACAAACACAGTGGAGTCAACCTTTAGCAAATCATGAGTTGCATGAATTTTCCTATTAATTAATTAATGAAATACAGTAGTATTCGCTTAAGTAATAGCGATTTGTCTAAAAATCCGCCTTTCAGTAATATTGTTAATCATAAGCCCATTTTACTGTGTAAACTATACACTATTGTCTGGTGATTATGCGCATAATATTAAATTCGCGTATTTGCAACACGGCGCCAAGATTTAGGAAACAAAATCAAACTTGGTGGATCCACCATGCGAAATTGCTGCTACCTCTATGTAAACTTCACAAAAATACCGTCTCCACCATTAAACCTGTTTGGGTGTCCAGACCTCTCAGGTACCCAAACTTGGTGTTTATGAAAAGGCAATATACACGATGTAAAATGTTTCAGGAAAGAATAATATTATTATGCAACTCTTAATTCTCACGGTGCTGTCGGTGCAGAAATTTGACCTCAAAATTCTCTTTCCTCGTTTTACTATTCCGAGACATATATTTGTATACCAGTAAACCTAATTATCAAATTTCTCTCAAAGCTGATATTATTGTATTCTCATGGATCGAACTCATTACACAATTCTGAATATTTTCGATAAAATAAAGAAATTTATGTAAGGACGAATTGCAATAATGAATTATGAAGGTTTTAATAATTTTTCCATATCCGCTTCATTCATAGTGTACATAATCCAGTGGGGTTGAGTATAATCAGCTTTTTTCTTAGAAATATTTGTCACGATTGTATTTTTATACTCATCCGTCCAATGTATGAATTTACACTTGAGACTAATTGCAAACTGTTTCATAGCATCCAATAGACCTCTCCCTACCCCTTTATTCCTCCAATCAGGGAGAATATATAGAATTGTAATAGATAATACTCTACTTAGATTGTAAGATAGATTCGCTACAGCTATTCCAATAGAGACAGCCTCTCCTTGTATAACAACTTCCGCTAGATATCCATATAGCCATACTTGTGTACCAAACATATCTTTCCTTAGACTTTCTATATCTAAGCATTGTTCAGGGTAATCTTGAGTCTCTGTGACTTTTCGTAATAACTTACTCATATTTTCTAAGTCACTCTCTTCCCACTTCCTTATAACAATATTAGAGTTATCTTTCTTTAAGTATTGCCCTTCCAATGCGGATGCCATTTTAAGGAGTATTATCTATGATAATATGTAAGCTGTTATATAATTTCATTTAGGAATTATTATCACAATTATTCAGAAGAGTTACCAAGAGGTTAATTAAATAAATGGTACTCTGATGAACAATGCACATATACTGTAGAATACATTACTGATACCGAGGAAGCAACTCTACCATATTTTGTTGCTACATATGAAAGGCCAAACAACTTCCAGGATGGAAGTTTATGTATTGCAACAATTCCATTTCCATTGGGCAGCGGAGGGTAGTAATTGGGGATCAGAGAATCAATTCGATGGAAAAAGCATCTATCGCAGCTCAGAAATCCACCTTGTATCCAGAAATACACAATTCAACTCCTCCCAAGCTGGCGATCAACCAAATGGATTCCTTGTGTCAGGTATCAAAGTTAGGATTTGTGAATATAGTGATTTCTATCCTTTCTTTGGGGCAAATAATACTTACCTAGATCAGATAAAGGCTGATCCTGATGAGGTTTGGGGAATTTACCTAAGACTGAGTGACATCTACAATTGTGATGGACTGTGTACAGACACCAATTCGTACTATACCTCCCAGGGCTCCTTCACTACTTCCCATGCAGTGAAGCTGTAACCTGGTGGGCAGCAGAAGATATGTTATGTATCTCTCAAGCACAACTTGACATGTTAAGTCAGAATGTAAGCTCAGTGGGTCCTCAATTACCCGAAAATACGCGTCCTATCCAGGAACTGGACCAGCGAATTAACCTTACTAACGCGAACGTGGTAAGTCCAAAAATAGAACTCTAAGATTAATTACAGAACTAATATTCAGATAACATGAGTTAATATTATTATATTTATTATAGCCTACTACTACACTGATGAACATTTCCCTGTCTTTGTTCCTGCTGCTAGTAGCTTTACTGTTCGTATGAGTTTATGTCAGTCCTGGTAGTATAGGTATCTGTTGTGAGTAATTAGATTAGATTAGATTAGATTAGATTAGATTAGATCATTTGTGAGTGCAAAAGTATTTTAAATAAGTCATAATTTGGTACTTTATTTGTTAAGGGAATGTAAAGTAGAGATTTTTGTTTCTCAAATATGATTTTCTAGGACTGGGGAAGCTAGCTCGAAGCATTTTAATTATTTATTCTTATAGTTATATTACAAGTAATTTACAAGGGAGTAGATACGGAATGGCGATTGCCAGGGCCCTCTTGTACAACCTTTAGTATAATTAGAAGTTACAGTTAAATCGGGTTGTTTCTTTCCATTTCTTTAAATAAGAAACGAAGACCACAATTCCTATAGAATTTAGAGCCAAAAGCCTATTACTTTACAATTTATACGCTAAAAATATAAGGGATTACTTATATGTCGGCGGCCGACATATAAGGATTTAACCGACATTTAAGGAATTTTACTAACTTCGTGTAAATTGCCTCGAATTTCTCCATATATGCATAATATTTCGTAGTAATCAAAATTGTGGTCATCCTGAAGGGGAAAACGTATATTTCTAACATACAAAAGTATGAAAATATTGTAGCACTTATGTTAATTTCTATGATAGAGTTTGTTCTGACAACTTTGAATGATTCACACTTTATGATAGTTTAGCGATTTCGTACGTCTAATCAGCCTCAAATTGACAAGTTTTACGTATTATACTTAATTATATAAAACTGTATACGGCCTAAGCCTTTTTGGAGATTTTTAGTCCGAAAAGGGCTGAAATTGGGTTGAATTTTGGGTTCAAAAAGGTCATTTTCTGATTGGGACACAGTAACTCAGTCCTGCCATCTACGGATAATATGTATTATAATTGTGCGAATTAAACAACTCAGCTATTTATCATGGCTGAGCCAAGCGATCAATCCGATTAATATTCTGCAGCTATAGCTTCACAAAATTATTTCCTCGACTTTAATTCATGTTCTCTAACTGGATACAATGAAATCGAACATCCAACTGAAATGATTCCATTCTGCTCAACTTGTTTTTACGTGTATTATATGACAAGAGAATTCAATGGGCATCACGATGGACCTGGCAACACCTCACGTTGGGTGCTCATTACACACAACGTTCAGAATCCATTCACTCAACGATCAAACAGTTTATAAATGCACATACTCTCTTACACTTCTCTCAAAAAATCTCAAATGACCGTCTGTGCCAACTTAAACTTACCAAATTGAATGTTAGTGGATTATTGAAATTATATTATTCTACTAAATATGGATTTTAGCAAAGAAAGAAAATTGAATTTTAATAATCTTGTTAAACATTTAAAATGTTAAGACCTTCAAGGCAGTCGGCGTAGACCTTTCGTCAGTCTGCTTCACACATGGAATGTTTTACTTCGCAGTATCCCAGCTAGGTAGCTCTGCAAAGCTTAGAATCTTAGCTACCGATAACCGTACCAGAAACGTTGTCTACCCTGAAGCTTTACTCTTATAATGTGTACTTAGAGTAGAGCTGTAAGATATAATATACACTATATCATATAATCAGTGTATAAATTAATGGAAGCCCTGAAATATATTTACTGTGTTTATATACATTTATAGTTAGAAAACAAATTTACTACAAATCTGCTAGCGCGTTATTACGCATGTACGCATATACTCCTGGCGCCTCTACTTCTGCACCTGACATCAGAAATTTCTATTCGTATATTTTCACACCTTTTGGACAATAATTCCAAATTGTTCTAGAGATTAGCTTCCACCAGCTAATTACAGGTAAAGAGACATAGAATTCAATTCTTACAACTAATATCTTCCCGCACAGGCGGGGATGAGAAACAACCACATAGCACTGTTTGAATCTAACTCTTATAATACGCGTATAATATATAATACGTTATAGGTGATCTACTTGAAGGTATTATACGTCTAAGGTAATCTCGAAATTGGAGATTTTTACAATTTTAGACTTGTTATCAAGTATTATATGATTTGGTCAACTTTGGTGAGATTTATCATTAACAGTTTGAGAAATTCTGTTTTCATACAAATTAATATTGTAGAAATCAGCCCAGTAGAAGTTACGTCACCAAAAATTGTAGGTTGAACGTATAATACATATTATACATAATATGTATTCATTAAAAGGTATTAAACAACTCATAAACTTTAATAGCAGAATAATACTAAACAATTGCTTGTGAATAACGAACGAGCTTTAATCAACAAATATCAGAATTTCATAAAATTTAGCAGGAATAACATCTACAATAATAATAATGATCAAATAAATACTCCAAACATCGTATTTGTAATTAAAATAGAAAGACATAATCTAGTATGATTTAAGTGATATGTCAATAAGCCACAAAGCTAATTAAAAAGGTTCTGATGGTAATTTCGTATGTAACACATGACTATCAGCTGCCTGTACAAAAGGCAATGGATTAACACACTGCATTTCAGGTAAATATTGAAAACCGGAGAAAGAATTTCGCTGTGGAGTAACACTATCAAATGAGAAATCAAGTGAACGCAATAGTTCCGAATCTTGAACTATAGTGAAAGGACCATCAGATGTATATTGTGCTGTCATATGATTTCTACTAAGTCTGCACTCAATATTATTACTGTTTGAAATACGAATGAATAATAGAGGCAATGTGAGGAGAGATTTAGCACGATATAATGAATGCTTATTCCTAGAAGCAAGTTTATTATACATAAAAATTCTCTGCCTCATTTCACGTAGACGTTCAGTTTTCTCATGAAGCACCAGCTCTTTATCCTCTATTGTAGATTTTATTAATTGCTTTAGCCCAGGACCGGAATTAGGTGTACGAACTTTGAATCCATCCCCTGCCCATGTAAGATTACGTCCGTCTTTATTTATCAGTCCGATTGAAGTGAGAACATTAATACAATCATAGAGTCTACGTCTTACACTAGACTGTAGCATGGTCAGATTATGATCTTTATTGCAGTATATTTCATTAAGAAGGCTTTCAGCTAAAGCACAATTGGTTAGAGTGTGTGCCATTTCAAGTTTGGAGCAGATGAGAGGAGTGAGATCTTGTAGCCGAGCCTTGAAAATTGGAGTATTATTCATCTCATTAGGACAGCTACACAATATATTATGTTGTAGGTTATCTCTCTGATCGAAGAATCCCATTAGAGTACTTGAAGGTTGTTGATATTGGATACCAGTTGGGGTCAATGGAATGGGAATAACTTGCTCTATTGTATTATCTTTCGCAGAAGCTTGGTCAATGGTACAGCCGAAATATGGCAAAACTTCGTTCTTACAACTGCTCTCGTTTGGTTTAGAACGTTTGCTTATAGATTCATTATAGATATACTCATCTCCTTTTGAGAAGAAAGTCTCTTGCTTTGTACCGAGATTCTGCATTGATTATATATTAGCAGCTAATAATTAATAGAATATTAATTCCGGTAAATTCCGGTTATATCCAAACTCAAGGGACAGAGATAATTATTTCGGTATAAGCGGAGTTTCAATAAAACAGATGAAATTATGTTACTTCGACGGTTTGGAACAATATTTGCATAATTTACTACTTCGATATACGCGGGTATTTCAATATATCCGTGTCCGGTATAATGGGAGTTGACTGAAGGAATAGTGTAATTAAGGTTTTATGGGATTAGTAAAAAGGTAAAGAGTAATTACATACATAGTATTAACGTATTTCATGGTTACAATTAACCAATTACTCAAAAGTTAAATCTGCGCAAATTTCAGTTGACAATTACGACCCGAAAGAAACCATGTAATATTCTCCCTAAAATCTCATCAGCTCCATTTTTGCATTTTTTCAGGAGCCCACACACTGGACGAATTACATATTTTATAAGAATGAGTATTCTTGTTATGAAAAGTGGATGCTGGGCCACTTTTCATAATTCAATTTTTACATAAAATATTTTGAAATGATTTTACTTAGCACATTTAGCAATTTCCCCAATGTACAATGGTTAATTCAATCCTAATTACTCAACATACAAATGTAATGGAAATCTGAAAGAATGAAAAGGAGCGGGAGAGGAGTGCGCTCCATTGGGGGCTAGGAGCGCGGAGCGGCGAAGCTTCATGCTCTGCATTTACGTAGATACATACAATCAAAATTCTCAAAACAACAATATTACAGAAGTAAAATAATACATACACTATGTAGATCAAAGATTCACAGAAAAGGAGAATTAATCAAAACAAAGTTAGATTAGGGGAAAACTTTAAAAGAACCAATCAATAGGATAGTTAAGCTCATGTAAATGGATACTCACCTCACTCTTGTTATTTGTCACATATTGCTCTTCTGCATATGTCTCCTTATAAAGAATGCCGCGATTATTGCCAGCATTAAGATTACAACAATGATAAGCAGCAAGAATACGATTACTACAATCAAAACGCTTTCTTGAGCAGCAAAGTCAAATGATGCACTTTGGAAGAATGTGGTGGGCACAGTGATTACCGGAAGTATTAGATAGTGGGAGACAACCTCAGAAAATGATTCTGGAGAATATGCGAACTGCATGTCCACACGAATTGTATAGTTGAAGTTGAGAGTTAATCCATTAATGTTGAAGAATAGCTTCTCAGTGGTACCGGCGAAATATTCAACATCTTCGTATCCGTAGTATATTGAGAATTTCTCACCAGAGAGGGGCGTCTGCTCTGCTAACAAACTCCAGGTAACCAGGATGGAACTGTCACTTGATGTCACAGCTGTTAGATTAGTTATTGCTTGTGAGTAGGTTGCTAGAGAGAATAGAAAAGAATTTACTTTTTGCTGATTAAATAATTACTAGAAAGATACTCACGAGAAAGAGAGAGTTGGATTTGAATAGCTAGCCTCTGTTCATTGTACCAATCTGTCATATAGAACTTGTATACTCCTACATCTGACTCATCAAAGGATAAGAAAGTAATTGAATTGTCAGATACATGAGTGTCATCAGGTCTCTGCCACTTCCCAACAAGATCAACTCTCATAACTACATTCTGTGTCTGAACGATGATATAAGCTGCGTTCCCGTCAGAAGTGAGTGACTCGAATGTTTGTACTGTCCCTGTATCCACGCTTATGACAGGTACTCCTGCAAAGTGTAAGGATATGGAATATCATTGCATGAATTGAAATTAAATGTAACTACTGTATTATAATTGCACAGAACAAACCTTGCATAGATATTCCAGCACTCAGAATGCTTTCGCTAGAAGTTTGATCTAGACATTCCATTAGATAGGTGTCTGTGTATTTGAACAGATTTCCTACTTCAAATACATTTAGTGGATTCTTAAAAATGGAAAATGAGTCATTCTTCATCCAAACGAGTTCAGAAGATGAGATGGAGTTGTCAGATGTGTGACAGAATAGAAATATATCATTATCTACTCCGAGGGTGTATTGGTATGATTCAGATGTCTCGATTACTAAAATGAAAATATTTAAATTTGGCAGAAACGGGATATCTTACATAAACTTTGTAAGAAAATTATCCGGTTTCTACTGTAGAAATACACAAAGCAATGAATTCAGAAATATGTAACCTTGTATGAGAGTTGTATCCAGAACAGCTACAGTGTATGCATTGCTGATACCGTCTGGTTGTTGTGTCACTTCACAGCTGTAGTAACCTGGATAGTTTATGTCCACTGACAAAACACTAGCTCCGTCAGCATCAATTGCACCAGTTCTACCAGCACAAATACCAACTAGATCTCTGTAACTCCAGGCAACTACTCCATTCAAACAGTAGAGATCTGTGTTTGCATTCAAAATAGAATTTGTTGATAATGGTCCATATGTTGTTGGATCAATCTTCTCTCCAAATTGATTCACTAAATATGATAGTGAAGATTAGAATACTTGTTTGTCAATGTATTTCAATTAGAAGCTTAGAGGCAATACCTGTAAGATCTATCTGAATAGCAAGTGTATCCACATTATCCAAATCAGTAACATAGAACTTGTACAACCCCTGATCAAATAGTTGAAATGTGAGGAATGTCATTGAGCTTGTTGTGACCCAAGAGTTATCTGGTAGTTGCCATCTCCCGACTAGATTAACAGATAGGGCTACATTCCGTGAGAGTAGGTCAAGATAAGCTTTATTGGTGTTTTCAGAAAGTAGAGGGTAGGATACCATAGATCCTGTGTTCAGTGTTATGACAGGTGGTCCTGTTGATAGGATTAGAATAGTTTCAATACTGATACATAATGATATACTTAAATCTAATACACAAACCTTGAATGAGGATTTGTACATTGAATATTGGAGTATCATCCAAGGCATCTAAACATTCCATTGTATGGGTGTTTCCGTCGTCAGGAATGTCTGCAATGTTTAGAGGGTTCTGCCTCCTCTCACTGGTATCCATCTCTCTCCAACCGATTGCTCCAAAGGGAACAGAGTTGTCAGGTTTGTGACAGAATAGGAAAGCAATATCTCTGTCTATCTTGACAGTGTAAGTGAATGGCTGTGCAGCCTCAAGGACTGAAGAATAGAAAATATGAGAATTGTAAATATGAAAGCTCTGCTATTTGAATTTGAATATACAACTACAGTGTAAACTCGTTAATAGTTAGCTCAAAAAAGGTCACAATTTGTTTTCGTATTAACCAAAGTAATACCAATTGACTAACTATTGTAGAGACCTGATTTGTGTAATTAATTGTTCGTCTTGTCCCGAAATTCACATTCCACTGTAGTTAGAAATATAGCACATTAATGTTGCATACCTTTGTACACTTCTGTATCTATGACTGCAATTGAATACGTCTTACTGGCACCATTTTCAGTTACATAACAGCTGTAGTAGCCTACTTTGTCTGTAGTCACGAGTAACGAACTAAACCCAGTGAAGAAATCAGTTTCAGCTGATTGGGATGTGTTCACACCTTCTAGATCTTCATACTTCCAGATTACCTCAGGAATATCTATCACATCTGTTATGCAATATAGAGTAGTATTGGTAGTCAGTACTGAGAGATCTTCCAAATAGTTGTATTCTCTTAGAGCAATCTCTTCTCCAAATGGATACACTAGAATATCATAACTAACAATCAAATGATTGAATGACATTAGTCCCCTCTATATAATATTCGATTGTTAACCACCATGGATAGTAGATTTGATTTCGTATCTGATAAGAAATCTCCACCTCCAACCTAGCTATGAGTGTCTCAACATGACCTTAAACAATATCCAAGCAGATAAACAAAATATATTACCCATGGCTAAATACTATCTAGTATATATGTGGGCTATTTTCTTCAAAATAATCCCATCATACCTGTAAGCTGGATCTGAATAGCTAGTGTTTCTATGCTCTCCCAATTAATAACATAGAACTTGTATATTCCCTGATCTGATATCTCAAAAGCTGAGAATGGTATGGAGTTATCTTCAACAAATGTTCCATTTGGTCTCTGCCATCTACCAGCTAGAACGGTTGCTAGAATTACATTCTTTGTAAGAAGATTAATACTAGCTGTGTTGTCACCAGGAGTTAGAGAAGAATAACTCTCACCCATTCCTGTATCTAGGGTGATTTCGGGAGGACCTTGTTTGAAAAGAAAAAATGAGCATAAGCATAGTGTATCTATTTAATCCCTAACGACAGAATAACCCAGATATATACTTCTACTCAGTATTCTAATGTTATTCTAATCATCAAACCTTGGAACAATATGTCAACAACGAGAATAGTATAAAGCGCGTCATTATTAAAGCATTCCAAAGTTTGCTTTCCATCAACAGTTGCACTTAATCCACCAACGTCAAAAAGATCTCTAGTACCTACTTCGGTGTTAAAGCTGTACCAATAATAGGAAAGGCGTGGAACACTGTTATCAGGTTTGTTACAAAGCAGAGATGTATCAGTTCTGTCAATATCCTTTGTATAAGTGAAAGAATTCGTATCTTCAATTACTAAAGTATAATTCTCGTTAAAACAAAGTGCTCGGAACTAGTTTCATTTCATTGTAAGCGAGTAATTTCAATAACTTTCAAGATTTAGGGGAAAGAATCACTTCGTTATAAAGAGAGTTTACTATATTTTATTAAAAATGGAATTCACGATTCAAGTCACAATAAACTCACCAGTAACAAGTGATGGATCCTGCAGACTAAATATATAGCTTCTGGTTGTCGCCATAAACGTAACCTGACATTCATAGGATCCTGGTTCATTTGTTTGTACTGATAGTATACTAATTCCTGTGTCAGGATCAATTGTAGGAGATTTGCTCATTCTATGTTGATTACTAGGGTAGTAGAACCAATATACCGGGTCTGAAGCTTGTTCCTCTGTTATGCAGTAAATAATTGTATTAGCAAGTAAGAGAGAGTTGTTTTCTAAGGCGATGTATGTATTTGAATCAATCTTCTCTCCAAATGGATAAACTAAATATTTATAGAAAATATCAACTTTTCCAAAATAATACAAACAAGTAGGTGAGGATCGGTGAAATCATAACATTTGTATATTGTCTATTTTGAAGAGGCACAATTCGCAATCTAAACCACGCGAATTGGCTTGTGACTCTAATTGCTAATGAAAATATACGTAGTATTGCAATCACATACCTGTTAGTATTATCTGTATAGCTAGCGTTTCTTCATTATCCCAGTTCATTATATAGAACTTGTATAAACCTTGATGGGTTGTATCAAAAGTTTGGAATATTATTGAATTGTCTCCCACAAATGTATCATCTGGTCTCTGCCATCTACCAGGAGTATCTACATGCATACCTACGTTTTCTACCATTAGGTTAACAAAAGCTCTGTTGATATCAGGAGATAGTAGCTCGTAGTAGGACGTGGTTCTTTCCTCCAGTATTATCACGGGTGGTCCTGTAGACAAGAGTATATTTTAGTGAATTCAGTAAATATAATGTCATTAGCATTCCATCAATCTTTACAATATACTCTAATCATATATTATCGGCGAATATACCTAGTGTTCGCATATTTACGAATGTAATTTTGCATGAACTTCCTTTGCAAATACCGCGAACTTCCGATCATAGGAAGTACAATAGACTGGCATTACAACCACTCCTTTTTGCTCCACTGACGACAGCAGGGCTCCACATGATCTGTAAATATGTATTGCAGTCTATGGGAGGGTCCAGGTACCATTGTATAAAAACAATTGAATAGAACAAACCTCTAATAAGGAGATCAAAATCGTGTAACGATTATCCGTCAGTGATATAAGTACACTCAAATTGACGACTCATTCCAATATTGGGTAAATTGCTTATTTCTAATGGGTTTGCTACATCTTCGCTTGTGGTAAGATCTGTCATACCAGTCTCAGAAAAAGCTACCATACTATTGTAACAGAATAGGAAAATATTGTCTGCATCTACTCCAATAGTGTATGTATATGTTTCTCCATCCATTCCAGCTAGATAATTGTAATTCATAATTTATGTATTTACGTTCGGAAATGTCGGACTGTTGGAAAGTATGAAAAACATAAAGATAAACAAACTACACAGCAGAAATTGTGCAAACTATAATATCTACCTGTATATATTGATGTGTTAAGAATTGCTACAGTATAAGTATATCCGCCATCTTCATTCACTTCACAGTTGTAGTATCCAGGTTCATCTATGCCTACCGTTAACAAACTAATCCCAGTCTCTAGCTCTGTATCAGCTTCTAGATTACTAATTGTGCCATCTAGACTCACGTATCTCCATGTTACAAATGGATTGCTAGATCTATCTATGCAATATAGAGTTGTACTAGCTGTAATGATAGAATTGTGATACAGACATCGCAATTTAACGCAACTGGCCTAGATTGACAAAGCGCATTAAAACACAAATAGTAAGTTCAAGCAAAGATATATCAAAATTTCCCTCAATTTTACAAAGATAAAGATGTAAACATATTTAAAGTAGATCAAGCCAGAAGATTTAATGTATAGATAGTGACGTCATCACATACGTCATGTGGTTACAAGTGATACAAGAGTTAACATACATACAAGCTCAGTTCAAAGTACACCCTGAGACAATCCTATATAGTAATTATACATAAGAATTGATAAACTTATCGTTTCCGTATTTTCTTAGTATCATCGGAAGAAGCAGTAACTTTCTTCTTAGTTTGTTGATCGATAAGCTCTCGGGTCGCACGTTTAGCCATATCTCTAGAGAAAATAGCTTCATCACCTCCTAAATCATCATCATCAATTCCAGAGGTTGTAGCTGATGGTAATTTAACACGAATATTTGTAGTGGGTAGTTTCCCTTCTATAGCATTACGGAATTGTTGGTCTTCTATCTCACGTTGTATTTCATCTAAATCTTTACCAGCTAATTCTTCACTCAACGATACTAGCTTCTGTTCGCATAAATACAGTAGTTCTAGAATTCTCTCTTCCTCACTTATATCTCCTTGTGGTTTAGGGCCAGGAGGTCTTGGTGCTTTGAGTTGTGAGAGTTTACCAGCTAGATGTTCTACACCTGATTTAGTCTCGTTAAGTATACGATTGAAACGATCTGCTTCGGTCTTAGCAGTATCTCTCTGTTTCTCAGATTCCTGTAGCTTTACATTGAAGTCTTCTAATGCTTTCTCTCCAGTAGATACTCTACTCTCTCCTGAGTATTTCTTCTCTTCATATTTACTAGCTAGTACTGTCCTGTCTTGTCTAGCTTTAGCTAGTATTGTAGTGTTCTCTTCCTTCAGATGTATCAGATGTTCTTGTGTATCACCTATTTTAACGTATAATAATCTGAGTGATAGTAGGAAAGGAAATAGTGTTTAAGATAAAATGTGTTCATATACTACTATCAGAATATTTTGTATTTAGATGAATGAAACCAATTTTTGGTTTGAAAAATGAAATACTTATTGCACTCTAAGACCCAGAAAAACTTGTACTAGGAGAATAGCTAATAGGCGAACACCACTGTGTACAACTATAACCTTGAGTCAGGAATCTCTTCACCACATCCTGTATGCCAGATACTCCAGTAGCGTCTTTTATAACCTCCATAGCTTCCTCATAAGTAAGCAGTCTCTGCTGCTGTATTGCAGATATATCTTTAGTTTCAGTCTGTTCTACTAACGGCTCCATTTCATCTGATAGATCTGTGCTAGATCTCTGTAGTCTTTTCTCTATTTTCTCTGCTTGTTCCTTCTGTAGATCCACCTAATAGTATTCCAGTAAATTATGTATACATATACACTAAATATTAATTAACTACACTGTTTGGGGAAGCTAACAACTAGATAACTCGTCAAATATTAAATACGTACAGTCAACTCCCGTTTTTTTGAAGCTCAAGGGACCGCGATAATTACTTCACTATACGGGGACTTTGACGATTTGGGTCCATATTTACAAGATTTAAGACTTCGATATAAGCGGAAATTTCGAGGTATCCATATTCGAAATAACAAGAGTTATTTGTAACGATCATTCGTTGCTGAATTAATCTGTTCAAACAGAAATGTATCCTAATTGCATTGCAAAATCATAGGTTTTGTCAATAGTTATGCAATTATCACCCCTGAACGAACTCAAATAGGCAAAATGGATTCTAATCGCGAACATGTAATATTTACCTTCTTCTTGAATTCTTCTAGAATTTTCTCTCTCTCCCTCCTCGCATCTACGAAATGTAGATCAGCTACGGAGAGATCTTCCTTAGCCACATAACTAGCTGTCACTGCTTCTGCATATACATCTGACAATTTATCAAAATCCTTCTTACGTATTTTGATATTCTGTTCTACTTCTGTAAGGAGAGTGTCAAACCATAATCTCTCTTCCTATTAACAGAATATATTATTCAGTGACATTTATATCTGCCAATTCTTTCAGATACGTATAGGAATGGGCTAATTAATTTAGGGTTGGGTTTGGGCCTGTACAAAACTGGTTTTGGACACGGACGGACAGCGGGAAAAACCTCGTTTTTACCGGTCAATACTATATCCATAGGTATGCTATAACCTTGAGTAATAAGAAAACGTACAAAACTTTTGGGAGATCTTATTTCACTTCCTAACCAACATGACCAATCCGAAGAATATGGGACAGAGGCTTCCATATAAACACAGGAAATAGTGAGGAGTTTGCTAATTCTACTAAATGCTTCCCTTTCGCCGCAACTTTATCAGTTTCAGGCAAAGGCAACACCATTTTCCGCATCTATAGTCTATATTGAATGTGCAGAAGATGCATTGGAATCGGCAACGTGGTGGAAAAGCATTAAAATTCAAAAACTTTGTAACACATGAGCTTTGCGATATAGCTCTTAGTGGGAACGAATCTAGGCAAATTATACATCGATTTATTCACCATATAACATGCACTAGTATTACAAATAGATTTCGACCAGTTTTGCCCAGTTAAGAGGTTTTGGACAGGACGATTTTACCACATGGACAAAACCTACCAACCCTGATTTAATTGCATTGTTGCAGAGACACAATTACATATTTTGTACCTCATTCAGGGTTTCATACAGTTTCTAATTGCATAATAGGGTAAAAGCATTTTCATTTCTTCCGCGTCTAGAATATATGCATTTAGTTTAAGATATGGGTTACTTAGTTGATTTCGCACGTCTAAATACTGTTCGCCTATTATCAATCTTATTTTGGATGATTTTCCTTGCTAATACGCGTATTGGCTATATGCATTATTTACCATACAAAAATGGTTTCTATTTCCATGAAAACAGTTGCTAATATGTGGATTTGGCTATTAGACGAATTGCTAATATGCGAACACCACTGTACAGTGGAACCTGCATGATTCGACACTCGATGGGACATAGAAACTGTGTCAGATTATGCAGGTACACTTGTATTGTCAGCTATTTCAGATCAGAAACGCTGTAGGATTGATTATAGAGGTCTCCCTGATAATACATTGGATTATACAGGTCCCATTATATATACATACGTACAGTAAAACCTCCTAAATTGGAAGACTTGTGTGAATGCTCAAATTGAGCTTTCGTTTGAGGCACGGCTGAGGTGTTACTTGGAAAACGATCCAATTTTAAAGCATAAGAAAAATTTCAGTACTTAAAATGGATGTTTTACCATAATTATTGAAAATCCATCGATTAAGTGCACAGCTTAGACCTGGATAAGACCATAATTTCAATGAAAATTAGTAAATAAAGATTGAGGGACATTTTAAACTGCTTGTTACCTGTAACTTCTGAATAATTTCCTGATAAATCTTCTGAATATGTTGTGCCTCTGATAACTTAATCTTAATCTTATCCAGCTGATTCTCAAGAGATCTTAACTCCTTACCCTCGGGACAATCCAAGTTAGACAGATCCTTGCTTTGTAGTTCTAGCTGTGATAGCTGAGAACTGAGATGATTACGCTCATCTTCTCGTTTCTTTATCTGATGTTTGAGTAGATTGTGTTTCTTAAGGAAACCAGCTATACCCTGATCAAATCTCTCTTTAGCCTAGGGACAGATGATCGCTTTAAACATGCTCATTCTACCAACTATAATAATATCTGAGAGTTTTAATTAAGTGGGACAGTGAGTTATTGGAAGATCGGGTTCACTTGGCCAGGAACAAAACTAAGCAGATAGTGTCAGTAAATTGTGACAAGCGGTTAATAAGGTATAAATGGTTTAATATGCTCATTAATGGTGTCTATTTTATTAGTTTGGCTACTGAAGAGTTGGAAATTCAGCTTTTCGGTATGTTTTTGGTCAAAATAGTCAACATAAAAGTACAAAAAGCGAGACAGTGGGCAAGAATGCTAGTATTCAAGAAAAAAGGTCTAAGTTGTATCGTAAAGAGTTTTGTAAGAGTAATTAAAACATTACGAAACATAAATTTGGGTAACTTGTGAGTTTCATAATATTGAGATTTTCATGTATTTTGAAATACGAAATAAAATTATCTCCATAGCAACATACCTGGTGCACTGACACGTTCCTGTAATCAGGTGGTAGAGTCTTACCGAGATTCTCAAAAGCCTGAGTCACCATATCTCCCTCTTCAGCTTTGAACCTGAGTTGTTTCTGTAGTTCCTTGTTATCTGCACGTAGTTTTGAGAGAAGTTCTTTGTTATGCTTGATTGTCCATTCCATTCCTTCATAATGCGCCTTATGATTGCCTTCGTATAGAGTTATCTTTTTACGAAGATCTTCTATCTCCAACACTACTGCCTCACTCATGCTATAACTATTGTACCGACTGGAAAGAGGTGTAATTGAAAAGTAAAATATTGTAGAGTAGTTTTCAGTGACAGTTAGTTTAGGTAAGTTCTGAGAATCCAATCACTATTTATTGTTTGTGGCAAATTGTGCAAATTTCAACAATACAGCGTAGAGAAGTTTCCCTCGAAAAAGTTTTGATTCCCTTGGCTTTGCTATTGAATGTAGTTCAGCGAAAGGTAATTTGCATTGTACACGTTAGATGTTAGAATACAAATTATTCACAATTAGAAATTGGAAAAATTCCCCAATACCCATACTATGCCACTTGAAGTTTTGTATGAAATGCAAATGGGTACACATTTGATATGTTGAATTCCTTCAATTTGAAAATTCACAATTCTACGAAATCAATACCTAGGAGGCTGTCAAACGATCTTATTCAAGAAAATTCTATACAACTTGTCCGTTCCGTTCAGTGAAACAGGGATGACCTAATGCTAGTACAACCGAAGCAGAAACAGAAATCATGACAAGGTTGGCAAAACAAAACAAAAATCCGAGCTTAAATTGCCAAAAATGATGGTTGTGAGGGAACAACGATAAGGTTATCCCCAAAAGAAAATGAACAAAAAGCTACAGCACCAGGTGTTCCCGCGCCGTCTCCGATCGTGGTACTATCCTGGCCCAATGTTGCTTAACTTCAGTGATCGGACGAGAACTGGTGTTGCCAACATGGTATGGCCGTAGCTGAAAATACAAGATATAATTTACAACTTTATGTGCAGTATTGCAAATGCCGCCTCATTGTATGTATTGATATAATGGAAATATTTTGGATAAAAATCGAGAAAGCTGATGTTAGGATTTGAAAATTTACAGCTTCCCAAAATATTAAGCAGAGTTACTGTATTTCGAATTCATCAAGTAATCCAATTCTGGGACCATTCACGAGCATGAATGTATCACATACCACATTAACATATGGTGTGGTATTTCGAGTGTCTACACAAAGCATATTACAATGGATATGCTATATAATTATATGAGTTTGTAGATTATTGTATTACACTCATTCAACAAAATAATCATAGAGAATGAATAGAATAAATCTGTAAAGTTACAATACATAACAAGTATATATAATCTACATAACAAATCCTTTGATATCCCATACACGTAACACACGATCACTAGATGCACCAATCATAATACCAGACTGTATGTCAATGTCAATCTTGTTGATAGCTACACCTATGTCAAAGAATACAGCTAAAGGCTTCATGTCCGCCTCTTGGCTAATTTCACGCATGCATTCATTACACACACGTACTGATTTCTCATAACCCATTGTAGGTAAGCGAGTTGAATGTGCCGAACACACTTCACATATTGCTTTGCCACATTTACGACAATGATGCTGGCGTCTTCCCATTTCTTTCCGTACAAACATTCCCTTGAAATTAAGGATAAACGGTTTCTCACAAATCTGACAATTCATTTTATCCTCCCAAATACAAGTCTCATCTCTGTCAATAGACAAGTCCCATATCCCTAGCTGTTTATCATCACAAGCGGAAATCAATTTACGAGACACATGCGAGTAGAAAAGAGAATTTATTTTAGAAAAATGTCCATTCAGTTCAAAAGTTTGTCCTTTTCCCCCCGCTATATCCCAGATGAATATAGTCTGGTCATAGCCACCAGACATTAATCTTTTTCTCTCATTATCCCAACACATTGTCTGTACACTTCCTGTATGGGCCTTTAGAGTATTCACTTCAGACAATTTTCCACCAGCTTCAAGTTTGAGTACATAAATCTGGCCTGAATACTCTGCTACGAAAGCAAGTTGTGATTCGCTATCAAAAACTACTTTAGTACACCAACCACTTGTACGTAGCGTACCTAGCCGTTTTGCTGTTTGACTACAATGCCATTGAAATGTCTTATCACGTGACACACTCAATATCCACTCATTTAATGGACAGAATGTTATATCATCAATACGAGCCTGATGCGCAGCAGTTAGCATTTTCCTTTCCATCCTATTCAAATCCTCGGATAGTTCAAACAGTACAACTAGTCCGTTAGCAAGACCTACGAATAACCGTCTATGTTCATGGAAATATGCCAAAGCAGTGCAAGGTGAACTGGCTGAATGACAAATGCTAGGCCAGTACTGATTATTCTCACGCTTCAACCAAACACGTACTGTCTTATCTGCACCTGCAGTTATGATGCCTTCCTCCCGTGGGATAATCAGTGCGGAATGTATCTCAGAGCTGTGTCCCTCTAACTTGTGTATCAGTAGGGGCGATCTACGTGCTGCCATTTCTAACTACAATTCTCCTATTCTGATATAATGAGTTAAAAAATAATTTTTTTCTGTACAAACAAAATATAATCCAATTATCTATGCATAATATTTTACATACAAATCAGGTGTTATACGTACATATTATAGCTTCGTAAATCGTTCTGCCATTCCCACTACTAAAGTATACACAGTAAAATCCCATTAAAACGAATGTCTGGTAATAATGAAGTGATTCTTTACCTCGTATAGATTGGAAGGAATTGATTTTACTCCCCATACAACGGAAATGCGGCTTATAGCGAAATGAAACTGGGTACAGAGCACTTCGTTATAACGAGAGTTTGCTGTACATAAATTCTGCTATTCGCTCTATTGATTTGTGTACGAATTTTTTTCTCTCAAATCAAAGATCAGGCATTCACTCACACAATAGCCAGTAAAAAGTATATTGAATAGCCATAAATTCATACAATTTAACGGTTAACCAATTCTCACACGTTGTAATAGGATTTAGAATTTTTACATGTTTTAATTTGCTAGAAATTCCAGTCGATCAATTAAGTAAACTGAATAAGGAGTTTATTGAATTAGCCAGTCAACTTGGTCCAGCGTTAGAAGCCTATGATTTGTATCTATGCATGAATTATGAAGACAGAACTGTAAGTATTCTTAATAGAAGAATACCCGCAAGTGGATTCATATATTATGAGCAATGGGATAGGATTGGAATTGATGATACAGAACACACCGTTAGAATTGTGTCGGTAAAAGTACTCCAAAGGTTTTGCGTATTTAGATCAACCAAGTAACAAACATTTATTTTGAATGCAAACATATTACGTTTAGTACTGGTTAGAGTCTTTTCATCTGATCTGGCATAAAACTGAAAAGATAAGATTGCATTAGATGAGAACAATATTCCAAAATGAATCAAATGAGTGCTGAATAAAGATACAATTTTTGCATTTATACCGCAATAGAATGATTTGTCGAATCTTAATAACACTCGTGGGTATGATTATAACATGCGTATTGACAGAAGTAGGAGGAGATTACTCAATGTTGAATTGAATAATTTTTTCAGTATGGTCATACTTATGGTGCTAAAAAACTGCAGGATATAAAACTATGGAAAATCAATATATTCATTATAGATAGCAAAGCCACTACTATAAGCAGGGATTCCGTGGGAATACCTATGGGAATTCCCAAGTATTCTCTGTTAACAACTCATGTGCATTCTCATTAGATGAATTTATTCTTTTTCTCTTAACTGTAATTCTATTACAGACATTTCCCTTCCCTTTAGTAAGTAATACGACATTGTTCTTCATAAGACCCAGGGCAGGTCCTGTGGAAATCATATAGGAAAAGCCATAGGAATTCCCACGGCAACCCTGACTATAAGCTTATACACGGAATTACTGATGTTATTTTCATTTTCGCACAATGTAAAGCCTTGGTGCAAGTGCAGGGCGTAATCAAGTCTAGGAGGTATTTTCACTTATGTACTTGTATATACCTGCATTCGCTAGAAAGATACAAATCTATCTAACTGGTTGGGTTCGCTAGATAATAACCACCAACCTGAAGTATGTGACATCCCTATAAATTCACTGTAATCAAAGAGATAAGTGACAGTGTATCATACTCAAAATATGATTCGATACTTTCACTAACAATTAGACATAAATTCGAGCGATCTATACGGATAAAAGTAGTTTAATCACAATTCGATTTTTTGCTAATTGACAATCTTTGACAATGAGAATTGTGATTGTGTCTACTCAGTGCCCGCTTACTAGAACACACCCTCCAACAAAGATCACATGTTATCCTTCGACGATTTAAGGTGTTAGGTGTCATTTTCTTATGCATTTCATTTTTGTGTATTTTGAGTGCACGAATTGATGAACAGAATCTAGGGCATTGATCACATGTGAATCTTTTAGACACTCTCCTATAGATATTTCTCTTTTTGGGTGTTTTGTCTGAAAAACCAATCTCAGGAGGATCAGGAACTGGTGATATATGGTTAGATCCAAGAATGTCTTTGTTAGGAGTAGGCAGAAGAGCAATCTTACCAGTTTGTGTATTTGAGGCTCCAATCTGAAAACTAGAATTAGGAGGATTCAGATTACAAATGAACTCAGTAGCGTTCCTGGAGAATAGAGGATCATTTTGTGGGCTAAATAGTTCGAATTTTGTTACAACATCAGAGATTACAGTGTTTGGAGTTGGTATAGCGTTGAGATCTAAATTATTTGAGGAACCATCTGGTGTATAGAAATTACAACTACTAGAACTTGCATATGAATCTGTATTAGGTTTAATTCAACATTCATTCTAGTTAGTATTCCAATTTGAAAAATTGATTCTCTGATTTATGATTTCAGCCATCATTTAAAATAATAATAAAATATACACAATTGCTCAAAATTTATGGAAATTAGCCAGATTATCAGCTGATGACACAAAATAATATATTATAAAATTCATCCCCAAAATTACCAAATTATTTATACATTATAGAGATGAAACCGCTCAGGTCTGGTCGGGTACCGGTCCGTGCCGGTTGACCTATGACTATTTTGATAGACCTTAAGAATTTGAACCTCAAAATAACTGAAATAAGGTTTATTCAAAAGATTCACCGGACGACCGATCGACGGGAGGTTCGGGCGGTGTAATAAAACGAGCTGAACGGTTACATATATGGTTCATCCCTAAAAATACTTGATTTATGGATATTGTATGCGTGGAATGATAATTAATCATTATGATGATTTTTCTTGTTTACATAATTTCAATATTTTGCAAAAGTGCCTGTTGTTTTGACGAAATGATCTCGGATCAATTTCGTAGGTGGAATTTTCGTCAAAACACTGTGACTACAGCAAAATAAATAATTGAATCTGGTAGACGTCCGCTTCTGACTCAATTATAATAGAGTTACATATACAACATACGTATATTCTATCAAAATTAAATCTATAAAGACAGTAATGGAATAAAATAATAGGAGAATAATAATCTACAAAGATAATGTAAATATGAAAGATAAGTGATATATCGTATAATAATAATAATAGTAAAACTCAACAAATACTATTATCATGATTCGTAACTTCTAGTAATAACTAACAGTAGGCAGGCGTCTAACATTGTAACACATGAAGACTACATCCAAAATCGCAAAGTTTACAAGGAGAAGGTCTGCGGGACACTTTACGTAACTGGCGTGTGAAATTAAGTGACCTATTTTCATCACGATTTAACTTGTTGTCAATTGGTAATCCCCTATGCGTATGTTTGTGTCTATTTAGTGCTCGCATACTCCCAAATACCCTCGCACACTGATCACAAATTATATTGTGAGTTGCTTCACGATTCGAGGTATTAGCTGTGAGTTTCTTGTGCATATGTTTGTGTATATTGAGTGCACGCATTGTTGAACAAGCTCTAGGGCATTGATCACAGGTGAATTGCGTAGCCACTTTCCTATTGCTATTTTTGATAATTTTGTTAGGTGTTTTCTCAGAAAAACCTATCTCAGGGAGATCAGGAGATTGTGGAGTGAGAATTGAGACTGGTGATATAACTGTTTTTCTCATACTTCTTCTTGATAATTTATGCTTAAATCTAGTAGTAGAAACAGGCGTTGAAGTTGTTCTATTAAAAAAAGCTTCATCTAACTTGAAATTCAAATTATCCTTCACATAAGTTTTAGGCGTCACAACAGTTTCAACTTTTGGTTTATTCAGGAAACTTTTCTTTAATTCATAAGCCTTCTGAGCAGAAGATCTCATTTTATTGGGTATACCTGCTGTGCTTAATATAGTATTTGATAAGGCAATATTACGTACACTTCTTCGTAGAGTTTTGCTATCAAAATGAGTATGTTTGTGTAAAGTATAATTTCTTTTAGAATGGAATGTTTGATTGCAGACGTCACATTCCCATAATTTGATTCCATCATAGTGTCGTGACATGTGAAGGTCACATTTCATTTTAGAAGTATAGGTATTCGAGCATGAGTTACATGAAAATACAAGTACCCTCTTCTTAGTAGAAGGTCGAAACAACTTTTTCCTAAGAGTAGGGGATCCCAATCCTGATTGAGATGAGTGGAAAGTTTCATTCGATAGGTCGAGTATTCTAGGCCGTTGATTCTTATGATTCGAATCAATAGTTTGGCAAAATTTCCGACTACTATAAGCATTGGTACTAGAACTACCTGAATCTTTTACTTCCTTCTCCAATTCACCAGGGGCGCAAGCACTGGGAGTAATTCGCCTATATTTCACAGGTAGTGGCGATACAGAAACTCGTGATATCTTGTTGGATCTAAAAATGTCTTTGTTAGGAGTAGGCAGAAGAGCAATCTTACCAGTTTGTGTATTTGAGGCTCCAATCTGAAAACTAGAATTAGGAGGATTCAGATTACAAATGAACTCAGTAGCGTTCCTGGAGAATAGAGGATCATTTTGTGGACTAAATAGTTCGAATTTTGTTACAACATCAGAGATTACAGTGTTTGGAGTTGGTATAGCGTTGAGATCTAAATTATTTGAGGAACCATCTGGTGTATAGAAATTACAACTACTAGAACTTGCATATGAATCTGTATTAGGTTTAAATTCAGTATTTGTTCCATTTAGAATTGAATTTGAAACTATTTTCTCATTTTCTAATGGAAACGCACTAGGAGTGAATGGTACACTCATATTCAATGAGATATTCTCAGTCATCTATTAGAAAATAACAACATTCATTATTTAAACAGACGAGTACGTAAAATTTTGAGATTGGCTAATTTGTGTACTTTATATTCATAAAAACAATATGTTTACATATCAACAGACAAACAACAATTGAGATTTAATAATATAGATTTATGAAACGCCAATATCATATAAGTGATAAAGCTGATCAGGGTCGTCGAACACTGAGGTTTTTGGTTGGACATATTAGGATCTTTGTCTACCAAAAATCGGGACAATTTCATTAATTGCGACTATCGGTAGGAGCCAACACTCAAGATATGTTAAAATCAGGATGTGGGATGTTTAACCAAAATGGGACTATGTAGTTGGCAACTTTCTCCAGGGAAATCAAATGAATTTTCTATACAAACAGGGTGTTAATACAAGTTAACGAAATAAAACAGTATAATTGAAATCGGGTATTGATTGAATGAGAATGTAATCTATGAGAATCGAAATAACCTGTGTTAATAATTCTACCATACAAAACTACATATTCTCTAGTAGGTCATCTACCTCATCATCTTGTGTCTCATTTTTAGCATCCACTTCAGTAGAAATTGAGTGTAATGTCTGCAGAAATAATCTAGCTTCTTCAAGAGTAACGTCACAATCACATTCATTCTTAGATATTAGTGTAATATCCTCTTTAACTAGTAACGTTAAAAAGGCTTGATGTCTCTGATCTCTAGGATTATCAGAACTACCAATAATCTTATTACGAAAAGATTGTAAGAACTTATTCAACATTGCGGGCTGTTTAAATTTAACGCATACTTCACGATAGGATTCAATACACGAAATCGCTTTCGGGTAATTTTGATCACTGAAACTTTCCTTTATGAGCGAAATAATACACTCTTGCATTTGTTCGCAAGCTAGACGGAACATCCCATGCTTCTTTGAGAGCTCTTCAAAATCTTTAACAGGATTAATACTACCTACTTTGGATACGTCACTTGACAGTGCCTCATCAATATCCATATTCTCAATCAATTCCTCACTCACAGGTGCAGCACCTGTTTCAATATCTTTCTTAAATATGTTTGCTTTCTTTGTTTTCTTATCGCCTATTTCAATGAGTGGGCATAGATTTTGTATCATTTCTAAGCAATTCTTTACATTAGTTCGACCAGGAAAAGTAGGATTAAGATAGTCATTGATTAGCGGATCAAGTTTCGGTAGATCAGAGTCTTTGTTAAGCGCACGATGCGAAGTACACTGAAACATCCTGTGTATGTGTGGATTAGGTACATATTTGGGTTCAAATGCTTCACAACGGTCACCTGTAGGATCAATAAAAGCTTCACTAAGATCCATTGAATCAAGAAAATCATCCATTGACTCTATTTCTTCTTGAGAGTGTTCTGATTCATTCAAACTAGCGAAAGTGAATTCACGAATGTCTTCAGCGTAAGGAAGTTGAAAGAATAACAGCTCTGTGTAATCAGGTCGGATATGCGGATACAAACAGCCAAGTTTAGGATTAGCATTCTTACGGAAACAATACCTTACTATGGCTGTACAATTCATTTCATAAAGTGCCTGAGCAAAAGATGAAAAAGCTTGCGAACCTTCTGTTACAGGCGGAACAAATGTCACAATACTATCTCCGATAAAATGATGCCTCTTGATAAACTCACAACGAGAAAATCCTATAACCTGTAAGCATTTGAGATGAGGTTCAGCTGTAGAACTGAGGTCATATGAAGCGAATGGAATTAAGTTCTTTCCAAATCTAAACCCTTTCACCATTTGATCTTTTGATATTTCAGTTTGTTCTTCATCACCTAGATGGTGAGTTCGTGCTAGCGTTACCTCCATTGAGCCTGGATTAGTTGAGCATTGAGAAATAGCGGAGAGTTTCTTCCAAGAAGAAACTTTGTTCTCTTTTACGCGGAGATATCCGTAAGTAGGAATCTTATAGTCAGGACCTATTTCGATGTCACCACGGAATACAGTTGTCTGGCGAAGTTGTGTTTTCTTAATATGTGTGAGTGCTTTCAAGGCCTCCGAAAAGGAGAAACTCGCGAAATCTCCCTGGGAAATAATCCTTTGAAGGATTTCTTCGCCAGCGCGTTGTGCTTTCGACTTATGTACCATTTTTCCAGGCTTATTGTCTCCATCTCCAGGATGATAATCAGATCCATTCATAGCAGAATCATGAGATGGTGATAGATCAGGGCCTATTATAGTCAAATCAATGCTATGCTTATTTAAACCGGTTAGAACCTGATCTAACTGGTCCTGATCATCAAATGGACAACCTGCATCTGTAAACATGTAAATTTTCTTCTCGTTAATTCGTCCTGAACATTTCTGGAACAAATCTAAAGATACGATTAGCGCATCAATAAAATCAGAAGAGATGTCAGAATGTTTGACTTCTTCAAGCAAGTATTGTAATAAGGGTAAATCTGGTTGGGAGAATTTCTGTACAATAGAAATATTAGCGTAGTTGCCATCGTCATCAGCTAAATCATTCGCTGTCTCACGAGTGCCGAATAAAACAAGAGCAAACTCATCCTTGGTTGGATAAAATATTTTTTGTTGTAGCATTGTAGTTGCTATTTTAATACTCAAGCTAAGTGGGGATTCAGCTTGTCCTGCAGTTATATGTCCCATAGAAGGTCCCGTATCAATACAGAGAACAATTAGATCTTTAGCCATAATTGTAGCAAATAACAGCTAAGTAATGTGACAGATATAATTCATATTAGAGGCAATAAAACACATTACTCGAAGGACAAATTTGTTTTCATTGTGAATATGGTTGCAGTTGAAAGTTTCCCTGAGCCATGAACCTCCTATCTCATTCTATTCCAAGAGACTGATAACATTATTCGTAGGTAAATACTCCTGGGAAACACTGCCCAAGGCTGAAAATTCTTCGAGAATTTTAGCCCGACACAGAGCGATTTTCGTAGCTAGGGGCCGTTCAAATGCGCACTGTACTTAATATGCGGACTGTGCCGTTCCGGAAATTATATAAGCCCTTTCAACTGGCAATTTAGCCTGTCCTGTGCTTTAATTTTAACATTAATCAAAACTAATGACTCAATATAAAAATTCATTCGAATTGATATCAACATTAGACTTAATTCGAACTAATGCAGCGCCCCCCGACCCCTCACAGGTGCCACTGCCCTTTTACCGCACCCTCATGGCCTCATGTGAGCTAGTGTGCTTGCTCGCCTGATCCACAGCAAATTTAGATGTAGGTCAACTAGTTCATATGAGGGTGCGATAAAGTTGGAACATAGGTTATTACTCGTAATAACAAAAGAGTTTAAGATGAGTGAAATATATATATAAAACGGTCAATGATCATCTTTCAAATATTTATCATGAAAGTCTGCAGGTGAACCAGTTATGACTATGAAATCTAAAAGTGAAATTGTATTTCCTGAAATTTACATAGAAAAATGAATTAATGTTCCCCGAAGAGATGATACATATAAATTTGAATTACCATTCATGGTAATCCCAAAAGGGTATATGCTTCTTCCCTCTCTTTCCTTCACATCTGGTAGCTGTAAATAATGTAGGATTTGCCCTTGCCTTGAGAACATTTTGATGCGCTTTGAGGAACGGTCGCATACTAATAAATTGTTAAAGGAGTCAATATAAAACGAGAGAGGACATATTCCCCCCTCCTCTCGTGGTATAATAGACCGCAATAACGCCCCTAACTTTGAAAACACATGTATCATATGAGAGGAACGAATAGTTAAAACGAATACTTCGCTTTCATTTAGTTTAATGTCAAAAGGAATTGAGGGGCACTTAAAACTACGAATATACTTCAATTCATCACAGGAAAATACTATTATTCTGAGATTTATTCGTTCTATCACATATATCTCGCCACAGCAAGAGATAGCGAGCTGACGTAGATTGTTTAACTTGCTTCCATCTTCCCCTTCTCCAACTGTATACATCACTTTACAGAATCCACTATCTTCCACAAAGCAAAGTAATCCATGTTTCCTACAATCAGTAATATAGATATGATCCTTTATAATGACTATCCCGAAGGGATGAATCATTTCTGTATGGCAGAAATAAGTTATAAATTCCAATGCTGGTGAAAATATACATACTCTACCAGAGCTCTCAGCCCGGAAGATATTTCCTGTTTCAGGATGTAGAGACAATGCTAAACACTTAGAAGTTGAGGCATTGTTACCTAACTTACCGTCATGAACGATACGTGGAATGAATTGACTGTAATGGGGTGAACTGATAGGAGGGAAATCGAGGTTTGCCATCTCAATAATATCTAGAATAGTTAGACATGTTCTTTAGAGAATACAGTTTATTTTGTTTGCGTGCTGACTTTTCACGGTTTGCCTAAGATTAAAGATATTTTGCGAGTCGATCGGGCACGACACCCTGCTAAGAACTAAACTGTATCAAATTATTACATACCTTGTTTCAAGAAACTGGTCATCAAACTTGAGGCATTTATAAACACGGTTGTTACAAAAAGCCGGAAGAACGGGACAGCGGCAGACATCACGGAGAATGATTAACTGGACACAAAAGTATTCCACATTCCTTCCGTTCTCAAATAATATACTCTCGAATATAATATTACCAGCGAGCGTAGCGAGCGATCGATTTTTTTATGGTTTGACCTCTTTAGAAATTTTGGGAGGAAATATCCACTGTGCAAGGAATTCCAAAAACAAGCATAAGCACTGGAGAGTACAAAACCATAGTACAGGGTAATAATAAACTTGGAGAGTTAATGAACTTGATACAATAGAATGTTTCATGTTCAAAAAATGTGAGGGGTACTATCCCTTCCCCTCCCCCAACAGTTACAACCCTGAATTAAATAAGGGGATAACAAATTCAATAAGTATTGCATTGATACGAGTAAGTACTGACAAAATTGAATAGTGGGAAGACACCTCAAATAAAATACAGTAGAACTCGGAGAAGACGTACACTCAATTAATTTTTTGGATATATGAAATAGTTAATACACTCAATTAACTATTTCATATATCCAAAATATTAGCTATCATTCATTGTAATGCAATGCCTATTTTGATAAGACGTACTAATTTTGTTTCCCGAGGGGGTACATCTTATCCTAGTCCTATACACGATGTCATTTTTAATATGTTTATGGTGAAACAGCATTAAAAATATATTGCTTACCTAAATTTTGGCTAGCTATAGCCGCCGCCAGCCCCTCCCTTGATTCAAGTCATTTAGTCTAATTATTTCATCAGTGCAAAAAGAAATAAATAATATCAACCCAAATGAATGAAGAATTCACACAGGCTAAAAACAGGTCTTGACATTAATAACCTAAACGAAAATTAACAATCTAATGGTAAATGAGAAAAATGAAAGTGAAAAGTATAGAAGACAGCCTCATGCGTCAGCAAAACTTAGATTACTTAACTGAAGCACGGGTGACCTGTTGCAAGTTGCAACAGGAATAAGTAAATATCATTGAGATTCTCAATTTGCAGGTTGCAAAATATTGGTACTCGCATAAAGGATCAGCGACGAAGAGGTCACGTATTTGGATTTTGTAGTCATGGACTTATTTTCTCGATTTGTTTTAAATTTGTTATGGTTTAAGCCACCCGAAGCGGTTTTCAATAGGGTTGATATTAGGGCTTTGATTGGGCAATCTAGAAGTTTATTATACATGTTTTCCACCATCCACCGTTTCGCAAGGCGCGAAGTATGTTTTGGGTCATTATCTTGCACCAAATACCACCTGTCCCATGAAATACATTAGCTTGTTCCAATAAATGCCACTTATAAAGAAGTCTGTATTCAGGTTTTGAGTAAGTATACACAAGAAGGGAAATGTCCCCATTGGCGAAAACGCAGCCCATATGTGTACTTTAGCTGAATGCTTCACAGTAAATTGAAGTTTCTTTTGCTCCCCTTTCGTCCACATTTTGGCCAATATACACTTATAACTCGATTGTCGCAAATGATTTGTCAACCGGTCCCGCTAATATGTACTACATACACAACCTCCCATACCCTTGTAACACATTTTGATATGACATCTCTAACTAGGGCCGTAGCCACTGGTCAGGTTGGCCAGGTTTCAACCTGACCACTTTTGGCTACTGAATTTCCACCAATATGACACCACTCAGTCACGTTGGTTAGCTTAACCTGAAAACTCAGTCAGGTTGGTCAGTTTATGGTCGGGTTTCATCTAATTGTTAATTAACGGTATATAACCAGTCCCGAACATAGGAATGTAGTAAGCTATTAGTTAACACGTTTTTACTTGTATTTCTTTGTGAATACGTATGATTATATTCCGACCTACTATTGACATGATCTCAACACGTAGTTACTATCTGAGATCGATTTGGATCCTTGTGGAGTTCTGGGTATACTTTTAACCAACCTCTGAAAGAATATTAAAAATATCATTGACTTAGAATTATAGCCCTGGCTAGAGTCATACTTTTATATAATATATCAGGGCCGTAGCCATTGGTCCGGATTGTCACGTTTCAACCAGACCGATTTTGCTACCAAATATTCCAATAATTCACCAACAGGTCCAGTTATAGAAGTTAACCTGACCACTTTGTCTTGTTTGTGCTGTATTCAACCGGACCACTTTAATTTTCATGGCTACGGCCCTGCTAACAGATGTGACGCAATCGTGAATATGACCATATTTGAAATTATCAAGATTACACAATAGTGCTTACAAGGGTATGGGAGGTTATGTATGTAGTCAGGGCCGAATTAAGACTTTGCGGGGCCCTAGGCCATACATTTGGCGGCCCTACGTATTCCGCTAAGACTAAATACAATTGTATGAAAACGTTCACGAGAAGCCATGCCTGGAATAATATAGGCTATATCTAATATAATATTAGCGCTGAAACATAAATTTACATAAATCAATTATATTATCGAAGTGGCAATAGCCTCGCCCATAAATTATACATTACTACCACTCCCAGATTCCTTAAAGTGAATTCTGCCATAGAAATCCGATATTTGCCCAATATAAATATAACCTTCTTGCTTGACACGAAATTGAGTCTATCTCCAAAAAAATCAAGCCTCGTATAAATAATTTGCAGGAAATCTAATTATGCGCGGGGTCCTAGGCCATGCCCTATTTGGCCTATGCCATAATCAACCCGCGTATGTAGTACATATTGGCGGGACTGGTTTGAGTAAAACTTTCGTGATAATAGAGTTATAAGTGGATATTGGCCAAAAATGTGCCATCCATGGTAACTAATATAACTCAATAACCTGACAACTTTATAATTACAAAAATTTTATATTTTATGCATAAACATCTTTAGTTCACTTGATATTAATTCTGGAATCGAAGATGTATGGGATCTGTTTTAATGTTAGTTACGCACAGAACCTGAGACAGGTTTTGAGTTATTTTTACCATTTTACAAAACCGAAATTTGAAATATTGATTTTGCAGAGTGTACCTTTCAAATTATCTCTTTTACAAAATCGACGATTTTAATGTCGATTTTTGCAAATCTAAGAGTTGACAAAATCGACATAACATATATACTTACAGTATAAGTCGGATAAGACCTACCCCCTCGGGAAACAAAATAGCACTTACTAACCGAAGTAAGTCTTATCCGAATATTTTTCTACACAATTAATACAAATTGATGATCAGTTTTTGAGAAAAGTACGTACTAACCGATAGTATGTCTTAATCCGAGTATGTACTAACCGAGTTCAACTGTATTACCATGCAACACTCACCATACAAGTTGCCTCTAAAATTCCAACCAACAATGTTGCGTGGAAAAACATGCACAATACACCATGTTTCGTCATATATGGTGGCTTAATATAAATTATATAATATGCCTTGTAACTAGAAAGTTGTACAGCTGTTCAGGACAGATTTTCTGGGATAATAAGGTCACCAATAACCAGTCAGTAAACTTACAGTTTCTTGCACCAGATTGACACGAATTTCTCCAAATCTATTCTCTAATGGTGATCTAACCTTGTTATAGTACTTTTATTTATTTTTTACAAATATACAAACAAATTTAATAAGTAAATAATCGAGGCCTTCCCAAATTCACGGAACCGAACGGACAACTTTTGTTTAAGAAATTTCAAATTTGTTGTTTTACACATTCGGCCTTGTAAATCACAGAATATTGATTGTATCATGACGATTGTCCAAGCACTTCTTATCCCATAAATATTATTTCATCATTCTAAGAATATCATATGTACCAACTTTCTGCTGGATAACTATCTAAGATATGTAGATTGAAGATTAGAGTTAAAAGAAATGAGCCATCAAATGTTGAACACATTGATTCGTTTAATGTGAACTTTCAAGACGCTACACTGATTCGTGATATTGTGAGATTGAAATTCAAAAAAATGTAAGTCTTTTCATTTTTAATTCTCGCTCTTCAGGACTCAAATTACATACAAAAAACCAAACCAAATATTATCAGTATTCGGTTAGGCAAACTGAATGCTATCAGTCGGTTGGATCGGTTTCAACCTTGCAAAACACTAATAATATATGAGGAAAAATTTATGTGAGCTTCTTTGCGGGTGAATAAGTAAGTTAGTTACGGGCTGTAGGTGGACTGTGGGGCGCGGTTAGTAATTTCACCTGCCTGCAATTTTGTATCAACCATAGTGAACGTAGGTTATTGGTACGCTTGTATACTCGTAGTAGTTTATTCATTGATCAAGTCATAATTACACAAATACTACATTAGTATTATGACATTTACCGTTAAACTTAGCACTATAACTGTGCAGTAACCAACATTTACTGGATCAGTTAAATATCTTTATAGGTCATACAGATAGGGCCGTCGGAATCCATGGAAAGTGATGCGGCTCATGCTAGAATAGAAACATAAAGTGGGGCGGCTAAGATCGCCGCAGCCGCCACTATTCCGACGGCACTGTATACAGTTGTGAAAATTTTCTACCAAAATCCCCACTACAAATAAGCACCCAAAATCAAGGAAGATATTTGAACCAAAATTGTAATCAGAATGCTAGTTTGCGTTTTGTGAGTTAATTTTAGGCTAAATATTGATGAGCTCAATACGTCAATAATTGATTATCTCAATACTCAATAGTTCCCATAGCAACAGCCCTAACAATAAGTAAAATGAAAATTTTCGAAATTTATTGGAAATTAGAAAATAGCATATAATAGATGGTATATACGTAGTATATAGATAAAATAATTAAATACCCTATATGATAAATATAAAGATATGAAGGTAGTCAATCAGAGAGGCAACTGTAGCCAAAGAAACAGGATAGAAAGAGTAATCGCCATCACAAAGACAAAGGAAGAAGTCATTTGATAGCCTGCACTAAACTCAAATTTCTCGTAGAACTCATTCGTGTCGAAATCGAAATTTCCGCATTTAGGAAATCCCTCTGAAGGTGGATTTTGGTGATCACTAGCAACATTGAGAATCATTGCCATACCCCCAATAGCATGTGAAAGTATGTGACAATGAAGAAACCATGTACCTGGATTATTAGAGATTATTCTGACTACCAAATACCCACCAGCTGGAATTATAGCTGTATCCTTCAAGGGAGAGTGATCATCTATAGAAATGTCTGAAATAAAGCTATCCGACCAAGATGGACGGGTACAATGAGGAGGAAAACAATAAGGTTCCGTGCATGTTCTATCTGCACAATTTATATCTGAATTGTCCATTGCAAAATGTCCTGTCACATTGTTATAGGTAGGATAGCCTACTTGTAACACCCAGAATTGGTTACCATGAAGATGGAAGGGATGTGTTCCTTGAACAAGTCCAACAGAGCTTACCACAAGCTGTATAACCTTGTTGTATCCTACTTCAACTACATGGGTGCACGAACAATGGAGATCACTAGGATTACAGTTTGCAGAAAGATCACATTTCAAACCTTCTTTTTCGAAATCATTTCGTTGAGTTAGTATTGGAGTTGGTGGAAATACAAACTTCCTTCCATTGATAGAGCTAGTTATGCTGTGAGCTTCAAAGTTCAAATTCAGAAATATTTCTTTATCAGGAGTATCTCCAGTAGGCAATTCCTCAGAAGGTGTTTCAATTAACAACCTGAAGTCACCTACATTAATACAGTCTGAATAGTAGGAAGGATGAAAGTTCTCGAAAGGACAATTCACTACTCTACAGGGAGTTATTGCATCACATGTTGTCGGGACAGAAGCATCATAAATTGCTTTGTAGTTAGAAGAATGAATACCTCCATCTCCTAATGCAGTATTGTAATGGAGAATAGCTTGTGTACCTTCTCCTAGATGTTCGTAAGGTGGAGAAGCATCAGTTACATTTAAGTCAGTCGTCTCTAGTCTCATAATATAGTTTCCAATTGGTTGATTAGCTGTCAGAAGGAAATCATAACGTTCTCCTGAATGGATCATAATGTAACTAACATTCTGGATAGGTTCAATGAAGTTTCCATCTGTTGCAATGACAGTAAGCAGATGATTATCAACAGAAAATCTGAATAAGAAATTGATTTGCGCTCCTATGAGGCGGAATCTGTAAGTATTTCCGTACTCTACCTACACTGAATTCGGAGAGACGAGATTGTATGAAAGGAACAGAACGGTGTCTGCCTAAACCGTTGATGAGAGCAGAGCCAAATTCAAAAAATGCTGAATTTCTATTATCATATGTAAAACGAGCTTGATACTTACTATCACTGGGGACCGGTACAACTCCAAGAGGTGTATTTGGATAATTCCTAAGACACCATTATGAATCAGAAAATCTCCAACATCACTTTTATCAGACCAATCGCTCAACATTATTGTGTGAACATCAGGATAGTCCAAATACGTAGAAATACCATGCTGTGTCATTAGCTTTGATTTAACTGATGAGGTCTTCTGATCACTCTCTCTTATGATTAGGGATCCCAAACAACCATCTGCTCTCTGGAGCCCGACATGAGAATGATACCAGAATGTACCAGAAGGTTCAGCTTTGAAAATGTATTGAAAGAATGAAGATGGCCTAATGGGGCATTGAGTTACCCCAGATACTCCATCCATCCAGGGAGTATTGTATTGTCTCATCCCATGCCAGTGTATAGAGGTTGCTTCCTGAGTTAGGTTGTTATTGACATATGCAATTACTGTAGAACCTTCATCAACAATGAGTGTTGGACCTGGCAACAAACCATTTATGCCTATTATCACTTTAAAGTTTAGACTATTTGTCCAGTTAGGAATAGAACAGTTGTAAATTGGATTATTTGTGAAATTACTACACTTGCCATCTGTAGAAATAGGAACAGCGTCACCAGTTGAACTGATGCTATAGACTACACCATGAGTTCCACGAACCTGAGTGTTTTCATTTCCCAGAATCTCATAACTTGTGAAAGAGTAAAATTCATCGATGTCAAGAAAGAACTGACATTCATCGTATCCAGCCTCACATTCACACACTCGATTACCCCACTTGCAATCCACAACACAACGTGATCTGCCATCAATAATAGAATTTGATTCACACCTTGCTTCACAGTATTTTAGCATTAGCAAGGCCATAAATGAAAAGGTTAGCAACAAATGCTGATTTCTGAACAGGAGTGATATCATTTTTTCGTAATCTTACACTGAAAAGATTTGTAAATACCGTTAAATCACCAAGCCTCACGAGATTTTAAGAGTTGAATAATTCAAAATTGTATCCAATAAAATTCATGGGCCAAACTAACAAACAAATACAAAAGAATAATTGAGAGGTGTCAATATTTTCATTAATCATGAAAAAGGTGTAAAAACAAAAATGTAGAATGAAATGATTTACAACCAATGGACTGTGCCATATTTGGAGCCAAGTTGAATCTCGATTCCCGAAATCATGGGATTGGGAAGTACGCCCCACAGTGGCTTCACCATAGGCTTACAATCGAATTTTTCATCATCCCATAAGCTTTCGAAAAAGTTACCATTAAATTCAGCATAGTCCGAAACCTGGGAAGCAAAATTTTCTTGAGAAAGTCCTACTACTTGGTAATCAAATTTCATGCTTAGTGGGTGGCTATAAAATTGAGCTTATTATTCACCTCTATTTTATAATTATGCATAGCATGTAATTCTCGCTATCTAATAATACTCATCAAGATGACAGCTCAAAGTTTTAACCTATTATTAGTTCAGAATATATTCTTTGAAGTACAATAAGAGCTAAGCATTTTAGTTTGTATACTTTCTCCATGGTTCAGTTAATTTTGACATCAGATAATGTGTTCGGATACATTATACCTTGGTCTAATTACCCCTCAAACTCACTGTGGCCAGTCGTGGCCAGGTAATTCCAAGTTTTAAGGTGATTTGTCATGATATCATCTTTAATTTAGAATTAAATCCAGCCTCCCCCAAATGAACACCAAGCATTTTAATAGAGCGACCCGTTAATTTTTAAGAATTTCAGAATTTTAAGCAATTCATATTATACTACTTTTATTTACTAAATTTCTAGCAAATATTTTAAATTCTGAATGAATTACCAGGAAGCAATTGATTATCTTCTCTCTCAACCTTCAATCAGAACGGCAGTCGATTCCTTCATCCAGATATATGATCTTTCAGATGGCAAATTCTCCTCAATTCGGAGAAGCTTCAGCGAATTGAAGTCTGGACGTGATGCTTTCAGTAAGCGCAATGGCCTATCTACATGGCAATCACTCCTATTTTATTCTATTCAACCCCCCAGTCTCACAAAGAAACGTATTATTGGAGAAGAGCGAATGGTTTTGCAGTTGACCTTGCAAAGGAGTCAAGGAAACCTCTGCCTGAATTGGCACTGAAGGCTCTCAGATGTAGATTAAAACCACGTTTTATTTAATCGCTACTATTGCAAAAATGAAAATGTTCATGCTTAAATAATAGCTACCTATGTACTCCAACTAATCTCTAATGAAGCTAACGACCAAAGAACAGCAAATTCATGGAAAGACCTTCTTGACAATGAGATATTTGCTTGTAGTGTCAAGCGATTGCCGATTGACAAATCTGTGTTTGTGTTAGATTTCTTGAGATTGGCAAACGCAAGTACACTAACATGAGGAATATGTAAACCAGAAAATATTATATTCCCCCCATACAACAAAGTAGCTGATTATCGTGCCACCATGATAGCATCATCTGAAATTATTGAAATTCGGAACAATGATCAAGTTAAAATAGGAATTGTTATCTCATATAAATCTATCTTACAACAGACAACTTTACGATTACTTGAATCTAACCTATGTCCCGATGGTCCAAAATATTCGTTAGAGCTTACCATCGCAGATGGATTGGATGGTTCGGGTTGCCATAAAATTTACAACCAGTTCGATGGGAACCCACAATTCAATACAAAAAATTTCACTTTCTTTGCCTTGAAGATGCAATCAATTATTGATTCTGATGGAAATACACTTTGGTCAAACCAAATTCCAAATTCCTAATTCCTAATTCACCATTTTGTGCCAGACCAATAGCATTAGTAGCTCAAAAGGAAAACGAAAAGAATACTAAATTCTTAATGGGTCTTATGATCAATCCTGAAGTGACTAACATTAAAAAGACGGACTAGAGCTACCATATGATAATGTTAGAGTTAAAATTCTCCGTACAATGTTTGATGGGAAAATGTCTGGTATTCTGATTGGAGCAGGTGTTACAAGTTGCCAACTTTGTACTGCAAGTTTTGCAGAATTAAAAGATTTAGAACTTGTCCGATCAGGGTTTCCTATCAACAGGACGATAACTTCAGCAAAGGAAATATTCTCTATTGTGGACACAGAAAATTATTTATTACTACCTTCGAAAGATCGTTGTGGTTTAACACACGAACCCATATCTGAGATTGACATAATACCAACATCTCCATTACATACACCGGTCGGGTCATGGAAAAGCTAACCGGTTCCATCTCTGATTTGGGCAGTACTTATCAGCTTCATGGTCTGATAATCTCAGAATCGGAGTTGATACAACTTATTTTGAATTTTAGATTGAAAGTGTAAAAATATGTATAATCACCAAATGTGTGAAAAATGCAATATAGAAACAAATCAAACACCAAGTACAGATCTCCAACGAGAGGAATCATTTAGAAATATTCAGAATTATCCAAAGTTATGCTAATGGAAAAATGGATAATAATTATTGGCACATGCTGTAATTGTAGACTTTTAATGTATTCAACTCGATTACTCACTTATTAGTTGTGTTTGATATCAAGAATTCATTATTTTAAAAGAAATCTCTCTCTTAGTTTTTTGTCAAATATATACTATTTAGAAATTGTAGTGTAATTCAAATTGGACCTGTAATGCTGACATAATTGTATCAGATTAAATAAAACGCGTAGAAGGATATTTTATATTTTCAAATAACTTATGCATAGCTCAACTATACTATAATACAGTTTTTGTGATTGTGTTGCAATGGCTTCTTGCTATGGCTTCTTTCTTGATTTGCAATGGTAATTAATAGAAATTATATAATAAGCCTTGTAACTAACCAGAAACTTGTTTGGCTGTTTGGGCCAGATTCTCTGGGGTAATTACATCACCAATAGCCAATCAGTGAATTTACAATTTCTTGCAACAGATTGACACGAATTTCTCCAAATTAATTATATACAAATTGTGATCTAACCTTGGCTGTTGATTACTTCTGCAGTCTCGAAAGTTCAAAACGAAATCAGTGTAACAAACATTTCATGACTCGTTGCTTTCAATGCTAAAGAAAAGTATAAATACAATCATTTTCATAAAATCACATATAGTCAGATTATCTGAATAATTGCTTTACTGATTCGTGATATTTTGAGATTGAAATTCAAAAAACGTGAGTCTTATTCATTTATTAATTCTCACATCTTCAAGACACAAATAAATATAACAACAAATTATACATTGAGAAATTTATTTTGTACTTTGTTCCTATTAAGTTGTAATCATGGACAATCATTGATTGCTTATCGCAAGTAACCAGTATTTCCCCGTAAAAGCGTTCACATTTATTCATTATCACAGCTGATAGATAGAAAGTGTGTCTACATATACAGATGTTTGAGAATTGAATAAATAAATTCAGCTATATTAAGTTCAATTATAATACATTGCTTAATGCCTCAATCAGGCAATTAAGGTATCTTTGGGTAATTATTGCTTGTTTTCCACATTTTGTATATTCCAGACGTCAGTAGGTAAAATTTAGTCATCGTAGAAGGAATGTTTTTATGATTGTTTATTGATCTCTGGCATATTCTGAGCCATAATCTACCAAGTGCTAAACTAGCAACATTGAGCATTTTTGGGGGAGCTAGAATCTTGTGTACTTTAGCCAAATAAGAAATTTGAAATTCCAGCGATTTCGAGAAAATATCCAGGAAACAGTTACAAAGGTTAGTGAGTGAGTATGGGATTAGCATGATTGCTACCCTCTGGGAGCTTTTACAGAGTTATGTGTGCTTTGCAGTCAGATTTTTGTTGGATTTCACGCCCTGATCATCATCCCAGTTTAATACTAGGCTAGCCAACTTCATACCGGGGGCATACTCTATGCAAGAACAGAGTATACGCTGGTATATTCCATGATAAGAGTATTAACTGGTTGCACTGGGATTCATTGGCGCGGCCATGAGTGATATTTTGGAAATAAAGCCATACTTTTCTTCTTTATCAAGATTGAAATGGACTGATGAAAGACAGAAAAGTTGTGATGAACTGAATATCTGATGAAGCGAAAATTTCAATATTTCAACCGTTCAACCGATTATCAGTATTTGGTATTCGGTTGATTTAACCGAATATTATTCGTATTCGGTGGGCAAACCGAATAATATCAGTATTTAGTTATGCTACTATTCATGAATCAGTAGATAACGTAAACACTCTAGATTCCTGCGGTCCCACACAATTTCCGCTCCGAGATATTGGTATATGACAAATTCTCATATTTCATTTTTTAGTTGTAGACATAAGTCGATTCCAATTTGGAAATGTTCAAATTCTAATCTCTCGTGATCGTAGTTGTTATAATTCAATGTACTGTACTGTGTGCTTATTTCTTTACAACGTAGGAATTCAGAGAAATGATATCACTCCTGATCAGAAATCAGTATTTGGTGCTAACCTTTTCATTTATGGCCTTGCTAATGATACAATACTGTGAAGCAAGGTGTGAATCAAATTCTATTATTAATGGCAGAACACGTTGTGTTGTGGATTGCAAGTGGGGTAATCGAGTGTGTGAATGTGAGGCTGGATACGATGAATGTCAGTTCTTTCTTGACATCGATGAATTCTACTCTTTCACAAGTTATGAGATTCTGGGAAATGAAAACACTCAGGTTCGTGGAACTCATGGTGTAGTCTATAGCATCAGTTCAACTGGTGACGCTGTTCCTATTTCTACAGATGGCAAGTGTAGTAATTTCACAAATAATCCAATTTACAACTGTTCTATTCCTAACTGGACAAATAGTCTAAACTTTAAAGTGATAATAGGCATAAATGGTTTGTTGCCAGGTCCAACACTCATTGTTGATGAAGGTTCTACAGTAATTGCATATGTCAATAACAACCTAACTCAGGAAGCAACCTCTATACACTGGCATGGGATGAGACAATACAATACTCCCTGGATGGATGGAGTATCTGGGGTAACTCAATGCCCCATTAGGCCATCTTCATTCTTTCAATACATTTTCAAAGCTGAACCTTCTGGTACATTCTGGTATCATTCTCATGTTGGGTCCCAGAGAGCAGATGGTTGTTTTGGTTCATTGATTGTCCGTGAAAGCTCGGATAAAATTGGGCTAGTTCGATTTATATTGAGCTCCCAGTATGGGATACGAAATTTTATCGATAAGCCTGATGTTCATACGATGATAGTGAATGATTGGTCAGATAGGACAGGTGTTGATACATTCCTGATACAAACTGGCGTGTTTGGTGATTTGTCTGATACTCCACTTGGAATGTTGCCAGTTGTAGCAACAGAAATGCATCATCATCAGACAAGACAAACTCATAATCAGACTGACCATTCTACAGACACTACTACTATACATCATCATATACCATTTCACTCTGCTCTCATCAATGGTTTAGGCAGGCACCATTCTGTTCATTTCATACAATCTCGTCTCTCCGAATTCAGTGTAAAATGCGGAGATACTTACAGATTCCGACTAATAGGCGCACAAGCAGACCTATTATTCAGATTCTCTGTTGATAGTCATCTGCTTACTGTTATTGCAACAGATGGAAACTTCATTGAACCTATCCAGAATGTTAGTTACATTATGATCCATTCAGGAGAACGTTATGATTTCCTTCTGACAGCTAATCAACCAATTGGAAACTATATTATGAGACTAGAGACGACTGACCTAAATGTAACTGATGCTTCTCCACCTTACGAACATCTAGGAGAAGGTACACAAGCTATTCTCCATTACAATACTGCATTAGGAGATGGAGGTATTCATTCTTCTAACTACAAAGCAATTTATGATGCTTCTGTCCCGACAACATGTGATGCAATAACTCCCTGTAGAGTAGTGAATTGTCCTTTCGAGAACTTTCATCCTTCCTACTATTCAGACTGTATTAATGTAGGTGACTTCAGGTTGTTAATTGAAACACCTTCTGAGGAATTGCCTACTGGAGATACTCCTGATAAAGAAATATTTCTGAATTTGAACTTTGAAGCTCACAGCATAACTAGCTCTATCAATGGAAGGAAGTTTGTATTTCCACCAACTCCAATACTAACTCAACGAAATGATTTCGAAAAAGAAGGTTTGAAATGTGATCTTTCTGCAAACTGTAATCCTAGTGATCTCCATTGTTGGTGCACCCATGTAGTTGAAGTAGGATACAACAAGGTTATACAGCTTGTAGTATCTGCTATTGGTACTAGTGACCACCAACATCCTTTTCATTTCCATGGTCATCATTTTCATGTTGTGAAAGTTGGCTATTCAACCTATTCAAATACAACAAATTCCATCCTACATCATAATAATGACATATACTGTGCAGATTCTGCTTGTCATCATTCTTGTATTAATACACACTGCACACAACCTTCTTGGTCAAATGAATTTGATAGTATCATATCAATCGATGGGAAGACTCCGAAAAAAGACACAGCTATAATACCAGCTGGTGGCTACCTCGTGGTTAGAATCATATCTGATAATCCTGGTGCATGGCTTGTTCATTGTCATATTCTTGTACATGCGACAGATGGGATGGCGATGATTCTCAACGTTGCTCCTGACTACCAAAATCCTCCACCAGAGGGATTTCCTAAGTGTGGAAATTTCAAAATCAACACGAATCAAATCTATGAGAAATTGCAGTTTGTGCCTAGTGTAGGATACCGCGAGACTAGTTGTTTTGTCTTGATAGGAGCACTATTTCATTTCTTTTTAGTGGCGTATCTGCTTTCTTCCTAGCATCTTCTAACCTATGCAGTATACTTCAACTACTTAAATCTTCTACTCATCCGTTCTCCTAATTTCTTCCTTTGGGGATTAACTGTGATATACATTCAATGTATTGATTCGGATGATATTAGTTTGTAATTTCCATTTCGTTTCTATTTCTAATCGTATTTTTCCCCACTTTGAATCCTTTTTTGTTAATATTATATTTACTATTCTGATCATTCATGTATTTTAATATTAACTTTTTCATACGTATATCGTATCATTATATGTAGTTCAACTCAGGGGCGTCAGGTTCCGGGCAGGCGGGGAGGCTCGCCCCTCCGGTTTTGAAAAGAGCCTGAAATTGGGGGGGAGGGAGCTGCCTCCCTAATTTCTTTGAAAAATTAAGCCCTAGTTTACTCAATGTACTGCAAATTAATATATACTACTTGATTGTAATTTTATTTATGTATTCGTAATGAATGTAATATGAGCAACTAGTTATTAATATGATTGAATAATTTTTCAAACCATCTTTATTGAGCACAAATCGAACCATCCTGGCCTCAATCCTATTAATCTATTCGTCAGTGAATGTGTCAAGATAAAGTGGGTCCAAAGTTTCTGTATGCATGTTGTATAAAGCGCATGTATTCAATCTATCTTTCTTCATAGTGCTGCGAAGATACGTTTTTATACGTCTTAAGGAGCTAAGGTCTCGTTCGGCGGAACATGACATGGAAGGAAGAATAAGGTAAAGCTTGAGGAATGATACCAAGTTGGGCCTAATAGAGTACTTGACTGTTTGTATTTATAGTTGAAAACACATTCAGTATATATTATTCGTAATCTATAGTCTAGACCAGTGGTTCCCAACCTGGGGTACGTGAGCTGCCGAATTAAGATATCATAGATTATTGGTAACTATAATTTGTACATTCAAGTTGATGAATACTAAAAATGTTGGCGTTAAAAACTTACTGCGATACAAGGTCTACTTACGTCTGTATTCATTAGTTTAGTGTTTTATCTGAACATCATATTTCAGTGATAAATATAAATAGGTTGTCTATATTTTGTTATTACATACATTCTTATTCATACATTCTTATTCTGCAATACCGTACCCTTATCCTTAATAGCATCTGGAAAGAAGAGACGATATCTCTTTTATATAATTCAGCATATATTAAATTTGTGACAGTTTTATTATTAATACTTCCGGAATATACTTATCGATTAATATCCTGACGAAATGTCTGGCGACAAAGTGTCCGCCCTTCATATTCAACACTTATTTTCTGAGTAGCGCTATTTTATCCATGAGCCTATATACAGATTTTATTATTACTGAATGGAACTGGAAAGAAGGCATTTTTAGAGTCATGATGTTTTATAACTTTATGCATAGGATATCAGTGGAGCAGAGTCATGATAGCTTGGTGGAAGCTTTCCAAGATCAAGCTCCATCTAAGCGTACAGTGGACCGTTGGTATCTAGATTTCAGGAGGGGGAGAACGTCACTACAAGATGAAGCTCGGTCTGGGCGACCTTCAACCGCCGTCACTCCAGAGACTATTGCTGCTGCTGAGACATTAATCAGAGAGGATAGCCGCATTAACTATGAGCAGTTTGCTGAGACCTTAAAGATCGGGAAAGCCGCCATCAATACTATTCTACATGATTATCTTGGTGTCAGAAGGCTTGCGGCCCGATGGATCCCTCATAATGTCTCTGAAATGCAATTAGACGTAAGGGTAGAATGGTGCAAGTTTATGCTCAAGAAATTTAAAGGAGGAGAGTCTAAACGACTTCACGACATACTAGCATGTGATGAGACATGGATCTATCAGTACGATCCGAAAACAAAGCGGCAATCTTCAATCTGGGTGTTTCTTGGCGAGATCCCCCTGTTAAAGTTCTCCGGGCTCGCAGCGTTGGGAAGAAGATGGTGGCTGCGTTTTGCTGTAAGACTGGCCCAGTAGCAATAATTCCTCTCGAGGATCGTCGTACCGTCAATGCTGATTGGTGCATTAACAATTGCCTACCCAAGGCTTTCGAAGCTTGAAGTTCTCGTCGCCCTAAGACCGGTATCAGAGGATTTCTCCTTCACCACGATAATGCATCTGCACACACAGCAGCCAAAACATTGGACTTCCTGGCTGAAAATTCGGTCCAGTTGGTATCGCATCCACCTTACAGTCCAGATTTAGCTCCATGCTACTTTTTCTTGTTGCCAACAATCAAGGAACAGATCCGTGGAATAAGGTTTGAGAGTCCTGAAGAGGCCCTTTGGAGCCTGCCAGAGGAAAAATGGCATAATTGTTTCGACAGTTGGTTTCATAGTATGCAACTTTGCATAGATTGTTGTGGTCGTTACTTTGAGAAACTGTGAAAGTTTGAATAAATTTGTTATTATATTTTTTGTGTACGACAAAACTTTTGGACTAACCCTCGTATAGTAATACATATTGTATATGTCAAATTCCTGCTCTCACCAGTCATCCAATTAAAATAGACAAACAAACAGATAAGAAAATCAGAATGATTGAGTTAAAATATTTCTAAGAAACTGAGTATATATTCACAAATAAATACAAATATATATCAATTTCTTCTATGGTATGCAGCATTATGTTTTTCTATCAATACTCGGGTCAAGTCATGACTCTTAGGATAATCACCATTTCTCTTTAAACATCCTCGTATTGCACCGATAAACAATTTTAGGGAGACGAGCAAGTAAGGGATAACGAGTAACACCATTCCAATAGTGAGAGGAATTAATTCCATTAGAATAATTGCTTTTTGAATTATACTTAAATAATCTTTAACATTTTGAGGTAATGAAGAGAAGTCTACAATATCTGAATTCAGAAATAACACCTGAGTCCAATTATTTGGAGATGAGAGAATTAAGTATACCAGAGAGAACAAACGGAAAGAGAGCATACTAATTAGAATAAAAAATAGTGACGTCACAGATATACATGAACCTATTTTGAACTCCCAAAATGTCCTCCTGTAATGCCTGACAACATATTTGGATTGATATTCGTGTACTTTAGCATCAAAATACCTTTTGTGTAGCAAATTACAGAGCTTTCTGGTTGCTTTGGTGTAACGTATAAATTCACCAAATAAAAACATGCACAAAAGTATCCATTGAAAAATGATTGTTTGACGACTTAATCCAAGGAAGAAAGTTAATAGTAACTTTAAACTGGCAAATATGAATTTTGTGCTTAATTTGGATGAATTTTCTTTATAAAACTCATATTCTCGACATAAATATTCTGTCAATAGTCGTATAAGCATAAATAATAATAGGTAAACTCCTGTTGTGAATGATTTTATGATTTTGAGGAGCAAATCTTCATGGAGTACATCATACAGATCATTTTCATGATAAGTATGTGGTAAGAGCTTTCTTTCTGCTAAAATCCCTCGAAAACCTTTGACAATATCGACAAATAATGTAAAAGACACCAGAAACCATTCTATTGTGCAAATTGCGAGAAAAAATCGATTCTTAACAATTCTCCGTCTGCTGTTCCTGACCTTCGACAGCCCTGAATCTCGAGGTAATGTATTCTGTGTTTTAGTGAGATAATTATAATACTTTGTCTCTTGGCGTAGGTTGAATACTAAATATATTGACCAAGCAAATGAAAGTATGAGTAGGGAAAGTCCTGCTAACAAAAGGACGTTTGTGCAAACGTTGTCCACATAAAGATATGCTTGATCGAGAAAAGTTACATTTGTGACATTAGGGACCATTCCAAATTCCAAATTAAAATTTTACTATATTTTTTCTAATTTATCAATTATTATATACTAAAATACATTATCCTATTACAAAGGAATATTGTGTATCTGACTATCTGTCATGTGTGTTATATCTTCTCAATATTTTGTCTAACTAAATATATCAATTATATAATTATGACATGCTAAAGCGCTAAGTATTGCTCATCATCTTATGTTAGTATCATAATACTGTAATGGATTAAACTGGATCATAGTCAATATTCACTTATTTAAAGATATTAGTCATTGAAACAATTTGAATTCATTACATCAACATGTGTATATTCGTATTTTGGAATAGAGATTAGATAGTATCGTGATAAAATGATAACCTTTTGCATAGACACCCAACCTATCACTTTCCATATGCTGGTCATCATACCGTTTTTACGGGTATTGCAAAATATAGATAAGGATAGTAATTTCTATGAAATATTACTCTAACAACATTGAGTGGATAATTTGCATAATTCACTTGGGTGTATGCCTTTCGTATCGTACTTTTGGCTATAATCCTCCATAATATGTTAAAAATTGTAGAGTTTAGACTTTAACTGTATTAATGTGGTTCGATGACGAACACTTTTCTCCCCAATTCCATTTGAATAATATTAAAGGAGAAAATAGCTATGGTATACGTTCTATATATGCAAGGTTCTGTAAGACATGTGACACTAAGTGTGACTTCTGTAATGTTTTGTTCCTACTGCTCCTGAATTGGTAATGAATTCTAACAGTCCTTTGTCTCATTGGATTGCACATCTCTACACAGAAAATCCTAGCCTTTGTTATTTTACAATTTGCACCAAACCTAACTGTGGCTAATGTAGGTTGCCATCAAACACTATAATTATCACTACAATGCCGCGAAACAAAATATATACAAAGACTTATTAATAGCGACTAGTGATGAGTGTTGTTACAGCTATTTAATGCAGAATTTGGGTTGTTACAGTGACTTTTATTACTTTGGAAAAGTGGAACGTTAGTGTTAATAGCCTCACGACTCACGTGATATAACCTTCTCTATATCATCCTTTAAAAATTGTGGAAGTAAGTACTGACAAGTTATGATAATCATGTATCCAACCTACAACTGTGATTATTTCCATAAATTATTTTGTCATAACAGGGTCATGGGCTTCAGTGATTTTTAACTAATTTGACGTATTGACGAGGTATTTAAAAGTGGGTGGGGCATGCGCTAAATTTGAGTAAGGGTAAATAGGTAAGAATTATGTCTCAACGAATTGCGGAAAGATGGTCGCAGAAAGTTGGTCGAGGAAATATAGTCGTTTACTTTTGTTGTTTTGAATACTCTAAATACTCTCAGCCAGGGGCGGATCTAGAAAAATCTGGTGGGGGGGTATGCCGCCTACCCAAACGTCATAATATTCAATTATTGGATTTTGCTCTTTTACTTTATCATTATTTGTTTTTTCCCTTATTTTAACAAATTGTAATTATACTATAACAGCCAGTATTTCTCAATATGTAGTGTTTTAACCCAGCATCAACAAATATTTCATAGTGATGTATGGATTTTATGCGATTTTTATGTTAGGCTTAATCTCCATGACCAATTTAACCATTTTGACAAGTATTCTAAGGTACTCCAAAATAATTGTGTTCTTAATACAAACATTATGTATGTGTGTTCATAGTTTAATATATAATGAGAGTTTCTGAATGTTGAACTACATCTGTTGAGTCAATATCTGGTAATTGTGAATTAGCTGGAAGTTGAGACTTTGCAAAAAAGTTGCTCAAAGTTGACTGATCTTTGGTCAAACAAACTTTCTTACGTAGCATAAAGAAATACTAATTATAAAAAGGGTAAACAAATAGTTAGAAATATGGTGAAATTTATATTCTAAAATTATATCAGAATTATATTCCTATGGCTCCTAAATAACTACAGTAGGCAATAATGAAATAATATTGAAGGAACATTTACCGAATTACAAGTATATAGTCGAGAAAATAAATTCATTAGGGTTGTGTTATAACAAGATATATACTTTATTCACTCTACTGAGTAGACGAAATAAATAATTTCACAAAGCTGGTGGGGGGGTATGCATACCCCCCATACCCCCCCCTAGATCCGCCACTGCTCTCAGCAACTCACAGCCTGCTCAAGATCCAACGATAATCCAATCAAACACCACACCAGTTATCCAAATAGTCTACTGAAATGCTCGTCTTCTCAGCTCAAGCCAATCTAGCTAGATAATCCATGAAAATGCCAATTCTAGCACCTTCCAACGTGAGTTCTAAATACTCTCATAAATCCCCGCGACCATCTTTCCGTCGACGGTCTCAACAGAGTAAATATACACAAATAAATGCAGCTCATGTGCTATTCATTTTTAATACGTATATGGTTTTGACATATTGAGTTGATAATTGATTAGATCATAATTATTATTGATTCTCTGTGATAATTCTAATTATAGTATGAAACCAGATATTAAATTAATTAATCTTTCTATTAATAGTATATTAGGTTATTCAGGAGTGTATTTATATCACAATTATTATTATTGGAATATTATAGACAATCTCTGCTCCGCGATTCTCCATTCTTTTAGGAAAGGCTATGTAAATTGCGTACTTGTTTCTCATCCATGATTTACGTAACTTGAAACGGCCAGAGCAAGGGCAGCAATGAACTTTTTACCTCATTAAAACAGCGATTACAATAGGGAGAGAAGGTAACGGTGCGAAGCTAGGGCGAAAGCTCTTTCGTCTTCCTCAATGTTAGTTATTTCCCTGATTTTCTAATAACATGGAATAATCCTGGGCATTAGCTAATGCACAGCCTGGGGCATCCTATATTTCTTACATTTAGATATAATTCTTTGTAAATACTCCGCATACCCTTACTATCCTAAATAAACATTTCTCTAAACAATTAGCTTATAAAGAGCAATGGCTACTAAAGACGCTGGAGAAGTGAAGTCTAAATCCTCACCAATGGGAAGCACAGTGGTTTCCCTTGAAGTATCAGCACATCAGCAAGAAGGCCAGCAGAACCTTGTCATGGTATCAATAAAACCTGGAGATTGTGATGACAGAGCTCCCTGTGATATCTGCTGTGTCGTAGATGTATCTGGATCAATGGGAAGTGAAGCTAAAACCAAAAATGACAAGGGAGATGTTGAATCACACGGTCTTACTTTATTGGATATTGTGAAGCATGCAGTAAAGACAGTAGTAATGTGTATGGAGCCAAAAGATCGACTGTCTTTGGTAGTCTATGATAGCCAACCTAAGAAAATATTCGGTCTTAAGAAAATGGATAAATCTGGCAAAGATTTCGCTATCAAGAAAATAGATGATCTAGATCCATTGGCTTCCACGAACCTATGGGGTGGGCTAGAAATGGGATTGGATGTGATGAGGGAAGAATCTAGGAAAGAAGCGAATCGTTCCGTGTTTTTACTAACTGACGGGCTGCCTAATGTTATCCCACCGAGAGGGCATATCCCTATGCTAAAGAAATACAAAGATAATCACGGGCTATCGTGCTCTATTGGAACGTTTGGTTTCGGTTATCAGTTGGACAGTCAGCTCTTACACGATTTAGCTGTAGAAGGTAATGGAATGTATGCTTTTATCCCAGACAGTTCATTCGTAGGAACGACCTTCGTTAATGCCATGAGTAACTCGCTTAGCACAATAGCAAGAAATATCGAACTATCAATAGAGACAGGAAAAGGAACTACTATTGTAACAGATGAGAATGGTGAAGAGATAGGAGGCGGTCACCCTTGCACCCCCACAACCTGGGGAGCTAAGGTTAGCTTAGGACCTCTATTATTCGGTCAGGAAAGAAATGTACTGTTTCATGTCCGTGTGCCAGAAGAAGTCACTGAAAACATGCTTAACGTTACTATCGAATATACTGATTATAACGGAAAATCTAACAAGTTGAATGCTGAGTTAAAATTGTCTCAAGAAGTCCCTGCTAGTGTAATGATTCAATATCTACGAACAACCTTCGTAAATTCTACTCAACAAGCTATTAAGCAATCCGCAACAGACCTTAAAACATCACAAAAGACAATCCAAGATCTTTCCAGAGAGATTTCAACATCTGAAGTAAAATCTGATAAATTTGTTGGTGATTTACTCAAAGATGTCACAGAACAGACAACAGAAGCTTTGTCAAGAAGTGACTGGTGTAATAAATGGGGCGTACACTATCTGCTATCACTTAAAAGAGCTCATTTAATGCAACAGTGTACTAATTTCAAAGATCCTGGTCTTCAGCACTATGGAGGTAATCTATTCGAGAAGCTCAGAGATAGCGCAGATGAAATTTTCATCAAAATACCACCTCCAAAACCGAAGATGGTACCAACAACTGCTGTATCTGCTCCGCTTACCAGCATGTCACGATACCATAATAGGGGAGCTCCTTGTTTCAGCGGTGATTCTTTAGTTCTTCTTCACGACGATAGCCTAAAGCTTGTAAGTCAGCTGATAAAGGGAGATATCATTAAGACTCCTACATCTACTGGTAAAATAGCTTGTGTAGTGAAAACACACTGTTCTGATGGTAAAACTAGCCTAGTCGGTTTGAATGGACTCAAGATAACTCCTTGGCATCCTGTTAGGGTTGATGGAATGTGGCATTATCCATGTGAATTATCCGAACCTGTAGAAACAGATTGTGATGCTGTATACAGTTTTATGCTAGAGAGCTCTGATGAAGAGATCATAATCGTTAATGGACTAGAATGCGCTACATTAGGACACAGGTATACGGGCGACGTCATTGGACATCCTTATTTCGGATCTAATAAGGTGAGAGATGATCTCACAAGAATGAGAGGTTGGGAGAATGGCTGTGTAGAGTTGAGTGACAGAAATTGTCTAGTGAAGGACATGACTACTGGATTAGTGACATCACTATTTCAGTAGTACTCACCTCAAGATATTATTGTGTATCTAGTTTTAGTACTCTAGTAGAAGAGAGTATTCTCTGTGTGTATAGTTATTTCATCTAATTTTCTACCTATTTTGCATATGAGATATTATTCACTCCCATATAATCTAATACTAAATTTGGGTTATCATAAATAGCCTTTTCTACAAATTTGTATGGCTAGGGCATCTCACTATAGAAGTTATATTAAAATCCGGCTAAGACCCTTAACCTGACCAGTCAATGATAATTATGTAAATAAATAAGCAACCAACAATCATATTTATATGCTGTCTATGCATTATTTTTGTAGTGTTAACCCATTCTAATACAGTCTATTTTGATGTTATGTTGGAGTGTAAAATTTGCGATTCTCCTAAATTATGGTTGTGGATACAACGGCCCCTATATTGTCTTCTTTTAGTGTAAAAATGATAAAGAACTATATCCAAGGGGTATAGCCACTAATTTAGTATAAACCCACGCTCCAACATTTCTAGGATTGTCATACAATCACGAACAACCACATTCACCGGGTCTTGGACCCTGCTATCAGAAAGTTTGGGTACTGTTAAGTTATCAGCACTCTGACCTCTGCACTTTCATCAATAATAGTACCTTATTATGTATCCATGTGCTTTTGTCTGATTCTTATGAACTAATATTTCCTATGTACATATTATAGGATATTTGTATATAAGCTAATAAAGCCATCTGAAATGATTGAACGTAGTATCAAAGGTATGCTTGAATTGTAATGATTATTTGTTTCTTATAAACTTTGAGATTATCCGTAGTCCTCATTGACAGGAAGAAATTTTGATCATAAAAGATCGTTATTATTAGCCTCAGGATAAAGATGATGGGGATAGTATTCCCCAAGAGCCTGTCATTATACATAAAGAGCCAGTACCTATAACTCAAGAGCTAGAAAATATATCTATGTCCCCTTGGTTAGAATATCGCTCAAAATGGAATAAACAAAATATACTAATAGCTATAGTAAAGGATAATAAATTGTTAACCTTCTTGCCTGACTACAGGCAGGAAATGCTTAACAAAGGCTACTATCCTCTAGCAGAGAAATATCCACTTTTTAAAAGTAGAATTGATCACTTAAATTACATTTGTAAAAAACTCAATACCACTACTACTCAAACAATGCGTTTATCTAATGTGTTTCGTATGTATTTTAGTGACAATTATGAGTTTGTGTATTGTTTTGTAGCGAAAGGATCTTCATGTGTTTGGTTACGAAAATTCGCAATGATGCATAACATAACTGTAAGTACAGGTCCGCCATCTAAAGCAGAGATGTTAACGTATAGTTTGGGTTTTAACCTGTCTTCTCTTTGACGTCACTGCTAAGATGATACAGACTTATACTAAGTTCTTTGTTATTAGACAGCCTTTAAAAGATTAATTCCAGCTTATAATCACTATTATATTCCAGTGAAAGACACTATATTAGTGAAGTTACTGATCTAATAATACGAAAATTAAATATGCCTAATACGGAATCGGATTTTATCGCAGGGTTAGACTCTAAATATTCGCATTTTGATGATTCAGAAAAAACTGTAATTTTGTTCCAATACAAGAGACTAAACAATTCGAATAAAACAATTTCTTTAATAGAATTTTAAAATTCCTAATAGTGAAATGGGAAGAAACCGTAACAACAAACACCTACGATGTACAATGGAGACCTATATCAAATCTGTGCATCCCTTGCGTTTTTCCATATGATATTATTATTGAACATGCTGAAGCTAATAAGGAGTCTCAATTGGTTCTTGACTATCTTCAAACTAATAATCCACAAAACAAGCGAATAATATTATCGATGAATATAATTCAAAAACTTCTCTCGAATTATGTAATAGTCTTTTAAGAATATACCATTTTCGATACGAGAGAAATTGTATGAGATTCACAAACGTGATTGTCTTCTGTTTGAATATGAAACTGATATTTCGAGTCAGGACATGATCTGCTAAATCTATTAGTTTGTTTTTTGAGATTCTTAACGCATTATTTGATTTTGACTTTCTAATCTGCTGTATTTGTTGTTGGGATAACTAATCTGTATGGGTAGACTTTAAGGGTGAATTCAACTTTAGTATAACTCCTGTGTCAAATTTCTGAAAATTATCCTAAATATTTGTGTTAAGGAGAGCAGCAGTTCTTAGTGACTTAGCCAGAACTAAACGCCTGAAAGTATTTGAAATATTTTTAAGCCAGTGAAAATTTGGTGGCGTCCCCAACAATGTTCTGATGCACACAAATAAGAACTACTAATTATCCAGGTGTATGAAAATTTCTTTTTAATCACAGAAACTCCAATATCGTAATACAAAATGTATAGTCTAGATCCTCTAGACGTATGAAATGAATTAAAATCCGTTATTAGGCGTATGGTCTGAGAACCTGGATGAAACCCTGAATTTAGTTGTATTACAAAAGTCTAGGAATTATTAATACAATAATTTTACGATTAAGCATTGTACATGTTAGATAGTATTCAGTTGGATTTGTAATACCAGTATGAATAACAAAGGTAATATCAAGAAAAATCGATTCAGGAAATCTCGGAGAGGTAGACCAAGGAATGAACCTAAGCTGTCCATTTATCAAAAGTATATAGGCAGATATCAGCAGAATCAATGTATGATAGACAAATTACGAAATGATGTCAAAGAATACAAGCTTCGTAATGAACAATTGTATTTTATAAAAGAAGAACCGAAAATTGATTTCATTGAAAGAGAGACCTCAATTAATATTTCTCTTTTCAATCATTGTAAAGCAAATAGTTATTCCTCTTCAGTTTTCAATAAAGAGTATTTTCCCCAAGGTGCTTCTAAATACCTCAAAACTTTTAACATAGTTGAAAACTTTTCTCATCAAAAGTTTGAAAATACTGATACACTTCGAGACACTAATACACCATATAATAGGATACACTCAGGATATAACTTCAAATTTGTACCGAAAATTCACATACAAAGATTATCTTTACCGATTACATTAAGGAAGAAAAGAGTATTTGTTCCTAATTTTAAAGATAAAGAAATTGGAATATATTTGGAAAGACTGTCACAAAAAGGATTTTCTATTTTTCCAACTAATGCATTCAAATTAAAATGATTATTATATTATAGTCTTATTTCTTGTAAATTTGTTCAATTGTTCTTATTTTAACAAAATGCACACAATTCTACATACATTGAAATATATTACAATTAAAGCTCTTCTAGGTTTTTACGATTTCCTATTTACCCGTACTACTACAGTACGACTCGGATTAGACATGCGAAATATATCCGTGTGATTGATGCGAAAATTAGCCTATAAAATAAGGTGAGAATTTCACACCAGTTTGCGAACAGTCATATTGTCACATGTTTCCATTACAAATTCTGAATACAGTCAACATCCGCTAACTCGAATGCCCGTTAACTCAAACATTTGTTATCTCGAACGGATTTTACTGAGGTTCGAGTTTCCGAATGTTGATTGTAATGTTATATAAATATTTGAGATAGTCATTGATTTATTACTCAAACATCTTGTCACCATTGACTAATCAGGTGCGTAGAACTAGTGCGGTTGTGAAACTATGATTTTAGTACACATTATAATAATCAGTATGCCCTTGCTAATCCGAACAGTCCAGAACATTTAAAGATCGTCAGCTGTTCTGAAGCGCACATATACCCAGCTGATTCCCACGTATGTTTGTTGTTATTTACTAGTTAGTAAATTTTTTTACTTTTCCTTATAATTTATTAATTTATTATTTGTCCCTTTTTAACATTTTATTTTATTTTACTTTTCATCGTTAGTGATGTTTCTTAAGATTTTGACACCTTTACACATATTATCTTTACTATAATAGGAACTACACAGTTGTTAGTTTCATTTAATAACAATCTTCCAAAAAATATTGGTATATTTGTAGGTCAAAAGTGTAAATCAAATTATTGTTTATTCAAAGCTAAATCATTTCAATAAATAAATATGTGAATGTGAATTATGAAAAGTGTCCCAGCAACCACTTTTTATACTAACATGGAGTGCCCTCCAGTGTGTCCGATTTTTGGAGCTGTTTTGGTAAAATGAAATGTATCACCTTTCGTTTATTGCTTGATTTATTGACAGTTTGCTTATTTAATTTATCATATTGAGTCGATTAGGAGCGGTGCCAGGATTTGGCCAGGGCTACGCCTGATTTTCAAACTCGGGGCAAATTCAAATTCTATACGGTGGAACCTGATAAACCGACACTCGTTGGGACATGAAAATATTATCGGTTTACCAAATTTTCTGTTTGTATTGTCCAAAGCTAATTCAAATCAGAAACAGTGTCTGATTATAGAGGGTCTTCCGGATTATACAGCTGTCGGAGTATACAGGTGCCGAGTTATGCAGGTTCCACGTTAATTGAAATTAGTGATCCGAGGATCTGAAAGACCGGGGGCAAATGCCCCGTCCCCCCCTTGGGGCCTCCACTGAGTTAATTTATATCCAAGGTATTACAGAGTATTTAGCTTGTGTTAGCTATAAATATAACTTAACCTTGGAATAAATAATTAATTAATAGGTCTTAAATGTTCCTCTGTTACCATCAACTAATTATGAGGTGATAAAATTAATATTTCTAATTACAGTAAACTCCTGTTATAACTATTTGCTTCTTTACCACCTATACCAATGTTAACACATTCGTCAGTGGACAACCAAGGGGTTCATTGACCCCAGATTGGCAACCGCTGCCCTATAACTATAAATAATTTCACTCCGTTATAACGAAATTAAACCGAGGTCCCAAGTACTCCGTTAAACGAAAGGTGATACATTCCATTTTACCAAAACAGCTCCAAAAATCGGACACACTGGAGGGCACTCCATGTTAGTATAAAAAGTGGTTGCTGGGACACTTTTCATAATTCACATTCACATATTTATTTATTGAAATGATTTAGCTTTGAATAAACAATAATTTGATTTACACTTTTGACCTACAAATATACCAATATTTTTTGGAAGATTGTTATTAAATGAAACTATACTGAAGAATATGCTAGTAGAATAAAGAGTTGTTGTATAGAAGTTAGACAATCAAGTTTGGCTTGTAGTCTGATATTAGGCTTAGAGCTGTATTAACTAGAATATGAATTCGATACATTAGTCTCATTACTTATTGAATAACCCTTGTATCAACTAGATGTGAATATTATAATATATGAGTCTACTGTAGTTTTAATTAACTTGTAAGTGGATGGCACAATTTTCTCAAAATTATGAATATATTATGAGGGTAGTCCCATGTGGTGAAATGTTGTATTTCTCCACACATTCCTACAAACATAGCAACTAATTAGTGCGGGGTACAATTGTATCAAATATTTCAAGTTATGTAGAACCTCTCTAGTTTCATTACGATTGCAGGACCTGTACCATGAGTAAAAGCAAGATGTTAAGTAGGCCAAATGGAGACAATTAAAGTGGCTAAAAATCCAAGAGAGAACTTATGTTGGACTGTTGGTCATGGGTAAACTTTTACATCTAAATGTGTGAAAAATATTGACAAGAAATATATTTCGAAATGCATATCTGAACCCCAAAATGTACCCATGTGCCTATTTATGATATACTAGCATTGGTGGCCCAGGGCACTCAGGGCAAATGCCCCGTTTGCCTCCCCCCTCCCATGGGACAGCCACTGTAGATAATTATGCCAAATATCCGCAGTCTATAAACTATTCATATTAATCATATATACACATACATCATTATACGTATAACAATATTAAGAAGTTACAATTATCATTACATCATATGGAATAGGATCTGCATAGCAACAACAGTGAGTATCAGGTATGTGCTGGTAACTACTGTAACAGCCGAGTTGTAACAAGCAGTACATGTGAACTGAGAGCATTCAGAGGGTAATTGGAATGTATTAAGGGGAGGAGTTGAGTTGGTAAAGGTAGATATCGTAACGTCAATTATCAATCCATTAGCAATATAGTTGAATATATATTTTGAGGGCAGTCCATCACTGCCTAATGTGAAGGTTCGTGAATAGTCATTTGTTTGGTGGAGGTATTCATTTGCATTGATAGTTGAGGAGAAGTTTTCCCATGGTGGAAATATGTGTCGATTGAAGTGGTAGGAGTCTGAATACATTCACCACCAAGTACCTCATATACATATTCATCAGGCAGACTGGACAATATCAGATACCCGAAGGCCACAGGACTATACTAAATAGTATAGCGCTCTTCTGTTCACACCTTTAGGGATTAAGACACACCAGTTTTGGCATATACACTCGTAGTGACCCTAGATGTGTATCTGACATTTAAAACTTTTCTTATTTGTATATTTTCACACCTTTAGACACCTCTGTAATATACCCAATCATATTGAATGGTTTTGGCAATTAGGCATTAAGACATTAAATTGGTTCTGATGGAGTGTATGTAATTTAATTAGTATTATAATGTATTTGTATTTATTGTAGCCTGAAATTCTTTTTGTCAATTCATTCTATTAATAATATATACATTGATTTATCATCTGATTAATCATATTTTCACACCATTTGGTGAATCTTTCAAAATTATCCTAGAGATTAGCTTCCACTTGTTAAATAATGGTAAACAGGGAGGTAGAATTCGATTTTGACATTATCCAATCTCTAACAAGATCATTAAAATTCGATTTTATCTTTCTTTGCTCAATGGATATTTAGTATAATAATTAGCTTCAATAATCTTCTAAAGTAAATTTGGTAAAATAAAAGTCGGCTGAGGCGGTGATTTGAAATATTTATAATGTATCATTTGTGCTAATCAGACTATCAGTCCATGATCAAAATGTGTAACCAAATTAATCGGTATCCAAAACATTTCATTTTCACACATTTTAGCATAAATTCAATTCGCTAATTCGCATACTTACATGCGAATTGACGATTAAATAGCTCCATTAGTCAGATTTCTCGACTTTTCAAATTGAAATTCCTTCCAGAAATTGGTCCAAATATGTGGAAAAATGAAAGTTCGTCCGATTTTAGTTATGCGTGTTGATATTCGTTTTATTTACAGGTGCTTACAGCAATTTTTAGGTATCGAATATTTTCCAATTAAATTAATTTCCTTGCCACAAATACTCTAAATTATCATCCATGTATGGAGTTGGAGTCTGAATGAAGATTTTCTCAATTTCAATCTTATTCTTTTATACATATTAATGTTGTCACGAAATTTTCGAGTTTACTCAGCAACGAGAACTTGTCTAAGGCTATTCCGCTTAGAAACCTTTCCTCTCTAATTTTCAATATACTTTTCTTAGATAGTTATCCAGCCGAAAGTTGGTACATATGATATTCTTAGATGATGAACTAGTATTTATATGATAAAAAGTGCTTGACAATCATCACGATACAATATTCTGTGATTTACAAGGCTGAATGTCTAACAAACAACAAATTTGAAATTTCTTGAACAAATATTGTCCGTTCAGTTCCGTGAATTTGGGAAGGCCTGTTGCGTAGGATTTGACCCGCAATACAAAATCCTAATAGCATATCCATAGTGCGGGTCAAAATCCTACGCAACAGGCCTCAATTATTACGTATAGAATTTATTGGTTTATTTATATAATAAATATAGTACTACTTAAATGTATATCCATTTATTCCTCATATCACTAGATTAGGTACAATGCCTTCACAAGGGAAGTCCAGCAAAATGTTAATGCACATAAACTACCGTATGCGTGTTACACTACAAGACGGGAGGATGTTCGTAGGAACATTCATGGCATTTGATAAACATATGAATCTAGTTCTAGGTGAATGTGACGAATTCCGCAAGATCAAACAGAAGAAGAAAGATAAAGAGTTACGCGAGGAGAAGAGAACTCTAGGACTTGTCTTACTCAGAGGAACGAATATCGTATCTATGTCTGTGGAGTCTCCTCCAGTCGCTGATCCCTCCAAATCTAACTTCGGTTCAAAACAAGGTCCCGGAGGTCCAGGGATGGGTTTCGCAGCGGGGCGTGGAGTGCCAATGGTACAAGGTCAGCCTCCTCAAGGTCTGATGGGTCCTGTCAAGGGAGTAGGCGGCCCTGCACCACAGACAATGGCACCATCCGTGAGAGTAGGAGCTCCCCCAATGCAGCCTTATAACCTCCCTCCCCCTAGAGGGATGATGCCAGGACAAGGGCCACCTGGAGGACCAGGTATGCCTCCTATGGGTCCTCCCCCTATGGGAATGCGTCCCATGATGCCTCCTCCTCATTAATATTGTTAGAAAACATTTTATTAGTTTAAATAAACAGTCAACATTAGCCCTTCATTGCACTCTTAGCACTTATCGTATCTGTTAACTCGAACATTCACATTTTCGCTATCCCGAAGAGAAATGAATTTGCCCGGAAGGTTCGAGTTTAACTGTATTATTATTGCATGAACAATACAAATTATTTAATTACAGCTACAGTAAAACTTGGATAAGACGTAGCCCCTTTGGGAAACAAAATTAGAACGTATCACCGAAGTACGTCTTATCCTAAGATTCTTCCTATACAATTAGTACAAGAATTCATAAACCGTTTTGGAGAAATATACATATTAACCAAGTTCTACTGTACTGAATCTAATTACTATTTACATGAGAATTCATTATTAATACAGAATTCCAAACTTTTATCATCAGCTACGGCCATACCATGTTGGCAACACCAGTTCTCGTCCGATCACTGAAGTTAAGCAACATTGGGCCAGGATAGTACCACGATCGGAGACGGCGCGGGAACACCTGGTGCTGTAGCTTTTTGTTCATTTTCTTTTGGGATAACCTAATCGTAGTTCCCTCATGAGTTAGTTTGCTAATTCATTATTTCCTATTATTTTAATTACAATACTTAGGAAGAATATTTGGATAGGATTTACTTCTGTTTATACGAGCTACATTTTGTTTCCAAAGGGTGCTTTAATCAGGATACTACTGATATTCTTATTGCACGCTTATTTTGCAATTTTGCTATGTTTCTTCCAACAATAATTTACATTAATTTGGAGGTATTAAATTAGAAATTATTCGGAGCTTTATTAACTTTCTAATTTATTTCAGATAGAATTTTAAGTTCACTATTCTTGTCAATGAAGAAGCAATCCCCTGTCTTTTCCCAAAACGTAACTGCCTTTTTCAGTTCCAAGAAGAGAGCTCCAAATAAAGTTAATTTTCCTCTCTTCAGAGAGCCAGTTGATAGCTCACATGGCCGTACATGTCAGAAATATATTTCTAGCTATAATGTAGAATTTCCATTCACTCCATATCCCGCTCAGGTCCAGTTGATGTATAAGATCCTAGAGGGATTGAAGGAAGGAAAGAATTCCCTCCTAGAGAGTCCTACTGGTACTGGGAAATCTCTAGCATTGTTATGCTCTACTCTAGCCTGGCAGTTGAGAGAGTTTGAAACACAACTTGCTCGTGTTTGGATGGAAAAGAATATCAAACACAGAAGTACTGAATTATCCATTAAGAGAGAGCAAAGTTATCCTCCTGTATGCAACCCGTCTACTTACAAAACAGAACCTGAAGACTCAAATCTTAACAAGAAAAAACGAATACCAACTTCCATAAACGAAAATAGTGATGACGACGATTTTAGACCTCCGAAAAAGCCAAAATCTTCCCAAATCAGTGAGACCAGTATTAATAAAATACAGAGTTTTGCAGCTACGCCAACATCTCGTATGGCGTCATCTTATTCTAGTGAACCTATCATATTGTCAGATACTGAAAACTCTATGGATACACTGGAAGTTAAAATGAAGTGTGAAAAACCGCAGGGTTCTACCCAGACACATACTCCAGACACTCCCATGACAAGTGAGTTAGTTTGTTAACTATTTTATATTATTTTTCAAATCTAATATTCTAATTGTAGTTGTATGTATATTTTAAATTCAGTAGATATCGGTTTTTTTGCCCGCAAAAATTCCATTGAAAAAAGGCAAAATAAGCCGATTCAATTACAAATCCATTATATGTTTCGAAGACGAATTCTTAACCTTCAGGTCCATAGAATTGTAATCTAGACTCTAGAGACACAAAATTAACAAGTTCATTATCTATAGTAACTAAACAAATAACAAATGTAATCATTTTGGCAAATGAAAATTGCACTCGAAATCTGGAATTTTAACACGCTTAACACATGGAAGAGGGCAAGAAACAGAGAGTCAAAATAACTCGAAAGAAAATACATTAAAATTTCACTTTTTTATATGAATAGGGTAGCAAAAAACCCATCAAGTTTTGTATGTAAATACTAATAGTATTATAGAGGAACAATATTTTGCAAGGAGGCAAGCTACAGGTGCGGAAAAATGTATAAACTCTTGTCATATTTAAAACTATATTGTCCTATCTTTTAATGACAAACCTTTTGTTAGTTACCAACAGGTTTTTCAAAGGTTAATCCATTGATTCAACTGAACTGACGTAATATTTACACGAGATTACCTGACCTGACGCTAGATGGCAATTTTTCAGGGCTATACATGTAGAATTGACGAACTAAGGTTTTTAGGTTATTATTGAAATAGTTCGACTAAAATGAGAAATGTTATATTTCTGTATTTTGGAAGGTCAAATTAAATCGATTTTTGAGTGTCGAACTATATTTAATCGGGCCAAAATGGCCTGGGTCCCGATGTGACCATATTCAACGGAGTCTACTGCAATTCAATACTTCCCTTTGGCTCGTTCGTAGATTATGGCTCTTCGATTCACACTTGAGGCATCCTATATTATCCAAAATTAGCGGCTCCTTTGGGAGCACAGTTCGCTAATTCATATTTACATCAGTACATTATATACATCAACAATAAACTGACATATGAGAAACTTGAAAATGTAAAACTCGGATATAGTCTATGTTTTATCTTAGTTGAATTAAACACGGCATATACATAAATATACGACATCTTGGAATTATGAAATTCGAATCAACATAGCATACCATAAACCCTTTCCTTGACGACAGACAGACAGACAAACAAACATATAGGATTTAATACAATTGTTTATTTTATTCACTAACAGCTCCACTTCCTTCAAAATCAAAATCTTACTTAACAGCACCTAAAGAAGCATGGAACAATATTGGAGCGATCAAAACCGCAATTCGTCAAACTCCAAAGATATACTACGGTACCCGTACTCACCAACAAATAGCACAAGTAGTACGTGAATTATCATCTACTGCTTATAGATACACTCCCATGACTATATTAGGCTCTAGAGACCGTCTGTGTATTAATCCTGATGTGTTAAAAACCGCAGATAAGACAGAAGGTTGTAAACAAGCTGTTAAATTTGGTACTTGCTCTTTTAAACTACGTTCTATGGGTGATCAGGATTTTTTGAAAAGAAGACATCTCAATACGAGTTGGGATATTGAAGATCTGGTTAGTTTGGGGAAGAGAGAAGTTGCTTGTCCTTATTATGCTACTAGATTATTGTTAGAAGATTCTTTGATAGTGTTCTGTCCGTATAATTATCTTATTGATCCTATTGTTAAGAGAGAGATGAGATTCCAACTTAATAATCAGGTTTGTTTATTATTCCATTTATTCATTTTATTTGTTGTCCTGTGTGCCTGGCAAATATGTAGGACATTAGTATCGTATCACAATCGTGAAATATTTTTGGCGATCGGAGGCGATCTCTGATCATTTTATAAACAGTGAACGAGTGGAAGATCGCGATCATTTCCGGAAAAAATTTCGATCGCTTTAGGCAGACAGAATTTGAAAATTTGCGAATCTAGACCCCAAATATTTATCAAAATGTATGTACTGATTTTTATGGCAATCGAACTGGTAGATTTCGCATGGACGTACGAACGAACGTAATAGACCATCTAATAATTCAGAAATACGATCGGAAAAATGATCGTGTGTATGTGATTGCGATCCTTTTAGCAAGGATTGTCACCACGATTTCCGATCATTTAATGAACGATCGTGATCGTTATTTTTGTGATCGACTAATAACCTACAAATATTCTACGTCCCATCACGTCCCGAAAAGTATTACCTTCCGTCCCGCTCTTTTCTCTACTCAGGTTGACAAAGTATAAGTTATTCTATTTCTTGGACAAATATTTGCACTCTACTTGTATTTCGCCATAAATAATATACAAGTACTTTATTATATAGGAATGATAACTGTAACATTATATTGCTATATTTATATTCGCCTCTCTATTTGTATATTGTAATAGTAAATATTTTCTTTAATTATTTATAATTACAAAATAGCAGTATTAGCCATGAACTGTGTATAGTATTAGCATACTTAGTGTGCACATTGCTGCGATAAAGGCTGCCTACAATATGAATACGTTAATTGCAAGCTGATAGGGGAATTACGATTGTTTGTTAAGCAAATTATGAGTTATGTATTTCATATCATCTGCGATCTTAAATCATCGATTTCATTCAGAAGCTCTTCCTTACTCTTTACTAATCTATCTTTTTCATCTTTGAGTTTCTGTAACTTTTCTCTACAGCGTCTCGTATACTCACAATTCATTTTCTTCTGTCTATACATGAATACAATTTCAATTTCTTTCTCTGTGTATTTATGTCCATACATGTACCTACGTATATCATCAGGTTTTGTAACGATCAGTTGACACCTTGTCCATGGAATTTTACTCAAGAGTGCACTGTCTTTCTTCATTGTTGTTTGATATGCCATTTCTAAATTTTTTTCTACTTTTCGGTTTCAAAATTAGAGACTTATATATCCTCACAATTCCTGAGTTGTATTCCAAACGTTTAGAGAGAAATTTATCCAATTTGAAAATGTCGTACTATAATAACACCAAGAAATATATAATTCAATATTTTCAACTTTCGAATTATTGTAATTATCATTATCGGTTAGTAATTACACTATTTGTAAGCTTTCTAAAACATACGGAGCCTTGTTGTACTATGTATGCTATAGAGTATGTTTCAACTGAAAATTCTGCAAATGTTAGGGGTAATAGTATTCTTTGTATTGTTTTCAATTTCGGAGTAAGTTTGGAAATATATACTACTTATTTAAATGAGTACATTTCCCTTACCACATTGTACAACGTATATGTATGCATCTGTAAGTTGTTATACCTGACAATTTGTTGTCTCTGAACCACTGTTTTCACGCTGAATAAGATATATTTCATATACACTAGAGTTTGTTTATTTGAGATTTTTCCGAGAAATATAGCCGAATCATAGAATGGTTGAGGTCAACCTCTACTGTTTGAGGGGCTGTAGGTTGTAGCATATACTCCCGAGGCATGGAACAATTTTAAGGCAGAAGCCAGTTAACTATTCTGTGAATTCGAGGTACATGGTGCCGAGTATATTCTGTCGCGTAGATACCAATAACACTATAGAATATAGCTGTTTAATTAATACTTAAGCTAACCTGGAGCACTAAGCTGTCGCGCAGCAACCTAGCAAGCGAAGGTACGGTATCCCCAAATTTAAGGGAAATCTTGATAATTACTAAATGTAAGCATTGATTTGCAATGATAAACTGAATTACCTGATATTAATATAATGAAGATTTTCATTTTGGGATCTCCTCATTATCTTATGGAAGTTTTACTTAACATTCATATTATCACAGTAAATACACAGTAGAGTTACCTGATAGCAACTCGCATTTTGCTCGAATTTCGGTTGCTAATAGCGGAACATAATCAATACAAAATCTACAATTGGGACCTGAAAATAGGTTGCTTATATGCAAATATTGCTATTAATTCTTAGATGTAAAAATAGCGAAAATATCTGCTGTACTACTTTTTGAGTCAATATGCCTCGCCTGTTTAACATTTGATATTATTATCTCAATGATTAGATTTCTGAGTATGTAACTCGAAATCTGCTAATTTCTTGAATTGATTTACATCCATGACATTCATTTCATTCTAGAACTTACAATTATATTATTTACAAATTTACTCCCTGATGATAAGTATTGTCTGTTCTATAACAAATACTTAAATACGATTGAAATACAACGTTATTACAAGAATTAATGACAACTATTTCCAACATGTATTAGCTTATAATCTATCCTACCTCACAAATGACAACTGACTCAATTGAATCTGTACGTCAGCTTAGAAAGAGGTCTAACTCTTCTCACCCCATCTACAATTTTACAAAGGCACAGAAAATTGTTAGGGAAAGCCAGCCAAGCAGGAAATGTGTTGACTTATTTGAAAAATATTTTCCTTTCTTTCTCGACCAGCAAAATCTCCTGAATGAATTACGGAAATCTGTTAGGGAATCAGAGAAGAATAAAGCAGCTGATCAGCAAGATGATACATCTACACACTCACTGGAAGATGACCATCGTTCTGACGTCATATTATCTCCAACTGATGATAGTCCTATCGAAAATAATGTTAATGAAGAAGATCCTGAGACAGGAAATGTACTAAATTGTCAGTTTATAGTAGAATTAGAATCAAATTGTGGTAATGATGTAATTGAATGCAAGTTATTACCTAATGAACACTCGCAATCTTCTCCTAGTGCTGATATTGTAGAGTCAGCAGGCCCACACATAGCTGATACAAACCCTTCTACAATTGCAGAAGATTATATAACTTTAATATCTAACGAAGATTTTGTTGATAAACCAACACGGCCAGATTCTGAGTTGGTATCTTATGAGGTTGCTGGTGGTGATTGTGAGATAATGAGAGAATATCTCGAATCGTCACGTCAGGAATTCAGTAATGGAGAGATTTCTGTATCAAAAATAACAGATGCTACCTATGATATATTACCAGGGGATCCCTCACAGAACAGTCTTGCTGTTTGGGACAGTAGACTTGTTTCTGGAGATACACAGTCAGTATTGAGTGATGACGCGATAGATTGCGAATTACTGAGAGAAGAGGATAGTGATAAGTATTCTGAGGATTCCATAGAGTACAATATATTGTATGTTAGTGAGAATGCTAGTACTGATTGTAATAATCCCTCTAATTCTTATCAGATACACCATAATGTTATTGATAATCAAGAAAGGACTGGTAGTGAATTGTCCTGTGAGATTTCTGAACAGATGTGTCATAAATCTAGTTCTGTTCCTTCAATTATTAATTTTATTGATAATCCTAGCGAACATGAACAAGAGGATCAGATAAATGCTTCATCAACAATTCATACCAATTTACAAACTATACAACTAATTTCTACACAAGAATTTGATAATTTTCCTTGTCAATTTTGTACTTCTCACTTCAATACTTCAGCTGATCTAGAGTGTCACCTGAACACACATAGAGGCACTGTGCTATCAGCTTCGTCGGTCTCTACGGACAAGATACCTAGCAAAAAATATAACCCATCGAAATCTTCAAATAGACTCAACCCGAAGTATCAATGTCAGATATGCTTTCGAGGATACCAGTCTTGCAATGGACTGAAATACCATATGAATTTACACACGAAGGTTAGTCACCCTTTTGACGAATTATTCGGCGGCCCCAATTCTAAAGTAAACACACAGACGTCAACTAAATCACCAACAATACAAGCTACAACTGTAAAATGTTTCTACTGTCCCTACCAAGCTACTTACAAGTTACTCTTGTTAGACCATCTGATTATTCATAAGATTGATAAAGCATATTATTCCTGTCCAGAATGTGATTTCAAAATCAAGCATCAGAAACTTATTATTTTACATATTTATGAAAATCATGAAGAATTCTTTGATACTCACAATTTAAGCCAAATACCTGATACCAAGGGCGTCCTGGCCCCTCTCACTGGTACTCTCTCAAACGCCCCTCTGGCTCCGAGGCATTCCAATCTCACTCAAACAGCCAAGAAACAAAAATTAAAGGTAACGCATCATAATCTTAAAAAATCAAATACAAAATCTAAACGACGAAGGTTTACTATTAAGAAGAAACGACATCCTCGCCAAACTCATTTTTCCATAGAATCGGATAATAATACAGGAAATCTAATTTTACGTAAAACTGCTCGATTATTACAAGAATCCTTTAATTCCAAAGAAGATTCTAAACCTGAGCTGATAAAAAATCTGTTTGACTGCATTTACTGTATTAAGGGTTTCCCAACAAAACATGAGATATATTCACATTTATTCACACACATTGATGCAAAGACTAATTCATTTTTATGTCCAATATGTGTTCATCCTTACAAACTTCCCAGATTTGTAATAAAACATTATCAAACTTGTCATCAAGAATCAGTTCTAAAGCTTTCAGAAAGTCAAATGGATGATGAGGATTATATCGTTTCACACTCATCTTCTTTATCAAGCTAGTCGCTTCCTTACTATTAATGATATTTGCTACACAGCTAATTTATATTTATAATTTAATTTAGACTATTCATTCTATCGCTATATCAAACAGAATACAAATGCTTCTTATTTTATAGATTTAATATCTCTGTGCTAGTGAATATGATACATTTTTTCCTTGAGGTACCATAAAAATTGTTACGTATTTGTAATTAATTTTGCATTTAGCACCCATGCTTTGGTGATTTAATGTGGAGCTGAAACAAGATTATCATTAATAATAGTTTATAAACCGACAAAACAACAATTCAGATCTAATACAGTAATAATATAGCATAATTACCATTAGTAGCTTAAGGATATCTATAATATTTAGCCTAGGGGAAGAGTATTGAAAACAAAAAGCGTCCACTTAAATTAACAATATAAGTTAAAAGTTAAGATAGAGGACAAGAAAGTACGCTATTGCTAGCAGAGAGAAAATTGGTCGAAGAGAATGGCCACTGCTATTGAGTGCCAGTGTCAGTAGAGTATGACATTCTTCAAGGTCATCCACTACATTAATCTTCATTCCATGATTCTCATGTTGAGCACATTGATAGTATATCGTGTCTGGAGTCTGAGCATCAGGTATCCAACTAAATTGACCAGTTTCATCTCCTGAACAATTGTAAACTAGAGTAAATAGAAAATTTTGAAACGATTGAAATTGTACTTCATCTCTAGCCTGAGTATAAGTGCAAAGGCTTCCATCAATAGTGAAAGTATTATCTCCGAAATCCACTAAACCAGCAAAAATGATCTCGTCCAATGATTTCTCCTCACTGATCACCTTAAGAATGCCACCTACAGTTGAGCTAGTCAAATACAACGGATGATAATTGTCCGGATCAGAGGGATTGTTCCCACCATTGACATAGAATGTTACTTCTGTACCTCGCTTAATGTAGATTTCAGGAGCTGGTAAGCCATTCAGGTACCAAACTGTTGAACCGTCTAGTGAGTCCCCAATTGCAGCTTTGATTGTATTGTCATTGGAATCAATGCAAATTGGTGGAATAACCCAAGGGAATACTGTAGCTGTAGGTCCAACATTTTTGGTAGTGGGTGTTTCATGTTCTGTTGTGGTTGTTGTTATAGGTACAGTGATAGGTTCAGTAGTTGAAGTAATAGGTTCAGTAGTTGAAGTAATAAGTTTAGTAGTTGAAGTAATAAGTTCAGTAGTTGAAGTAATAGGTTCAGTAGTTGAAGTAATAAGTTCAGTAGTTGAAGTAATAAGTTCAGTAGTTGAAGTAATAGGTTCAGTAGTTGAAGTAATAGGTTCAGTAGTTGAAGTAATAAGTTCAGTAGTTGAAGTAATAAGTTCAGTAGTTGAAGTAATAGGTTCAGTAGTTGAAGTAATAGGTTCAGTAGTTGAAGTAATAGGTTCAGTAGTTGAAGTAATAAGTTCAGTAGTTGAAGTTATAGGCCCAGTAGTTGAGGTTGTGGCTGTTGTAATGCCAGCCATTTGGTAACATGTATCTAAAGAATTTACAACATTAATCTTCCATCCCAATAGACGATGTGTAGCACATTGGTAATACACTAGATCACTTGTATTTGAATCAGGTGTCCATTCAAAACTACCTGATGTAACACTACTACCACAAGAGTAAACAAGTGTGTTCTTGTATTCTTCAAAGGTGTTAAAGTTATCACCATTTCCCTGTGTTTCTGTCCATTCACAGTACGGACCTACACTCAGATCTGAAACTGTTTCAGATACTTCATTGTAGCCTAAACCTGCCAAAACAGTCTCAGTGATGGTTAGTTCAGCGAGTGCAAGTGCACTAATGCCTCCTTCGTTAGAGTTCGTGATGTAGAGAGGATGGTACCGAGCTGAGTCGGCAGGATCGTTACCTCCATTAACATGGAAAGTAACTGTTGTTCCACGCAATACATATACCTCAGGGATAAGTATGTCATTCAGATACCAAGCTATACCCCACCCATCTTTACCAGTAATTGCTTTGTAGCCTTGACTCCCACCTGTATTACCAATGGAGGCTTGTATTTCACTATTCATAGAGTTGATACAGAGTGGAGGAATTTCCCAAGGTGTGGCTGGAGCAGGTGTAGACATGGGACACTCTAAAGGTTGAGGACAAGTAGAGGTACTATCATAATCAATCTGTATAGGGGAAGAAACAGAGATACGCTCGCTAGTTGCATGACGTAATACCCATCTCTCACTAGTGGGAGAGGAGAATGTTCCTCCACGCGCCCAAATAATGTACTGAGGTGTGCCCGGTGTGAAATCTCTATCATGACTATCTGTAGTTGTGACAGCTCGAGTTGTAGTGAAGGTTGTCAAGGCATTTATACTTTCAACTTGTGTATTGATGTAATTATTCGCACCACCCGTGAGAACTGTATCAGGACAAGCTCCATTATAACTCCCACCAGATAATGCACACTGTGATCTAATCGTCAGGTCATAATCTGAACAATCCACCACACCTGTTGTAGAGTATTGACACACTACAACATCACCGTTTGGAGCCATGGCTACTCCACTGCTACTAGCACTCAATCCAAATGCAAAGTACTGATTAGCTTCCAAGTTGCAAGTATGGAATCTAAACGTGACCATGCTATTCGTGGGGTCATAGCGGTATTCCAATTGATCAGTACTACTGAGATCTTGACATTGGAAACTAGGCGCAGTTGTTTGCGTTACTGTTTTACAAATGGGAGGGCAATTCGTGCATCCATATTCAGTGCTGAAATAGACCTGACCGAATGAGGTTGAAGCCTGTACACAGTATAAACCAAGGAAATTCGAATTACACACATCAAAGTCGGTTGGAAGTGTTAAAACAATGTTAGCATTGTTACGAGTGCCTAGTGCAGCTAAGCTGCCTTTTTCACTAGCAACTATGAAGCCGTCATGCACATTACTAGTGGATCCAGCCCAATACCATGTAGCAGGGGCACTCCCATCGAAATACAAGTTTTTTAGCCCTATCGTATTCGGTCCTAGCACATAGACCTTTGCAGAAACACCATGAGTAGGAGGAGAATTACCCAGCATTACAAATCCGTATGTTGTACTGCATTCAAATGAATCAGAGGATTGAGGTATGCTTATATGGCCAAATGATTGCGAGACGGCTTCACACCAAACCGAGAGAGATCTGTAGCCTGTGTGTACACCTCCTATTGGGAGTGTAACATTTGTGTCCTGGTTATTCACATCATCTACTCTCGCATATCTACCATTATATCCTGCTCTAACACCAGATCCTGTGGGTATTGCATTTGTATCCAACCACATGTATGCTGCTGGAGCATTTCCGTCTAGATAGAGACCTGCTACGAACAGTCGTCTATTCAAAGCATCGTAAAACACATCACCAGCTAAAGAATGATATGTACTCGCGCCGTTTCTAGAAAATTTTCCCAGATACTCAGCACTACAAGGAATTTGGATATTTCCTGGTACATCAAATGATGTTATCAGCTGATCCCCACTGGCTGTACGAACCTCAATGGGTGATACATTCAACCAGTCATCATCCCCATCTAGCATCATGTTTACATTGGAGAGAGCACTATTGGTTGTAGCAGTAACTTGATTACCTCCTGAACCTCCTCTGAATACTACAGCCTCATTCGCTGAGAAACCCTTCAGGAATAATGTGTTAGCATCTATCAAGTAGATTGTACCACTAGTTGTACCTACACCCACTGTTCCTAGTCTATAGAATGCATGTCCTTCATATATTATCTGTAGCAACAGTACCAACGATAATACCTTCATTTTCGGATCTGATATTATGGAAGCTAATTGTTTTTCTCCAAAACATATACTTATGGGCCATATAGGTGCTTATACATACATATATACCTTGTGACCTTTTATCATTATTTATTCATAATATTTAGTCTCGGTATTGCCACTAAGTGCTTTCACTATGGCTATGTGGCTTAAAGTAGCTAAAAGCATGAAATATCGACATTGATATTTCAGAAAGCGGCTACAGTATTAGGTAATAAGGAATTTTAACCTAAGCTACGGAGACACCCGCTTCAGTTTCAATAATGAAACTAATACGAGATAATGACAGAACAATCATGATTATCTATGCTGAGAATATTCTCTAAATATTTCATGATGTACACATAATCTAATGTTCAAGTATGGTCGGTACCGTATAGATAGTAGATGTGAATTATAGAGTAATATGCTGTTATCCTGCAAATTATGTTTAATCAGTTGTTAATATAGTGACCATGAGAGTTGTTTCGAGAGGCCTAGGGCGGCCTGGCTCCCCAAAATGTTTATCAGCCCCAAATTTTAATTATGGCTATTAAGGCTACCAAACATTTTCAAACTACATGTGGATATTCCCAAAATATTTGTTGGTCCAAAATCGTTCTCCGCCCATGATCGTGACCCATGGTTCCTTGTATTCCAACACTACATCAAGAGGTAACATACTAAACGCTCTCTGTCACTTAATTTGAGTTATATGTATTTCTAAATTTTAGTATTAGTGTAATTTAAATTCCTACTTGATGTTTTGGGGTGAAATTCCTAACAGCATACTTGTGCCTTGTTGGTCACATTCCTACTTCGACGTTGGTCAAATTCCGGCCTACCCTTATGACTAACCCTTCACCAATTACAATCAAGTAATAATTAGCTTTTCGAGACACGAGTGAGTTGAACAACAATGACAAAGCTGTTGTAATAGCTACAGCTTTCTAGTATTTCATGTACTAGTAGCAGAGCGTAAAGTGTGTTAGAATTTCTTAATCTCAGCTAACTCTACATGGTACAAGTGTAGTTCAAGGGGGGCGTATTCGAGGGGCTACTATTCAAGGGAATACAGCATGTATTTATTTACTTTTTCTTCATAAACACCATCGAATTTCCTTATGAATATAAACATTACATAAATTCTGATCAAAGGTGGGCACAGTTAATCAAAAAGTTAACCTCGTTTACAGCTGATCAGTTATTTCATTAAAAACTAGCCCGCTTCGCTTTCTAGGCCGCTGTGCGACAGCTTAGTGCTCCAGGTTAGCTTAAGTATTAATTAAACAGCTAAATTCTATAGTGTTATTGGTCTCTACGCGACAGAAGATACTCAGCACTATGTGCCTCGAATTCACAGGATTGTTAAAATATTTTATTATTCATGGTCCATCCAAACTAAATTGAAGGACCTTCTGTTGTGACACTGGAGATGCTATGTCACTTCTGGTTAGTAATCTCGGCACTTCGTACCTCTGGTATTATTAAATTATGAAATTTTTGATATTTTTACAATAAGGGTGACATAATAATCCCATGATGAGTTGGCTTTTGGTCAAAACCATGACATCAGGACAATTGTCACATTGAGGGGTACCTGTGATTCAAATTTCAAACTTCAATCATGTATATTGGTGAGCAGTGGTTAATAATGTGATTTTCGAAATTCTAAAAAGGTGACAATGATGTAATAATTTCATCATAGGTGGGAATTATCGTCCAAGACTCGAACTTGTCCGAGCCAGGCTCAAAAATACCCCTGTATGCCCAAAATCAGCCCTGGGGATCCTCCAGTTTCTTCAATCAATTCTGGACATACAAACATATAAATCTATACACAATTACAGATTGATTGCGTATTAATACGATAGATAGATGTAACAGAAGTTGACTATAAACCGTTAAGGTTAATATATTATACAAACTACAACAAAATCAGTTTTTACTGGGCCGACTATAACTATAGTATAGTGCCCAGTTCTGAAATGAGCGGTTCTGCTTTTTTAATTTTTATATGTGTACACTCCCCTGACCACACCATATGCGTTTCAGAGCCAAAGTTATACTCAAAATTACAGATAATCTCTACTGATTGTATAAACTCAAATCAGTGCCTGTATTGAAATCTGCAAATATTTGAAACTTCCAAAAGTTCAAATTTACTTTAACGGATTTGTAACGGAAGTTAGTTGGTCAGTTAATGAAAAATTTGGCTTCGTTAATTAACGATTAATGGATTAACTGGTTAGTGGCCAGCTTTGATCATGATTAATATTCAGGAATTGCAATTGATTAGGTTGGGAAGTTTGCTATAGTTCTACTGTAAGGTTTCTCAAGTATATTACTGATATTCTTTAGACTCTTTTGAGAAAGCATGTGCTCACGTATTTCAGGCTAGTGCTATTTCTCCTAATCTACAGGTATATCTATACACTATAGGTTACATAATTTATGCAATTATGTACTTACAACATGATCTATCCTTCCAAATAAGGTTAATATTATTTATAATTCTATTTGTGATAAATGCATGGATACTTTACCCTAGACCATGGGATACTCAGTAGTATATAAATAAAATTAAGCTTAATTATAAGAGATTAATTTACCAGTTCTCAAATTTTGTAATTACTGTCAGTCATATTCGCAACTAGAGCCATTTTGGGTAGGCACGTGCCCACATACAGTCTGTCCAAGAATTATTGCAACACTGTTAAAGTAAATGTTATTCTATAAAAACATCTGAATTTTATGTAATATATTGTTTAAGGTGATATCAATTTGTTTACAGTATGCTCAAATTAGTAGTTAATCTTATTTCCGTTATTGTCAATCACCATCTGACACCTACGCTTCATTGGTTTCCAATAAGATCTTAGGAATTCCGGTGACAGTGAATCCCAAACTCCCAAAATAGAAGTTTCCAGCTCTGCTAAGTTCTTAGGATGTTGTTTGCTTACATGACCCTTCAAGACTGCAAACACATTTTCGATAGGGTTAAGATCTGGTGATTGATTTGGCCATTCAAACACACTTTTGGCATATTCTCAGACACCCATCCTTTGACTAACTTTGATTTGTGCTTAGGATCATTGTCTTGAACAAGAAACCAGCGGTTTCTATGAAATACCTCTGCTTGGTCGATTAGATGCCATTTTAAAATATTAACAAACAGCTTCGCGTCTAGGTTCTGTCGAAAAATACAGATAGGAAACGTCCCAAAAGACGAAAATGCCGCCCAAATGTGTAATTTTGACGAATGCTTCGTTGTTTTTTGGAACCGTTTTTTCTTCCGATTTTGTCCACATTCTGACTCTCCCCCTATTCAACCAAAAAGATGCTTCATCCGCAAAAACAGCCCAGCACCATAATTATTCATGTTTTTACGCGCCCACTCAACCCTAAACAACCGATTTTTTTCAGATAACAACGGAATTTGTGCGGGAAAGGCTTAGAATGCTTTAGACCACTCAGTGTCCAATGAACAATACTCTTACAAACTTTCTTCTTCTTTTTCTCTGTTAATTTATTGGCCAGTTTGTGTAAACTTATCTCTGGATCTGATTTAATTATCTGTGCAGCAGAATACTTGATGCTCTTGCATATTTTGCCAGGTCTCCCACCTCGTTGTTTGTGTTTAATGGAAACACCGGCATCAAGTCGTTTTTTCACCCTATAGACAGTTCCGATTCACTTTCAAAAGTCGTGAAATCTCAGTCGGCGTATGTTTACCTCCATTCAACAGAGTCTCAATCTTTATTCTGGACGACTCTTGAGCCATTGAAATAATCTATGCTAAATAGTTAAGGGAAAAACGCTGATTACGAATGAATTCCATTAAAACAGTGACGTCATAATTATGTATTAAGTGACTGAGAACAATAATAATGTAATTCAAAGAAATTTAAACGGAATAGAGAGGTAACGTATAAGTTTTTGTAATTCGAATGTTTCAAGTATATAGCTAGTTGCGTATTCAGTAAATTGTGGTTTGACTATAAATGGCTTGGTGTTGCAATAATTCTTGGACAGACTGTAGATTTGCTTCACCGTAATACAAAGTGTATAGGGTGGGTGGGCATGACGTCATCTACCCGTACTAAAACATGCGTCTAGTTGCTTTAATGATGTTAGTATATATTCTGTAAGAATTTAGCTGATTTGCATAAATTGTGTGTACCAATACAATTAGCTTCCATAATATCAGATCCGAAAATGAAGGTATTATCGTTGGTACTGTTGCTACAGATAATATATGAAGGACATGCATTCTATAGACTAGGAACAGTGGGTGTAGGTACAACTAGTGGTACAATCTACTTGATAGATGCTAACACATTATTCCTGAAGGGTTTCTCAGCGAATGAGGCTGTAGTATTCAGAGGAGGTTCAGGAGGTAATCAAGTTACTGCTACAACCAATAGTGCTCTCTCCAATGTAAACATGATGCTAGATGGGGATGATGACTGGTTGAATGTATCACCCATTGAGGTTCGTACAGCCAGTGGGGATCAGCTGATAACATCATTTGATGTACCAGGAAATATCCAAATTCCTTGTAGTGCTGAGTATCTGGGAAAATTTTCTAGAAACGGCGCGAGTACATATCATTCTTTAGCTGGTGATGTGTTTTACGATGCTTTGAATAGACGACTGTTCGTAGCAGGTCTCTATCTAGACGGAAATGCTCCAGCAGCATACATGTGGTTGGATACAAATGCAATACCCACAGGATCTGGTGTTAGAGCAGGATATAATGGTAGATATGCGAGAGTAGATGATGTGAATAACCAGGACACAAATGTTACACTCCCAATAGGAGGTGTACACACAGGCTACAGATCTCTCTCGGTTTGGTGTGAAGCCGTCTCGCAATCATTTGGACATATAAGCATACCTCAATCCTCTGATTCATTTGAATGCAGTACAACATACGGATTTGTAATGCTGGGTAATTCTCCTCCTACTCATGGTGTTTCTGCAAAGGTCTATGTGCTAGGACCGAATACGATAGGGCTAAAAAACTTGTATTTCGATGGGAGTGCCCCTGCTACATGGTATTGGGCTGGATCCACTAGTAATGTGCATGACGGCTTCATAGTTGCTAGTGAAAAAGGCAGCTTAGCTGCACTAGGCACTCGTAACAATGCTAACATTGTTTTAACACTTCCAACCGACTTTGATGTGTGTAATACGAATTTCCTTGGTTTATACTGTGTACAGGCTTCAACCTCATTCGGTCAGGTCTATTTCAGCACTGAATATGGATGCACGAATTGTCCTCCCATTTGTAAAACAGTAACGCAAACAACTGCGCCTAGTTTCCAATGTCAAGATCTCAGTAGTACTGATCAATTGGAATACCGCTATGACCCCACGAATAGCATGGTCACGTTTAGATTCCATACTTGCAACTTGGAAGCTAATCAGTACTTTGCATTTGGATTGAGTGCTAGTAGCAGTGGAGTAGCCATGGCTCCAAACGGTGATGTTGTAGTGTGTCAATACTCTACAACAGGTGTGGTGGATTGTTCAGATTATGACCTGACGATTAGATCACAGTGTGCATTATCTGGTGGGAGTTATAATGGAGCTTGTCCTGATACAGTTCTCACGGGTGGTGCGAATAATTACATCAATACACAAGTTGAAAGTATAAATGCCTTGACAACCTTCACTACAACTCGAGCTGTCACAACTACAGATAGTCATGATAGAGATTTCACACCGGGCACACCTCAGTACATTATTTGGGCGCGTGGAGGAACATTCTCCTCTCCCACTAGTGAGAGATGGGTATTACGTCATGCAACTAGCGAGCGTATCTCTGTTTCTTCCCCTATACAGATTGATTATGATAGTACCTCTACTTGTCCTCAACCTTTAGAGTGTCCCATGTCTACACCTGCTCCAGCCACACCTTGGGAAATTCCTCCACTCTGTATCAACTCTATGAATAGTGAAATACAAGCCTCCATTGGTAATACAGGTGGGAGTCAAGGCTACAAAGCAATTACTGGTAAAGATGGGTGGGGTATAGCTTGGTATCTGAATGACATACTTATCCCTGAGGTATATGTATTGCGTGGAACAACAGTTACTTTCCATGTTAATGGAGGTAACGATCCTGCCGACTCAGCTCGGTACCATCCTCTCTACATCACGAACTCTAACGAAGGAGGCATTAGTGCACTTGCACTCGCTGAACTAACCATCACTGAGACTGTTTTGGCAGGTTTAGGCTACAATGAAGTATCTGAAACAGTTTCAGATCTGAGTGTAGGTCCGTACTGTGAATGGACAGAAACACAGGGAAATGGTGATAACTTTAACACCTTTGAAGAATACAAGAACACACTTGTTTACTCTTGTGGTAGTAGTGTTACATCAGGTAGTTTTGAATGGACACCTGATTCAAATACAAGTGATCTAGTGTATTACCAATGTGCTACACATCGTCTATTGGGATGGAAGATTAATGTAGTGGATGACCTTGAAGAATGTCATACTCTACTCAATAGCAGTGGCCATTCTCTTCTACCATTCTTCTCTCTCTTAGTAATAGCGTGCTTTCTTGTCCTATATCTTAACTTTTTTTTACTTGTTTTATAGTTTAACTATACGTGTTTTGTTATTCTTTGAGATTTGAAATTTTATTCCTCTAGTTATTATAAATTAATGTAATCTATATTTACTCACTGGATTCATCTAAGACCATGCACAGTAATATTCTTGTTTCTCCCTCCCTTCCTAAATTTTGTCCCGCATCCGGATGATTTTATTTGTATTTTCGTCCGTTTGTCCTAGTTTCATAAGAAATTCTGAGTGAGAAGCAAGTACGTATTTATTTTATATGACACTAATCATGATTTGACTGCATAGCTGTAAGACCAGAGGCCTCTTTGGAGAATGCTTACATTCACAATAATTATTCATTAATAAGTTATATTATTATACAACGATACAACCGGAACCATATGGTTCGAGTGGATTCAGTCCTTATCCACATCCGGTCTTTAACTCCTCTATCCTAGAATCATTAGTGTTATTCTAACAATTTTGTTCATAAATTAAAGTATTGGATTGTCTATGTCCTCCTGTCCTGTAGCACTCCCAGTCTGTTGACTGACTTTTGGAATGAAACTTATCGATTTCAGTGATAGACATAAATCCAGCTTAGATCTTAATTGTATCTGATGAAAATACTAACATTTATTTACCGCTAATTCTTCCGTAAATGTAAGTTGTTATTCTTTAACAATATCTTCAGGTTGTTGTACTGGATGAAGCTCACAACATAGAGAATATCTCTAGAGACTCTGCTTCTACACAAATCACTCAGTCACAACTAGACTTGGCTAGGAATGAGTTTGAATCTGCTCCACACAAAATGCCTAACGCCGGCGAAGATGTAAAATCCGCTCTGAAACATCTCAGTGCTATGTCACTGAGCCTAATGTCATGGTTATGTGGACAAGACCAATTCCTAGAGCAGGAATCTTTTGAGAATTATTCTCATTCCTGGTTAGGTCTTGATGCTGTGAAGGAGTTCGAGTCATTCGGACTTACACACAATATAATGCAGTTACAAAATGTGAGTTTTCATTTACTCAGCTATGTACATATTTTGTGCCTATTTAACGAAGTTTATTTCATTAATAAGCTTATTAGAATTTACTCACATCAGAGGAATTTCGTCTTGATAGAGTTGCTAATTTCCACTCGATTAGCGGAGTTTATCCCAATTAACCGAATAATGTTAGTATTAACTTTGATGGAGATGATTCCGTTACAGGTATTGTAAGGAGAATCACTTGTAATACTTCCAGTAAATTTCAATCGTAGATCTTATAAGATTTTCCGTATCATATAATGATGCCACATCACCTAATGTCTGGTACATTTTCTTGAGTGTCCTAAACAAACAAATACAGTAGAGTCTCGTTAATACGAACGTGGTTAAGGGGTAACTCCGGATAAGGAGTACAATTTTGTACACTTTATCAGTCCCCTTCGATGCCTTTTCAATGTAAATTAGTTCGGATAATAAGTATTCCAGATAGTGAGTACGAATTTTGGCAGTCCCTGGTGTGCGTATTAACGAGAGTCTACTGTCACTAAACCCATCCTCTGTAGAAACATATTGAGTGCTTGTTTGAAGTTCTATTTCAGAAGAAAGATGAAGATGAAGACAAGATATTTGATGAAAATAACGAGGAGACGAGTCGATTTAAGATTCTCTCCAATAGTACAGTAACAATGTTAGAATGGTTGTTTGTTGTTCTTAGCAATATCCTACGACCTGATAACAAATATACAGAGGACTATATTGTTTCTATTACCAAAAAGCCAATCAGTAAGCACGGATACGTAGAGAAGAATAAAGGATGGATTTCAACAACCAAGGCGCCCAGTTGGGAGAGAACACTTAATTTCTGCTGTCTTAACCCAGCTGTTGCTTTTGAAGCTCTATCCACGACACACAGTATAATATTAACATCTGGTACTCTTACACCGATGACGTCATTCGTATCTGAACTTAATTGTGAGTTTACACAGAAATTCTCAGCTAATCATATAATAAAGCCAGAACAGGTGTGGATAGGTATGCTTAGTACAGGACCACAGGAAGTTAGAATAGAGGCTACTTATAGGGGACTGGAGCAGTTCTCCACACAAGATGAAATAGGTCATGTGATTGAGAGTGTGTGTGAAAGTGTACCAGATGGAGTTTTGTGTTTCCTACCTAGCTACTCTGTTATGGATAAGCTTAGAGAGAGATGGAAGAGTATTGGAGTTGTTAAAAGGTTATGCGAGGTGAGTTTCATTATTCTAGAATAATTATTTAATACATCTTAGAAACACGAATTATTTCATATATTATTTCTGGCGAGTAACTAGAAATCCCAAAGCGAAGAGGTAGGGATGAAAATTTGTCTAAATATGACAGCGATTATAGTAGGAAGATGAGACAACGATCGAAAGAGCGAGGGGGAACTGTCTTTTCTTCCTTATGCTACAGTAGAGCCGGATATAAGAACTCGATATATTAAGGATTATACTCCATGGAATTACCACCAATTTTACGAGTATTGTTCTCCAAAACTGTTGGTATATACCCCTATAGACAGGTTATAAGTACGATTCAATTCCCGACGATGTTCTATAGACCGGTATCAACTGTAGTTGAATTCTTAATAACCTTACCAATTACCCCTAACCCCTATCCAGCACAATTAAGTGATGAATTATTCTGAATTTATCTATTAGACCACGTTGCCAACGTAAAGTAATATACGTACAATAGAACTTCGTTAATACGAACACGGTTGATACTAATTTCCGGATAATAAGAACAACTATTTACACAAAATCAGGTCCCTACAATAGTGGTCGTAGACAAATCATTAATTTGCACTGCCAAGAAGAACACCAACAAAATGCCTAGATTTGGTATATTTACCAATTATATATTTTTGTAGTTAAAACACGTAGTTTGGGAGCCGCGCGGGTCCGGTAAAGCTGACGCATTCAAAGAGGATATGAACAGCTATTTCGAGTCAATAACTAAAGGTAGAGGGAGCTTGTTGATCGGTGTGTGTAGAGGAAAGATTTCTGAAGGAATAGATTTTGCAGATGCTCAAGCAAGAGCTGTAGTCTGTATAGGCATTCCATTCCCTAACTTTAAAGATCATCAAGTACAGCAGAAGAGGGGGTATAATGACCGTAGGAGGCGAGACGGTTGCACCAGCCTCCTTTCTGGATCTCAGTGGTATGAAGTAGAAGCTTTCAGAGCTTTAAACCAAGCTCTAGGTCGCTGTATTAGACATAAAAATGATTGGGGAGCTATTTTATTGGTGGATGCTCGATTTAGCAATCAATCTTACTATAATTCTTTGTCGAAATGGGCAAGAGAGAAAGCTCAATCTTTTCCTCGATTTTCAGTCGCACATGAGTCCTTGACCAGATTTATAGCTTCTAGGACTGAAAAAAGACAAATCTAGTTTTATCAATTCTTTCTTGTTGTAAGTAATAATAATTCATTGCATTTGTTTGTTAGATTAAGTAGTCCTGTGTTTATCTTTCTCAATGATTACCACAGGTTTATGTGTTCTAATTATACAACTAATTATCATCTTAAGTTTTTAACAGCGGCGCCAAAATTCCAGGAATACTTTTAAGTTTTTTATTAGGGAATAGTTCTTCTTTGCTTTTGGGTTTTGGCGTTCATATCCAGGCCAGTGGGCCAGAAGCGAAGTTAACCACTTGAATATCACAGTTTAAATGATTTGTATTCAGTATGGCGCATTTAACAACGTATTTACTATTGAAGCAAAACAGTTTGCAGTTGCTCACTACTACGAGGGGCACTCGAAAAGTTTTGCCGTTTGATATGAAACCATTAATCTGTCGGATATTTTTCCGCATCCATCTTTTCAGACATATTTTATTACTCTACTTTGAAACTTTCATTCATTTATCTCTTCTACTTTCATAAATTAGATAATTTTAGTATACATGCCTTCTAAAATATCTCAATCTAAATCAGATCTCACAAAACGTGATTTTCGAGCAATGATTTTGATCTTATTCAAACTACAGAAGACAAGAGTAGAAATCTATGAATCTTTACAGGAACATTACCCGGATCTAGCTCCTTCTCTAAGCACAGTTGAACGATGGTACAGGGAATTTATTCACGGAAACTTTGTTCTTGAAGATGCCCCTCTTTCAGGAAGACCGAATATTCACATAATGGAGAAAATGTTAACGAAATGCTAGATCTAACTACTAAAGATCCTCATATTACGTACGCTCAGTTAGAGTATAAAACCGAGTTATCATCGGGGACAATTAATATCATTTTGCACAAAGAGCTTTGTGTCAGGAAGTTGTGTGCCCGATGGATCCCCCATTCTTTGAACTTACAGCAAAAAATATCCCGCATAGACTTTTGCAAAATTATGCTCAAAAGGTTTGCTAATGGAAGTTCAAGAGCTGTTTCTGAGATCCTTACAGGTGATGAGACATGGATATACCATTATGATACAGAAACAAAGCGGATGTCAAAGGAGTGGGTTGAAGAAGATGCCCCACCTCTAACCAAAGTGCAGAGGGCTAGACCTGTTGGGAAACAAATGTGGGCAATTTTTTTCAGATCTAGTTGGTTTGTCGAAGCTGTTGCTCTCGAGGATAGAAAGACTGTTACTGCCGACTGGTACACTACAGTGTGCCTACCCAAAGTCATCACAGCAATTGAGTCACAGCGAGAGAAGACAGGCATTAGAGGAATTCTTCTTCATCATGGTAATGCATCATCGCATACGGCAATCAGAACTCGTGAGTTTTTGGAAAATTCTGGACTCAAAACATTACCTCACCCACCCTACAGTCCTGATTTAGCCCCTTGCGACTTCTGGTTGTTCCCTAGACTCAAGGATCAATTACGTGGGAGGAGATTTTCGACTAATGAGGAGTTAAGAGGGGCACTTTTCCAAGCGATCGGAGACATACCCAAAGAAGACTGGAAAAAATGTGTTTGATAATTGGTTACCAGAATGAAAAAATGTATAGATTGTCAGGGAGAGTAATTGAAAAATGTAATAGTCAATTTTATTATTACTATCTGATATGTCGGTCAACGTCAAAACTTTTCGAGTGCCCTTCGTATTATGCATATGTGCATATCGACAAATAGCTAATTTCATTAATTGGTATTAATTGGATACGTATGTTCTTATTCCAACCTTTAGGGGTTATTAATGCTAAATCAAATGGAAGCTTCTTGGAAGTTTCTTGGAAGGAGTTTGCTAGTCTCAAAATGACCTTCCACTTTAGTGGTTCTAAATTTTAAACTTTATATAAAATTGCCAACTTAACAATAGAATTAGAAGATTTTCGATCAATTCCAATTCTACCTGTTAAATGCTATTTTTGGTATTCAATGAGACTACTGTAATTCATGCATTCTTGATTTGTATTCTTAGAACCTCTATCATATAATTTGATAACAAATACTCGAATGAAGAGAATAGTTGTATTTCCATCTAAAGACTCTCCATCTTATCAATTTTCTCAAGACCTAACTCTCCCTTCAGAATTTCAATTCGATCCAAGTAAGTCAGAGAGTAAAGTCTCAGTATTTGAATTGCTATGTGACTTAAAGTACAAAGAATTAGATGAATACTTCAAAACTGGAGATCCCAACGTTTTTGATAGTTGTGGTTATTCTCTCATAAATCGGTGTATACAGTATCATTTGCCTCGACCCAACACTTTTCCAAAACATGATGGAATGTTCTACGATATGTTAGTATATCTTTTGGACCATGGATGTAATGTAAATCTTCAGAAAACGCACAGAGGTCGTTCAAGTGCATTGCTATATGTCCTTAACCCTGTATTAGTCGGGTCGGAATATAATGATTTTGAAAAGCTAAGGGAAATTCAGTCATTTGAGGCAAGGAATAAAGTGAAAGAACCCGAGAGAAACCCAATTTTAACTCTGAAACGTAAAATAGGAATAATAAAGCTGTTACTTGATCGAGGAAGTTTGAATATTAGCGATTCATATGGATTCAACCCAGTCATGATAGCAGTTAATTTGGCAGCTAGAATGAAATCATTACCTAAAAAACAATCAGAAATTGAATGTTATGAAGAAATATCCGAGCTTCTTCTGTCGCACTTCTCGTTAACAATTCGAAATATTATTGAAGTCAATCTTCAATATTGTTCTCGTTTGCAGTTAATTTCTGTCAAACACGGTTTAGACATTATTTATAGAACACACAATTTAGTATCAAAGCTAAATCAATCTAATATTAAACTGAGATACAATTCCATATATGAAATGTCGCATCAGTTCTTTATTAGTGAAGAGAAGAGTTTAGAGGTGAATGAGGAACTCAAATCTCTCTTGTTTGTTATGCAATACTTTGATTTAGCCAATTTCCTTTCATATTTCAGAATTAAGGGTGAATTGAATTGTCTGGGGAAATCTCCTCTTAAGAGTTCGCTTAATTTCGTATTTACTTCCCCTCAGATCTGGAGATTAGAGATATTTTCAGTTGATTGCTTTTTGCTTTACCTAGACAATGCTAATATACTTAACTGGATTTTGCCGTACAAGATTGATGGAAGTCTTTCTAAGATTGAAGGAGTATTTTCCTTATTCCAGTACCTTATTTCTAAACCAGAGTTCGATGTTTCCCAAATTGGTCCATTTTTTATTGATCTTATTTCCCGAATAGAATCAAACTCTGAGCTTGCTTCTGGGATAAAATATTTGCTAGTTCGCTTACTAATCCTGTTGGAATTGTGGGTACTACATCGTCCATTTGACGAATCAAAAGTGTATCATTTAAAAGAAGACTTAATTCGATCCCAAATATTTACCTTTAATACTCTAGCACATTATTTCCTTCAGAATTTCAATCTATTCGATATAATCCATATCAAAACATCATACCCAGTGCAACGTGGTGAGATAGGTTCAGTCTGGGAGAAAGGAGATGAGATGGAGAAACAGAATGTCAATCGAAATGCAGAACATCACATTTTCATGAGAATACTTGGATCTTTATCTTTCCAAGTTAACAATCGCGATGAGACTGAGAAAAACACCTGCCTGCATATTTTGGCTAAATTAGGTCGAGTGAATTGCATGGAGTATCTTTTAGATTATCTAGGTGCGTACCCGTTTGCATTAAATTCTCAAGGAATTACTTTTCTAGATATTTACGAAGGTATGAATGGTTCTAAAACTGGAGAGGAAAAGGATACTCAAGTTTTGAAGAATATCAACCAATTCCGCCAGTATACATCAAAGCCATATTCGCTACGTACTTTATCAGGATATATTCTATCCAAATTACCTAATGAAATAATCAAGTCAATGAATCCGCCACACAATATATTGCATTTCATATCTTTACACCAACAACCAAAATCTGCTTATGAGGTAATTGAATTGACCGTTAATAATAAGGGTAAGTATCAAGTTAAATCAAATCAAGTTAAATCACATCCAATTAAATCACATCGGAAATTCAAGCCAAAAGTTACCACAGACAAACAAGCTAGTCCTAGCGATAAAGTAGTATCTTTCACTGCTTTTAGTGTGAAAGAAGGAGATACAGATTGTGGGGAATATTCTTGTAGTGTAAAATTCAATCCTGGTATTTTATAATTTGAATGAACTTATTTTCATGTGTCTAGTTTGTAACAAGAATAATATATTTTTTATGTTTCGCTCTGTACCCGTGATATTACTGTTAGTCCAGGTGTTAAGACACTAATATTAGGTGAATTGTTCATTTTTTTTTAAGAAAGTACCATTTTTTCGTCCAGATATAGCGTGTGATATCTTAATTCGATGTGAACCACTCTACATCTCCCCTATTTGGCGAAAATAGCGTCATAATTTCGTTATAGGTGAGAATTTTCGTCCAAGACTCGAAATTGTCCGAGCCAGACCCAAAGGTACCACTGTATGCCAAGCCCTGGGGGTCTTCCAGTTTCTTCAATCAATTCTCATACAAACATTTGTATAAATATATACACATACATATACAGATTAATTGCATAACAAACAGAATTATTTGACTGTAATTCACAATGTGCAACTGCAATGTTCGAATTGATCAATATCGAACCCGAACGTCCCGAAAAACTAGAACCTGATTCCTACTCTGCACTAGAGAAACTAACTGTCGAAAATCCTAGCTGGGTATAGCCAATATTATTACCTTGAAAACTCCCATACTTGCCAATTTTCCCGTTTGACGTCCCGATTTTGTTGATGGTCAATGAGGCTAATATCCCACAAAAACCAAAAACTTAAATGGTCTCGCTTTTTTGTACTTTAGTCTAATACAAATATGCCACCTCCTAGAAAGTTAAATTAGTGCCTTCCGTCCCGCTTTTTTCTTCACTCAGGTTGGCAAGTATGAACTCCATTTTTCTGGACAGATATATTCATTATACCGCCATTCTGTAATCTGTACTATCGTGTATTTGTACAGTTTTTGGGCAGAAAGTATTTTCCATTTTACGAAAATTATCTCCCTTCCGATATTAGGGTGACCAGATGTCCAGTTTTGCCTGGACAGCCCAGGATCATTTGGAAGTGTTCAGATTTGTGTTTCGTGTCCCCCAGTTTCCAAGATAAATACTTTGGGAAACTCAAGACACATTTGGAAATGTGTCTGTTTATGGAGTGTACATATATTCAATATTATTGACAAGTTTATATGATTGATTATTTTACTTTTATTTTTCAATTATTGAATTAACTTAAGTCCTAATTTGAGTAAGAATTGACGGATATAGAATATCCAAGAATTTTGGGATAATTAGTGAAATTCCATCGGCTCTCCTTGGCACATGTGCTCTTATGGGAAAAGTATTCTTTATTACGAATGTATATGGGATTCTGGTAATACAGCTTTCAATAGACGCACTCAATGCTCATAAGCTTGTTGTCCTTAATATCCCCAAAATATTTATGCCAAAATATAAACATAGAAAAATCAGCGCTTACTCAGGGCACTACCTTAATTTAGAACACATTGGATATAATGCAAACTTGACCAATTTGAACTAATCCCAAAATCTATTTTCGAACTAATGATACACACCCTCATCATCCAGATCCATCTAGCATGATTAGAAGTATGGCTATGTGTGGAATAACATGTAATAGCTTAAATCAGGAGCTTCCTTATGACAGAATACTGTATGGCTGCTGCGTAATCTAACTGAATACGTGTTTTTACATATTTGGAGAGCAGTCTGTAAATTTTCCCGTTTTTAGATCCTTTATCTCAAATTCCATTCACATACACTACTTTAATACTTTTAGGTTTCAGTCTTGAGTCTTCACACATTCATATCATTGTTGTTAAGTGTAATTGATAAGTGAAAATGACACAACTTTGTTAGAACTAATGAATAATTAAATATAGAGAATGCTCAGTACGGTTTCGAAAGCTAGATTTGAACCATTATAGACATTCTAGGAAGCCCAGATAAAACAATATGCTCGTTGAAGGTCCATATTGTTGAAGTTCTTAGTCAATACATATTGGCTTCAGTTTACCAGGCCTTTCGCTAACTCTAATTCTATTTCTTTCCTATCGGTAGACTTAAGAATGTTGAGAAGCCTAAAACCAATCAGTTTTTACCTCAAGACAATTCTTACAAGCCACTGAGACCACAGTCAACAGCGCGGATTGGTATAGGCTCAATAGAGATTCCATTCAACCACTTCTTGTAGTCGTTATAAGCACTAGATTGCACCATTTCTTTGTTTATTTAATTAGCAATAATATATTATCAAAATACATCTGATATGTTTGCTCTATGGTTTATAATTATATTCTATTGGTAACTTCCTTGATTATTTTCATATTTCTCTCTGAATAAATTCTTGCTTTTAACCAGACTCAACCTCGCGATTCTTAGAGGGATTAAACTTTCTTATAATTGTGGCTTTAATCGTTGCTATATGTGGAAGTACATATTGTACGTATTTGGCTCATTCTTTAATTCAGATCATTCTGCCACTATCGAATAAAATATTAATTTCTAAGATCTCGTATCAATTGAAATATCTCTAGATTTGTATACGTTGGATAAAGATAGTATTGTGGAACCTCGTTAATACGAACATCAACGGACGGTCAAATCTGTTCGTCTTATCCGGAGTTCGTATTAATACCAATTAAATAACAATTGTAGGGACCTGATTTTGTGAAAATATTGGTTCATCTTATCCCGAAATTCGTATTAACGCGGTTCTACTGTATACTCTTATTTGTTCTGTATTCTGATTTGTATTTGATTAAAAGTAGTTCAGGGTATAATTAGATTGTATATATACACATACCATATGCTAAATTGTATCGCTAATGCTATACTTTTAATAAATTTTTAAAATATGTTGTTAATATGGCACACACCCTAAGTGACCAGCATTTGCAGCAAAAAGTTGTATTATTACGATATTTTCATATTTCTACTAAATCGTGCTTAACTGCTTGTGTAAAATATCGATACTCTGCTCTGTATATCTTCTTTAAAACTATTATCGCTAGTTACATGGCTACATTTTAGAGTAAACAATTTGTAGGTTAATAACCTGCATTTTGGGAGTAAAGTAGTAAATATTAATTTGAGTAATACTCAAAATCCGTGCTTATCCATCTAATCAAAATGAGATTACACTATGCATATGGTGAATTCCTTCCTGAGATAATATCATATTATTTTGATATGTTAATGATTGAATAATTTGCAATTTATCAAATTATTTCTCACAGATGGTATTATTGGTATATGATTTAATAGAAAATCTACCATATTATCCTGCAGCACCACGCCACTACTCGATGACCAAATGCATTCCAAATGGATTGTCCAAACCATTAATTATCCTAGTAAAAGGCTAGTATCATTACTAAGATTGTGTAGTCTTAACATTTGATCTTACCTTGTTTTTACTGGATGTATCCACTTAGTATTTTCTGGGTATATTTAATAAATTAGAAAATTAGTAATAATTAAGGTTTTTCACGTGCTGGTGAAAACCATGTTTGTATTTGGTTAATATATTTTAATGAATTGAGTAATACGAGTAGTGAATATCTATTATGGTTGCAATTCACATAATCCAAGTTACATAGGTAGAGGAATGTTGATTGATATTCAAATTATATTACTTTATTTCGCTTCTTTCCCACGAAATGGTTGCCATACAGACGGATAATATGATTTTCGGGTTTCTTCGCATATTATTATTACAATTAGTTACACCCAGCTCAATTGCGTTTTCTGTTGATTTTATCAAATACAACACACAAATATTGATTAATATAGCTGGCTTAATGTGCTCGACATTTTGAAGGCAATCTAACCTCAGTAAGTTAGGCTCATTAAGAAGCTTTATATTCTATTGCAGATCTCCGACACTATCAAACACAATACTAACCACTAGGTTATCCATTTCTTTAACACATTTTAATCTAGACTGTACTTCCTTGGCGTAAACCTTGGAGCAGATGATATATGGTAAATTAATTAATAATTTTATTATTGCAATACTAGCAAATGCTGCTTATCTTCCAAAATATCGAATTCTAATTCAGTCATACATATTCAAATTTCCAGGTGGGAATCACTCCACACATCAAAGTTATTATCTACACAATTGAAATATAATTAATTATTACTTCATCTTGTGGCTTTTGTGTTATGTAACTGAGGTTATCAAGTGGTTGCTTACTTACAGGAACAAATGATTAATGTAGGAATTATATTATGCTATATATACAAATAGATATAAGAATCTTTGTTATTTATTCGAGTTTGTCCTTTCTCAGTTATGTTCTAGCAAAACAAGCTAATGTAAATCAAGAATCTACAATTGCATTTTCTAATCAACACACAAGGTAATCAACCTCACTTATTTATATCACATTATTTACAAATTGAAAAATGTTTTGGGGAATGATTTTAAAGCCAGGTCAAGAATATCCTCAGGTCGTGTCTAAACCGTTCAAAATAACGATGGCTGTTCTAGCAGACGAACAACAATTGGAAGAAGACAGTAAACCAGAAATTTCTCGAGTTAATTTAGACTATAGCAAACAGACCTATTGCATCTGTCGACTACATCCCTCCAAATCACCACAGGTAGCTCTTAACTTAGAATTTTCAGCTGGAAGTGACATCAAATTCTGTGTTGATGGTCCTTATGAAGTTCATTTGAGTGGATTCACTAAAGAGACTCTCTATCGGAGAACACCATCAGTTTCTGAAGATTTTGAACCGAGAAGATTGTCTGGATTCGATCAACTCATCAAATGTAGAATCCATTCAGAATCAGATGAAATATCCAGCATTCCAGGCTCTGGAATGATTGCCCCATTAATCGATCCACCAGACACTGCTATTCTTAGGGAAAAATCTACCTATTCCGTTTCGAAAAGTCGGAAGAGAACGAGCGTCTCTGACACAGCCCTAGAAGCTAAGTTTGGAAAGATAATGATCGAGAGAGAAGAGGAGAGACTTGTGAATAGTTGTACTCCTGAAGTGAACGAGTCCATGACAGATACTCCAGCAAAACTACACAACTCCATAGATTCTAACTCTAATTCTATCAGCGAAGGATCTGAGCCAGGAAACGTATTTCTCGACCCTACTTCATCTCCTGAAATCAGGAGTCATACAACTAAGAACAGTACCTCTTCTGAATTGGAGGATATTCTCTGTACTTCTATCTCACGTAACAATTCACAATCCCTTCCTTCCTCTCCTAATCCTGCACATAATCCTATGCTAGCTAGAGTATCATTACATAATAACAGTGAAGATCTACATGCACGGAAAATACAACTAGAAGCTCCACAAGCTACATTCCCACAAGCTGTATTCATTACAGCTTCTCCTTTCCACGCGGTTATATCTACAGCTATAGGCAAGAGTAATATCTCAGTCAAGTCGCTCCCTGGTGTTGGCAATTCTATCGCTGAGAATCCATATCAAAACGCGAAAACTCACACCTCCCCTGCTCCATGCACGATCGCACCCCATTCAGGTATATCTGACAACCACCCGTTCCTTACGTTAGCACTCGAGCACTGTAGCAGAACCAGCGAGAAGAGAACAGACAACAAAACTCTTGTTGAGGATATCAATTTCGGACAAGGCAAACGCGCACAGAAAGGACAGAGAGTGTTTGTGCGATACATTGGGGTAGTAGTACAACTCAAGAAAGTTATAGATTCAAATTTGACTGCTAAAATGCCTTTCTCTTTCCGTCTCGGTATGGGCGAGGTTATACATGGCTGGGACGCTGGCTTGGAAGACATGCGAGTTGGAGGAACGCGAAAAATTGTAATTCCATCAAGTAATATATACGGCAGCAAAAGTTGTCACCCAGAAATCCCTCCTGAAACTGATATGATATTTATTGTTAAGTTGGTTGGTCTTAACTAAATTATATCCGAATTAGTGGAAGCCTAAATCTACTCTCTTCACTCCTTACTGTAGATATTTAGAGCTATTCACTTTTCATATTTTGTTCATTTGTATATATTCGTTATTCTTGGGTTTATTTTCACATGTACACAATCTACATAGAAATTTTAGAATAGAAGTTTAGTTGGTGTATATGTTGAGTTTTATATCTCGATTTCCTCTCTATCTTTCTGTTTCACCCGATTACATGTCAATAAATGATTCAAATACCCTATTCTCTCTCTCTTTTGAACTTCTATTCTATTACACTTTATTTGATAAAAATATCAATGTGGGTAGAAATTTTACCAGAAATGAGCTATCATGAATTTCCATGGAGTCTCTGACCGTTTTGGAACTTTTTGAGACAGATTTTCCCTGAATTAGCTGAACTGTCCCCTACTATTAGTCACAGCGTTTTCTCATAAATACATAATTTCTTATCAAAATAATCAGTCTCCAATTTAATTTGCTTAATTACTTAATATGAACAAACCCTAACTACTTAACTATCAGTTGATTGTTATTGAACCAGAATAACTGAGTGTATAATGGAATCTAGCGGTGATTGATTGGCTTTGCTAGATTTTATTCGAAGTATAATACATTCGTAATTATAATAGAAGCTTTACACTGTATACCACCATATGGCATTAATTAAGAACAACTTCGTGTAGCTTAAATATAAAATACGACATACGTGCGAGCTTTTCCAATTGACAACTACAGTAAACTCTCGTTATAACCAAGTCGGATACAACGAATCTCCGCTTATAACAAAGTTACTTATCCACCTTTAGGCCAAAAGCTATTGAATTTCAGCCCGTTATAACGAAGTCTGCTCATAACAACTCCAGTTGAACTAATCCCGCTCAAATAGATATTTTATTACAAAAACTCTGTAATTAACGAACTTGGATTACAGACCGCTATTATTGATATAATTTTGCAAACAAGTGTGCATTTAAGTACCACTATACATTTCTCCTGGATAAGTTCATAGCGATACTTAATTCGTGTCAGCATACTGATTACTGAATTCCTGTCACTGTGCATTTAGTTAGTTAGGGCTAACCGAATATGCCAATATTCAATCTTCATTCGAATTATCAAACGATATTCGTTTGTTATTATTTGGAAAACCACAGTTTAATGCGTAGTACTATATTTATCACCCAAGATTGCTAAATTTAGCCTATAATCATTTCTATCTCAACTTTAAGTCAACTACACGCATTATTCATGTGACAAGTGATCTATATTTTCATAGCCATTAGTTCGAATTACTTGTTAAATGCGTTGCATCTAAATTCGAATTTCAGTTTACATTTACTATAGATGATTCACGAGTTTCGTCGAAAGGAAACATCGTCAAAGGAATTTGGTCGAACAGAAGAATCGTCGAACTGGATATAATATTCACCTTTACCTCTCGATCGCTATGTCAAAGGTGTAATATATTCTTCATAGAATCTCATAATTTGAAGGTCAGGGCGATAACAAATCCCAGCAAAGTCTAAAAAATAAACAAGTTAAGAACGAGAAAAGTACCTTGAAAATACAATTCCTGATACTTTATTATTCGACGAATTTTCGTCACCCACTATAGATATAGATATATACTTATCATATAGCCAAATATACATAAATCAACTTGTCCTCACTAGTACATGTATATGTTATCTACTGACTCTCATAATTTAGTTTAGCAATGTTTTATTGTGAATCCTATCATGGAACAGCAAGAAAATATTCTGTGGGTTGTCGTTTTGACCATATTTCAGTCCTAATATAATTTTGCTTCCACTGTTCCTGTATACATTTCTTATTAACAGTCAGATTCAGAATAAAAAAAGCTGATTCTTAGAGCAAATATGAATCTATAAGCAATATATTATCTCTACACCACCTGGCAAGATATATAATTATAGCGGTATTTCTTCGTATAGTTCTATTGTTTGTGTCTTTGATTCTGTGAGAGCATAATTCACAACCCAAACAACCACAAAGTGTGCAACAAAAATAGACTAATCATAGGAAAGTGAAATTATTGAATTATATATCGCCAATACGTGCGTCATAAAAGACAACATATTATCAATACTATTTTCTCAGATAAAAAATATAATTGATAAGATAAAAGGCCCGAAGAGTAAAATATCTGACTAATATTTTATAAGAGAATATCGAGTAAAACAAATTGGTTTTTTTCGTAAAATTTGACAAATAATAAAGTGAGACAAAGTCGAGGTGAAGAATGATTTCTACTCTTCTATCTATAGAATTCATTATAATGCTGTTAAGGGGTTATAGAGGGATTTCAGAGCACGCTCCTATCGCCCTTCCTCTCAAATTTTCATACTCTTAATCAATAAATTAGCGTTACGATATAGGGGAAGATCCTCGATTTCACGCTCCTAACTATAATATCGTCAAAATCATGCGCCTAGAGGAGCTTCCGTCGCCCCTAGAGTGCTATTACAAAGGATGTCCAGTACGGCAGTACCTCTAGCACTTTTCCAATTTTCTGATTTATTCATTTATATGTGATGAGAATTCTCTATTTAGCTTAGCTTAAGAATTCCTTTGATTAAATAATTATTAATTGATCTCTATGAAATCTAATTTACGTATATATTGTATATACCTTAATGTTAAGATTTCTACTGAATGAACATACCTGCTAACATGTGCTCGCTGTAATTATCGTTTATAGATAACTCTGAAAATATTTATCACTCACTCGATACACTTGGTCATAATTTCAAAACGGATACAATAAAATCTGTTCCATTAATTTCATAACTTGGTGATTTATCATTTGTTCGATGAATTGAAATACTATACAAGATGATTGCTCGTATTTGCTGTACGCTATATTGCAATATATACGGGCAATCATCTAGTAATGAAGGAGGTACGGATACATACATGATGATGAACTGTTCGTAATAACAAATATAGTCGATCAAACCAGGTTCTTGATGTTTAAACCACATTAATACTTTTATACCACCGTATTCTCATCGGAACAGTATTACATTCATTTTCTCTGTGGATGTATTAACCAGTAACTGGTAGCTATAGAGTTGCACCCGTTATCAGATCTCTCACATTCCTTTGGTAGTGAATGTTGATCAATGGTTTACCAAAGTGTTTCTGTGGTGTTTACTGGTTTGCTATGATTTGGCTATTAATAGGTTGAGTGGTTAATTTCCAACAAAGCAAATCACCTGAATTATTTGAGTTTTAAGCCATAGAGCAGACAAATTGAATTGTTTACTAATTTCTCTGAGTTTAGTATTCAATTCAAGATATTCCATATTATATGCATAATGTATTCTAAGGAACATGTTGAGATCTACCGCTGTAGATGTCGCAAAATAGGAATCAATTTTGAATAATTGGCTCGAAATATGTACGAAATTATTATTGTATAATATCAACACCTGTTCCACACGGACACAGGGACACTTCGCTGCAGACACTTAACTAAATGGACACTTCATTGCACAGACACTTCACTGCACTGACGATACACTAAATGGATACTTCACTATATGGACACTTCACTATATGGACACTTCACTATATGGACACTTCACTATATGGGCACCTCATTACCGGACAATTCGCTATATGTTACACACGTATATATATAGAGTAGACTCCGCTTAATAGGGTCACATTTGGACCAGGCCATTATGAACCGATTAGGCGGAATAAAGGTGTTGGCCCGATTAACCTGAGTAAATAACAATATTTGTGTGGTTCTGTTTATGGTAATATCATTAAATAAACTTTATACCAAGCAATTATATTTGTCACTTATCTTATCTGGATTAATATTATGAAGCAATTCTAACCACTAATTAACATGAATACTAATATTAGTTATATGTCTATACGTATAATAGGATAAATTACTGAAATAGGTCAATTGGGATCGGACGTATGTTTAGATATTTTATTGCCCACAGCCAGGGTTTCATCCAGGTTCTTAGGGGCATACACCTGCATAACAACACCCTGCTCACAGCAGGGGCGCCGAACTTTGCAACAATTTGAACGATCCAAGGGGCGCACTCATAATTTTTGTATTAGCTCTATGGGTCTGAAACCAAACGAGGAGCCCCGGGTTCGGCGCCTATGACCACAGTAAAAGCATTCAATGTTAATAGCAGTGCTCTCGGCCGAAATATTCCGGGTAGCACACGACTGGCATGGTACGTAGGAACGAGATATAATTATTGGGGGTAGATCAGGAATTCTTAAATGGTGACTCCTAAACGTCAGGTATGCCTCTAAACATTGAACCATTTTGTATACAGTCCAATAAAATATTTCAGAAAATGTTCAAGTCTGTCATATCATTCCTTATGTGGAATCTAGAAAAAACATTTTCAATAATTTCAAAAATGCTCTAACAATTAACAAGCGCTTAATTTATTTATTATCTGGACTGTATCCTCACACGCTATTCCATTTGGAGGGTTGGAATTGTCTTAACTAGTATGTATATACAATTATACATTCAAATTTACCTTACGTGTACAAATTTGTAGAGGCTGATCCTCTCCCAATGGTGGTCCATATCTGAGAGGCACAATGCTCTCCAGTGGTAAATATTTTCCACTAGCTGATGTAATAATTCACTATCCTGGCTATTCCAAACTAATTCTTTAGTCTTTACTGGAAAATATTTACTGAGCCAATCATATTGGATACATACAGGAAGACTATTACCTATAGTTATTAATGGCATCAAATAGAAAATCCAAATAAGTTATGAATAGGATAAATGCAGAACATAATTTCTAATTGATTGATATCATTTAGATCTTATTCAAACTTTACATATGACTATTTTCTATTAGTTTTGTACAACTGATTCAAAACAGATTTACTTATTCGAGTTATCAGTTGTATTTTTCGCAATCCAGTTATAAACACTTGTTGGTATTCAACCAATGACAGAGTTACATGGTTGGCAAGTAAATGAGCGAGTGTCTATTCTACTAGATGTGGACACTGTTCAACAGCTGCAAGAGAGTTATGGCGGATGGCGTCCCGAAATGGCGCGGTGTATGGGTAGAATCGGTAAGATCACGTCAGTAGGTTATCACACAGTAGATGTAGAATATGAACCGGGAGAATGCTGGGCATTCAATCCGATAATCCTAACTCGAGTTATGCCATTTCAAGTCGGAGATAGGGTCAAGGTTCTGGATGACGAGAGGAGAACGAAAGAGTTACAGAGAGATCACGGAGGTTGGGTGGATGCAATGTCTAATACCATCGGACAAGACGGAGAGGTGAAGCGAGTATTCGCGGATGGAGATTTACGAGTTGAAGTAGCCGGAAGCAGTTGGACGTTTAATCCTAACGCTCTGATACCAATTGGCCCACCAAATTCACGAGAGGGACCAGTTCCTGCCCCTGCACCCGTCCAATACGGACCAGAATCATTATCCACTGCTGTAGCTAACGGAGACCTAGATCGTGTTAAAGCTATCAGCCAAGCAAGCCCTCAACTCCTGACAGAGTGTGTGAATGGAATGAATGCATTACACATAGCCTGCAATGCTGGTAATGACGAGATTGTGTCTTACCTCTTGGGTCAAGGTGTGGACCCTAATCAACCTGACTTACAGGGCAAGACTCCCCTCATGTATTGCTGTGAAGTGTTTCCTAACCCAATGTGTGTACGCCATTTGATTGAGGCAGGAGCTAAGCCTAATGACCCTGGGAAACTTAACAACAAATATCCGCTATTGTTAGCAATAGAACGTAACCTTAATGAGATTACTACTGAGCTGATTCAGTCTCAGAAGTGTAATGTTAAGATTAGAGACAGTTACACACAGGAAACTGCCTTACACATAGCTGCTCGTGTCTCTAACCTAAATACTGTTATGAATCTGTTGGATGCCGGAGCTGATCCAGAGCTATGTGACGGTACTGGGTTACTTCCACTGCATGTCGGTATCCTCCAGAATAGTAGTAAAGTAGTTGGTTATCTCCTCCAAAAGAGACCGAACCTGGTTAATATCAAAGTTAAGCGAGGGCAATATGACGGACTGACACCACTGCATCTAGCTATACTCAGAGATCATTTCGACTGTCTAGTACTGATACTAGGATGTCCTATCGTTAATCTGGAACAGAGAGACAGTAACATTAAGCTAACACCTTTCCTATTTGCTGTCTACGAGAAGAAATTCCATATGCTAGATGCAATATCTGAGAAAGGTTGTGACGCATACTCTACTGACAGCTTTGGTAATAATGCTTTACATATTTTATTTAATTCTAACTGTGATAACTACGACCTTTCTCTACTCCGACATGCTACTACACTACAGGCTGTATTCAAGGAGGTAGAACAGCAATATGGCTCTCATATCAGAATTGCCCTGTGTTGCTATCTCCTTCAGAAACGTGTGCGTTACCTGAAGAAGAATATTAGCGGAGTATCAGCTCTCTCTGAGCTAAGTCCTGACGTCAGACGTTACTGTGAGGACAAAGCTCCCCCTCAACTTCCTGACTGTACACTTTGTAATTTGATGGCTGAGTTTATGAATACGCCATGTGGTCATGTTACCTACTGTATAGTGCATTCTATAGACGGCTCTCGATGCTACACCTGTAATGGAGAAGTTACAAATTTTAATCCTCTTGCTCCATTCGCTCTCGAGAGACGCCTGAGGGTACAAGGAAATCACAATTTGATTGACCAAACTCATATACCAGTTAATCCAAGAATATCCTATCCTCCAGCTATAGATGATATCCCAGTTCCATTGCCCCCCAATCTAACCCATTCTCTCCCGCCTGCTCCTCCTCCTCACATTTCACCTACAGAATCTCTCCAACCGAAGGAAGAAGATGAATGCGATATTTGTTGTGAGAGCTATAAAGAAAGGTTCCGGGTAGCCTTTGACCCTTGTGGTCACGTGTCTTGTAAGGTTTGTGCTGAACAGCTGAAGGAGTGTCATAAGTGTAGACGGCCGATCATAAAGTGGATACGTATATTCAGCTAGATATTACTATCTCTATGCAAACACTATTGCTGATTTAGTAATTGAATTTATCAGTATTAATTTTATTTGTTCTGATAGGATTAACCGGGGTTGTTTGTATCTTCATGTTATTTTTCATAATTATGTAATTATTTTGGATGTGATCTAAGTTTATTTTATGGATTGTTTATATTTTATAATATACTCAGCACTATGTGCCTCAAGTTGAAAATTTGTATTTTTAATTATTCATGGTCCATCCAAATTACATATAGTTACTGTAGTAGTATTGTAGCTGATACGTGGCTTTTGGTTAGTAATTTGGGCGCCCTGAGTATTATGAAACCTAAATATACACGAAATTTGGAAAATTTGATATTTTTATAGTGATAATGAAGAATTCATTCGTGATGAGGGGGCATTTTCAAAATCGTGACGTCATGACATTTGACATGTGTAGTGGCACATATTATTTAATTTCCAAATTTCTAACATGTATATTGGCTGAGCAGTGGCTAATAATCTGGTCTTTTGAAAATCCAGAACAGTGACAATGACGTCATAATTTCGTCAGGTGTGAATTTTCGTCCAAGACTCAACTAGTCCGCCCCAGACCCAAAATACCCCTGTATGCCAACAATCAGCCCTGGTGGTCTACCAGTTTCTTCGATCAATTCTGAACATATAACAAGTATCGAATGAAGAAATCTAATATCGAGTGCTCAATATTTGAAGTCCCATTGTATTGAATTGTATTGATATCCCTGGTTATGTTACCTCTTTTCCCGTACAGTTTTGGGGGTAAAATATCACGACAGTATATCCGATTTATCTTCCATTTCCTATGATTGCTAACGGAAGTTTAAACTAAACGAAAGATGAAATTGATAATATGGAGGAGAAAGTTAAGGTGAGCAGTGACCAATTGCTAGAAGTGAATCACGAAATCAGGGAGAAGCGCCAGAGGTTTAGAGAAGAACGGGAAGAGTTAATTAAAGAGATAACTAGGGAGGTAAGAGAGAGGCCTAGATCAGACGGGCGAAGAGGAAATGGGAGGAGGCTAGGAAGAATTGGGAGAGGGTAAGGGGGGATAAAGTTAGAAAGGCAATGTTATGGAATGTTGTTACGGAATATAGTGATCAATGTGATGATAAAGAACATTGGTGATATATTATATTTTATTATTATTCTATTTATATTATCTATGTCCAGACTTAGGCAATGGACATAATTATTTTTATTAATATTATTGAATAATATTTTATCAATAAGAGTATTTCGCGGTTTCAATTGCTACGAGTATCACCGGTTGATTTGTAACAGAGTGCCTTGTGAGTTCATTCTTAGAAACTCACTTTTCTATCTCATATATATATTGTCCTGTTTAGAAATGCCAAAAAAGATGAATTGTCCAGCTTTCTTATAGGATGAACTAATATCAATATACAATCTCCTGGCATACAAAAACAACAACAACAACAACAACAACAACAACAACAACAACAACAACAACAACAACAACTAGTACTACTACAGTGGAACCTGCATAAACCGACACTCGTTGAGACATGACAGTTCAAAAATTGTCAGATTACACAGGTCAACAAATTTCACTTCTTATTCTCATCAAGCAAAAATGGGTATTTTTCTTGACTACCTTTTTGTGCTGATTTCAAATCTGCCATTCATTCCTCTCTAACACGTATACATGTTTTATATTCTAGCTTGAATTTTTCGAACTCAATGTGAATAATTCAATAATTAATTGAGTATCAAATTAGAATCTAACTATCTTGCAATAGGAAATTGAAAATTTTCACATTTGTGAGATATATAAGTTGAATAAACAAAAAGAAAATATTTAAGACGTCAAAAACGTTGAGAGTAAGAATTTCTTTGGTGAACTCTATCGGGTTCATCCCTGTATAACATCCAGCAATAGTCCGCCATCATACTGTCATTCCAGAAACCTTGATATCGATTTTCCATTCTGAGAATGTCTTGATGAAATCGTTCGCCCTGTCCATCGCTTACAGCACCAAGGTTTTCTGGAAAAAATCAGGATGGGAGTACAAAAAGTGTAATTTCAGTGACATACGGCATCCCATGTTTTCATATGATTGAATTAAGTTTTTTACTCCCTCTATATACTCTGTTGACTACATATTACCTAAAAAGTTTTCACAAATCCATTTGAAAGATTTCCAAGCTGTGAATTCCTTAGCGGAAAGTATATTGTCAAACTCTCCATCCTTAAGAACTTCCCTAATTTGTGGTCCAATGAATGCACCCCTTTAAGCTTACCACACTTAGTTTGAGAAATTTCTCAATAATATAGCGAAACCCTGTAGAATTTGTTTTACTCATTGTTTTGACGAAAGTTTTCATCAATCCGAGTTTTATATGAAGTGGTGGCAAAAAGATATTAATAGGATCTACCCATGATGTATATTCAATGTTGGATGTTCCTACTTCATAATTTGTTCTCTTGATCAATCACGCTTTTTGTAATGATCTATTGTTGCACGACTGTCTCATAAACAAAGAAAGCAATAATATTTGGTAAATCTTTGTTGCAATCCCATTAACAGACCAATGACCTTAAGATCCCTACACATATTCCACCTGTGTGTTCTATATTTGAACGCAACCAAAACCTCTTCCAGGTTTATATAGGACTCTTTAAGATGTACAGAGTGAGCAATTGAATTTCAGAATTTATATTTCCGTTATGCAATAAAACGGCTTTCAAGCTACGTTTCGATGGATCAATATTTAGGCTCCAATCAGAAGATGAATGTTCCTGTGTCAAACTAGAAAACAGCCCGTCAATATCATTAGAATAATAGAGAGGACCATCAACTGTAAAATATTGAGCCAAATCAAAAATTTCTTTTACGGTAGTGGGACACTATAACATTCTTGTTGAGTAAATTCTTTTGTTGAAGCCTTGATGCAAGAAGTTCTGCTTTTTCCTTCGACAGATCAAGATCCCTGACAAGGTCATTCAATTCACCTTGTGTGAAGGTTTGGGGCGCTAAATTACTATCTTCCGTGACGTATTCTGAACCAATAGAAGAGTCGTCCATTGAATATGACAAAGTATCTACATCATCAGAAAGAGAATCAAATTCATATAACGTAGGAGTGGGGATAGGCAAGGAGACATTGTGAGAAACTGGTCTGCGAGCAGATTCCAAATCTGGGTAAATTATTTTATGTTTATTTTTCATCGAAAACCCAGTGGTATTTACGATACAAAATAGCAATCATCGTAGTGATTCTTTGGTTCCCTCCAAACCATTGGTATTGCAAAAGGCATTGAAGTTTTCTTTTGTTCACCCAATCACGTAAGCCACTAGAACAAGCAGAACAAATCACATGAGGCGCCCACATCTTATCTTGATCACCTAAAGGACAATCAAAATACTGGCTATATATTCTCTTGAGGTCATTGGTTATGGTACGTCGTTGTGATTTTAAACAAAAGGAGCCACAAACATAGCAAAAACTGTCTGGTGTATTGATACATCTGCGATGCATTATGAGAAACCAGATTGATTGATTCAAAAAAGAGAAAATATATAGAGCTAGTAAATTGGGATATATTCCATGAATATACTAATTGTGTTACTTTGCTATTGTAAAATTTTAAAATATTTAGAATTATATTATTGAAAATAATGGAATAATATGGTTGGATTTTATGAAAAAGCTACACGTGATAGATAACGGAGAGCAGATTTGAAATCAGGACAAAAAATCACGTTAGAAAAATCATATATGCTCTGTGATGAAAAAACCTTGTTGACCTGTGTTATACAGGCGAATTTGTATTGTCATAAGCTATTCCAGGTCAGAAACACTGTCGGATTATGCCGGTTCCACTGTGTATATATATCTATATATATCTATATATCGAGATAATTTATTAACCTAGATTCGCGTGTTTACTTAATACGTAGTGTAAAATACATACTGAGCATGGTGATGTAACTCCGGAATGGATTTTAAAATTTCTAAAGTACACTGTTGTACTTATTCAGCAGAGTTTGGTCACTGTACTACCGTAGTATTGTTAATAATAATAATAATAATAATAATAGTAGTATACAACAAATCTTTACGATTCAAGAACCTTTCTACGAAACTATTAGTCAACCACCTAACGAAGAACCCGATAATACTCCAGATGTCACAATCAATACCACAATTACAACAGATTTAGAATATACTAGTTCAGAAAATTCAAATGATCATCTCTAAACCAAACATGATTACGTAGCCTGTCAGCAATCAGCTTTTTCACAAACCGCCATTGCTCAAATCCACTTTATATAGTAACTCCCATAAATAATATTAGTAAGCTCATATACGCTTTATCATCCTATGTTACTCAGAAATCTAGAATGTTCCTTCAAACCTTAGAATAGCAGCAATCAGTTATATTTAGTACTATAGTTGTGTTTGTACTGATGAGCTGGATAAATAGCCAGCGAAACAAATTATGTTATTGTCTACTACTATTAAATCTACATATACTCTTTAGTTAATAATAATAATAATAATAATAATAATAATAATAATAATAATAATAATAATAATAAAAGCTGTTAGAATAATCATGTGGTATGATACTCGTATAACTTTAACTGAAATCCTACAGTGATTCAAAATTGATAGCATCTGATTCACAACCTACACTTATACACTAAGATCATGATTCCTTCATTTATATAGCTTAAATTATTAGTTGAGACATAGCATTCTATACACTAAGGCAGGGGTTCTTAACCTTTTTGAAGTGAAGGACCCCCTATGAAGATCTAGTGAAAGCTATGGACCCCTGTCCAGAAACTGTACAAACTAAATAATGCGTTAAGTTGGCACAATTTTCTTATTCGCTCGCATGATAAATCTGAAGAAAACTATGGTCTTATGAATTACTAGATATTTAGTATATTAGTAAAATTTGTATGATTCAGAATTAGTATGTTATGATAATTGCGAGAAAAAATATTTCTTATATAAAAGAATGCAAAGTTTGCAAAGTACATGAAACTCCTTTTCTGCTCGACGGTATGGACCCCCGGTTAAGAAACCCTGCACTAAGGCAATGGTGCTGATTAATGGACTTGGACCAGGGATTGGGTAAGTCAGTTCTAAGGAAATAATTGAGATATATTAGTTGCGATAAAATTTAAACGGTACACTTTGGCCCGAATATATATATTATTGATATTTGACATTACTCACAGTCTACATCTACAAACTATTTTGAGGCCAAAATGACGTCATCTGTTTGCTTAGTTAGCAAATATGTCACAAAAATGCTCCTCTTTTGAAACTACGTAGAGAGGAAGTTAATATATTTACGGTGTTTCAAAATTTTACCATGGAATATACGGATATTGCTGTACAAAATATCAAATTTTTGTCAATATAAAGTTCCCGCGTTCCAGAGTTATAGTAGTGACCGTGGGTGGCATATTTGAGCCAATATTCATTCATAACTTGACATCCTTCAATGTTACGGCCAAACCTACTTACACACATATAGTATATACTCGACTTCCCATACCCTAATAATACATTATAGTGTGATATCTCTAAAGAATAATGCGCAGTCATCATTAATACCATATATGGTCATTTTCAACACTTAACTTATAATTTATTCTACTTCTCTATAAAATTATAATAAATGTGCAATTATTTACAAAGAAGATTATTAATGACTTAAGACAATATGTTTGATTACACTGATATACAAAATTGTAAAAAGTTTTTGATGATTACATAAAAATACCTGAAATTGAAGAATTTGAAGGGATTGTTTATGAATGAGTTAAGTATGTATTCACAACAGGTCTAGAATTTGTAATTTTCTGGTTGGAAGATTGCACCAATATGCGATTTAATATATGAAATTAAACATACATTTATGTTTATTACCCACTAAATCATACTAATATTAACTATCACTAGTGCACTATACTTCCTTGCGCTACGCGGATTCTAACACTTCGTGTCCGTACTCGACCTTCGGCCCTCGCTTAGGACTATTCGTTTGTGTGATATTCGGAATCAGCGTACCCGATTACCCCACAATAACCGTTGAAACCACGTTTCTAGGATAATTTTGAAATTTGTTTACTTTTTGTTTACTTTTTGTTTACTTTATATTCATATAAACAACTTTAATTTGTATATGACAAATCCATAAGTGTGATTCGGATTCAGCATATTCGCTAACCTTTAGTCAAATTTATGAAATTTGTATATTTTCCTGATTAACACCATAGATATATAGATACAAACATTTTTGCAAATACGAATTCCACATTCCATTTCAGCTTCCTTAGCAACGGACAAACGGACAGACAGACAAACAGACAAACAGATAGCAGCGACAATGATAGTATCTCCACTACTATCATTGTCACTGCAAATGTCCAATATTTCCAATGGAACTGGTACAGATAGGTCCTCTGAATGTGGAACTGGCCTAATGGCGGACGGTACGTCTGGATACGCAATAGTGGATTTATTCTTTTTTGTGATACCATCAATTTTCGTCATACAGAAATAACAATCCGAAAGAAGACACATTGATTCTCTCCATATCATTGGAACCGCAAACGGGATTATATTTCTCTTCCCAGCATACCACAAGCGTCTTTCAGGCATTGTGTGGAGCCCACGGCTTATCTTGATCCCCAAGATGGCATCCAAAATAAGCGAAATAACAGCGTTCTACAGCCTTTGTGATATTTTGTCGTTGGTCAGCTGTAGTATACCTCCCACAAATATAACAAAACTTTTCAGGAGAATTTTTACAAACTAGAGAAGCCAAAAACAATAAAATGAACAAAATAAACTAAATGTCGAGTGGAATCAAACAGATTATAACTACTATTAGAGGCAATTTAGATCATGTAAGCAATAAAGCCAATAAATTGGATAAGGGTGATGTGTAGAATTGAATTTAGAAATATTTTCGACCATGTAGTTAATTAAAAGATCGACATAACTAAAATAGAAATTTCTTACTTTTGGTACCCTTGAGAATGAAAAACATATATAATAATTCCCCAATATATATCTACACTATACAAAAATAATAGAGAGAGAAGATCGTCAAAAATGTTGTCTTAAAATGGTATCCGCATTGGAAGGGCAATACTTAGAGAAAGATAACTCTAAAGATTGGTAACACATAGGTATGCCAAAAACTTCCAGCGAATTTTCAGGGCCAGATCCAACGATAATGCTATAAAATCCATCACTGCTATCCAAATAGTGACTCTGGCCTAAATATTTACTTATTCTTGTTTTCTCTAATAGATTGGACATATATATAGTAGGGAAATTATATATAGGACCCTAGTGTCCTGCATCATTCTTAAGACCATAGGGTCCTAGAGTGTAATTTCGCTTTAGGACCCTACATTTAGACTTACATTTACTGTACTATTTTGTACTATTTCACACCTATATAGATGATGGTTGGATTTTTGGGTTTAAAATGATTGTGTAGGTTTTTTAGAAATTTAAGGAAGTATTCAGTGTTAGAAAAATATGAAATGGCATTAAAAAGGAGATATTTATGGGAATAAAGGAGATAATGATAGAATAAGGGATTTTAGAAACGGGAACGTGATAGGACTCTTTATTGGATTAATTATTCACTTTCAACTGTCTGCCCTTATTCACGGTGATTTTTTGTAGAAATATACAATTCAATTTGCATTTGTAACTATCGGATCCTGGGACAAAATTTGGAGCTGGGACGCCAGGGGCCTCAGAAAAATGTTGGACCACTAGAGTCTTAGGATTTTGCTATCAAGACCTTAGGCTCCGAGAATAACTTCTCTATATTGTAGTGGATTATATTTTAAAGTCTATTCTCCAAAAATTGAGTAAAACTAATGCCAACACTCCAAATTCGCACTAATGCAGCTCCACCCAAAACCTCATTTTTGCCCATTTGGCCCTCTCGATGTATTCTGGCTCAGAATATGCTACAGATCATAAAACAATCATAAAATATTCCTTCTACAATGACTAAATTTGCCTCCTGACGTCTGGAATTACAAATGTGGCAAACAGCAATATTTATCCAAAGATACCTTAATTGTCTGATTGATGCATTTAGCAATGTATTATAATTGAACTTAATATAGCTGAACTTATTCATCCAATTCTTAAACATCTGTATATGTAGACACACTTACTCTCTATCAGTTGTGATAATGAATAAATGCAAATGTGTCGTGTATGGCAATGATGATCCAGAATTCATCATATTTGAAAAGTATTTCATGAGTCAGTGTAACCTGACACATCTGTAGATATATAATAAATCAAATTCTTATTTACACAAATTCATAACTCTACATTCATATTCATAAATGTAATATTATTGTTTTAAAATGAAAGTGTGTATTTTGATATTTTTGTTTCTAATTTTGGTTATTCAGCGAATCTCTGGATCTTCTTGTGAGGCAGGTATATGTTTTAATAAATAATTAACTGGCTTCGCATATATAGATTGTTTTGTTATTCTAATAAAATTATTACAAACAGTTATCTCCCGTTAAATCGAAGTATGAAATTGTACCAATATTGTCCCAAAGCGTCAAAGTAACATATTTCATCAGTTAGATCGAACTCCGTGGATATTGAAGCAATTATCGCGGTCTCTTGAGCTTCGATATAAAGGGAGTTAACTGTACAGTGTATTATATCATCTTCCTATAATGCAAATTCGCCTGAATAATCCGACACTATTTACATGTCACATTGTAAAATTTAAAATTATTTCAAATTATACTACAGATGAAGGAGACATAAGACTGACAAGTGGATTCTATGGTATCGTAGAAGCCTATTTTGAAGGAGCCTGGGGACCTATCTGTGACGATAGCTGGAGTGAGTATAATGGAGATGTGATATGTCGTATATTAGGATATCGCTGGGCAGTATTTGTTGAATTAGCTCGGTATGACTCGGATACAAATTACAGAATTGTTAACTTAGGGTGTCCTGGTAGTGAGACCAATATACTTGAATGTTCATACAGAGCCTACTCTAGCTTTGATACAGGTCACTGTGGTGATGATGAACATGTCTATATTGAATGTGATACACTATGTAAGTTGATTACAATGCATAAGTATTTGCTCGAATAGTCGCCTGATCTGAATAATTGGATGAAAATTTCTATTGTGAATTTGAAATTGATCAGATAAGATCAATATTATTGCAAAGTATCTATAACACGTTTTCAGAATATCCAAATCGTATGTGGATCTTAGAAACACAATAGTTATACTACCTAACTCATCGGTTCCTAACCAGGGGTCCACGAACGACAAAGAGGGGGACCTCAGGATCTATTGCAGTCTATGGATGGGTCAACAGGATGCGTTTATATTGGCATATGGGGTCCACTAACAGAAAAGGTTGGAACCACTGACCTAAGTTGACTTATTCATTGAAAAATGGGAATTAGGAAATAAATATAATTATATTCACAAATATTATTCGTATTCTGAGGTCGGTGCCAACCAAATAGCAGTTACTACTACGCGCAAACAGGTGCAGACACACCAGTTTAAAAGCTTACCATTGGCCCCTGCTTTCTAAAATTACCAATTTTCTCATCCTATTAATCAAATTTTATGAAAATGAAAACCTATTTAGATTCTTTGTACAAAATATTTTCCAAAATTCTTAATTCCCTAAAAACTGAATATTTTAGTATAATTTGAATTATTCGAATAATTCTGATTACTTCATTAAGGATTTATCTAACCAGCAACCCATGATTCACGTCACTAGATATTTGCTGAAGGGCATCTAGCACCTAGGTAGCTGTAATATTTCTATGTAGTAACCTAGGTTGCTGGTAAGAAAAGTCCTTAAATTTGTCTACTTAAACCAGAATGAATCAACGAATGCTCGGGAATTGGGTAATATGGATAAAGTTACATGTACAGTTTGAATAAATATGAGTTCAGCACAATTATTACTAATTAAATTTTGTTTTATTTTGTAGTATCAGGAAGTGACTGTGACATAATCTCTGATGATGGAAGATGTGTAACCTATGTGTTTGAAGATCAGGGAATAAATTGGGCGAATGCTCAATCAATTTGTGAAGCAAATGGGGGAGATCTAGCCTCCATATCTTCAGTTGCAGAGAATACAAAGTTTACTGACTTCGTCAGTTCTGCTGTTTATAGATGTTGGATAGGATATAACAATATCGGTGCTACCGCTTATACCTGGGTAGATGGAAATCCTAGTGAATATACCAATTGGCATAGTACTGAGCCCAGCAATACAAATCATGACTGTACGACAATTAGAAATAACGGATTTTGGTATGATCGTCTTTGCACTTGGGAGTATGTTTGCTTCTTCTGCATACAAAAAGGTATATATTACATTAATATTTAGAAAGAATAATATTTTGGGTAAAAAGTTTATAATACAAAAATTCTTGTGAGCAGATAAACTATGAAATATACGCAGGGCTGCCGTGGGTACGGAATTTTAATTCCCATCCCGATGGTAACCCTGATAAATGAATTTATTCATCTCAAATAGAATGCACTTGGCTTAGTACAGAGAATACATGGAAATTCCCATAGCCAGAAATGATTTCCATTCCCATGTGAATTCCCATAGCCACGGATTTTACATTTTATATGCATTTACATAGGTAATTATTACGTCATAGAACATTTGATATTTCAATACAGATATTATTTGATTATTCTTTGTAGCTCCAAACACTCTAATTCCTGATTTGAAAGGATGTGATGCAATATCTAGCACTGGAAAGTGTTTTAACTATGTGCAAGTAAGTACGGCGGTCGATTGGGAAAATGCTAAACGTTTATGCTATGCAGATGACCAGACAATAGCCTCAATATATTCCAGCCTTGAGAATGCTGTTATGTACAGCATTGCAGATGATCAAACACACACAAATTGCTGGATAGGATTTAATGACATAGAAAATGAAAATGAATATGAATGGGACAAGGGAAGTGCAGTAACGTACACAAATTGGGGTTACGGTCAACCAGATGAAGCCACTGGAGATGAGGACTGTGCACAAATAACTCCAGACTCTTATTGGTATGATGTAGATTGTTGTGATTATAGGCAATGTTTCTTCTGCAGTTCTCCAGGTAAAGTTTGATAACAAAATTTCAAAATATAAGCACAGTCATAGCCTCATAGGCTCTTCTACAGTATATTTGTTATAGGGATTGTTTAATGTTTTAAGTAAAACATTTACAATACATTTTGCTTGCTAATTTTAGTAACTCCTTTTGGGCGTTCAAGAAACTCGTACGAAAGTTTGGAAGATAATTCAATCCTAACCTCAGATTCAGAACTATTTTGTGTTACAGAGCTAGGGCAACAAGTCAGCTGGTATTATTTGGATTTGGATAACCTGTTTGGTTCTAAGGGATCTATCGCTTCAACCACGACTGATAATGTTGGTATTAGCAAGTTGGATATTGAGTTGGATGCACCAGGGTTCTACAGCTGTGATGTTACTCAAGATTATGGGATCCTTAGGACATATACGGTAGCATTATTGGAGACAGGAATATATTTAGGTAATTTTTACTAAATTTCATTGTCAATATACAAAATTTTGCTTCTTTGAAACTATAAATTGCATTATGTACCCTCCATTATGCTGATTCCGAATCTGAATTCTATTATGCTCTATCAGGTCACAATTTTATATTATTCAACTCTCAAAATTGGAAAATTGCTAAAGTTTCTATCTGAAATAGCTAGTAGTCATGAACACATGTAAGAATTGTTGATCTATGATGTAATTAGATCTAACAAAATCAGGAAATTGTAAAGAGCTCTGTTTTAGCTAAATTTGTTATTTTACTTACGAAAATCTAGAAGACATATAAAGTTGAGAAAAATCACAAAATATTGAAATACCATTTTAATACCCACCCAGTTTAGCCTATACAAAGCTATTTTTTGTAGTTAATCAAATCTCTATTACGTTATTGTAGTTCCAAATCCACAAAATTTTCTATGATGCATTCAATTACTGTAAACTCATTAGAGATTATAGTAAATACGGTAAACTTCTCTTTAACTTATTGTAATTGTTTAGAGGATCCATTTGGACATGATGTCGGTACAATTCATATTGAAGCATTACCATACAACGCTATACTGACACAGAGTCAAACCATTCACTGTGTATCAAGTACTAAGGACGTAAATTTGTTTGAATGGGTGTATATTGATGTGGACGGTATTGCTACAACAATACCAGGTAGAACAGGTTCCAGCAAGGGAGTAAGTGCTTTGACTTTAAGCATAACGAATCCAGGATCATACATTTGTAATGTGAATCCTAACGATGGACCCAAATCATTTTCTGTAATACTTGCTCCAATCACATATGCAGGTAATGACAAAGTTATTTTGAATAATAATCATGCGAAGGGAAGAAGGACTCTAACAAAATTCTAATGTAGAGACGAGGATGAAATTTTGAAAATGGGGTTTGAATGTATTCACAGTGACGCTATTAATTGGAAGCACTATGATTATTGGAGTAAAATCTTTGTCTTATAGTACCTCCAATTTTAGTGCGACTAAAAATATAAATTCAATAGTGGTACGTGCTATGTCCTATGGCCGGCGCTGCCTATTAGAGCCAATGGGTGTCCATGAGGATGTAGAGTGGGTATCTAAACAACCATTGTCATAGAAGGTAATGTGAAAGTCTTTCGTAGCAGTAAGTGTCCAAACACACAGGACACTCAGGGTATTATCGGCCCTGTATGCTGTAGGCAGAGATTGTAATTCTAGATTTATCGTGCAGTAGAATACTCCGGCGCTTATTCAGGGCAATTCTGTAGTTTGCAAATTTCGTAGATTATTGAATAAATAATTTTGTAGATCCGCTACTTGGATGTGACGTAATATCTGATGACGGAGATTGTTTCACATATACATACAATGGTGATGGAATAGATTGGTATGATGCTCAATCAAGTTGTGAAGCAAATAGGGGAGATCTAGCTTCAATATCTTCTAGTAAAGAGAATAACTTGTTGTTAAGTCTATTTACTAATGATGTGAATTCTTGTTGGATAGGTTTGGATCAGGCAAACCAATTTACTTGGATTGATGATAGTCGCGTTACATATATTAACTTCTTTCCAGGGGCTCGCCGTAGAAGTGTTGAAACCAACGAACGCGTTAGATCTCGTAGGAGTCAGGATCACTGTTTTGCTTTACTTGACCTTGGTTGGTTTTCTATCGATTGTAGTATTCAAAACAATTGTTACTTCTGCACAAATGAAGGTAATGTTGTATAAATTCAGCGGAACTCGGATAATACGTCTTATCTGATTTGTATATTTTATAATTATAATATTTTCTTTAGTGAGTCAATTTGGTAAACTTATCGAAGCTAACAGATACACAGCTTTGTATGACAATGCAATTCTGACAGCTTCAAGTACTCTACACTGTATTACAGAGCCGTTAGGTACTCCACGAGTTATCTGGAGCTATGTCGGTCTAGATGGGACAATGAGTACTTATGATGTTCCAACAAATGCTACCACTGGGGCTAGTTCATTGTATATCGATATAAATAATCCAGGATACTACAGCTGTGAAATTACACAGTTCAGAGGAGAACGGAAGAAGTATACTGCAGCACTTCTGGAGCCATCTATCACTACAAGTATGTTGTTGTATTTATGCCTGTACTTAGGTCCTCTGAGAGGTGTCCAGTAGGGCCATTAGGCCTGGGCCTCACGCTCTAAGGGGGCCTCCAAAAATTGAAATTTCATCGAATAATCATCACAAATATTTGATAATATGTACTCATTTTCGGGAAGATAGCCAAATGGCCTGAGCCTCTCCTATCCAGTCTGAGGCCATGGCTGTGCTTCTCAATTGATCACCGTCACTTGAGATTTCTGGCACTCTACTAATCTCCACATTCTGATTATCTAACACTAAAACATTTCTTATGTTTTCTATAGTAATTTCTGCTGAAGATACTTATACGTACACACACGGGATAGACAGAGAAGATATCTCATTATTCTGCCACAGTTTTGACCACTCAATAGCTTTTGAAAATATTGGCTGGAGACAAAGTGCATCTGTTTACCTGCCAAATCCTCTGGATGTTACTAGCCTTCCTATAAACAGCTACCAGATAGAGTGTGTTGATACTAGCACTAATATAACACTATTTGCTGTAGATCTGACTATACAGGGTAATGTTACTTGAATAACTCGACAGTATTTCTCATAGAGATTTCTTTATATAGCTGTAGTATAGTACAGTTTTTTGTTAATTTGTAGGAAGGTTATTTCGGATTCATGGAAAGTGATTGAAACTCACCTTCTCCAATGAGTGTATTGGTTTTTGTGTTATTTTACTTAGAAAGTTGTGAAAACACGATTGATTAATCACCAGAAAGGTGTGAAGTTTCATTTATCAAACATTCATACCCGAGGTGCAAATCTCCAACCCAAAATGTATATGGGTATCAATTTTCTTGATAATGTGCTGCTAGATTTAGCACAACCGCGCTGATGGCCGGACGTATGGACGTCGCATATCTTCCATGCGGTATCTCCCTATAAGAGCTTCACTAAAAATGACCATCCTCCAAGCTAATACAAAACCACTATACTAATGTATGGTCGGCACAGTTGTTCCCTGTTTTCCATAATACAACATTTGACACATGATATCCATATGAATTATATTTTTGTGTATTCACAGGTAGACCTGTAGTTACAATTTATGGAGAAAGCTACCCTCTCCTTCCTCCTAAAGTCAATACAGTATATGTTAGATACCAGGATGACTTACTTCTTGCCATCAATCTACAAAATTCATTGCTGGATTGGATCACTCCTGCTGGCCGTGCAGGAAATTCAAATCCACTAGCATTAAATCTAATTGATGAAAATATTGCGGGATTGTTCTCATATTATGTGATTAATTGGAATAAAGAACAACAATTAGCATATCTGATCGAAATATTAGGTTTGTTCCTTTTATGAAGAAATACTCTTTTTAACTCAAATCTATTGTATAATACAGCTAATCCGAACAGCACTGTCCCAAGAGCTAAATAATTCGTTCAGATTAGTGAATACATTGAAGCATAGCATGGCTATGATTGAAATAATACTTAGGATATAGGTGTAAAATTTTCATAAGTTGTACCATCGATGAAAAGGCTTCCAACATGTGTAATATAATATTATGTATGTGCCACAGTAGAATTGGATGGAATTAGCACTTTTTGAACATTTTAGAACATTTTAGAACATTTTCCAAAGGTTGTATAACCCTGTTCGTATTGAGATTAATTAGGTTCGGATAATCTGATTAGACAGAGTTACTGTATATGCAAGATTTGATACAGGATTTCACTTTTCCTTTTGGATGTGAAAGGTCTTGTATCTATGTTTTCCCCCAGTCTGATACCTGACCTCTATATTCATTTAGTGTATCCATTCGGAATACAAAGTGGTTCCAATTATATACCTCTGGATGACAATTCAATAGTATCCTTAAATGACGATCTATACTGCTGGGGTGAACTTGATACAACTGCAAGCTGGGTAAGAATTAACTTTGCAGGGATGATTGAGTCGCTGAGAATGAGACGACTTGTAATCACAACAACAATCACTACAATTTCCTTGACAAGTTACGATGAGGGTTTCTTTGAATGTTCTGTGACCAAAAACGGTGATATTATCAACACATACACTGCAGCTGCGTTTGATGAAACCTCGAATGAAATTTCAGGTTTTCTAAATATATAAATTTGATGTAATTACGATGGATTCCACTTATTATCCACCCGTTAATCGGGTCACTCTTGGCCAGAAACAGTCCCAAATAGCTAGTGTTAAATTGCTTTTAACGGTTAATAGAGCCAACATCTTTTTTCCAGTTTATCGGAGAATATGGCCTGGTCCCGCGATCCCTTCCGTCACGAAATGACCCCTCTGTTAAGCAGATTTGTGAAAATGGAGAGTCTACTGTAATTATATTTGTATATCAAATATACAATTTATCAACTTATCTAATATTTCTTGAAACTTTTTTGTATTTCTTGCAGTTATTTCGGCTTCACAATCTTACACATTCACAAAAGGTATAGATACTGAACCTAGATATGTATTCTGTCACCAAGCTGACAATTCAGTGCCTTTTGAGAAGATCTTTTGGAGAGAATTAGGTACAAATAATATCTATTCTAATCCTCTACAAATATCAAATCTACAGATAGATGGGGAAAGAAGAATAATGGAATGTTTGGATTCACGTGCCAATGTGACAATATTGAATATAGATCTCATACTTCAACGTTTGTTAAATATAATTACATGAAAGAACTTGCCAAAGTGCTCAGCATGTCTACAAATTTTATATTTTACGAGCCTTTCGCTCATCGCTTTGCGATGAACTCTGCTCATTACGCCTCAAGATATCCATTATTCTCCAAATTGACGCCTCCTTTGAGTATTATAATATAGATATATTGAGAACAATGTAATTCACAAATATACGTACATGGCATATACCTTATTGAATTATTTTGTAAGATCAACTCCCTTTGTAGCAAGCCTGTACTCATATTTGAGATTTTGCTAATTTGTTATTTGGTTTGCTATTCATAAAACAACAACAATAAATTTACATATGATTAATCCAAAAGTGTGAAAATCGGATTCAGCATGTTCGATATATTTAGTGAAGTTTTATTTGAATTCTATTTACTTCCTTGATAAACATCAAGGAAGCAAATACATAGTTATGCGACAATTTCAAAATTGCATACCGTAAATCCTTTCCTTGACAACGGACAAACAAACAACAATTGTGATTTACAAATATAGATTTGTTACTTGTTTGGTCATCGAATTGGTTTATATTCAAATTCCTATCAAATTTCTAACGATAATCGCTGGATAATTATTTTCTATCTTGATATACTTTATTTGTTATTTTGAGTAAAATACCAAATTTCAGGTCCAGCTGAAGTAACCCTTGATGTTGGAGATACTCAGACTAATGTTATAATAGAAAATGAATATAGCATTAACTATAGAGCCACAGATGTAGTCCTAAGTTCTAATTTAGTTGGTAGATGGACAAACCAAGATGATGAACTTGTTGGAGATGGTAGCTCTATTATATTCCCAACATTTGAACTTTCTGATGGATATGTATATTCTTTTCTGGTCACTGATGTGGAGAACACTGAACGCCTTGCTGCTTCCCTGACCTTAAAAGGTATGTATTATTTATGATCAATATATGTAAACTAATGCAATCTAAATATGCTATAAATGATCAACGAATTTTTAGTGTATCGATTTGGACAGCAATTATCTGCAAATATTTATGAAAGCATCGAACACAATTCTATCATTACAGCTAGTACAACTCTATATTGCATAGATGGATCTAGCAATCCATTTGTAACATGGAGATACGTGAGTCTAGATGGCACAATTAGTAATCTAGAAGCTGATACTGAGCTGGAGACTGGGATTAGTTTGTTAACAGTAGGCATAGATGAACCTGGATACTACAACTGTGAAGTGAATGAAGATGGCGGATATACTTATACTGTAGCAATTCTTAACACATCAATATATACAGGTAGATATTATAGTTTGCATAATTTATTCTGTGTAGTTTGTTTATGTTTATGTTTTTCATACTTTCCAACTGTCCAACATTTCCGAACTTAAATACATAAATTATGAATTACAATTATCTAGCTGAAACGGGTGGAGAAATATATACATACACCATTGGAGTAGATGCAGACAATATTTTCCTATTCTGTTACAATAGTATGGTAGCTTTTTCTGAGACTGGTATGACAGATCTTACCACAAGTGAAGAAGTAACTAACCCATTAGAAATAAGCAATTTACCCAATATTGGAATGAATCGTCAATTTGAGTGTACTTCTATCACTGGTGGACAATCGTTACACTATTTTGATCTCCTTATTAGAGGTTTGTTCCATTCAATTGCTTTTATACAATGGTTCCCAACCTTTTCACCCGTGAACCCCCGTATACCTATTATAACACATCCTGTGGACCCTCCCATAGGCTGTAATACACCCCTCCTGTCGTCAGTGGAGCAAAACGGAGCGGTTTTAGCTGGTGTTATTGTACTTCCTATGATCACAAGTTAAGGAGGTTCATGCCAATTTCAATTCGTAAATAAGCGAACACTAAATATATTTACCCATAAAATATGAATAGAGTATATTGTAAATATTCATGGAATGCTAATGACTTTATGTTAACTGAATTAGCTAAAATGTACTATTGTCTACAGGACCACCTGTCATAATACTGGATGAAAGAACCACGTCCTATTACGAGCTACTATCTCCTGATATCAACAGAGCATTTGTTAACCTAATGGTAGAAAATGTAGGTATGCATGTAGATACTCCTGGTAGATGGCAGAGACCAGATGATACATTTGTGGGAGACAATTCAATAATATTCCAAACTTTTGATACAACCCATCAAGGTTTATACAAGTTCTATATAATGAACTGGGATAATGAAGAAACGCTAGCTATGCAGATAATACTAACAGGTATGTGATTGCAATACTACGTATATTTTCATTAGCAATTAGAGTCACAAGCCAATTCGCGTGGTTTAGATTGCGAATTGTGCCTCTTCAAAATAGACAATATACAAATGTTATGATTTCACCGATCCTCACCTACTTGTTTGTATTATTTTGGAAAAGTTGATATTTTCTATAAATATTTAGTTTATCCATTTGGAGAGAAGATTGATTCAAATACATACATCGCCTTAGAAGACAACTCTCTCTTACTTGCTACTACAATGATTTACTGCATAACAGAGTACCAAGCTTTAGACCCGGTATATTGGTTCTACTACCCTAGTAATCAACCTATAATTACCAAATCTCCTACAACTGATCCTGACACAGGAATTAGTATACTATCAGTACAAACAAATGAACCAGGATACTATGAATGTCAGGTTACGCTTATGGCGACAACCAGAAGCTATATATTCAGTCTGCAGGATCCATCACTTGTTACTGGTGAGCTTATTGTGACTTGAATCGCGAATTCCATTTTTAATATCTCTATAGTAACTCTCGTTATAACGAAGTGATTCTTTCCCCTCTATATCTTGAAAGTTATTGAATTACTCGCTTATAACGACATGAAATTGTGGTCCCGAGCACTTCATTTTAACGAGAATTATACTTTAGTAATTGAAGATACGAATTCTTTCACTTATACAAAGGGTATTGACAGAATAGATACATCTCTGCTTTGTAACAAACCTGATAACAGTGTTCTACGCTTTTCCTATTATTGGTACAGCTTTAATACCCAGGTAGGTACTAGAGATCTTTTTGACGTTGGTGGATTAAGTGCAACTGTTGATGGAAAGCAAACTTTGGAATGCTTTAATAATGACGCGCTTTATACTATTCTCGTTGTTGACATATTGTTCCAAGGTTTGTTGATTAGAATAACATTAGAATACTGAGTAGAAGTATATATCTGGGTTATTCTGTCGTTAGGGATTAAATAGATACACTATGCTTATGCTCATTTTTTCTTTTCAAACAAGGTCCTCCCGAAATCACCCTGGACACAGGAACGGTTCAGAGTTATTCTTCTCTAACTCCTGGTGACAACACAGCTAGTATTAATCTTCTTACAAAGAATGTAATTCTAGCTACCGTTCTAGCTGGTAGATGGCAGAGACCAAATGGAACATTTGTTGAAGATAACTCCATAACATTCTCAGCTTTTGAGATATCAGATCAGGGAATATACAAATTCTATGTTATTAATTGGGAGAGCATAGAAACACTAGCTATTCAGATCCAGCTTACAGGTATAACGGGATTATTTTGAAGAAAATGGTCCACATATATACTAGATAGTATTTAGCCATGGGTAATATATTTTGTTTATCTGCTTGGATATTGTTTAAGGTCATTTTGAGACACTCATAGCTGGGTTGGAGGGGGAGATTTCTTATCAGATACGAAATCAAATCTATTATCCATAGTTAACTATCGAATATTATATAGGGGACTAATGTCATTCAATCATTTGATTTGTAGCTATGATATTCTAGTGTATCCATTTGGAGAAGAGATTGCTCTAAGAGAATACAACTATTTGGAAGATCTCTCAGTGCTGACTACCAATACTACTCTATATTGCATAACAGATGTGATAGATATTCCTGAGGTAATCTGGAAGTATGAAGATCTAGAAGGTGTGAACACATCCCAATCAGCTGAAACTGATTTCTTCACTGGGTTTAGTTCGTTACTCGTGACTACAGACAAAGTAGGCTACTACAGCTGTTATGTATCTGAAAATGGTGTCAGTAAGACGTATTCAATTGCAGTCATGGATACAGAAGTGTACAAAGGTATGCAACATTAATGTGTTATGTTTAGACATACAGTGGAATGCGAATTTCCGGACAAGACAAACAATTAATTACACAAATCAGGTCTCTACAATAGTTAGTCAATTGGTATTACTTTGGTTAATACGAACTCCGGATAATGCGAACAAATTTTGACCATTTTTGGGCTAACTATTAACGAGGTTACACTATAGTTGTATAGTCAAATTCAAATAGCAAAGCTTTCATATTTGCAATTCTCATATTTTCTATTCTTCAGTCGTTGAGGCTGCACATTCATTAACTTACACTGTCAAGATAGACAGAGATATTGCTTTCCTATTCTGTCACAAACCTGACAACTCTGCTCCCTTTGGAGAGATCGGTTGGAGAGAGATGGATACCAGTGAGAGGAAACAGAACCCTCTAAACATTGCAGACATTCCTGACGACGGAAACACCCATACAATGGAATGTCTAGATGCCTTGGATGATACTCCAATATTCAATGTACAAATCCTCATTCAAGGTTTGTGTATTAGATTTAAGTATATCATTATATGTATCAGTATTGAAATTATTCTAATCCTATCAACAGGTCCACCTGTCATAACACTGAACACAGGATCTGTGGTATCCTACCCTCTACTCCCTGAAGACACCAATAAAGCTTATCTTGACCTACTCTCACGGAATGTAGCTCTATCTGTTAATCTAGCCGGGAGATGGCGTCTACCAGATTACTCTTGGGTCACAACAAGCTCAATGACATTCTCCACATTTCAACTATTTGATCAGGGGGTATACAAGTTCTATGTCACTAATTTGGATAATGTGGATACACTTGCTATTCAGATAGATCTTACAGGTATTGCCTCTAAACTTCTAATTGAAATACATTGACAAACAAGTATTCTAATCTTCACTATCATATTTAGTGAATCAATTTGGAGGGAAGATTGATCCAACAACATATGGACCATTATCAACAAATTCTATTTTGAATGCAAACACAGATCTCTACTGTTTGAATGGAGTAGTTGCCTGGAGTTACAGAGATCTAGCTGGTATTTGTGCTGGTAGAACTGGTGCAATTGATGCTGACGGAGCTAGTGTTTTGTCAGTGGACATAAACTATCCAGGTTACTACAGCTGTGAAGTGACACAACAACCAGACGGTATCAGCAATACATACACTGTAACTGTTCTGGATACAACTCTCATACAAGGTTACATATTTCTGGATTCATTGCTTTGTGTATTTCTACAGTAGAAACCGGATAATTTTCTTACAAAGTTTATGTAAGATATTCCGTTTCTGCCAAATTTAAATATTTTCATTTTAGTAATCGAGACATCTGAATCATACCAATACACCCTCGGAGTAGATAATGATATATTTCTATTCTGTCACACACCTGACAACTCCATCTCATCTTCTGAACTCGTTTGGATGAAGAATGACTCATTTTCCATTTTTAAGAATCCACTAAATGTATTTGAAGTAGGAAATCTGTTCAAATACACAGACACCTATCTAATGGAATGTCTAGATCAAACTTCTAGCGAAAGCATTCTGAGTGCTGGAATATCTATGCAAGGTTTGTTCTGTACAATTATTAAACAATAGTCACTTTTCATTCAATTCATGCAATGATATTCCATATCCTTACACTTCGCAGGAGTACCTGTCATAAGCGTGGATACAGGGACAGTACAAACATTCGAGTCACTCACTTCTGATGGCAACACAGCTTATATTATCGTTCAGACAAAGAATGTAGTTATGACAGTTGATCTTGTTGGGAAGTGGCAGAGACCTGATGACACTCATGTATCTGACAATTCAATTACTTTCTTATCCTTTGATGAGTCAGATGTAGGAGTATACATGTTCTATGTGACAGATTGGTACAATGAACAGAGGCTAGCTATTCAAATCCAACTCTCTCTTTCTCGTGAGTATCTTTAAAATAATTATTTAATCAGGAAAACTTAAATTCTTTTCTATTCTCTCTAGCAACCTACTCACAAGCAATAACTGATCTAACAGCTGTGACATCTAGTGACACTTCCATCCTGGTTACCTGGGGTTTGTTAGCAGAGCAGACGCCCCTCTCTGATGAGAAATTCTTAATATACTATGGATACGAAGATGTTGAATATTTCGCTGGTACCACTGAGAAGCTATTCTTCAACATTAAAGGATTAACTCTCAACTTCAACTATACAATTCGTGTGGACATGCAGTTCGCATATTCTCCAGAATCATTTTCTGAGGTTGTCTCCCACTATCTAATACTTCCGGTAATCACTGTGCCCACCACATTCTTCCAAAGTGCATCATTTGACTTTGCTGCTCAAGAAAGTGTTTTGATTGTAGTAATCGTATTCTTGCTGCTTATTATTGTTGTAATCTTAATCGTTGCAATAATCGCGGCATTCTTTATAAGGAGACATATACAGAAAAGCAATATGTGACAAGTAACAAGAATGAGTACCCATTTACATAAATTTAGCTATCCTATTGATTGGATCTTTTAAGTTTTCCCCCATTCTAACTTTGTGTATATTTATTCTCCCTTTCTGTAAATCTTTGATAAATATATATATATATATATAGTGTATGTATTATTTTACTTCTGTAATATTGATGTTTTGAGAATTTTGATTGTATGTATCTACGTAAATGCAGAGCATGAAGCGTCCCCGCTCCCCGCTCCTAGCCCCAAATGGAGTGGAGTCCAACTTCCACTCCTTACACAGAAAAGGAGCGCACTCCCCTCCCGCTCCTTTTCATTCTTTCAGATTTCCATTAGATTTGTATGTTGAGTAATTAGGATTGAATTAACCATTGTACATTGAGGAAATTGCTAAATGTGCTAAGTACAACCATTAAAAATATTATATGCAAAAATTGAATTATGAAAAGTGCCCCAGCATCCACTTTTCAAAACAAAAATACTGAATCTTATGAAATATGTAATTTGTCCAGTGGGGTGCTGTCCTGCAAAAATGCAAAAATGGAGCGCTGGTAAGTTTTAGGGGGAATATTACATGGTTTCTTTCGGGTCGTAATTCTCAAGTGAAATTTCCGCAGATTTAACTTTTGAGCAATTGGTTAATTGTAACCATAAACTACGTTAATACTATGCATGTGATTAAACTTTCACTTTACACTAATCCTATAAAACCTTATTTCCACTATTCCTACACTCAACTCCCATTATACCGGACATGGATATATAGAAATACCCGCGTATATCGAAGTAGTAAATTATACAAATATTGTTCCAAACCGTCGAAGTAACATAATTTTATCTGTTTTATTGAAACTCCGCTTCTACCGAAATAATTATCGCTGTCCTTGAGTTTCGATATAACCGGCATTTTCCATAATTAATATTCTATTAATTATTAGCCGCTAACATATAATCAATGCAGAATCTCGGTACAAAGCAAGAGACTTTCTTCTCCAAAGAAGATGAGTATATCTATAATGAATCTATAAGCAAACGTTCTAAACCAAACGAGGGCAGTTGTAAGAACGAAGTTTTGCCTTATTTCGGTTGTACCATTGACCAAGCTTCTGTGAAAGATAATACAATAGAGCAAGTTATTCCCATTCCATTGACCCCAACTGGTATCCAATATCAACAACCTTCAAGTACTCTAATGGGATTCTTCGATCAGAGAGATAACCTACAGCATAATATATTGTGTAGCTGTCCTAATGAGATGAATAATACTCCAATTTTCAAGGCTCGGCTACAAGATCTCACTCCTCTCATCTGCTCCAAACTTGAAATGGCACACACTCTAACCAATTGTGCTTTAGCTGAGAGCCTTCTTAATGAAATATACTGCAATAAAGATCATAATCTGACCATGCTACAGTCTAGTGTAAGACGTAGACTCTATGATTGTATTAATGTTCTCACTTCAATCGGACTGATAAATAAAGACGGACGTAATCTTACATGGGCAGGGGATGGATTCAAAGTTCGTACACCTAATTCCGGTCCTGGGCTAAAGCAATTAATAAAATCTACAATAGAGGATAAAGAGTTGGTGCTTCATGAGAAAACTGAAAGTCTACGTGAAATGAGGCAGAGAATTTTTATGTATAATAAACTTGCTTCTAGGAATAAGCATTCATTATATCGTGCTAAATCTCTCCTCACATTGCCTCTATTATTAATTCGTATTTCAAACAGTAATAATATTGAGTGCAGACTTAGTAGAAATCATATGACAGCACAATATACATTTGATGGTCCTTTCACTATAGTTCAAGATGCGGAACTATTGCGTTCACTTGATTTCTCATTTGATAGTGTTACTCCACAGCGAAATTCTTTCTCCGCTTTTCAATATTTACCTGAAATGCTGTGTGCTAATCCATTGCCTTTTGTACAGGCAGCTGATAGTCATGTGTTACATACAAAATTACCATCAGAACCTCTTTAATTAGCTTTGTGGCTTATTGACATATCACTTAAATCATACTAGATTATGTCTTTCTATTTTAATGATGACAAACTACGATGTTTGGAGTATTTATTTGATCATTATTATTATTGTAGATGTTATTCGTGCTAAATTTTATGGAATTCTGATATTTGTTGATTAAAGTTCGTTATTCACAAGCAATTGTTTAGTATTATTGTGCTATTAAAGTTAATGAGTTGTTTAATACTTCTTTTAATAAAGACGTATTACGTATAATATGGATTATACGTTGAATCTACAATTTTTGGTGACGTAACTTCTACTGGACTGATTTCTGCAATATTTATTTGTATGAAAACAGAAGTTCTCAAAATGTTAATGATAAATCTCAGCAAAGTTAACCAAATTATATAATACTTGATAACAAGTCTAAAATTGTAAAAATCTCTAATTTCGAGATTAACCTAGACGTATAATACGTTCAAATAGATCACGTATACCGTATTATACGTTATACGTGTATTATAAGAGTTAGATTCAAACAGTGCTATGTGCTTGTTTCTCATCCCCGCCTGTGCGGGAAGATATTAGTTGTAAGAATAGAATTCTATGTCTCTTTACTTCTTGTTAGCTGATGGAAGCTAATCTCTAGAACTATTTAGAATTATTGTCCAAAAGTTGAGAAAATATATAAATATAAATTTCTGATGTCAGATGCAGAAGTAGAAGCACCAGGAGTATAAACGTACATGCGTAATAACGCGCTAACAGATTTGTAGTAAATTTGTTTTCTAACTATAAATCTATACATATAAACACGGTAAATATATTTCAGGGCTTCCATTAATTTATGCACTGATTATATGATATAGTGTATATTATATCTTACAGCTCTACTCTAAGTACACATTCTAAGAGTAAAGCTTCAGGGTAGACAACGTTTCTGGTACGGTTATCGGTAGCTAAGATGCTAAGCTTCGCAGAGCTACCTAGCTGGGATACTGCGGAGTAAAACATTCCATGTGTGAAGCAGACTGGCGAAAGGTCTACGCCGACTGCCTTGAAGGTCTTAACATTTTAAATGTTTAACAAGATTATTAAAATTCAATTTTCTCTTTCTTTGCTAAAATGCATATTTCATAGAATAGCATAATTTCAATAATCCACTAAAATTACATTTGGTAAATTTGAGATTTTTTGAGAGAAGTGTAAGAAGAGAATGTCCTTTTATAAACTGTTTGATCGTTGAGTAAATGGATTCTGAACGTTGTGTGGAATGAGCACCCAACGTGAGGTGTTGCCAGGTCCATCGTGATGCCCATTGAATTCTCTTGTTATATAATACAAGTAAAAAAGTTGAGCAGAATGGAATCATTTCAGTTGGATGTTCGATTTCATTGTATCCAGTCAGAGAGCATGAATTAAAATCGAGGAAATAATTTTGTGAAGCTATAGCAGCAAAATATTCATGGGATTGATCGCTTGGTTCAGCCATGATAAATAGCTACATTGTTTAATTCGCACAAATATAATAGATATTATCCGTAGATGGTAGGACTGAGGTACCTTGTCTCAATCAGAAAACGACCTTTTTAACCCGAAATTCAACCAAATTTCAGCCCTTTTCGGACTCTAAAATCTCCCAAAAGGCTTTGACCGTATACAGTTTTAATTAATTAAGTATAATACGTAAAACTTGTCAATTTGGGGCATATTAGACGTATAAAATCACTAAACTAAGATAAAATGTGAATCATTGAAAGTTGTCGGAACAAAATCTATCAAATATATTACAATAAGTGCAACAATATTTTCATACTTTTGTATGTTAGAAATATACGTTTCCCCCATAGCATTCTATACACTAAGGCAATGGTGCTGATTAATGGACTTGGACCAGGGATTGGGTAGGTCAGTTCTAAGGAAATAATTGAGATATATTAGTTGCGATAAAATTTAAACGGTACATTTTGGCCCGAATATATATATATATTATTGATATTTGACATTACTCACAGTCTACATCTACAAACTATTTTCAGGCCAAAATGACGTCATCTGTTTGCTTAGTTAGCAAATATGTCACAAAAATTCTCCTATTTTGAAACTACTTAAAGAGGAATTTAGTACATTTACGGTTTCAAAATTTTACCATAGAATATACGGATGTGGCTGTACAAAATATCAAATTTTTGTCATTATAAAGTTCCCGCGTTCCAGAGTTATAGTAGTGACCGTGGGTGGCATATTTGAGCCAATATTCATCCATAACTTGACATCCTTCAATGTTACGGCCAGACAAACCTACACACATATAGTATATACTCGACTTCCCATACCCTAATAATACATTTTGATATGATATCTCTGATGATTATGAAGCAATCTTGAAAATGACTATATATGGTATTAATGATGACTGCGCATTATTCTTTAGAGATATCACACCATAATGTATTATTAGGGTATGGGAAGTCGAGTATATACTATATGTGTGTAGGTTTGTCTGGCCGTAACATTGAAGGATGTCAAGTTATGGATGAATATTGGCTCAAATATGCCACCCACGGTCACTACTATAACTCTGGAACGCGGGAACTTTATAATGACAAAAATTTGATATTTTGTACAGCCACATCCGTATATTCTATGGTAAAATTTTGAAACCGTAAATGTATTAAATTCCTCTTTAAGTAGTTTCAAAATAGGAGAATTTTTGTGACATATTTGCTAACTAAGCAAACAGATGACGTCATTTTGGCCTGAAAATAGTTTGTAGATGTAGACTGTGAGTAATGTCAAACATCAATAATATATATATTCGGGCCAAAATGTACCGTTTAAATTTTATCGCAACTAATATATCTCAATTATTTCCTTAGAACTGACTTACCCAATCCCTGGTCCAAGTCCATTAATCAGCACCATTGCCTTAGTGTATAGAATGCTATGGTTGAGACAATTTACATTTTTGACACCAACCGGTAACAAAGTACTCAGTAATTCGAAAATATCAAATCTAACAGCTGTAGCTCGCTTCAAAATACCCAATTGCACAATTTGGCGGTGCCAGTGAATCTGGACAACACCTCTCAGCCTGTTTGGTACTAAGGCCAGAAATTAGCACTGGTCGGTATTAATAAGAGCGACAGATTGGCCATTGATACTGACAGGTATGTGTCAATAGCCACTTCGTAATTTTAGTGCAACTAAAATACGAAGTTTGACATTTGCAAATCTCTCACTGAGTGATTAATCATATGATTGATCATATTTTCACACCTTTTTGTATATACTTCAAATTGATGCTAGAGATTAGTTTCAAAAGTTAGACAGGGGATAATTGTGGGATAATTCTTTAGAATTTTATCCATAGGATTTGAGAATAGAACATTAAATTCAGCAGGGACGAATAATATTGAATATCCTGGAATATTTCTCAGATCCAGGAGTCCAAAATCAGTCTTGGTGCATTGCGGTATCTACACAGGGTGGTCAGGTGCAGGGGTGCGTGCCCCCCTGAGAAGAACAAAACACATAACACTGAGCAGCACTACCAGTCTGTCGGCTGGACCTTTTATGTTGATTTTAGCGACTCAACATGTTCCAAGGACATACATGACCTTTCTTGGGTCACAGTTCAATTATATTATCAAAATATATAGGCCACTCGTACTGTATGTAAATTCAATTTGATCATTTCCTCTACTTAATACTGTCAGTGGTTTATTTCTATTTACTCATCGTTAGTTTTAAATTCTAAGATGTGATGGTTTATTACGAGGTGATACATAGTCAAATATCATCTAATTACCAGTGAAGTTCGTCTATTAGCAAGGTTTCTACGAGTAATTCATATTTATTCCTCAAAAAGTGACTAAGTATTATGTCATAATCTGTCAAATGTACGACTCGTCCCAAGGCTTGAACTTGTCTGAGTCAGGCCTAGCACAAATACATCTGTATGGAATAATTGAACCCTGGTATCCGTCTATTAACTGTTTCTACATTAAATTACTTCTAAAGTATATCTTCTTCTAATGATAGCTTTTTTAAAGATTAATGAATCAAACGAAATCAGAGAAATCAGAAGTGATAATGGATATAATGAATGAAGCTAGGGATAAAGTAGATACGATTAAGGAGATGAGTGACAATTTTCAGAAGAATACTGACCAATTGCTGGAGAATAATCACGAAATTATGGATGAGGTTGTTAGATTGGAAGATAGGGTTAGCAAGGCAAGAACGGACAGATGTATTAGCTGAAGAAACTTTGGAATTAAGTGAGGAGTTGAGAGATATTGTAAATTGGGAGGAGGCTAGGAAGAATTGGGAGAGGGTAAGGGGGATAAAGTTAGATCGGCGATGTTATGGAATGTTGTTATGGAACATAGTGATCAATGTGATGATGAACACCATTGGTGATATATTATATTTTATTATTATTTTCATTCGAGCAAAGCATAAGCTTAATCCAATTAATTTTATTGAATTATACATTAAACCGATTAATTGCTAAGTCTTTTGACTGCTATGAATGTCATATCACCAAATGATACCACCCACCGAGACGTCAAAATCTAATTGTCTCCTTTTTTATAGGAACAAATGTAAATATGTTATGCCATTGGCCATAGACAGGACATATCAAGAAAACACATACGGAACCAAGTTCCAGGACCGGAGATGGTAGCCTACAGTCTAATCCTTTATTTTAATATTCTATGGTATCCGTATAATTATTAACTTCATATTTTCCTGTATCTGTATCCTTAATTTTGACAATTTCTTAAAATCATTCAAAATAGATGTCTTCTGATTCTCAACCAACATTTAGTGACCATGATTCCTTCATGTCCGCTTTAATTTCTATTGGTTTTCAGTCAGAACAGATACAACAATATTTACAGTCATGTAAACGCGAGAATATTGAACCAACACTACAAGATGCTGTAGACTCCCTCATCAATCAATCTACTGACATAACAGATCCCATCACGAATGTATCAACATTACCTACCGCTGAATCTAATACTTATTCCATGATAGAGGCTGGTATACCTACAGTTATCGGGCATAACAAGAGTATCACATATCCTGTATCTTCTTCCCAAGCTGAAACACCGATTAAATATTTACCATCTCCATCTCACTCTAGCCAAGATAAAGAAGAAAAGGAGGGATTCTATAAGAAATTGCGACAAGAAAAAGAGAATAATTTGAAACACAAAGAAAAGATAAAAGAATTGATACGTAACGATAGAAATGAGAGACGTGCATACTACCCACCTGTCAATCATGTCACACAACCTGACACGTCATTAGATGATGAATCAGAGCTGATACAAATGCAAGAAGCGAAGGAAATGTCACGAGTATCAATCCGTCTACTTAACGGAATAATAATAACTAAATTTTTCGATCCTACGGACACACTAGAATTTGTTCTGGATTGGATTCAGAATGAATACGATCTAACTCAAATAACATTAACACAGTCATTCCCTAAGATAGAATATTCTGCTGCTGATATGACTAAGAGTCTAATCACGTTAGGGTTTAAAAAGGGAGGATCTTTGGTTGTAAAGAAGCAAGGAGCAGTTACAGACGTATTCGGACGATCTAGCGATGCTAAATCAAATGTTGCTGTTCCAATATTGCCTCCAGTCAATGCACAGCCTGCTATGCCATTACTAGCAAACTTACAGGCCGCTCATGACTGGGGAGATCCAGGAAGTATTTTGGGTGGAGATTTTATCACAAAATCTGTATTCTTAAAAAACATAGAAACTAAGAAATACATTATAAAGCAGCTAGGTCCTTTCGTAGAGATTGTATCATTGAGAGAACTATCATTCCGTATTCTCATACGAAGGGCAAAAGTTGGAGATCTTCCTCATCTCAACAATCTCAGCCCTGGTGAAGGACAGATGATTTTAGCTAGGCTTATACGAGAAAATATCTTATCTCCTAAATTAATTGATATGTTTATTGGCTGTAAAATGCACACGATAGATCTAACGAGCTGTAATCTCATAACTAATGAACTGCTACATAGAATTACGAGAATAAAGTCAATTTCCAAGCTCGTTATTAAAGGCAGTTCTCTCCTAACAGACAAGGCTGTATCATTTATCGCAGAAATGCCTCATCTGAATAACTTAATACTAGAAAACTGCTCTAATCTAACTAACACATCTTGTAGTTTAATTTCAAAACTAAAAAAACTAAAAATCCTCAATTTACGAGCTACTAAAGTGTCAGACAAAGGAGTGCTACACCTCATTAACAATGAAGGATTGGTTATTATAGAAGAATTGAATCTCAGTAAAACTTCAATTACACAGAATATTCTACTATCTCTAGGGAAGCACTGTCATAACCTTAAAGTACTGAACTTAGATTCTACAAAAGTAACTTCGTTACCCATTATTACTGAGAGTACAGAGTTTAGTCTTGAAAAATTGAGAGAATTAGATTTTTCAAATTGTGATTTCAGAGATGATACTAATTTTTCAGAATTTTTCAAATGTTTGAACTTGAAAGTACTCAAGGTATACGATGCATCTATTTCCGATTTCTCTTTCTTGAAGTATCTCCCTTTAGAATCTATATCCTTTCCTCGTGTAATTCAGAATATAGATGGATCTTCTCCATTTAATTCCCTACAGCATCATAAGTTCACACAACTCAACCTCACAAACTGTCTATCATTAGACCTAATAGACATGAAATGCATTGGGATGATACATACTCTTACAGAGCTTAGTTTAAAGAATTGTAGATGTATAGAATCGATAGCATTGAAATCTATAGTTTCACTTTCCCAGCTGCGAATACTAGACTTGGAGCATACTAAGCTTGAAGATAATACTGCTATATACATATTCCCGTTTTTATCGCAGCTGGTATATCTGAATTTGTCAGGTACTCAGATATCTAATCTGTTACTTCAGTCTCAACTGTTGAACAAGTGTGAAAACCTGGCAATACTCAATCTTAACTATACTAAAGTGAACAATTTGGGACTTTCTTGCTTGTCCATTCCATATCTAAGCTCTTTGTTCCTGAATGGTACAAACGCAAATGAAAAAACAGAGGAAATAGTATTACAAAACTGTAGAAACCTGAAGAACCTAACGCTAAACAATTTGATTTCAGATACCATAGATGAGGACGATTAGTTTTGATTTTTCTGAGTAGTTTGCCATGTATTAATTAACGATGTATTTATGCTTTCTCCTTTCCTATTACAATTCATGTCATTTTGAAATTAGTTGTATTTCATTGGCCTCAGTGAGGATGCGGAATACTAATATAGTTCAAATGTCACTCGTATTTTTAACTTGTATTGGTGTCCATCTTGGCCCTGAGTTGTCCTGCCCCCACCAAGTGGATTAGAGCTTTTTTGAATCGCTTGAAACGTGTTATTGGCATTTTTTATGGATGTAATAATTACATTACATTTCTAGGGGGTATGCGGATTTAAGTTCACTATTTCGACTGTCATTCGGAAATTGAGCTTGCAGGTCTTATTCCTATTTTCAAATTCGAGCTTATTCAGGCAACCCGTCTCAGTTGTGATATGGCATAGTAGAGATTAATCAAATGGAAATTCTGATGAAGTATTTATTACCTGGCTTTATCAGGTATCGATATTTCATTACAATAGATAATAGAGATTCGCCTTCCAACTTCATCAATGGTTTATCTAGGAAATTTTGTGCCCGAAGGCCTTAAGGTTTCCGACCCAATTGATCTAAAATCGTAATATAAGAATATATCACCAACATTGATTAGTATAATTCTACAATCATGAACTCTTGGAGAATGCAATAATTATTTGATGTAATTTTATCATTAAAATGTAATACAAATTCATAACTGAGCTTTTCGGGGTGCATACTCTTATGTAGGAAAAGGTGGACATGTGCTATGCGCGGCTAATTCCTATTATACTTTAGTCAATTACATGTCGTTGAGAGAATTTCCAAGATGAAAGGACGTAGTTCTTCCTAATCAACACGTCGAGGAAATTGTTGATGATAGTGAATATTTGATATAAGCAAGATTTAGATAGATTATAGAGATACGCAATATTGGGGATTTAGTATCTCGCATTTAAATTTCTTTGTTCCAAATCTATGATGTTTTGCTTTAGAAATAACTCTTATCATAAATTTCATTAAACACTCCGGCTGGCCAAGGGCCGGGTTCTCAACTTAACCTGCATAAACCGACACTCGTTGTCACATGGATATAGTGTCGGATTATGCAGGTGAATATGTATTGTCGCGGTTGGATGCTATTTTAGATCAGAAACACTGCCGGATTATAGAGCTAGAGGTCTTCCGGTTGTACAGGTGTCGGTTTATGCAGGTTTCACAGTATGCAAAAAAGGTGTGATAATATTATTAATCACAAAAAAATCTTATTCGAAAATATCTAATTTGGAATCGCCAAACTCAATTACCCGTAACTAGCCGTTGAAACAAAGTTCTAACCTCATTTTGCAAATTTGCAAAAAGGTGTGAAAATATGATTAATCATATGATAAATCTGTAAATTTGTAACTTTCAGCTCTAATCAGCTCTAATTCGAACTATCCACAGTTGCACACCCAATAACCGCTAACAACATGTTGAAGCCTAATCTCCAGCTGACTAGCATGCTTTTGAATTTTACATAGGTAGGCGTGAAAATATGATTAATCACCAGAAAGTTGTGAAGTATTCACTTTAGAAAATTCATACCCTAGGTGCTAATCTCCGACCCAAAATGTATATGTACACCAATATTCATGTAAATAGGACTGTTAGATTTCTAGCTGCCGCGCGGACCATCTGACTGACGTTGCACATCACCCATGACATTAGGGCATCTCCCTATACAGTGTTTCCGACGTAAATTTCAAAAATCCCAAGCTATCCTAAGAATGTGTTATGTAGGCAAATATTTGTCCCAAACAAACTACAAAATGTATGTACAAGAATGTTGAGGCAGTTAATTTTCAAAATGTGTCCAAGAATTGTCTTAGAACGAACTCCAATATTTCAAAAACATTGAGAATAAAATCTAAGTCTTAGGACTATTTCCCTATACGTGAGAGAAAAATCCAAGCGTTGGAGACACTGTCCCTATAGAAGCTGCACTAAACTACACACTCCCTGGCCAATAGTATTGGAACACTCTGTCACAATTGACACATGGCATAAATATGTAGTTTACTTTAGTTGCATAGGCTGAAGATAATTTCGAACATCTGTGAACTTATTCAATCATTACTTTTATCATTACTACGTAGTACAATCGCCTTTTCTGATATATTTTCAGACTATTCAATACGTATATTCTCACAATGTGCCACATGCCACATGTGTTATTAATGCTATGGTGTTCCAATACTTTTGACCAGGGAGTGTATCAAGTAAATGGAGGGAGAACTTAATGAGTTTAAACTTAATCTTGCGGATGAATTCAAATTTAATAATATTATAGTGGTATAGTGTCCATTCATAGAAAAATATCAAAAACAATAACCATACTAGTAAAAAAATTGTATACCATAGTCTTGATTATCTGATACACAAACTAATCTCTTGTTTGGAGTTATACCAATTCCTCGTGGCCTACAGAACATTCCTTGCTGATGTCCCTCACTCCCTATCGTGTGTAGGAGATGTCCCTCTGGAGAGAAAATTCGAATTGAATGACTATTAAGTTCACTAAGAACAAAGTTATTTAGTCGATCTATACAGAAGAACCAAGGGCGTAGCGTATCTATTCCTTGTGCACTGGTAATGAGAGATTGCAGCTTGTCTCCCTCTAGGGTAATCACATGCATGCACGGGTTGTTATCTGGACACAGCACAAAAACACGGTTATGGGATACTTTAACATCAAATGGTAGAGACATTGATTGATGCTTAATGTTCCGTATATGTATTAGTTGACTGTCGTGTACGCTGATTCTGTTGTTATTACAGTCTGCTATAAATACACGACCAATGGGGTCTGTTGATAATTGTCTAGGACTGTTGAGCTGTCCGTTGTCTGATCCATAACCTCCTATCCTCCAATCAAGGCTCATGTCAGTTAGGTCGAATTTGCTGACAGTGTGTTCTGAAGAACTGCTAATGTACACATTCTCCTTATGAATTGCTATGCCGTACGGCTTATACAGCTGTCCTGCACCCAATTGATTGAGGTATTCTCCTGTGTCAGAGAATATCTCAACTCTGTTATTGTCAAAATTTGCTACGAATATTTGGTTTGTAGCTTCAGCTATTGCTACGCCGAATGGGTTATACAACTCGCCAGGAGATGAACCTTTCTTCCCAACAGCTACAGTGGGCATTCGGAATGCAGCATAGTCTGGTATATCTACGAATATCTCTACAATCTCTCCTAGACGGGAAATGCTAGTTTCAAAGTCACGTGTGTCGCACCGCCAGACAAATTGGGTTTCTGCTGGATTGTTCTTTCTAAGATTTCGCAATCTCTCTTCCATTTCAATGACTATTCTCTCTTGCATAGACTGGAGTGGGTTTTGTCTTAGAATTTCGTTCATGTTAGCCTTAGCCTCAGTTAGTTGGTTGATCATTTGTTGTCGCTCCAACTCATTAGCTTTCTTATCCTCACGTGCGTTTCGAACTTTTTCAAGCAGCTCAATTCTGCGGAAATTCAGTACACCTATGAGACGGTCAATCGTGTAATTAATGTGTGTCTCTATTGAATCTACAACTTGTGGTGGAATTGGGTAACGAAATGCCATTTTTGCTATATGCGTTTTCAAATTCTAATTATAGTTGCGAAGATAATAAGTATACTTATATATTTCGTAAAGTTGGTATATTTTGGTTGCATTAGAAAACGATTGGCGTTTCTAATCAAGGTTACTTGTACTCGTAATGCAGAATTCTAGGCTTCAAGGTAATATAAATTTCCTTTTATCATTGGTTACTTTTAATTAATTTCTTTATTATTTACGTTTATTTTCATGGAGAACGTTGAATTTGAATTTCTTATAGATCATTGGTCTTCACTATAAGATAAATACAAGTTCAACGATAGTTATTGAAAGAAGAATTTCGCAATGTGTACCTTAGAAAGGAAAATTACTAAATTTATCAAAGATACGCACAATTTGGATTAATCGAAAAATATAAGGGGTACGGGGTATGGAATTTATTTAATGCAACTGTGCTGACTGCTGAATGTTTATATTGATTATATCACATGAATGAATATAAGACATATTTCTAGGAAATACAAAATAATCAAATTCAAATTTTTGATGACGACTATGTAGAAGTAATATGATGTATTAATTTGAATTGCTCCTTACTGAATAAGTCAGTCTGGACATTTTCACTGTCATGATTGAGGATTGATTCCTTTTTATTTTCCTTAAGAAGTTCAATTCGCAACATACAACTATGTTTGTTGGAATTTACCTTCACATATATTTGTAGCACCATGAATTGTGAAAGTTCCATTTAAAGTTTCAGCCCTTTTAGTAGTTTTGGCTTCGCACTAGCGACAGATTAAAAATATAGGAAGTGAATGCCCACGATACTAGCGATATAATTTTGGTATTTTACAATGTTAGAAACCTAGAAATGCATCATTTCAAATGAACCCTTTCAAACGAACCCTTTCAAACGAACCCTTTCAAATGAACCCTTTCAAATGAACCCTTTCAAATGAACCCTTTCAAATGAACCCTTTCAAATGAACCCTTTCTTCTCATATTATGCTGAATTATTTAGTTACCACTCTATTATTCAAATTCTTTTATTTTAACTATCACATTGTATTTATCTAGTGACGAGATTCGATAGTTTCGGACAGAGGATTGTCGCAATTTTTCTCTAAATTTTGTCTGAGAACCTGAATTGGCCAGTTGTGTCCCCATAAAATTAGACAAACTTACTCCCTTGAAACTCTTTATATTTTTTGTGAAGTTTTCATATTTTCCCCTCCAACAATTATAGACATACAATATACAATTAGTTGAGCATATGATGCTAATTTCTGAGTGATATAATCACGTTAACTTCTACTATCATTCTCCATGGCATCTATATCACAATCAGGTAAGTATTTGTATAATACACTTTTGCAGTGACGGACTGGGCTAGAGGGAGATATGGTAATTTACCGCAGCTGAATTAATGAGCCTTGAGCCAGTCTGTCCATAATATTTTGTCGACGAATGAACTTAGGATTGCCAGATCTTGACACAGCATGAAAGTATTCATAGTAAGATATATTCTGTTAATTGTATTTGCTAGATTTTAACTTTGGTCCAAAACAGAGAACCTTGCTAGAAGAAATCACACATATCCTGAGGGATTATCCTGACGGAAGTAACATTCTCAAAGTGAGTTCCAAACTTATCACAATAGATCTATAGTAAATATTTATGTGTTTTTCTTATTACCACGCTTATGAAACCAGAGCAATATCAAGAATGGAACTTGGAGCTCGCTCCATTTTTAAAGGAACTGACATATCAGAAATGGCTTTGGGATCCTATTTGATTGTAAACAATTTATAAGTAATTTTAACTGTTATTCTGCATAAAAATTTCGAGAAAAATGTTTTTTGGGACATTTCCCATTAATAATGAGTTGAAATTGGTTGGACTTTCATGGGCTTCCCAAGGGCCTATAAAGCCACACACATTTGGATTGTTATAGCGCTAGTAGTTAGGCAATACTTATTGAATCAATTTCGGGGAACTTCATCATTCTCAACTTTCTGGTTCATACCGAAATGAATTTGTGTGTTCGCACACGGATTCACTCGTTTATTGATAATAAATAGTATAATTGGAAGTATCCATGCTCTGTCATGATTACTAACTCTAACTTGACATCGAAAATTTAATATCTGAGGAAAATTGTATTGATGTTGATTTTATTGTATTTTAGGAATTACTTCAGAACGCTGATGATGCTGAGGCTAGCAGTATTGCATTTCTTCTGGACCCAACGCAACATTCTCAAGTTGATCTGTTTATTCCTGGTTTATTCAAATATCAGGGACCTGCGCTATATTCATGGAATGACGCTACATTCATGGAAAATGACTGGGAAGGAATCCAGAGAATTGGCAAGAGTATAAAGGAGAAAAATCTACTCAAAGTAGGCCGATTTGGACTTGGATTTGTGTCAGTCTATCACTTAACCGGTTAGTTGTTTTCAAAGATCTACTAACGTCTGCGCTCCCGTATGTCCTTATCATAAAACGGATAATTGAGTTAGAAGTATTCCGATCCTGTAATGCTCTGCTTTGGAGTGTCTGGTGAGAAATACACGTATATGATCCCAGTTTCTTTATTATATAAGAGGAACTGTATGGATTACTGATAATGCATTAGACAGCTTTAATATCCGTCAATCCATATACCGTCACTGACATGAAAATTTGGAACTATTCGCCAAATATTTTTCGGTTGCAACCTTGTCTTTAACCCAATCGATTTATATTTTCTTTTGATAACTGAGGAATTTTTATTATACATGTACTGTGATTAGTGAATATGTTTCGTGGGAAAGTATTATTCCCACGAAACAGTACTACAGTTAATCCGAACAGCACTGTTCCAATTGCAAAATATTTCGTTCGGATTAGCGAAATGAATTGAAACAATACTGTAAGGATCTAAGAGTCATCCATGGTATCTCTATTAACTCAAGAACGAGGCAACTTTTTCATGACAAATTTTTGATATCTTGTAAAATAGTATCTGTAGATCATTTCATATGTTCACTTTGAAAAGTAAGATGCAATATTTACCATCCTACAAGCCATGAAAGAATGGCATATTTTAACAAAAAATGCTTATTATACACATATTTTCACACATTCCTGACTTTTAGCATATGAATAATGGTTGATAATCTACAAAATATGCAATACCCCTTAACCTAACGTTCTATCTATTCTACTAATATTATATGAAACACACTAATTAGTGAATTTATTAGTTTTCGTGGTGGTATCAACCTGCAATATCGAGACTGCAACCAAATATTATTCTTCCAGAGAGGTGACAAGCATTTCCTCTTTGGAGACTGTGGAGATGTCTATATGTGTCTTAATACATTTGGGCATCCGGAAATCTCCGTTAGCCCAGGCCAGGAGTTTAGCCATACCTATCTTGATGCTGCTAATGAATGAATATTACAGGATATATTGATGTACTAGTAGTATATCAATACACCCTCGATTATCCGAACACCTTCGTCTTTGAATTTCAAGTATGGTGTTCGGATAAGTGAAATAGTGTATTTTGATGCATGAAATTCACTGCGGGATGATAGATGAAAATTAAGATTTTGTAATTTAGTATATTTTACTGCATATTCATGCCAATAAGGACTAATACCACGACAGCTTTCAAAGAACTGGTACTAGAGTAATCAGAAGCACCAAAAATTTGTAATTTTTTCCTAAACTAAACATACTTCCTGCTGTTCGGATAACCGAGGGCCTACTGCGTAACTTCCAAAATACTATAATTTATTTTCAACTTTCAAATCTGGATTATAAGCTCTGAACAACCTGAAAAATGTATTCAGTGTCAGTTCATTGCCCTGACTTATGGCGTCCTTGTGGCCGAAGAGTCAGACCCAAATGTACGACACTCATGGGATGTAATATGTACTAATTGTGTTGCTACAGGGGTTGCTGGTAATTACCCTCCTTTCCTCCGCCACCAACCCATAGCAAAATTTTGGGTCAGGACATTATATCAACGCAAAACCAGGCTCTTATGAAGCTGACAACTAATACGTATCTCGTAGCATAACAACTTCTGGACAATCGTGCAATTCGTTATAGGATATATCATGGAAATAAACTGGAACTGATTGGATTGGATCTCGTGCACACGATATACAATTATAGTTTGAATAGCTCTTTGGTTTATCAGATGATGGTGGGGTTGCCTTGGGAATGGAATTTATATTCCCATTCCCACATGAACTTCGAGAAATGTCACCACTATCGTATGCCTTTATCAATAGATTAACTCTACTAACAAGTATTCATCAACTGGCGTAAGGGTTATCTAGCTGCTTGGTGGACACCTACAAATTCCAGTTCAGCGGCCTTAATGTGCCGACCGCGAAATTCAAATTAGAATAGGATCACTATGTTAAAGTCCAAAAAAGTGTCATCCTAGCATAGTCCCTGTAAGAAATAGTGCCGAGCCAGAAATTGAATAAACCCTTGCTGTGGTGCATAAATATATGTGGATTAAGATACCAAATTGAACATGATTTAGAAATAAGTAGGAAGAAATGGTTACTTAGCTTCCAAATCCTGGAATCTGGTAATCAGAAACTTCTTATTCTCTTCAGTATTTGATATCAGATTCATAGCTTGGGAGAAGAGTAGAGCATTTATTTGAGGAGAGACACCATGCCGATTAGTGATAGACTGTTAAGCCCTGGCGGCACGGATTTTGAAGTGGTCCGGTTAAACCATACCAGCCCTACCAAAGTGGACCGGTTGAAATCTCACTTACCATAGAAACTGTACTGAAAGCACCAAAAAGTGGTCCGGTTAAAGCCGGACCAACCGGACTGATGGCTCCGGCCCTGACTGTGTGGAATAGTAAACTGGGCATCCAGGTAAATAGACGGTCCACGGTTACTGTATGTGTAATTGTGTATACTCAATGTCACCCTTCCTGAAATGCTTGAATCACACGTAATCTTGAGATCACCAACATCTTCCTGATGAAGAGCCTGAAGATAAGAGTTTCTAGTTCATCTGACTTGTTTGGCTGAAAATACCGACAATTGTTGCTGATTGTTATTGACCGGAGGTAGAACAGCGACTGGCCATTCTATGTGCAGAAATAAATGTATAAAGCTGGAAAATATAGGTGTTAGAAGTCAAGTTCACAAATAATTTCCTAACCAATATATCTGGAACTTCGTAATACAGGACTTACTACTGACATGTTTTCATAGCAACACGGATGGTGAGTAGATGGCCATATTTTCGAATTTATGGTAGAAATACGTAACTATTTAAGATACGCCCCTTAAATATAATACCAACATACGTAAATACGGTAACCGCGTACACGCTTGTCTTCTCAAAAATTTCCTATGTCATCATCTGACTACCTAATAATCTATTTTTTGATGTCTATCAACCTAGCTGCCAATGATGATAATAAATGTAAAATGTAGAATTTATTAGTAGTTAGTATTTGCATAAAACTGATAACAACCTTTAAAACTCATCAAATTAGAATTGATTACTTCTACATTATAGATCTCCTTGAATACAGTGTATTTTGAATTATTTGAACTCCGGAAAATATGTATCTGATTATGGTAAGGCTGAGAAGAGAGAATTAGGCAGGAAAGCTGCCAGATTCTGTAGTATTATGATATGGGAGTATTGGCCGGATTTCCGCACAGATATATACTTATATTTGTTGAATTTCACGGGTTCATACTTCTTAAGTGCGACATTAGAAAGTGATGTGGTTGAGGTTGTGAGCCTTAATGATCGGTTCAGCTTCCAAGCTTTAAGGGACCTGTTATAAATATACTAAAGCATCGCCGCACCTGCTATAATTCGTAGTTTATATACCTAACCCAAATACTCTAGACTGTCCTACTATACTGAGTAACAAACAATTTGGCATAAACCACCCGCTAATGGAGCTAACAACTCAAGGACGGACTGGAGTATCTTGCCCTCTCCTGTCTCTAACAACTAATCCACAACTATCTGGACATCTCTCATGCTTCAAAGGTTACTTTGGATTTGAAGGACAGTCAGAGTACCCAGGTACTATATTTAGGTTTCCATTTAGAAATGAACAATCTGAAATTAGTAAGAATTGCTATGACGTAATAAGAGTAAGAAATAAGTTACTTAATCCACTTATCAGTGAAGCTGAGCATGCTCTACTATTTTTGAAGAACATTACTTGTATTGAGGTATGTGAGAGAGTAGGTGGAGTAAATAAAGCTCTCTTTAAGGCTGAAGTTCCCTCAGCTTATCTTGATGATGTGAAGAGTTATAGAAGGGAAATTCTAGAATTCGCTTCTTCTGAAGAGTTCAAATCAAGCACTAAGATTTTTGTGTGTTTATTCCCGACTGTGTCCCGTGAATCTGGTGGTGAAGAGAAGCAAACTGTATGGTTGGTATTGAATATCCTTGGTTTTGGAGCTACAAAGAAAAAACTGCAACAATTTTACAGATATCATCATCTAGACTATCTTCCATGGGTTGGAGTAGCCCTTGCTACAGGAGTTAGCAATCTGACAAATTGTGGCAGGTGGCAGTTTAAGTGGAATAAGGAAAATCCTTCAACTGTATTCGATGTGATTAGCGAAGTATTCAAATTTCCTTTCATAGTTGATCAAGATATTGAGTTAAATATTTCAACGGGTAAGATTTTCTGTTTCCTTCCAACGCAGTTACATTCCAAATTCCCATTTCATTTCCATGGTTACTTCTCTCTGAGTTCTAATCGTCGTGCTATTCCCTGGCCTTCAGATGATAATGAGAGTGAGATAGGAGCCAGGTGGAATCTACTGCTATCTGAAGATCTGGGGTCTATTGCCTACGCTGTTTTCTTATTTATTACTATAAAAGCATTGAAACACTCTTCTCCTCTAGCTTATCATTATCAGTTGTTATCACGTTGGAGTCCTCATGAGCCAGACAATTCCCCCTTCAGTTCTGTTCTCTGTGGGGGACTAGAGATACTCTCTAAGCATAATATCTTGCTATATACTCAGCAACTGGGTGGGAGATGGCTATCAATATGTGATGGATTCTTTTTACCAAATTTAACTAAGCAATATCTGACCAATGAAAAGGTATGTCTTGAGTTGCTGGAGAAACTTAATGAACCAATTATTGACGTTCCTGAATCTATTCAGGAAGTTATCCTCAACATCCCAGGAATAAAGTCTCAAATTAGTGATAGGACCATAAATCAGAATGCTATTAGGGAGTTGCTTAGAAGGTTTTCCGATTCGAATGAGCTAAGAGAGTTTCTCTCTTCTAGAGATAAAGCCATTCCTTTGTTAGAAGGAATTCTCACTATGTGCTCAGGAATTGAATCATCCAAGCGAATAGAAATGATACTAGAAGGTATTCCCCTCCTCCCAATTGCTAGTATCGATGAGCCTCAGATATTCGCACACAAACCAATATACATTAGCTCTAATACTTCTACTCTCATGAATATATTCCCGGGATTAGAGAGTTTATTCGTCGATCCTTATATCCCTCCCAAGATTCATTCCAATTTACTCTCAATAGCAATTAAATGCACTCCTCTAAATTTGATTGATGTCACGAAACTAGTTAATGATCCTCAGTTATTTGCCGAACTATTATTTCAATCAATTTCTGGCAAATTTAGATTTGAATCGAATGATTCTGTCGATTGGATGCCCTCAGACCCCGCACACCCGCCTTCAACTTGGATTGTCAAGCTATTCCAGTTTATTGATAATTCCAAATCTCTCCTAGAGGCTGTTTCTCATTTACCAATCTTACCACAGAATTCAATCAATGAGGATATCGTGTCCTTACTACCACTTAGATCTCGCACTACTTACATTGAACACAGTGAAGATAGCCATTTGATTCAGCTTGAAAAGTTACTTGAGACATCAGGTTGTTATTTATGTTACAGACAACACTTTATTGTCCGTTTTAGCGAGTTTATACTGCCACCGATTCCCAAGGGTCTCCTTATTGCATTGAAGTCTAAAGCCGTTCTGAATTCATTCATTCTAGCTCTGGATTCTACTGTTGATGATAATTTAAAGTTTGACTTGATAGAATTGTTAATTCCTATTACAAATGCACAAAACTCCAAAATAATTTCTCAGCTTCCATTATTCCCTAATACAATTGGTAATTGGTTAAAAATTTCCTCGATTATCATTCTACCTCCGTTGAAAATCCCTCTTGATATTGCATACCCTCCTCACTTCATTTCTCCATTGAATTTATCTGTAAAACAACTCTACAAGAAGCTAAATTCAAAATCACTCTCTAATGATGCATTTATCAAAGATCATTTAATGCCATTTATTCAAACTCACAAGGATCCTAGAATTAGAAATCAGTTAATAGTTTTTGTAATGGACAATCTGAAACTGTTTGATCTGGATTATCTCAAAAGTGAGGAATGGATACTAGATTCTTCTACCAATACAGAAATTGGAGGACGAGTTAAACTATATGCACCCTCACAGCTATTTGATCCTAGAGACCACATCTTAAATCGGCTGTTACCTCCACAAACAAGCGGTTTATTTCCACACAACATTTTAGAAGATTATTTTGATGTTATGAGAAAGTCCCTGGGCTTGAAATGTTATAAAAATCTCTCTTTGAAGTTATGTTTACAAGTTTGCAGATACAGTCTTGAAACTATTGTTTCGGAATTAGGTAATGATTGGATAGACACATTTGGCGCTTTGATTGAATTTTTGTCCCTCTATCGTAGCACATTTGGTTATGAATCTTGGAAGACCCTATTTAATATCTTCCAAAGTAATTTTGTTATATCTGGGTCTATTCCTGTTGATTGGCCAAAAAATGTTGAATTCTCTACAAGCACTCAATTGTGTTCTCCTCAACAAATATTAATTTGTAATTCTCAAGAAGTATACTTAGTAGGCTCTGTACAAAATACATTAATTCTCTCTCAAATGATGAATGATGATGTGAGCGAGGGAATTATCCGTGAAATGGGATTTCAAACTGAGATTACGACTCAGATGGTTGTAGAGCATCTTGCCATGCTAACGAAGTCTAGAATTTCGAAGAATGATTCAGAACTTATCCATCAAATTGTCTCGAAAATTTACTTTTTTTTAGGCAGGAGGGTTGCAGAAATTCAAATTCAAAGTATACCATTGAACATGATATATATTCCAGATGAAGTTGCATTTGTTTCAGTTAATAGAATTGTAATCGAAGTTCCTTTTGATATGAAGCCTTTCATTTATTCGTTACAAGATCTCCAATACAGGGCAGTTAAGTTTTTTGATTTTCTTGCAATACAAAAGTCTCCCAGCTCTTCACAACTCTCATCTATATTAACTGAAATTAACTCAACTTATACGACACTCACATCAACACAACTTGAACTAGTTATCAACATTCTCAATCTGATAGTTAATCTCAATTCTCATGCAGAAGTATATATACCAGGTAAAGACATGAAAATGTATAATCCTAAAGAAGAGAAATTAGTTTTCTGTGACCAAATTTGGTTAGATCGATCTATTATAGAGCAAGACTTTATCTTCGTTCACGAGAAGATATCAAATGATACAGCTCATAGACTCGGCGTGTCTCATTTCAATGAAAGGATAACCGATCCCAGTGAAATGTGGTTTGAAGAAACTGAACAAAAAATAGCTGTTACTGACCGAATACGTGGAATTTTAGAAGGTTATCATGGAACGATTAATGTATTGAAAGAAATGTTGCAGAACGCTGATGATGCTAAGGCAACAGAAATGAATGTAGTATTCGATTGGAGGATTCATCCTAGTATGTCCTTACTTTCCCCACAGATGGAGGTGTGGCAAGGTCCTGCCATTCTCTTCTACAACAATTCTACTTTTCTCGATGCAGATTTTGACAATCTCATGAAGATTGAGGGTGCAACCAAGGCACATGATGTAACTTCTATAGGCCAGTTTGGTCTCGGATTCTGTACCGTCTATCATCTCACGGACTTACCTAGCTTTGTATCAAGAAACTATATTCATATTCTAGATCCACACGGAGATTACCTAAAGAAAGGAGTAAAGATAGATTTCTGTCAAGAAAGGTTGGTGAAATATATACAAATCTATCAAGATCAATTTGTTCCTTATCAAAACATTTTCGGATGTGATATCCTGAAACCTTCACCTTTTAATGGAACTTTATTCCGCCTCCCCATAAGGCTTAGTAATATCACATCAAAGATTTCTCTAACAACATTCAATGAACAAGATATCAATCAAATTCAGGCTAATTTCATAAAAGAGGCAGAATCTGTTCTATTTTTCATGCAACACATAAATTCTCTGGGTATCTATGTGATCAATTCAGACAGTAGATCTGAAGATATGAAGAGTATACATTGTGTAAAGCGAAGTGCGAATATCCCACTGAATCAACCTTTCCTTCAGGCCAATCGTGAACATATGATCCATATGATAAATGGTTGTAATTCTACACCAGTATCATCTTCTTGTGAGTATCAATTGAGTGTAACTGATAAATCGGATGCCAATTGGATTGTTACTTATGCCACAGGAAGCGAACAATGTGCTAACCTCCTAAACAAGTTATCACATACTAGATCCCTCCTGCCTTTTGCTGGAGTAGCGTTAAACTTAGATCTTTTTGATCAAGATAGAACAGCTGGCTCTAATTCAAATCTCTATTGCTTCCTTCCACTCCCTATTCAGATAGCTCTCCCTTTTCACTGCCATGCAATGTTTGAGTTGAGACAGGATAGACAGGGATTAGTAGACACAGCAGAGGCAAAACAAAATGGAACCAAGCTATTGTATCTGATGCACTAGTACGAGCTGTGTTCACTCTTTACAAATATCTAGCAATTAAAATGCAGTCAATTAATACTATGGAAATACATCATACATACACTTGTCTATTGTTGAATATGTTCTCAAAGGATCTGACAAGTAACAGTCTCTGGAAATGGTTTACTCAGGGTATAACTCATGAGATAATTAATAGTCAATTTAACTTCTTTATCGTAAAATCTAACAAAGGAACAGAATGGTGTAGCTTTCAAACGACCTTTTTCTTAAACCTTCCATCAATCCAGTCTGATTTACGAGGATCCTATCCTCAATCATTCTCAGATTCTATGTTACACATTTTAATCGAGTGCGGATTTCAGGTTGCTGTAATTCCAGAAATTTGTTTTGAGAAAGGTGGTATGTTATTTTACATATTTGGTAAAAGCAGAAGTAACGTTGTTGATTTGAAGAACTTTTCCATTATCTTCTTTGAAAATTTGAATAAGTTCGGAATTATTAGGATAATTGAAGTTCTCAATGTTCTTATACCAGTTTGTTGTTCTTATCAATGGTTCATAGATTTGATAAGATCATTCAAATGTATACCTTGTGGAGAATTCGGGGAATTGCAACATACCCGTGAGGTAGTCGACCCCAATGCTAGGTTGGTAGTGAATTTATATGACGCTAAGGAGAATAGATTTCCTACTAAACTCTGTTGTGAAACTCTATTCCAAAAAGATTCCCAGACACTACACAATCTCAGAACTCATTGCAACATCATATCTGTTAAACTGAGTGTTGAAGAGATTCAGTCTAGAGCGAATTATATAAGCAATAACAAAAACGAACCACTCGCTCACAGATTTATCGAATATCTGGATCAGAAAATATTCACAGCCACTGAGTTAGATGAAATGTTCTCTGTGTTGAGTACTTTAATTTTCATACCAGTAAATATTCCTATGTTAAATCAAATACATTTCAAGTCTCCATCCCAGATTATTCCTTGCAAACTCAGGGAACTTGTAGAATTCCAACTCCCAGTTATTCCTGAACAATTTCTGCAGTACTATAACTTCACTTCTAACATGAGAATCTCAGATTTCAATTTACCTAGACCGCTACCACTTATTGCAATTGATGAACTAAGCATCTGTATACGTAAGTACAATACTTTAGCTGTGAATTTTGACTTGCACTCTAAAGTTAAGAAAATTTATGAAACTTTGGGCAAGAATTTTCATAAATATAGAAGGCAGATTCAACAGCTTCCAGGCGATATCGTTTTGATTCCATCTGTTGGATTTTGTGATCCTTCTATGCTATTCATGTCTTCAAAGGAAGATTTTTCTCCTTATATTCATTCAATATATTACCATTATGATGCCAACAACAGAAATATTAGAGATTTCTTCTACAATCTAGGATTTAGAAATTGTTTATCTGTTGATCAGTGTAATCAAGCATTGAACAAATTATATACCAAATCACAAGATACACCTCTTGATTCAGATGAACAGAGGATAGTGCTTAGGTTCACTAAAGAAATATGTGACAACTTAATTCGTCATAGAGAAAAGAATTTCATTCTGTGTCTAGACAATCGAGTACATTATGTGGAAGACTGTATATTCCACGATATCAGTTGGGACAAGAGAGAGTACTCGAATGGTGTCTTCACTCACAAAGATAAAACTTATTATTTCATTCACAAAGATGTCAGTAATGAAATTGCATTTCGTTTAGGAGTCAATCCATTAAGTAGCATTAAACTCTCTGGCCGAAAGGCTCTACCATTCCGATATATATCTCATGGGCAATCAGAACCCCTCACAACCAGGCTCAAGAATATTATCAGTGAATATGAATGTGACGTAGATGTGTTTAAAGAGTTGACACAAAATGCTGATGATGCTAAAGCTAGTGAAGTCAAGTTTCTATTTGATTACTCAGAGCATGGGATAGAGAGTTTAGTACACGATGAGATGAAATATTGGCAAGGTCCTGCTGTCTATTGTTATAACGACGCTACTTTTTCTAACGCTGATTTTGAAAATATTACTAAACTTGCTTCCCGTTCTAAGATGCCAGATCAATCCACTATAGGAGCCTATGGTACAGGATTCAATACTGTATACCATTTGACAGATCTTCCCAGTCTTGTCAGTCGTTGCAATATCATTTTCTTTGATCCTCATGTGTCTTATTTAAAGAAACTGATCGACCACGACAGTCCTGGCATGCAAATTGATTTTGTCAATGAGAATGATGAAATACAAGATTTTAAGGATCAGTTTTCTGTTTATAACGGTATTTTTGGTTGTGATCTATTTAGTAAAAATGAATATAAACATACTTTGTTCAGATTACCTCTGCGAACAGGTAAAGTTTCAAGCAAGATATCTCAAAGAAATTTTAATTCGAAAAAATCTATTTTAACTCTACAAACAAAGTTTTTGGAAATTGCTAAGAATTTAATTTTATTTCTTCAAAATATTCAATGTATAGAAATATACACGAGAAATCATGAAAATACGAATATGTCTCTTGCATACAGAGTTAACAAGTCTTTGCCTAATAGATTCTTATCAGAAAACCAATTACATTTTCAGAAACTGTTAAATAAAAGAACACAAGATGCTGTCACGGATGTTTCAAGATTTACACTTACGACTCTCTACCCTCCAGGCGAAGAAACTGATCTGGAAGATGTTATCGTTTCGTATGCTTCTGGTACAGCTTCATCTTTTAACCTGATGCTAGAGCTTGAAGGAACTAGTGGATTCTCATCTCTTCCAGTTTGTGCTGTTGCAGTATTTAAGAGCTTTTTAACTCTTAACGAATTCTCTAATGTCAAATGCTCTCTTTTTTCTTTCCTTCCCCTACCCTGTCCATCACCTTACCCAATGCATATTCACGGTTGTTTTCAGTTGCAACAATCTCGTCGTGCACTCTACTTCACTACGGATTCTACCATACGGACACGCTGGAATCAGGCTCTCATCTGTGATCCTCTACCTATCGCTGTTGTTAACATGCTCATCTCTCTTAAAGGAGAATTCTCTCTTAATTGCCTCAGTCAAACTCAATTAGAAAGGTATTACAGTTTTTGGCCTAATTCCAATAAAGATGATATTTTATGGAGTGATTTTTCTTCGTCAATTGCTACTCGCATTATTTCTGTAAATGCTCCAATCTTCTACTGTAGATTAAATCCAAATCGTTGGATAAATTTCAAAGATGTATCATTTTTCGTTCCGCCAACTAGATATAATCTTGAATCTTGGTTCATTGACGAAATAATATTTCCATATTCTGCTCGATGTGGAATATTCTTTATGGATATGTTCCCTAAATTTAATGAACATAAAATATTCAAAGAGTTCCCTGAGAGTAAAGCCTATACAGTTGAGAGGTTTTATAAAGAAATTATTGTTCGAGTTTTCGAGAATTTTGAAACTGAAATAATAAAGCACAATACTATTATATACAGAATCATTTCTGTCCTCCTACTCACTTATAAATATGAACCCTGTCTAAAGGAATTCTTGACCCATTTGAAATGTATTCCTTGTGGAGAAGATGATCCTGTTTTCCTACCTATCCTTCAGGTATTAAGTCCTAACTCTAATTTCAGACAAATATTCTATCCTCGTGACAAACGTCTACCACACAGTTTATTCCACACTCTATTTGATGAAAGAGAATCTTCTGAGACTTTTCATACGCTTAACCTCGTTGGTGTGATAACGGATAAACTTCCATTACGCTTGTTAGTTGATAGGTGCAGTATAACATTAGAACTTTTTCATATCAATAACGAGCAAGCCCTCTTACATTCTGAATGCTTACTTGATTATTTGAACTCCCTCAGAATAAATAAAACGCAAAGAGATGAAATTCAACACATGCTTTTTGATATACAATTCATACCTGTATGTCAAGATTCTATTTTCAATGAAATATGTCCTGGAATTGCATGCAAATTATCTTCACCTGCCAAATGTCGCGGTATTGATCTACAACACTTATCGGTTGATTATCATATCATCACGAAAGAGGTGAATTCTCGGTGTCACGCACTCTCTCTCTTAGGCATCTCTGACAAAGACATTCCTCTAGAATCTGTCATGGAAACTCTCTTCATATTAGAGGTGAATGAATCTCTCCTCTCTAATAAACTGACGGAAGTAACGAAGCGATGTAGAGCTATTTACAATTATCTAGCCATGAAATGTTTTATTTTGGATCAATCCTCAGAGAATAATAGACTAATTATTCAACAGAATCTTGAAGAAAGGAAATGGCTTTGGGTTTCTTCACTAAAGAAGTTCTATCCCATTAGCCAAGTAATTTCCTCAACAGATTATCTTAGTTATCAAAGCTCCTTTCTTGTTTCTTTTATTCTCCCAGAAATGATAGACCAAGAATCAGTAATCAAAAAATTCTTTAATTTTATGAAACTCCCTACAAAAGTTACATCTAATATGGCTATTAACATCATCTCGTTAATCAAGGAACATTTCGGTAATCAATCTCTGCCTTCACCAACCCTTTCAGGAAATGGTCCAAACGAACGTGAGTTAGTCATTAAGCTGATTAACGAGACTATCGAGGTTAAAGATGATGAAAATTTCGAAGGCATATTCTTGCTTACCGAGAATAACAATCTCAAATTATCTTCAAGTTTATACATCAACGATGTGCCCTGGGTGGAGTTTACTGAAGAAGAGAGGGAATCACTCGTGAATCATAGAATAACAACCAAAGTATCACACAAATTAGGCGCAAAGAGTAAAATGGATACATTATATGAACAAGAATGGGAAGAATTTGGTCAGCACGAGGATATGTCAAAGCGTATTGATAATCTTCTTCGAGAATTTCCTCTCGATGTAACCATTTTCAAAGAGCTGATACAAAATGCAGATGATGCTGAGGCTACAGAAGTTGTATTTATACTTGATTCCCAAGAATACGGACAAAGGTCATTGTGTCCATCAGATTACAAATCTAACTGGAGAAACCTTCAGAAAACACCCTCTCTCCTTGTTTACAACAACAAATCCTTCTCACTTGATGACTTGATAGGGATTCAGGCTGTTGGGATAGGAGGGAAGGAAGGAAAAAACACTATCGGCCGATTTGGTTTAGGTTTCAATTCGGTTTTCCATTTAACGCGCTGTCCATGTCTCCTCAGCTATTCTGAAAATGGAGAAGAATCAGTTTTCTGTGTGTTTGATCCTCATAAAGAGCATCTCAATATCCCAAAGGGTAAGAGACCTGGAACAAAGGTAACTTTCAATAAACAACAGCCTCTTTCCCGTTTTACTTACCAATTTGAACCTTATTTCGTAGAACAAATTCTTAAGAAGTATCCAAATGTCATGGAGAATCTCAGAGAAAAGAAATCATTTTCAATATTTCGATTGCCCCTCAATACAACAATTGATAAGAAACTGGACACTCAAGAGAATGTTAGAATAATGAGAAAATTACTTGAACAACTAAAGAACGAAGCTCCTAGACTTTTACCCTTCATTAGTAATGTCAAAAAGATACAAATATTTGACATCAGTTGTCTCTCATCATGTATACCACCGATCGTACGCGTAATTCGCAATGTTGAAATAAACTCACAACTCCTAACACACAGAAGAGTTGAGGTTGAGAAACCAATCGCTGGCTACAGTAAAACTATGCAAATACTTCAAAAGTCAGTTAGAGTAGACATTCCAAATTCAGTAACTGATACAGTGATGTCCTCAACAATAGTTAAATGGTTGATTTATCATTTTGAAGGAAATGTTGATATGTTTTTAGGTAGATCCGAATTATTACAGAAATTTAAACCCAGGTATAAAATAGAAAAACTTCGTCTTTTTTCCAGCATAGCAGTTGAATTAATCTCAAAAGATAATCCTGTCCAATCCCAAAAGAGATATCTTTATTGTCATCTTCCTTTTGGTACTTCTCTCAACTTTCCTGTCCATATCAATGCTCCATTCATTCTAGACCCACACAGAAGATACGTAAGTTATCAGGATGAGATTAGTGGATCCAACTCTTGGGATAATGTATGGCATCATGAGATCATGGAGCTTGTGCTAGCACCTATTTATTTTAATCTTTTGTATGATCTAGGTCCTGGTGCTGTTCACATATGTGACTTAACTGATATTGATTATTTTGATTGGTATTATTCTCTATTCCCCGTAATCCATACAACAGAAACTGGATCTAACAGTATGGAATATCTACAGGCTCTAGGAAAATCAGTATTAACCTTGCTATATAAATCTAATTCCGAGGTTCTATTAGCAGATGATATCTGTCTAAATGGTAACCGTACTTGGTATCCAATTCACGGACCTGATGCTGGAGTTTTCAGGATTCTTGAACCTGAATTAACCAGAACAATGCAAATTCTTTATGAGTGTCTCAGTGAATTGAAATATCATTTGACACTAGCTCCAAATTCATTAGCTAATTCTTTCAAGGTGTGTAGTGATTGTGCTTCAGAATGTAAAGTTGTTACTCCACTAGATGTGTTACAATATATTAACCTTAATATATCAAAACTCTGCAAATTGAACCATGAGTTCCCTTGCTCCTTGCTAAACTGTATTTTCAACTTTGATCGTTTAGTAGTTATTTTGGAATTTATACTGACACACTTTGGGAATGATCCCAAATATAAGGAGCAGATTCCTACTGTGCCATTGAAGGTAGACTATGCTAACAATCTTGGTTGGTTCCAGCTCTTACAATCAACATTCACGATTAATTATGCCAAGCTTCTACCACAAAATCCTGAAAGATTTCTATCGAAACAATACGATATACACATTATCAAAAAGTTGATAGAGTATGGCTATGTAAAACCTCTGACTATCCAGTTTCTATCACAAAATATGGATATATCCCACCAGCCGTCTCCTGAATTTTTCCTGCTATTCTGGCATTTTATTTATGAAAATGTTCGTGATTCCAAGAAACTTTCTCAGTTTGGTAGCTTTTATTTAGTTCCTGTTACTTACGGCAATGACTGTCCAAAAGAGCCAACGTTTCAACCAATTAATCATCTTGAATATCTAGCCACAGATGAAATTGAGTCAACATTGAGAAATATTTTATTTAAGTTTAGATGTCCTTTCCTATATTTGACCCCCTACTTAGCTTATAATAGACATCCTCCTGAAGGCATAGAAGAGGTCTCTTCAATATTGCGCATGTTAAAATCTATGGCAATTAGAACAATTGATGGTAACGCTATTCTTGGTTGTATTAGTTTAGCTAAAAATACAGATGTTGTCCTAACTGATATGGAAGCCGAGAGGTTAAGAAATATTTTTCCGAATATTAATTATAAGAATCTCTCAGATAATGACTGGAAAACTCTGTCACGTATCAAAATGTTTGTAGCCGAATACAAACCTGGTGAGTATCGTCTTGTTGCTCTGAAAGATTATATGGTTTGTTTTATGAATAATGATAATTTCCCGATTTCTGAAAATTTAATAAAAAAACTTCAAGATGTTTTCAAATTGGTTTTCCTCTCTTCTGATATTACTCACCACAATCCCCTCAACCTAATTACAAACATCTGCAAACGAGTTAGCATAAGTTGTTTAACTCTGAATGAATTTATGGAATCTTATATATTAAATATTGAGATATTGCCTCGACTTGAGTTCGAAACTCAGAAGGCTATAATTATTTATCTATTTGAACTTTCTGGAAAGAAAGATAATTGGATTTCGATACTGAAATCACTCCCGTTTATTCGTATTCAGGAAAGTCTGCGATCATATTTTAGACCAAATGAATTGTATTGTCCCAATATTCCTTTGTTTGCTGCTTTCAAGAAAGATAAACTACTTCCACAATGCTGGTCTAAGGTTAACGTGTTATACGCAAAGTTAGTGACCCTTGGTTTGAATACTAGGATATATTTGAAAGATATTTTAGACTGTGCGAAACTTATAGCGATCAGCGATTTAGATTCTTTGGAATTCGATTCTCTAAAATTACCAATTAGAGCTTTAATCAATTTCGTGGATTCTTATATTTATATGGAAGAATCTGAGGAGTATGAATTGATATTACAACAAATTTCTACACTTAAATTCCTACCAATATATATCAGACAAACATTCATTGGAACAGGTAATTCTGGAATACGATGGAGATTAGGTATGTTCTCTGAAGCTCTAATATCCAAACATCGTGACTATTGCTGTCTGTCATCTCCTATATTTGATCATACTGTATCATTCAAAGATCCAGAATCTAATCCCTCTAAAATTCGTTTCAACCAAATTATGAACTCGTTGGGTCTTACCCTCATACCTTCGATTGACATCGTGAAACTGCATTTTCAGAATTTAATAGAATTGTGCAATACTTATACCCTCGAGCAAGTTGATCACCATTTAAGGGAATTGTTCTTTGCAACTTACAATTATCTCCAAGATTTTCCATGCACGCTTCCTGAGTTCAAGAATGCAAAGTGTATACTTTTTGAATGCAAGTTGTATAAACCTTTGAATATAGTTATGAATTGGAGGGATGATCTTAGCCCCTATCTCTTCCAATGTCCACACGAGTTGAAACAATTTAGAAACTTTCTATTGAAGCTGAAGGTTTCTGAATATCCTAATTATGAACATTTCAAGTTTGTATTGAGTAGTATCCATCGAGAAAATGGTAGTAACCAACTTAATCTAGAAAATTATATTCTATGTACTAGAGCAGAAAGTGCATTTTCCTACTTGATTTCTGAACTCCACTCTACAGACATGCAAATTATACTAGACGGCATTCTTTTGCTAACTGACAAGAATGAGTTCATTCCTTACGACTCTCCGCATCTCTTCTATGGGGATGATACTCAACTCCTAAATAGGGTGGAATCAGCACATGATGAGCTCAGAATATTGGCTCCTCTTGTTCCCAACAAATTCGGTTCATTTGCGCCTCCTCACAGACTCAGAATCAAATTCCTTTCTCATAGGTTTAACCAGAGATTGTCTCCAGGAGTTTATGAGTTGTATAAAACTGAAAATGTTCTTGCCGATAACCTAAAAGAAAGATTGAAAAGTTTGGAAGTATTTACTGGGCTCAAGAGAATATATTTTCACGATACTCACAAAAACATGTGCAAAGTTAGAATCCAGAATAAAAAAATTTACCTTCAAACAGAAGAAGATGAATACGGAATAGCAGACGGATATTTATCAATAAGGGATAAGATCGATAAACTTGATATTGTTCCAGTGAGCAGGATAGACATCGTAATCTTAGATACCAGAACTCAAATAAGAAGTACTTTAGAAAATGCTTGCATATGCTTCCTTGATGAAGATGAAGATACAATTCTTATCAACACAGACTCGCTGTATCGAGGCCGTCTTCCGGTCGAGATGACGTATGAGCTGAATCAGTATTTTGCTAATGTTTTTGATAGAAGTTTGATTCACCTGTTAATATGCCATGTTTACCCAAGAGCAGACATTGGACGAGCTCTTGATAACTTCAAGATAACAAAACTTCCTCATGACCTAGCTCAACATTAGTTCGTAATCATTGAATTAGTTAAAAATCAACTTTAGATAGTATATTATTATTATTGAGCTCCTTATCTTATATACAAATAATTATATGTATTTCTATTCATATATATATATATTAAATAAGTATATTTTGGTAATTTATAACATATTTTCGCTGCATAAAACAATCTGTTTGAGATGATTTCAGGATGGCCATCTTGGATAAGAAACTACTAAAAGCCATGAAGAACTACACCTATAAGTTATTTTTAATTTTGGTTCGCAATTCTGAGATATCTTATAGCCAGTGGTGCCGCTAGCCTAAATTTAATGGAGGAGTCAGAGATATAAATTTAAATCGGCCGGCAAACACTCAATATTTAGTTTAATTACTTTAGCGAATTGATTAATAAGATCATAACCCATCAAATGATGTTATTCTAATAGAATATAGATTTATCTAATAAATAAATTTCAGGACTGTATCAACTCATTCAACTCATTCATTCGATTACTACCAACTGGTAATCTGGTGCGTGGAATTCTATTCTGACATTTCTAGTTTCCCAAAAAACAATTTATTACTGTGCCGACTAATACTATTACATAGTATAGTGGCTCTGTTCTAAAATGGTTGACTTAGCCTTGAGGGTAGATATTTTTTTAATATCTCGGTACAATCTGTATTTCTGATTGCTACCATTGAACATAGTTAGGGTGACCAGAAGGTTTTTAGGATCCTGGACATTTTCATTTGTTCTGAAAAAATCCAGGACACAAACCTAAAAACCTGGACAGTCTATAAAATGAAATATTAGGTTATATAATATGAAATCAACTATAATATTCATACAAAATCATCTTTGCCTAACAAAATGAGTCAAAAGCTGTGTTAATAACTCCTTTTGCTAACTGGACTTCCTTATATTGTGACAGACTACATTATTAATTGGATGACCTGCACACCCCAAAAAACAGAATTTTCCCCGACATTTCCTTCATAATTCCAAAATGTAATTACCTGGACAAAAACCTGGACATTTCCAAATTTTGGCAAAGAAAATGGACATATGGTCACCCTAAACATAGTGGAACAACAAGTATATATAATCTCCATCACTGAGCTCTCATTATTTGCAATCCTTCTATTCTAGAGTTCTGTTCATTTATTTATTTGATTTCTTTTCATCTCTACGAGCGCGCTTCGCTTGCTTGCGCTATGCGGATGCGAACACTTCGTGTCCACACTCGGGTCTACGGCCCATGAGTACATAAACTCATAACCTTAACCGTAGCAAACATGATACTGCCATAACCTTAAATCTGCTTACTTTATGTCCCCAAATTTGAACAAATACTTATGAAATGTTGTTCACAATACCGTATTCGGAATCAATATACTCGATTACCCCAGTGTAGTCGTTGAAAGTATGATTCTGCCTCAATTTTAAATTCGTTTACTATATATTCATTAAAACAACAATAAATTTACATATGATTAATCCAAAAATGTGAAACCGGATTCAGCATGTTCGATATATTTAGTGAAGTTTTATTGAATTTTATATACTTCCTTGATAAACACGATAAATACATAGTTATGCGACAAGTTCAAAATTGCATACCGTAATCCTTTCTCCTTGATAACGGGCAGACAAACAGACAACAATTGAGATTTAACAATATAGATTTGTATCGAATATTGTTAGCTAATACCGAATATATGTCGTCGAGTGATAGCTATTCTAGTTACAAAGGGGCACATTCTCCAAGACCCTGTGTGATAATTCACTCACATCTAGTCATCAGATTCAGAAGACTACTTGAGTAACTCCCCTCCTCCTGTCGATGCTTCCTGTGCACTATCGCACCTCTGACATCAGTTCCACCTGAACTCAGATCTTCCCAGCCACCAGTCAGTCCAGCTACACCGGGATATCGGAGTGTCTCTTCAATCTGAACTTGTCACATTTGGGATCTCAATCTCAAGACTTTACCCTTCCCAACATACAAAGCGCGTGAGTCGCCCTAAAGCAGAGCTGCAAATGGGTCACTGACCCATGGGTCAGATGGGTCACTTTTTTAAGATGGGTCACATGGGTCATGGGTCACTTCATGTGACCCATTTGCAGCTCTGCCCTAAAGAGTCTCTATGGTTTCCAACGCTCTGAGCATACCCAGTACTATCTTAAAGGCAGGCCAAGCAGAAGAGCCCACTCCCAAGCCCCCGAAACCAATAAGCCACAAATACCCTAACGTCTGAAGTTGATATTTCAATACTTTCTAATTGGCATTTAATACTGCTCTTAAGTAGTAATTACATGCTTGGCAGATTCAATCCGTGCCACGAGGTTTGTCTGTTGTAGGGGCTTGTCCGCTTTTTGGAGTGTCCGTTTTCATTTGTCAAAATGATTTAATTTTGTCATTTGTTTTGTTATATACTGAACCATCGCCTACTGAATTAAACTAAGATTGGCTATTTATTTATGAGATGTTAATTTACTTGATTATGATTATATTGTCTTTCATGGGAATATATTAGCCGTAAATTTGAAATATATAATGAGCCGATGTCAAATAGTTTTCCCTCAAATAATCCCCTGGTAAATTGCTATGTAGTATATCCTTCCCTGGTCTTGTTCCAGGATTTGATTCCTTTTTTACTTGGTGAGCCAGATCTTAAATAGATTAGCGTCAGGCTGGCCACCCACGATTCCCAGTGTCTATCAAGGCGATAATTATTAGGCATAATGGGGCAAATCACTACGTCGCAAACTCCCTGAGGGAAATACTATATGACACTGTCATATCTGCATACTTTTTCAATCATTTGGTTGCACCAGAGGATTAAGAGCTCACAATATTTGAACTCGAATAAGTCGAATTATCAAAAGGATCGCACTTCATCATCCACTCCTCGAAAAATGGAGCGTGCTCCAATTGCGTTCCTATTTAACACTCTTCCATAGTTACTTTGTATTATAGAATTGGACCATTCTACATTCGCAAAATTGCCAAATGTGCCACTTCAAACCAGTTTAAGCAACCATGTATGTTAAGTATGAAAAGTTGTTGCTATATTTCGAGCTCCAGTCCCCGTTCCTGAAATCGGAGCGCTTCTTTAATGCTCTGGGCTCCATTCATTGCAACCATTTGCTGTCTGCATTGTATTAATAGTTTATATCGTGTGATTCGAATCTAATTTTCTAAATTTAAGTGACCCATTGTAGATGTATTTCCTGCAGGGCAGGGTCAAGCCTGAGAATCGGACCTAATACGGTCCGATAAAATAAGCCATTTGCCTACTCTATTATCTAGAATACATACCTTCTGTAGCATCTATAATGGCAAGTCACAGCACTGGCACTGGTATAGGAACTACATCTAAACGTGTAGAGGATTTGAATCAGTTAGAATCTGAAATAGCCAATGTATTGGTGTATGCTGCTGAGTCATTACAAGAACTATCTAAAGATAATCCAATAAAAGATGTAGTAGAACACAAATCTGCTCAACTTTTTATTACACTACACAGCATAGAGAAGGGATTGAAAGAGCAGATTAACTACCTCGGAGAGGTTAGCACATCTTCTCCACACTTACAGTCTATATACGGAGTGCAAAAGGATTTGTGTATTACTTTAGAGAAAGAAGCATATTTGAGAGAGAGGGTAGAACAAGCTCAGAGCATGTCTAATAATTAATTCGAAATAATTATGTTTTGCTAATATTTCATCTCTTTTCTATCCGTGACGTTAAAATCGATTAAAATCGATGAAGCGCATGCGCCTCAAGGCCCTCAACAACATAGGAGCATGCGCCTCGTCGATTTTAATAGCTCATAAATTGCTATTATGAATGAATAGTTTTGGAAACAATATTTTGAGCTTTCATTTATTTCCATTTATTCTTTTATATATTTTCCCTTATTCTCTATCACAAAAACATGCCTTAGATGTACTCAAACTCCCGCGATATTCTTGCGAAAACTTTTTTGAAACTGCATATAACTTCAGATTAAAAGAAACATGATTATGTCAATCTATACTATTAAAACGTAATTAATCTGTATATATTATTATTATTCTATCATCATGTCTGTACAATAAAAATCAGTATTCTCCAAATTTCGATTTTTTTGAGAACTTCAAAATATTCGACACACGAAGTGCCCACATTACTAACCTAAAGCTACGTAAGAGTATCAAGTATTACCACCGAAGGCAAATCAATGGAATTTGGATTAACCATGGTTAATAAAAAAGTAAAATTTCCACAAAAAACTAACCCCGAGGCACGTAGTGCCGAGTATATCCCGTCGCATAGCGACCAAAAGCATCCAAAAATGTAACTGTTTAATACTTAATCTAACCTGAGGTGCTAAGCTGTCGCGCAGCGAACTAGCAAACGAAGCGCGCTAGACTAGATTATGACAACCCAACTAAGAATTGTGTTCAAAATTTGGATAATTTGGATTTTTTGTACAGTCCTGATAACGTACTAATCCCATTTTGAGTTAGCTTTTGGCCAGAATCATGAAGTCAGGACATTTGTCACATTGAGGGGTACCTGTGATTCAAATTTCAAACTTCTATCATGCATATTGGCAGAGCAGTTGTTAATAATGTGCTTGTTCGAAAATCTAAAAGGTTATATTGACGTCATAATTTTGTCATGTGTGAATTTTCGTCCAAAACTCAAATTTGGCCAAGCCAAGGCCAAAATACCTCTATGTGCCAAAAATCCTGTATGAAACCCTGCAGCATACTTTGTTATCCTATTGTAGCCGAAAGAGCAAGTCTCAAAGTATATTTTGAGATTTCAACTATTTGTTTACTTTATATTCATAAAAACAACAACTAAATTTACATATGATTAATTCGAAAGTATGAAAATCGTAATCAGCATACTCGATTACCCAAATGTAATAATAGTTTACTTCTGTGGCGGGCACTAGGGGGTGCTCAAGCGCCCCCAATATATTCAACGAAATAGCGTATTCATTAGAGATTAGAGAAGGTGAAATATTCCACAAATTCAATATTGGTATAAACTATGAATAAAACGTATGTATTGGGATCAACCGATCAAGTTATAAATTCCTATACCAAATTCGTGATAGTCATCTAATAAATAAATTTATTGTTCTAATAGAAATTCCATGTTAATTAATATGGAGTAACAATTTTGAAGTTAGCCCCACCTCATTTAATGTCGGAATTGCCCCTTTTTGTAGTATTCCATCTGCATGTGTTTCAACAAGTCTAGTTAAACTGTAGAATCCTTCTATAATAACCATATTTGTATCCAAATATCTAAAACAGATAGATAGTTCTTCATGGCCCGCGCTGTCTTTACATTCGTCTATTAACATCGCAAACATTTTTGATGCTTCTATTTCTGATCGAATAGCGTGTCTTACCTCGTCTTCTAAAGCCTGAATCATCTCATTACAAGACCTCTTGGAAGTATAATCATATGTTTCATGAGTCGCTGTAATAGAAGAATGGAGATCTTTGAAATGTTTGTTTGTAAGAAGCATTAACTTACTGAATTCTTTCCATTTACCTTTGTTCAATGATTCTGAATCTTCATCATGTCCTCTATATGCCATTTCCTGAGAACAAAAGTATTTGTGATATTCTAGTAAATCTACAAATATTCTCTCTCGTATTCAATTACTGATTTTCTTTCGGGATTTAGAATTTCCAGAATTGAAATCCCTTTTTTATCTTGTATATACTGTTTTCCCATTTGGTCTTAGATATATTATGATCTTCACTGTTATCATGACCTTTTTAACCTCTTCCTTTCTGCATAGCGTGATTCCAATTAATAAAGCCTTTTGAATAATGGCAATATAGCTTTTCGATGTAGCTGTAGAGAAATATCGACAAGCAAAGCAATATGCTTTATTCATCAAGACACTGTACTCTAACCAAGAAAAAAGTGTCATACCAAGACAATTGGAAAGAACGCCCCAAACAAAGTTTGTCGGTGCTTTTTGGAAATTGTATGGTCCGAAATATAATTCACCTAGGTCATAAGCAATCAGACTGTTTGTGTTTCCCACATTACAGTTTGGAACTTGAGAACACTCATTTAGAATTGAAACTGTTTGTAGCTCAAGAAAGATCAGAGATCCTTGCTGAGATGTTGGGATTTGAAATGGGGATATAACTGGAGACGGTTCTTATCCCCAGAAGTTATTATTAATTGTATATTGTCCACCATCTACAGATGATTTAGAATAACAAAATTTTGGGTAGCATAAATAGATCTAATGAAAAACTTAGATAGAGAGTATTAACCAAATAATATTATTAATATTACAATTGAAAACCAGGGGCCTTATTAACTAAAATTCTTAAGTCCAATTCTTAGAATAATTCTAAGAAAAATATTTAGTGAGGTAAAGAGGACACTTAACTTATAATTTAGTCTACTTTTCTATGAAATTATAATAAATGTGCAATTATTTACAAAGAAGATTATTAATCACTTAAGACAATATGTTTGATAATTATCATATCCACATGTTGTAATAACTACAGCATAGAACTATAGTCGGACTACATACCAACCATATTTAGATACTATTTCTTGACGTCACTCTGAATTGTATTATGACATCAATAAATGTATTTATATAATTAAATTATATCTCATATATTTTGAACATAATAGTGTTGTATCTAAACTAAGGTAAATAAAGTCAATGTCATTTGAGTGAGGTCCTGCAAAAATATACGCAATCTATGCAATTTTATCCATTTACGTATATTATCATCTTTTTAGTGATAAGTATAAATAACAATAAAATGTTAATTAATTATGATAATATCTTAACAATCGCTCGCATTATGACCACTGAAAAATCGAAACTCGTTCAAAGAATTTTACTCAGGAGGAGATAATGTCACTCTGTATCTCATTCATGATCAAAAATCGGAATTGTTCGGCGCTCTAACATCAACTCTAACTTTCGATGATAAAAACAAAATCTGGGAAGAAATTTCAGGGAGACTGTCTGAATTACATGGGAATGTAAGAACAAGAGATGATATCATGAAAAAATGGTATAATATACTATCAAAACATAAGCCTCGTATTGCAAATAAGTTAGCATCAGCAAGAAAAACTGGAGGAGGCCCTGCAGATGCTGATTTAAATGAAATAGAAGCTAAAATCAGAAGCATCAAAGGGAAGGAAGCTTTTGAATGCATTGAATCGGGTATTGATCTCTCTCTTGAATTCCAATGTTCTAATGATGAAACTGAAAGGATGCTGATGAGCCCAGCTGTTCCCTCTGAAGATATGAAGAAATAAAGTTTTTCCAACAAGCCCCAAGAAAAACGTCATCGTTTGGAAAATTACGAATTGGAATCGACCAAACGTGCAATTTAGAGAAAGAAGATAAGAAATTGGAGATTTTGACTAACATTGATTCTAAGCTAGATCGGCTTGAGAGTAAATTTGATCGAGTGATCCAGATTTTGCAACATACAGCAGCGGATCAATCAAAGACACTTTCTCTTCTGATGGCTCAAACTATGCCTCCTCTGCCGCATTTTCAGACATTGCCCCCTTCATTTCCTCCTTCTAATTGTCTTCATTGCCTCATTACTTTCAAAGTCAAGATTAGGAATCCATAATAAATATTATTATGTTATAAGTAAATCAGAGCCTAATTCATTCATGTGCTCAGTTAATTAATTAAACTTCCTATATCATGTGAAATAGTTTATAATTATATTTTCTCGAACTAAAATCTCATTATATGAATGTTCAGTGTAGTCTGTTTCGGTGTAGGGCACGTTACTTTCCAAGTTTTCAATATCAATTTGAATACCGCAATCAACACAAAAATTATGAAGTATCATGGAGGATAAGATTAGTTTGCAAACCCTCTCTGGGCTATAGCACAAACTGCCACCAGTCTTGTCCATTGATCTCCATCTGCTCTTCCATATTCCAAAGGTACATTCAATTGTCTTTCGAGTCTTCAGGAAAGCACGATTATACCTTCTTTCGCGAGGTGTAACAGGAGATAGTAATGGAGTCATTAAATTTGGGTGCAACGGATAACTACTATCGCCGAGAAACCACCCATCAAGAATTGGAATTTCTTTACTGGCGATCTTAAGATTGATTCCTGATTGCCTCCATATGAACGCGTCATGTGCAGTGGTGTCCTGCTGTGGGAGCGGGTGGGAGCGCCGCTCCCATACTTTTTTTTATCAAATCAAATTGGGAAGTCACAATTACTTCACAAGTTAGAGAATTTGTTCCAAATATAATTAAGTCGAGTTGAGAGAGCAAATGTTTAGTTTATGGTGCCGTGAATGTATTGTACTTGTTTTGAAGAACAATGGGAAGTTTTACATCAACTATGTATTATTTTATCCGAATCTAGCGTTAATCGTAACAAAATATCTATTTCAAATGATTCTTTTAAGTAATAATTATATTATAAGCAACGTGTTCTGGAATGTAGGATATATAAAATGATGGAATATAATATTCTGAGCCCCATAAACAAGAAGAAATTTGGAAGTATTATTGGTTAAATAATTTTGGGACTCAATCACTTGTTAAACTCTATTTTCAGATTTACTACTAAGCCTTTGATATTATTCATACTTATCTTATTAATTCAATTACCGGTATATTGTTTGAATTTTGTATTAGAAATTAGAATATATTCAATTGAATTTGAAATTTGAAAACCGCTCCCATACTTATAATTAGAGCAGGACATCCCTGGTCATGTGTGTTGCCTGGTCACTTCACAACTACATCAATAAACTTGAATACATCGTCACATATCTCTTGGACGTAAATTGAATGAAACTTTACGATAAACATAAATTGCTTCGTTGGTGCTAGGTGCAACAAGTGGGATGTGTGTGCCGTCAATGCAACCTAATACTTTAGGAAACCCGAAATTTTCCATAAATCCATGCTGCATGCTCACCTGTCTAGCAGCAGTTGGAAACTGTATATAGTCTTTCGCAATAGAGCATAATACATCTGTTACACTTCTAACACAGTTGGCCACAGAGGGCTGGGAAATTCCATGAGCTGATGCAACCACAGTTTGTGAACTACCCGTAGTTAGAAACTGAAGAGTGACCGCTAATTGAGTTGTCACCGGAAGTGAATGAGATCAGCTTGTAGATCGAGACATGAAAGTCTCAATTTTATCATGCAATTCTAAGAACATTTCTCTTCTGATTCTATAACGAGAAATAAACTCTACATCTGTGTACGGATCAAGAGGGTTTAACCTGTCACGAAATATTCTCTGTCGTCGTAAACTGCCTATTTCCAGCTCCAAAAGAACAAAAAGCGAGGCCATGAGTTTATACAATAGTATACAAATGATAAATGCAATGAGTATTTTCTATTGGATGGGGCAATTTATCTCATTAATGATAAATCAAGTATACAAGTATAAGGATTTTATTTTCTACTATGCGCATATCTTCTCAAAAAGCGATTGAAGTCGAATGAATTGTCATAAATTTTATTAATCTATAGCAAGAATCAATCAAGTAGAATTACTCAATTCTAAGAATTTTCTTAGAATCCGTTAAGTATAGCCAAGGTAAAAATTCCTAATTAAAACTAAGAATATTTCATGAATTCTTAGAATTAAGTTAAGAAAATTTCTTAGAATTTTAGTTAATAAGGCCCCAGGATGATTAGGTCAGAGGCTCAGAGCGCCACGAATAATTAGCAGTGTCCGCCACTCGTCACTTTACCTCTCCTACATCCTCAACAGAAGGATATGTTATTCCCTATGTGATACAAGCTTGGAAATATATTAGCTATAATAGAAATACAAATAAGTCAAACTATGACTGAATAAGACTGCGAGTAATCTACTATACTAGACTAAATGTTAATCTGTTATGGTTGTTCTAGTACGTTGCTAGTCGTCACATCACTCCCCCTTAAATAGATATAAGGGCCTGGCTAGGTAAGATTTCAGTACTAAGTACATAATTTGGGTACTCTTTTTGTTTGCGGGATCGTAATGGGTAACGTCTTGCAGGACCAACCTCTTCTCCTTCACTGCTCAGATCCTGGGTTTCTGTTCCTGGATCCACATTAACTTCTACTGCCTCTTCCTGTTGCTGTTCATTATAAGTACCGATGGTTGGTGCGTCTACCTCCCCCAAGGGGGCCCGGACTACTTCTCCTGGCTCAGAGGGACCACTGGTGAGGGGGATGGAGTGGCTGTCTTCGAATAGTTTGCAGCGGCCCGCGTGTACCCACCTATGTCTGTTCCCTTTTCGAACTTTAACATTGGTTCCTCTTGAGTCGAGTACTGTGTAAGGGCCAACGAATTTGGGGTCCAATGAATCTTTTCGCGTCTCATTCCTCTCGAGTATTAGGTCTCCCTTTTCGAGACAAGGTGTCACCGCTCCTTTGTTATGGTAGTCGTTTCTCAGCCGTTTTGCTTGAAGGTCATTTTCACGGGTTAGTTTCTCCAATTCTGCTGAAATCACTTCTAGTTCCTCGATGTGTACGGTATGACTAAGCGTCTGATTCAAATCCTTTCTGGAAATCATGGCGTCTATAGGCGATGTTGGCTGTCTACCCGTCATAAGCCGCTGGGGAGAGAACTTTGTTGACGAATTCTCGATGTTGTTACAATAAAACGAGACTTCAGGTAGGATCTCAGGCCATGACTCCTTGGGGAGTTTACGATCTAGAGTTAGACATCTCGCCACCTGCTTGGCTAGCCCGATACTCCTCTCTACCAAGCCATCTCCTTGAGGATGGTAGAGTGAGGAGTGCCGCTTCTCAATCCCCAATCTTTCGCACAACGCCCTTATCTCTACACCATCAATATTATGTGCTTGGTCTGTTAACAGACCTTTAGGTACACCGTGCCCTCGAAAAATCCAACCACACTGGAACTCACGCACTAAGGACGCTGCGGACTGGTCTTGCAAAGGGATGAGCTCCATATAACGTGTAAATATGTCGACGATACATAGAAAATACCGGAACTTCTGGTCGGCCCAAGGGAGAGTGCCGATGTCCATAGCTACAAGGTCCCCGGGTCCAACCCCGTCCATCTTGAATTCTTGGATTCTTGGATAGGTACTCTCGCCTTCTGACATACGAGACAACTTCGGCACCAGTCGCGAGCGTCCTTGGCCATACCGAACCAGAAGTAGCTCCTTCTTAGGATTTGTAACGTTCGCTTCTGGCCAAAGTAACCTGCCCCGTGAACCAAACCCAGTACCGTTCTTCTAGCACCGAGAGGCACTACGGCACGCTCTCGATACAACAACATTCCATTTACTATGGCGAGACTCCCGGATATCTCCTGCAGCCTACCGGAAGACACATTCCCGGTCTCCTTCAGTTGTTCAACCGCGTCGCTAATAGTAGCATCTTCTCCTTGGAGCTTGGTCAGATCCAACTTGGTTGAATCTAACTCAGTCGTGTCATCTGAAAGTGTGAATATCTTATCTTCGAAACCGGAATCATCTTGGACCTCGGGGCTAATCGAAGTAGTTCTTGCCCTACTCAGGTAGTCGGGTAGATTGTTGTCTTTCCCCTTCCGATGGGTAATCTGGTAGCTGTACTCCTCCAGCTCAAGCAACCACCTAGCAAAGGTACGGCGGGGATCCTTTTGACCACGGAGCCACTTCAATGGGCAGTGATCAGTAATTAGCTCGACCGCCCCAGTGGCCCTCAAGTATGTGTGCCATTTCCTGCAAGCGGCGACTAGTGCCCAGGCTTCCAGTTGCCCTGCGCAATAATTCCTTTGCGTTGTGCTAAGGGATGAAGAGAAGAAGTCAATAGGGTGTAGTTGTCCCGTGTCTTCGTTTCTCTGTGATAGTACCGCTGCTACCGCCCTCGAACTTGCATCAGCTTCGATAATAAAATTCTTATTCCAATCCGGAAAGCTCAACATAATAGGTTCACGGATTAACTTGAGACGAAGGGAATCAAAAGCGTCCTCGCATTTATCAGACCACACCCATCTGGCTCTTTTCTCTGTGAGGGAGTACAGAGGAGCCGCTAGCTGAGCCAAGCCAGGAATGTATGACCTATAAAAGTTGAGCGTTCCTAAGAAACGTTGCAGTTCAGCTATGCTTTGGGGTCTAGGAAACATAGAGAGTTTTTTGCAGCTGAGACCAAGGGCCTTCTTCCTTCCCTAGACACGACGTGGCCCAGAAACTCAACCTCCTCGCGAAAGAACTGACACTTGCGCAATTTGACATGCAACTTCGCACTTTGCAGACGTTGGAATACAGCGCGTAGTTCCTTCAGGTGTTCTTCAAAACTACGTGAATAAATTATACAATCGTCGATGTATGATTCCGTACGAGTAAGGCCTTGGAGTGTGTTGTCCATTAGCCGCTGGAATGTAGCCTGGGAGTTAACCAAACCGAAAGGCATAACGCACATCTCGAAGAGGCCTCTAGGAGTATTGAATGCAGTTTTTTCTCTATCTTCTTCCCTAACTGGGACGCACCAGTAGGCGGCAGAGATATCAATCACTGAAAAGTAACTATAATCTCGTAACTTGTCTAAAATCGTCTGCACTTGTGGTGTACCATATGCGTCCTTCTTGGTGGCATTATTTAATTCTCGATAATCGATCGCAAAACGTTGCCGACCGTCCTTCTTGGTAACTAAGACTACGTTACTTGCCCATGGGGAATGGGATGCCTTGCATAGTTTCTGATCGAGCATCTCATCAAGCTGTGAATTGATTTCTTCCTCCCACTTTGGAGGAACACGTCTTGGTCTGGATCTGGTGAGGACTGCCTTCCCCGTATCTATCGCATGTTCGCACATTGAGGTGCGACCTGGTTTGTCGTTAAATATTGCCTCAAATTCTTTCAACAGGTCAGCAAACTTGTCATGTTGGTTTGTAGTGAGATTTGTCTTCGTACACTTGAATGACTTGTCTACTTCTTCGGTATTGATTATCCGTACAGTACGAGCCCTTGCTATTGGAGTTCCTCCTACAGCAGTCTCCTGTATTGTCGCTTTTACGTTCCCTAGCGTGATGGTTCCTTTGTTCCAATCAAATTCAACCCGCCCGAAACGTCTGAAGAACTGGCGGCCTAGCAGTAGTGCCTGTCCCTCACCATCCAACACCTGTACGTGCGTCTTTCCGGCCTCCTCTCCGTTCACTTCTATAGGGATCTCAATGCTCCCTACCACTGATACGGGGGTTCCACATACACCGTACACGTGTTCTATCTCCGGTTTGATGAACTGCCCTAGTCCTAGGTACTCCACTGTCTGCCTGTCCACCACATTAACTTTGGCTCCAGTATCCAACAAAGCGAGAATTGGCAGACCGTACACTCTGACAGAAATAGACGCCGATTTATCGTCATATGGACCGATTTGATCAACTAACTTGATGTAATCTCTCACACCAGTTCTTTTATCCTGGTAGCTGTCACGTCGTGGCCTTTGGCATGGCATCCGCTGCACACTCGATCCAGGCGCATACGATATCCGTGGCCATGTTTTCCACAAGTGTAGCACACCAAGCCTTTTGGAACCCTTCTTGAGTTGGGGAAACGCCCCTGTCGACTACTCGTTCCGAAGGTTCGTACCTTGTAGACCGTGGGCGGCTTTTCTTCGTATTCAGAATCACTTGAGCATAATATGTCAGTTTTTCCTTGATTAATGACCTTACATGAATTGCTTGGTCCCTCATGTGCCCCATAATCTAATGGTACTTCAGCCTGGCGTAAGTTCTGCTGAACTAGCCCAATGAACTCCCGCATTTGACCAGATACAAGATCCTCTTTATGTTCTTGAACCCACTTCTTCAGGGCAGCCTGCGCCTTTCCAGGGAGTTGCGTTATTAACACTACAGCAACTTGCCTATTTAGAAATCCAGCTCGTTTTGCTTCCTTCCAAAGTTGGGTAAAGAACACTTCTATTCGCATGCCTCGCGCCCAGACCTTACTGCGGAATCGTGCGGTAGCCTCATATTCGTCAATAGGAGAGTCCAAGGCATTGCATAAAATCTTGAACGCAGCCTCAATCGATTCCTCTTTAATAGCGATTAGTGCAATTTCCCTTTCGTACTCATTCCTGCAGACATAGGATGGGAGGATTAGTATTGCTGCTTTCTCCCCAGCGTGCGCTGCTAATGAGCTCGTAGCTGCCACAAACAAAGATTGCCAATCCTCGACTCTTTCATCAGGTTTCAACGGCGGGATCGAAATGTTCAGAGGTGTCGCCATTCTGGAAAGCGTGACTATTTGTATTTATGTGATACAAGCTTGGAAATATATTAGCTATAATAGAAATACAAATAAGTCAAACTATAACTGAATAAGACTGCGAGTAATCTACTATACTAGACTAAATGTTAATCTGTTATGGTTGTTCTAGTACGTTGCTAGTCGTCACACCTATATAAATCGCAGATCATCTTCCCCTATCATTATAGTGCTGTTGATGACAGTTTACTACCTCTATTACTAGTACCATGGATACTCTATAGTCTATATCCATGACAGAGCTACTACCTTATATGACAGAATTATTACCCTTTGATCATGGCATGAAATCGTTGAACTCAACTCTTAGTTCTTATCACACTGATACTAATGCATTTTGAATGGTTTCTTTGTTTCTGGTCTAGAGTTATATTACAAAACTAGCATAAGCAAGAGAATTTTACATTTTCGTATGAACTGTTTTCTTCCACGCATTTTAATATAACTCTGGAGCAGAAATAAAGAAACCATTGAAATGCATTAGTTTCAGTGTGATAAGAACTAAGAGTTGAGTTCAACGATTTCATGTCATGATCAAAGGGTAATAATTCTGTCATGTAAGGTAGCAACGGGGCACATGCATTAGTCTAAATTTTTGGCGATCATGGTACGTGGTAAAACTGTCCCAATACGACAGTACAAAGTAGACAAACAAACATGCAGAACAATTGAATTTTAATAATAAGAACACCCCTGATGGGACTCGAACCCACAACCTTTGAATTAGAAGTCCAACGCGCTAGACCGTTGCGCCACAGGGGTATATAAATTTTTTTTGTTATATGAGATATTGAAAAGTCGAGTACCATGCGGATTGGGCTATTCTTTAATTGAAATTAGACTGTTATTCCAAAACATATACATCAACTTAACTAAGAATTGAAAATGTATAAGAGAAACCTGACCCAAGCTAGTGTATCCTCAATAACAACATATCAAAGGCAAGCATCTATCGACGTGAAATATTCTGGAGTATAAAAAGGCAAGGTAATATGAACACCCTCATAACTCTAAAAGACGTCAGACACTATGGAACAGTCTTTCCTTGAGGAGATGTTGAAACGAAAAAGCTCTGATACCAAATCATTATTGATGACCAAACACGAGCATTTTTTGTTGCTTGAAGAGGTCAAAGTTGCATCTGACACGCAAAGAAGTCCAACAGACAGTGCTATATCCTTGGCAGGTATGTAAACAAATAATTATTGGTTCAACAATTATAACTTGAGTCATGGCTGCATTACTTGGATTCAGGTCAAATAAATGTTCTATGCAATATCATAATTAGTTCTCTAATTGTATAGAGCCTACGTACGTACGATGTTTTAGGTTTCCTTTGCTGTACATGGAGAATATGCCAATAATATTGCGCACTACGGTTGCGTACTATGTTGCTGGCATCGATTAAGTGACATATTTTATATATTTTACAAGTACGAAATTCTTCAGTGTGGCGATGTTGAGAAGTTGATTCGAAAGCAAAGTGAAGTCTCCCAAGAACATGCTTACTTTTACTCACATAAATGATATGTTCGACATCATTAAACGCGCCCATGTTGCATGCGGCCATGGCGGTCGAGACAAGATGACTAAAGCTTTAAACAAATATGCAAACGTCACTCGCGACTCCATTGAGCTCTACAAATCTCTCTGTGTTCAATGTCAACAGGAATGTAAGCGTGCCACCACTAAGGGTATTGTTGTGAAGCCAATTCTGTCCAAAGACTTTGGTTCCCGTGCTCAGGTTGACCTCATTGACATGCAGTGTATGTGCAAAGTTTCATATCGCTGGATCATGGTTTATCAAGACCACTTAAGAAAGTACTGTGTATTACGCCCTTTGACTTCCAAACGTGCTGCTGAAGTCGCGTGGCAACTGGTTGACATTTTCTTGTTACTAGGCGCCCCTCAAATTCTCCAGAGTGACAACGGCAGTGAATTTACATCATCAGTCATCACTGAACTGAAGGTTATGTGGCCTGATCTACTTATGGCCCATGGTAACCTAGCCATCCCCGAAAGCCAGGGATCAGTTGAGAGACTTAATTGTGACGTCAAAGACATACTAACTGCCTGGTTAGGTGACAATGACTTCACAGATTGGCCAACTGGGCTTCGTTTTGTGCAGTTTCAGAAGAACAGTGGTTACCATTCTGGAATTAAACAATCCCCATTCAAGGTCCTGTTTGGACGTGATGCACAAGTTGGACTACGTTCAGCATCCCTTCCTAGTGAAATCCTAGAACGCCTTGTGTCCTAAGACGACCTAATGGCTGCATATCAGCAATCTGACCCCTCTCAAGTCTCTTCTGGTAACCAGACCACAGTTTCTCCAAATCTTCCTACACAAAAAGATAAGGCACCTGATCCCTCAGAAGCTCCTTCTTCAACATCTTTATCTGCTTCTTTGTCTCAGGTAACCGCTATCCAAATACGGTACGACAACATTCAACTCAACTGCAAGAGAGCAGCTGAAGTACAGATAGCTCAGGCCGAACGCATGTTGAAACGCAGTCGTCTAGAGCAGGTTGCTGGAAACCCTGGAGATAATGTAATTATTCCAATCCCTTTAGTGGATCGCGGTAGAGGTGATCCTCGAAACATCATGGGTGTAAATCTGGAATGAAATGAAAATGACATGCACCGTATAGCAGTCCGTACAGGAATCCTGAAAGGATCTTACAGCCGAAATCAATTTGATTTGTGTCCTCATCCGCTGTACAGTGTGGACGATTTCACCACAGACAAAGAAATAGGCCTGCGACAAGCTGTTCAACAAGGGTCTAAGTGTGGTGGACAAGGGTTTGCCAAGTGCAACTGTACACAAAGTGGCAAACAATGCAAACAACAAATGTAAATGTTTCAAGGCTGGACTTAAATGTAATAGCAAGTGCCACGCGACTATGACCTGCCCCAACAAGATCTGAATGGGAACGATATGTGAACTTTCTAGCCAGTATGCTGTAATCACATGCTTTTAATGCATATTGATATCAATTAATTAAATTCGTAATACGTTTTAGTCAATCTGTCAAAATACCGACCAATGATTCAGTCAATTTGCAAATCGACAGATTTTATACATTGACAGTAACATATATACTTAGTATACTTCTACTTGTACCAAAAATATTTACGAATTGTATCATTCAGCGCATTTCTTTGAATTAATAATTATAACTGCAAAGTCGGATGAGATGGCATAAACATCCATCGAGATACTACACAATTCTAATAATAGACAGCGAACAGATAAATTTATTGAATCTCGTATTTCACCTATTAGCATTAGTCTTCAAACAAAGTGGATTCTTTTACCAGAATTGAAATTCAGCAGACAGGTAAATATTTCTTACTGTGATTGGTTGCTAATTGCTTTAGACATTTAGAAACCGATTGCTCCCAAGTGAATAACCTATTTTGTCACCTCTCTATATGCTTTCAACATAATGCTAGAGACTTCATTATAATATAATGCCACCAATTCTTAGTATTATGTTACATACCTGAATTATGGAGTGGACCGTGCGATTACGGGAAGTTACCTAAATTTCAGAACGCTACGGTCCACTATTAATTCACCGATATTTATTATCTTTTCTAACACACTAGGCACAGATCATCGTTCAGGCATAGACACTTCAGAATATGAAGCTATATCAGCATTGTCAATCCCAGCAGGGGTATATGGATCCTTATACAGGGTGGCTCCAAAGTTCTGATACAAAATCATGATTAATATACAACCATTATCAGGAAGTATTCTCAATGGTTTGCTCTCCCATGACATACCTTATACGCTTCCTAACAAATATTATTTCAATTTAGTGTATTCTATTTCGAAAAAAATTGTGATTGACCATGGAATCTGAGAGGTCAGCAATTATTGAGTTGCATATGGCGGGGAAAAGTCCATCAGAAATTTTGAAACTGCTGAATATTGCAAAAAGGACGTAGGGCATTTATCTACAGGACGATAAATCGATATAAGGAAACTGGGGACACTGTAGACAAGCCGAGATCTGGTCGTCCATGCTCTGTAACGACCTCAGCTCTCAAGAAAGTGGTGCGAGAACGGATTCGGCGGAACCCACACCATTCGATGAGGAAAATGGCCTTGGAGCTCAATATATCTCGCCGAGCAATACAAAAGGTTGTCAAAAGGGACCTAGGAATGCGCTCTTTTAAACGCAAAAAGGTACAATTCCTATCTGGGTCGGTGAAAGAAAAGAGAGTGTCCCGGAGCAAGAGCCTACTTGCTCTACACGCTATTGGAGTTCTCGAAAATACCATTTTCTCAGATGAGAAATTTTCACCATTGAAGAGGCTACAAATAGCCAAAACAACAGAGTCATCTCGACCTCAGTTTCAGCGATCCCTGATAAGTTCAGATATATCAGTCGGATGAAGAAACCACTGTCGGTGATGGTTTGGACTGGGGTCTCTGCTGTTGGTCGGACACCACTGATTTTCATCCCCCCAGGAGTGAAAATCAATGCCAAAACATACCAAGAGCTTGTATTAGAGCCTGTGGTAAAAGGTCTGAGCCAGACCATGTTTTCTGGACAGCAATTTGTCTTCCAACAAGATGGTGCTCCCGCCCATACGGCCAATACGACCCAAGATTGGCTGAAGCACAATATTCCCAATTTTATACATAAGGATGAATGGCCACCATACAGTCCCGATTTAAATCCCATGGACTATTCTGTATGGTATATCTTGGAAAACAAGGCTTGTTCTGTGTCACACAACACAGTTAGCTCTCTAAAGATTTCCTTGTGTCGAGAATGGGAGAAGATGCCCCAAGAAACTCTGCGTGCCGCAGTAGAAGGATTCCCGAACAGACTCAGGGCTGTCATTTCCAAAAAGGGTGGTTATATTGAATAAATGACTAGGCAATCTCTTCCTAATAGTATGTATTAATTATATATAGAGAATCAATAATGTAGGTCATGCTGAATAAATATTATAGACAAAATGGTTTGTATCAGAACTTTGGAGCCACCCTGTACAGTTATACTATTACTAATAGACATTAAATCGTGAGCTGTGCAATTTACAAGGTCTGTCCCAAAGGTTCTTGTCCAATTCGCTTACGTAGTAGTCTCTGTTAATGGTTGTCTTCTCAGGGAGACAGTCGATTGAGAGCTTGCCCTTTCTATCCCAGAAAAATGTTGCCATTCTATTACCGGCGGAAGGAAACACTTTACTTTGTTAGGGACAGCTTCATGATTTCTTTTCAGCTGACTACTTTGAGATTTAATCTCTGGTTCGTAGTAATGGAACAATGTTCATCTCATATCACTATTCGATCCAAAAAGTCTTCGCTACGCCACGAATTGAATAAATCACTGCTAGCTCTGACCCTTTCCAGCTTTTGGTCCTGTGATAAAAGTTTTGGGACCCATCTCGCCACAACCCGTGACATTTCTAGCTCATCTTTGATAATCTTATGAATTGTTGATTTTTGGGAAACCAGTCCTCTCTTCTAACTCCCTGACTGTGGCAAGTCAATCTTCATCCCATATCCTCTCTATTAACATTTCGATTTTTACCTAAAAACTTTTAACTATTACAGACATATGCCATCTATTGAACAATAATAAATATAAGTACGTAAGGTAAAATGCCAAATAGTTATTTAATAAGTATCATTGTTATACGGCCCAGAATATAAACAGTGTTACGTTTTTGGTTTGGGCGCCGGTACGGCGGCGGTCGGTTAGGACCGAAGACCCGTAGGTAGGTACTGAAGGCTGGTAGGTTTGAGCTAGGTTTGCGCCACGAATAGGAGGATGCAATTGTTTTACGCTTCTAAATATTTTACTTTGTGATTTTGAACTTCACAAATCTTGCTCAATTTTTCTCGTATATAGAAATAATAAAATGATAGCATTTTACGTGAGTCAACCAATTCAATTAGGCCAACGGGCACTTTTTTAAAGAACTAAACTATCTAAACACATGTAAGCAAGGATTGGTTAACAGGAGCAAAAAGTGAGTAGGTTTTAGGCCTTACAAACACTTGGGGCAGCAGGTTTCAGATATTGCCAAGAAAATACATAACACTGAATATAAATATGAAAATTTCATGAGGGACATAAAAATAGCCTCGCGGCCCACTGGTTGCCCATCACTGTTGTAGAAATTTGAAATTTTACCCGTCATATGTTCATTTCTATCCCATCTCTGCCTCGAGATATCAACCTTTTAAAATTCTAATTAGGTGATGATGTAGAAAATCTCTACCCGTAATTAGCAATGTCAGGGATTTGTCCGATGAATCTGAGATTTAAATACGATTTAATGGACCACGTTACCTATGCTGTGTTCATTCCAAATTTCTATATTCAGCTAATATACACAGAAATGGCAGAATAGTGTCTAAGTGGTGTCATCATTGTGATTTAGCATGGATAAAACACCTTACCCAAGATGCACATCTATATACAAGTCTGTAAAAATTTCAAGTATTGAAGGAGGTACGGATACATACATGATGATGAACTGTTCGTAATAACAAATATAGTCGATCAAACCAGGTTCTTGATGTTTAAACCACATTAATACTTTTATACCACCGTATTCTCATCGGAACAGTATTACATTCATTTTCTCTGTGGATGTATTAACCAGTAACTGGTAGCTATAGAGTTGCACCCGTTATCAGATCTCTCACATTCCTTTGGTAGTGAATGCTGATCAATGGTTTACCAAAGTGTTTCTGTGGTGTTTACTGGTTTGCTATGATTTGGCTATTAATAGGTTGAGTGGTTAATTTCCAACAAAGCAAATCACCTGAATTATTTGAGCTTTAAGCCATAGAGCAGACAAATTGAATTGTTTACTAATTTCTCTGAGTTTAGTATTCAATTCAAGATATTCCATATTATATGCATAATGTATTCTAAGGAACATGTTGAGATCTACCGCTGTAGATGTAGCAAAATAGGAATCAATTTTTAATAATTGGCTCGAAATATGTACGAAATCATTATTGTATAATATCAACACCTGTTCCACACGGACATAGGGACACTTCGCTGCAGACACTAAACTAAATGGACACTTCATTGCACGAACACCTCATTACATGGACACTTCCTTACGCTGACACTTCACTGCACTGACAATACACTAAATGGATACTTCACTATATGGGCACCCCATTACCGGACAATTCGCTACATGTTACACACGTATATATATAGAGTAGACTCCACTTAATAGGGTCACATTTGGACCAGGCCATTATGAACCGATTAGGCGGAATAAAGGTGTTGGCCCGATTAACCTGAGTAAATAACAATATTTGTGTGGTTCTGTTTATGGTAATATCATTAAATAAACTTTATATCAAGCAATTATATTTGTCACTTATCTTATCTGGATTAATATTATGAAGCAATTCTAACCACTAATTAACATGAATACTAATATTAGTTATATGTCTATACGTATAATAGGATAAATTACTGAAATAGGTCAATTGGGATCGGACGTATGTTTAGATATTTTATTGCCCACAGCCAGGGTTTCATCCATGTTCTTAGGGGCATACACCTGCATAACAACACCCTGCTCACAGCAGGGGCGCCGAACTTTGCAACAATTTGAATGATCCAAGGGGCGCACTCATAATTTTTGTATTAGCTCTATGGGTCTGAAACCAAACGAGGAGCCCCGGGTTCGGCGCCTATGACCACAGTAAAAGCATTCAATGTTAATGGCAGTGCTTTCGGCCGAAATATTCCAGGTAGCACACGACTGGCATGGTACGTAGGAACGAGATATAATTATTGGGGGTAGATCAGGAATTCTTAAATGGTGACTCCTAAACGTCAGGTATGCCTCTAAACATTGAACCATTTTGTATACAGTCCAATAAAATATTTCAGAAAATGTTCAAGTCTGTCATATCATTCCTTATGTGGAATCTAGAAAAAACATATTTTCAATAATTTCAAAAATGCTCTTAACAATTAACAAGCGCTTAATTTATTTATTATCTGGACTGTATCCTCACACGCTATTCCATTTGGAGGGTTGGAATTGTCTTAACTAGTATGTATATACAATTATACATTCAAATTTACCTTACGTGTACAAATTTGTAGAGGCTGATCCTCTCCCAATGGTGGTCCATATCTGAGAGGCACAATGCTCTCCAGTGGTAAATATTTTCCACTAGCTGATGTAATAATTCACTATCCTGGCTATTCCAAACTAATTCTTTAGTCTTTACTGGAAAATATTTACTGAGCCAATCATATTGGATACATACAGGAAGACTATTACCTATAGTTATTAATGGCATCAAATGGAAAACCCAAATAAGTTATGAATAGGATAAATGCAGAACATAATTTCTAATTGATTCATATCATTTAGATCTTATTCAAACTTTACATATGACTATTTTCTATTAGTTTTGTACAACTGATTCAAAACAGATTTACTTATTCGAGTTATCAGTTGTATTTTTCGCAATCCAGTTATAAACACTTGTTGGTATTCAACCAATGACAGAGTTACATGGTTGGCAAGTAAATGAGCGAGTGTCTATTCTACTAGATGTGGACACTGTTCAACAGCTGCAAGAGAGTTATGGCGGATGGCGTCCCGAAATGGCGCGGTGTATGGGTAGAATCGGTAAGATCACGTCAGTAGGTTATCACACAGTAGATGTAGAATATGAACCGGGAGAATGCTGGGCATTCAATCCGATAATCCTAACTCGAGTTATGCCATTTCAAGTCGGAGATAGGGTCAAGGTTCTGGATGACGAGAGGAGAACGAAAGAGTTACAGAGAGATCACGGAGGTTGGGTGGATGCAATGTCAAATACCATCGGACAAGACGGAGAGGTGAAGCGAGTATTCGCGGATGGAGATTTACGAGTTGAAGTAGCCGGAAGCAGTTGGACGTTTAATCCTAACGCTCTGATACCAATTGGCCCACCAAACTCACGAGAGGGACCAGTTCCTGCCCCTGCACCCGTCCAATACGGACCAGAATCATTATCCACTGCTGTAGCTAACGGAGACCTAGATCGTGTTAAAGCTATCAGCCAAGCAAGCCCTCAACTCCTGAGAGAGTGCGTGAATGGAATGAATGCATTACACATAGCCTGCAATGCTGGTAATGACGAGATTGTGTCTTACCTCTTGGGTCAAGGTGTGGACCCTAATCAGCCTGACTTACAGGGCAAGACTCCCCTCATGTATTGCTGTGAAGTGTTTCCTAACCCAATGTGTGTACGCCATTTGATTGAGGCAGGAGCTAAGCCTAATGACCCTGGGAAACTTAACAACAAATATCCGCTATTGTTAGCAATAGAACGTAACCTTAATGAGATTACTACTGAGCTGATTCAGTCTCAGAAGTGTAATGTTAAGATTAGAGACAGTTACACACAGGAAACTGCCTTACACATAGCTGCTCGTGTCTCTAACCTAAATACTGTTATGAATCTGTTGGATGCCGGAGCTGATCCAGAGTTATGTGACGGTACTGGGTTACTTCCACTGCATGTCGGTATCCTCCAGAATAGTAGTAAAGTAGTTGGTTATCTCCTCCAAAAGAGACCGAACTTGGTTAATATCAAAGCTAAGCGAGGGCAATATGACGGACTGACACCACTGCATCTAGCAATACTCAGAGATCATTTCGACTGTCTAATACTGATACTAGGATGTCCTATCGTTAATCTGGAACAGAGAGACAGTAACAAGCTTACACCTTTCCTATTTGCTGTCTACGAGAAGAAGTTCCATATGCTAGATGTATTATTTCAGAAAGGTTGTGACGCATACACTTCTGACAGCTTTGGTAATAATGCTTTACATATTTTATTTAATTCTAACTGTGATAACTACGACCTTTCTCTACTCCGACATGCTACTACACTACAGGCTGTATTCAAGGAGGTAGAACAGCAATATGGCTCTCATATCAGAATTGCTTTGTGTTGCTATCTCATTCAGAAACGTGTGCCTTACCTGAAGAAGAATATTAGCGGAGTATCAGCTCTCTCTGAGCTAAGTCCTGACGTCAGACGTTACTGTGAGGACAAAGCTCCCCCTCAACTTCCTGACTGTACACTTTGTAATTTGATGGCTGAGTTTATGAATACGCCATGTGGTCATGTTACCTACTGTATAGTGCATTCTATAGACGGCTCTCGATGCTACACCTGTAATGGAGAAGTTACAAATTTTAATCCTCTTGCTCCATTCGCTCTCGAGAGACGCCTGAGGGTACAAGGAAATCACAATTTGATTGACCAAACTCATATACCAGTTAATCCAAGAATATCCTATCCTCCAGCTATAGATGATATCCCAGTTCCATTGCCCCCCAATCTAACCCATTCTCTCCCGCCTGCTCCTCCTCCTCACATTTCACCTACAGAATCTCTCCAACCGAAGGAAGAAGATGAATGCGATATTTGTTGTGAGAGCTATAAAGAAAGGTTCCGGGTAGCCTTTGACCCTTGTGGTCACGTGTCTTGTAAGGTTTGTGCTGAACAGCTGAAGGAGTGTCATAAGTGTAGACGGCCGATCATAAAGTGGATACGTATATTCAGCTAAATATTACTATCTCTATGCAAACACTATTGCTGATTTAGTAATTGAATTTATCAGTATTAATTTATTTGTTCTGATAGGATTAACCTGGGTTGTTTGTATCTTCATGTTATTTTTCATAATTATGTAATTATTTTGGATGTGATCTAAGTTTATTTTATGGATTGTTTATATTTTATAATATACTCAGCACTATGTGCCTCAAGTTGAAAATTTGTATTTTTAATTATTCATGGTCCATCCGAATTACATATAGTTACTGTAGTAGTATTGTAGCTGATACGTGGCTTTTGGTTAGTAATTTGGGCGCCCTGAGTATTATGAAACCTAAATATACACGAAATTTGGAAAATTTGATATTTTTATAGTGATAATGAAGAATTCATTCGTGATGAGGGGGCATTTTCAAAATCGTGACGTCATGACATTTGACATGTGTAGTGGCACATATTATTTAATTTCCAAATTTCTAACATGTATATTGGCTGAGCAGTGGCTAATAATCTGGTCTTTTGAAAATCCAGAACAGTGACAATGACGTCATAATTTCGTCAGGTGTGAATTTTCGTCCAAGACTCAACTAGTCCGCCCCAGACCCAAAATACCCCTGTATGCCAAAAATCACCCCTGTTGGTCTATCAGTTTCTTCGATCAATTCTGAACATATAACAAGTATTGAATGAAGAAATCTGATATCTATGATCATGGCATGAAATCGTTGTACTCAACTCTTAGTTCTTATCACACTGATACTAATGCATTTTGAATGGTTTCTTTGTTTCTGGTCTAGAGTTATATTACAAAACTAGCATAAGCAAGAGAATTTTACATTTTCGTATGGACTGTTTTCTTCCAGGTATTTTAATATAACTCTGGAGCAGAAATAAAGAAACCATTGAAAATGCATTAGTTTCAGTGTGATAAGAACTAAGAGTTGAGTTCAACGATTTCATGTCATGATCAAAGGGTAATAATTCTGTCATGTAAGGTAGTAACGGGACACATGCATTAGTCCAAATATCATTTTCGGAATTAGTCCAACTTTTTGGTGATCGAATGCATTCATTCAGGGTAAATCTGAGATTTAAATACGATTTAATGGACCACGTTACCTATGCTGTGTGTTCATTCCAAATTTCTATATTCAGCTAATATACACAGAAATGGCAGAATAGTGTCTAAGTGGTGTCATCATTGTGATTTAGCATGGATAAAACACCTTACCCAAGATGCACATCTATATACAAGTCTGTAAAAAATTCAAGTAAATACAAGTAAACCTCCGAATTTGCGAGACTTTGGGGAGCACCGCTTGTGCTGGATCTTCAGAGGTATCCCATAGAGCAATGCATTATATGAAGGTAAATCAGGAGAATAGTTTTTGGTCGTATCTCGGAGGTTGTCGTAATCAGAGGTGCAGCTTTAAGATGTTTACCTGTATCTCATAAACTGAACTCAAGACAGCGGTTATGCCCTGCCGGATGGCCGGAACATGGTCATTTAGTCCTGTATGCATTCCTATACTATTAGTTTAGTAGCTACTATGTAAATAGTATATTTTAAACGAATTATAAGCTAAAAGTAATAACTAATGTGTTACGTGTTTTGATACTATGTAATTGTTATACAATTACAACCCCAGGACCCTCAGTCATTAGATCAATACAAGGAATATAGATATAGTACTGGTGATATAATATAATATCGATGGTTTTGCAACGCGAAGCGAGCCAAAACTTAAACGTTATTAATTTGAGTGCATTAATAACGTATGATTAAATACCACAATTATTGCAGATAAGTACTTCTTGGTGGAAATAAACCCCCATTATATACATATTTTGCAAGCAAGACATTAACAATAATTTATTTAAGTGTAAATACATTGTCTTACTGAGATATAACATATTCGTGTTAATTAAGGAGTCACTCAGCGCCTCAGAGGGATATAGGTTAAGATAGCTAATTGCAAATACTTTTTGGGGTCAGCTCACCCAATGCCCACGCCACTCCCTGCACCCAGTTAAATACAGCAATATTGACTAACCAGAGTGTTACTAAAGCTAATAAGCTAATAGTTACATAATTATTACACAAATAGATATTCTTATAATGATACTTAGTACTCTAACACAAAATATTGCAGAAATATTTGTATAAATAAATTATCCAAAGTAAAGCTTGAGTAGAAATCTAGAAAGGACATCAGATCTTAATGACAATTATTGATTTCAGGAATGGTTATAACTCAAACTACAGTTAAGTGCTTGTGGTAGTGAAGAAATCGTGTCCCTACTGGGTAGGTTCACAACCACGCCACTACACACAGGACTCAACTAATTATCATTATCTAATAAGCTAAAATTAGCCGCAAGGCAAATTCTTCCCTTCACCTCTGACTTATCAGGTTCTCCAAATCCACTTGTAGATTTACCTACAACATTGGGAGACTTGTTACTTAAATCAATAGATTTAATTTCAACCTCATTAGTAGAAATTTTATCTTTCACACATTCCGTGGGTAAAGAGCAATCTTTAAAAGTATCTGTTTGGGGCGAGTACTTCTCTTTTCTCGATACGGTGTTAGTAGGGTTAACAGTACTCAGAGAAAGAGTAGATAAATTAGAGGTAGGTGCTAAAACGTTCTCACTAAGAGAATTTTTCTGTATAGAAGCGGTATCATGGAACTGATTATTATCATTATCCTTAGTATATACACCAACTGTCTCCTTGTATGTGACTGGATGTGAGCAGTGTGATTTTTCTTTGTTATCAAAGTAGTCTTTCGGCCGTTTAAGAATACGAACACTTGAAATAGGACCAGAATTTTTACTATGCGATGGTGATGTAGGAGCCTTGGGGTTCTTATTCTGCGAAGTAATAAGTCCATACTCAGTCGTTGTTTTAACATCATAATTCGGCACACACGCTTGATCATTAGAAGTGTCGTCTTTGTTCTTTGAATTAAAATTGGATAATATTTTATGTTCAACTAAGTGCTCAGGTGTTAGCAGATGTCCTTTAGGAATACTACTAAGTTTTCTATGAGGATAACTATAATTAGCTGAAGTTATCCGGTAACACCCATTTTGGCCTAACACACGTACAACCTGAGAAGCTGAGTCGTATACTAACTTGATATCGCACTTCTCTTTAAATTTTGTGTAATATCGTTCAGAAAATAATTCGTATTTAAATGGGAATTTAATCTCATTACTTAGATCAGTGAGGACTTGACGACACTTTTCACGCTGAATAATTTCATTTTTCAAACAAAGACATTTTTCCTTTTTATCTCCCGAAATAGAAACCAAACTGGATATTTCATGAAGAGAGAGCAACTGATTTAGTTTTGAAATATCCATTTCTTTTAGTTTAAGATTATAGCCGTATGTGTTATAGTATTTAGATGTGATACTATCTACCATAATATTATAATCTTCAGAATTAAACAATATTTCGACTATCTGCTTTTGAAATAATTTTTGCAGACCTTCAGCAGTTAAACATACGTAATTGCTATTAGTTTCTTCAATCGTCTGCAAATAACGAGAATTAAGTAGATTTTCAATCTTCTCATAGCCTAACAATGCGATATCAATATCACAATAATCTGATTGATACGATGATTTAAACTCTAGTATCGGTAGACGTAGCTTATTCCTTCTGTAAAATAGGCAAATGGCATTATATTTAAACAATTCTTCCCATTTTGCACTAGAAAGTTGGAAAAACACTCGCTTATCTTTCATAATTTTAAGTAATTCATCACACTTACTAACCAATTCGTCAGCATACATCTTCATAAGAGGAGAACATGTAATAATAACTGAGATCCATTTTGGAGCTTCACATTGATGAAGACGTTTGTACAAATAAGGAATTTCATCAAAAGCTATAGGGGTACCGCTATTATCAATAAGAGCGGAGTCTAGGATATTAGAAAGCCAGAGTAAATCAACTTGATTATGAGCTTCAATCAGTTCAGTAGATTGTTCATTGGAAACCAACCAATTGTAACCTGGCCCAATCAAACTTAAGGCGTCCTCAACCACATAAAGAAGCTTACTGAGCTTGGTATAAGATCCATATCTGCCTAAGTCAAATTCTTTACCATCGGAAATAGAAGGGTATTCTTTGGCCACATTACTGACATTAATTCCGTTTTTATGAATATGAAAAAGTAAACGACATTCTCCAACAAAAACCCTTTCAGGTTGTAGAGAAACAGATGATGCAGGACCTGATCCTAAAATACAAAAGTACTTAGAGAAAGATGAGAAGAAATTTACTAAATTTCTAAATGAGTGATCCTGGAGAGAAATTGGTTCATTATAATTCATCTTAAACAGTTTTTCAAATTCAGAAATATGACACGTATGATTAGGTTGTGTGAATATCAAATTCTCACACTTTAAGATTAACGATCTGACGGCTGTATTATCGACCTGTAGCGCCCTATTCGCTTTCCTCGGATGATGATTATCAACAGAATTAGCCTTGATAGGATAAGAAATTTTCCTACAAGGCTCAGGAACAAATCTACCCAAAGCTGTCAGAGTTAAAAATCTGTCTTCATCTCTTATTTCACTGATCTCAATTACGTCACCCACCTTCAGTAACAGCGGGGTTAATTTAGCTGCATTATAATTAGCTAACTTTAGGTCTTTATAATGTATCCGTAAAAAGCTACCATGAAAGTTGGATAAAAGAATAGATTCATTTGGATGAGTGAGCTTCCTAAAGACCTGACAAATTTCAATTGCAAACACACGATGCTTCAGTAAACATAGACTCTCTTTTTCGATAACTATATAATCCTCTAACCTGTTGAATAATTCGATATTACTCTGAAATCCAAAAACAGATGGAATTAATGGTTTATTATAATAATATTGATACCCAGCATTGAAATCCAGTAGAGAAATTGAATAATTAGACTGTTGATAGAGGAAATGACATATCTCAATTGCTAAATAGCGGATAGACATATGTATCCGAGAAACAGTGTTATCTTTACAGTGTATATAGATCTGAGGGATAGTTTCTAATGAGAACCTAATAGGGTTTTCATATAATTGTTGGTATTGTGACCTAAATTCACTGTTTGAACAATTCTGGGAGGGAGATGCATTTATCAGAAACATACACTGGCTTGCATGCAACTCAGGAAAATAATTTTCGTTGAAACATACAAACATATTTCCTTGCTTAGAAAATAATTTCAGACCTGGGATACAAGCAAGAAGATCTGCACTCGAACTTAAGGGGAAAGCTTTTATTGAAATTCTTTGCCCTGTTTTCTGAAAATAAATTTTTTCCAATAATTCCAATGACATTCCTGATGAACCAGAGTAACATACTAACTCCCATACATTTTGCTTTAGACATAATATGGTGTCAGCGAATTTACAATTTATTTTCGGTGCTACATTTAACTGCGAAATTAAGCCTTCAACAGTATTCAGTATTTCATCATATTCTTTTAATCCAGTCAAAGATGAATTCAGTTTAAGATGAAAATAATTCCCGCACAACTCTCGCATAAGCTCAAAGGGAATTGACTGGGATTTTTCTATCAAAATATGCTTAACTATCTGTTCATTGAAAGCAAACATCTCCTTGGGAGTAGGTTTAGACCGTACTAACCTAAGGTAGTTACGGCATACACCTGTTTTCGATTCATGAAGGATTGTAATATCCGGTAAATTGTTTAGGATAGACATGACATTTGAGCCTCCAGAATAAAGCTTAAAATAATGATTACCATAGGTACTTCTAAATGTAGGGAGAAGATCAAAGTAATGCATCTTCCCATTAAATTGAGGCAATCGTAACAATTGATTGACCTTTAAGCGAAGTTCGAAATCACTGAAATTAGAAGGAAAAGAAAAATTTAATAAAGGATTACAATCCTCATTAGCTAAAATGGACAAATCGTAAGAATCTTGATCTCTAAATCCACAAACAATTTTACTACTCGTAGACAATATTCTATCTAAGTAATCTTCATGACAAAATTCTTTCTTCAATCTATGATATCCTTTATTGAAATCGCGTACAAACATCCAACCAGACTTTGAATGCGATAACACGAGATAAGCATCAGCGATAAAATTCTGAAAATACAAATTTTGAATATTTCCATTAAAAGGCTGAATCTTCTCCATATCAAACTTCCCATGGTCTATGCTCTCAATTAACAGTTCAGCTTGTAAGTTAGTCTGTACATAAACAGCAATAGAGTCTATTAGTGGTAGGGAGTCTACAATAAGAATATCTCTTAAACTCTCTAGACAAGTTTCAATATGTTGACGGGTTATAACCTCAAAACTAGAACTATTGATTTTTGGATAAAATTTCAACCAATACTTGAGAGGCTCAACTCGTGATTGGGGATACCTATGTCTAGGTACGTGAGGATGTGGATATGAATTATGGACAACAACACGAGGGGCTTGGTTAACTAGGGGCCGGGGAAATCTATTCCCCATTTTGCAAAAATTAGGTCGGATAACCGCAGTTGCAAATGGTTCATCAGCGGTTAATCGAGCGGTAATATTTACCCCCAACAAAGAAAGATTGTTAAGTCGCCTCTGACAACGTGCAGCGTTCTCTGGTTGCTGAAAGCGAATCAAAGCTCTATCACCCTCCATGTTTACAACTTTACCCCCAGTATTGTCACAAAGCTTCCCGAGTTCGTTACGCATCTGTTTAGCATTCACCAACCAAACAGGCAGACCAGACACAACTATAAAGGACGAGTGTATAAAGCTACGATTCCCTGGCGGAAGCACGTCTAGAATTAGATCATCTATTAGGTGGAGCTCGGAGGCAGTTTCCTTGAGTGCTTGTGAACACTGTTTGTTATGCACTAGCACTACATGGAACTTATGAAAATTCTTAAGTGAGTTGAGCGTTGGAGAGAAGTTAACGTCTCCAGTTAGTAGGACAACTGTTGCTGGTGCTTGGTATGTTTGTGAGAATTTAACCAATAATTGTTTGAGCTTCTCATCAGCGGCGTTTTTATTTGTACAAGTCACATGCACAACAGTAACAAGAGAAGAGTTGAGCTGGTCTATAATAAAACGTTCCTCTTTGTGTGTGTCACAAACACACTGAAACTCAACTTCTCTTTTGTTAATTACAAACAATTCTCTTAACACACGAACTACGCCTGCTGGGCTTTTATTATCAGGAATGAATATATTTTCAATATCCCAAAATATTCCAACAATATCCTGACCACCAGAACCTTGAGCTGCAGATGTTACTTCACAAGAAATAGGCTTAGCACCAATAGGTACATTAGCTACTGAATCACTTTCAGATTCTAGCGTTAATACTGAGTGATCTCCAGATGAACTGCTTGACTCGTCTCTAATTGAAATATCATTGTTATAAATAGGCTTACTCATAGGAACTGTTTGTTCAATTTGATACAGAGGCTTACAACTATGTTTGGCTACTATTTCTCCTGAAGAGAACAGGTGCATACACCTCTTACAAAATATTGAATCTGAAACAGTCAGACTATCAGGGTCATCTTTGTTTGTGTGCATAAAGAAATCTAATTCCTCACTAAATTCACAATCACAATTTGGTGTCCCACAAAGTCCTTTACAAAAAAATGTAAGTGATTCTTCAACGGTTACTTTAGTATTCATGTTATCAAATCTAATTTGTATAGATAAACAATATCACTAGAGAAATTGAAAATGTATATTATATCCATAAGTTTATTAAAATTAAATCTATATTATTAAATTGCTATTGTTATTTGTCTGTTTGTTTGTTCGTTGTTAAGGAAAAGATTAATGGAATGTTGTATCGAATTCGAATTTCTCAATTCTGAGAAGTCGCATACTATGTACTTATTTATCGTGTTTATCAAGAGAATAAACAGAATTCAATAAAACTTGAATAAATATATCGAATATGCAGAATCCGATTTTCACACTTCTGAATTAATCATATGTAAATGTATTTATTTGTTTCTTATGAATATAAAGTAAAAACAAATAGTTGAAATCTTCAAATATAGGTAGAGACTTGCTCTTAACTGCTACAATGGGGTACAAAGTACTCTACTCTGAAACAGAATTTCGCATTTTCAAGTTTCTCGTATATATATTTCAACCCCCCGTCTATTCCGACACCTAGAGTAAGTGAATACATATGCATACCTGCCAACACTCCAGGGATCTTACTTTTCGTCCAGGCGTAAAAGGATTGACTCCCAATGTCCAGTAATTTCACTTAAAGCAGAGCTATTGTGTTCTAGATATGCCATGTCGTCCATTGTCAGCTTTTATCAATATTAGTTGGGTTTCGAAATCGTTGGTGTTGTCAAATGACAATGTATGCTTGCTAATCCAAATGGTTGCAGATCAACTTTTTTACGGTTATATTCGTGTTCAGCTTAAAATTTCTAGTAGTATGATATATGTATACCCAACCATATCGAGTGACTTTTTATTCGATGCCGCTAAGTTTGAAAGTTATATGCAGTCTATTCATGTCATAATACTATAAAGTTATACACATATTACATCAACATCAATATTCTAAAGGATTCTGCTTTAGAATCTCAAGCTAAACATTAGATCTTGTGCTCTTCTACAATAATATAGATACATAATGTGGAGAATGTCCTGGCAGGAAATGGCTATAGTATCATTGAAATTGACCTGGAAGTCGGAACCGTTCGGGCCCCTCTTAGTACAGTCGACTCCGGTTAATCGGACCATTTTCTCCTGGACGGAATCTAATCCAGGATTAATATTTAACATTTTTCGGTTAATCGGACCAAAACATCGGTTAATCGGACCATTATTTTTTTGAAGTCAATATATTCATCAAAAATTTGATTAGGTTTGTATATAATTTAGATTATATTATTATTTTATGGCCCAAAGAACTGATTTGACACTTCTACAAAGATATTTTATTGAGCAAGGGTTCGACAGAACTAAAATTGATGATTGTGCTGACAAAATTCACCTAAATGCTGAAAGATCACTTAAGCAATAATCAATTACTTCTTTTTTCAATTAGCAATAGGATTACCATTGACTAGAAATATTTATCTAGCAATAAATTATTGATAATAAGATTTTTCAGTTAATCGGACACTCCGGATAATCGGACCACTTTACTCTGGACAAAAGTGGTCCGATTAACCGGAGTCGACTGTATAAAATTCTATTTAGATAATGGCAGCTTCTTCATGAATACTCTAGTTCTCGGCAAAATATGCTCAGGTCTAGAATCTATTCTTCGTCCACTGGCCTTTGGAGTTCTAAGGTTCTATAGAGGTAGAATAATTACGGAAATTCTTTTTGGGAGTTCTCTAGCCAGTTTCATTTACGAAACAATTCCTTCTTTCTATTATCAACAGTCTCTGAAGGGACTCTGCTAGATCCGATGCTATAACCTTTACCAATTTGTCCTTTAGAATAAGCTAAGATCAAATCGCTTATGTTCTGAAATAGTAGAAGACACAGTAGAGTCAATTTCAGATTCGGGAATTCGAGATGAAGTTTGTTGAGGAAATCATCATTGTGCGAGATTAGCGACAAAATCTATTAATAGATAGAGAAAATAAATAAAGGTTTATATTACTTCGAAAATAAAGGAAAGCAGGGTAAGATAGGCCATTAAATAAGTAATTATCATTCATATGACATACAGAGAGGTTAGAATCTTTGGTTGAATAAGATACAGGTTGTTACTAAAACCCGGAACGGAACGGGATATTCAGGGTTTTGACTAAAACCCGTCCCCCCCGCACTTGTTGCACTAGGGTCAGGGGTCCTCGGGTTCGGGTTGTATGTAGAGAATACCAGTATCCCTACCTAGAAAATACAAGTGATATTTCATTATACTGTTGACGTAACGCATTTTGACCATTGTGTAATACAAAAAGGATAGGGCTGTAACTCTTTACATATCACCCCCCTTCCCCTTGAAGCGTCACATAACGTTTGAACAGCCCCTTGAAACCAATTTATTTGAAATAGGTAATAGTAGTGGTGTTGCGTGAGATTTTAACTCATTAGTATTATTGGACCAGGGACAGTCTTTCACCGTGAGATTCTAACTCATCTATACGAGGGTCGTTCAAAAAGTTTTTAGAATGAATGCTGTAACTTCATTTCTTGCACACTAATACGTCTTATATCTATAGTACATTATTTATAACTACTCTAGTTTAAATATGTAAGCTTTTTATCTTTTATTACTTTTTTGACAGCTACTTATATAGTCAGCACTTGGCTCTAATTTTAAATTCGTACCTAATTATTTCTCATGGATTTACATTTGGAAAGGAGGGACTTTCGCGCAATGATTTTTTATGACTTTATGAGAAAACTCAGGCCTAAAGAATCACATATTCAACTTCAGGACACATCTGGAGAAAAATCACCATCTTTGGCTACAGTGTACAACTGGTACGGTGAATTTAACCGTGGACGAAATACTTTAAGTGATGAGATGCGATCAGGACGTCCTGCAGATGCGGTTAACCCAGAAAATATCCAGAAAGTTAAGAAAATAATCAAAAATGAGCGTCGAATCATAATAGACGAAATAATGAGGCATTTAGACATCAGCAGAGGAAGCCTCCATACCATATTTCATGAACATCTCTTGGTGAGGAAAGTGGCTGCACGTTGGATTCTACATAAACTTTCTGAAGAACAAATGACAACTCGAGTGGATTGGTGCAAATTTATGATCAGAAAATTCGATCATGGTCGTTCAAAGCTATTGAATACATTAATTACGAGACATGAGACTTGGATTTACCAATATGACCCAGAGAAGATGCAACAATCCTCAGTTTGCCTTTTTCCTGATGATGATCCCCCTCAAAAATTGAAAAGTGCACAAAATGGCAACAAGCTAATGGTCGCCAGTTTCATCTCTAAAAGGGGACATGTTGCTACTATTCCCCTTACAGAGCAAAAGACTGTAACTGCGAGTTGGTATGTCAACATTTGCATGCCTCAGGTGATAGAAAAGTGGAGCATTTTACATCCTAAAGCCTACCCCACCTCACTTCAATGGCACCATAACAATGCAAGTGCACACAAGGCAGCTTTGACAATGGATTTCTTTGCAGAAAATGGCAGAAAATTGATACCCCATCCAGTATATTCCCCAGATTTGAGGCCAAGCGACTTTCTTTTCCCTAAACTAAAAAGACGATCAAAGGGGTTCATTTCAATAGTACAGAAGAGGCAAGACTGGCTTATAATGAGGCCCCTCCAAGACCTAACCAAAGAAGACTGGGAAAATTGTTTTGAAAGTTGGTTTAGAAGGATGGATTTATGCATACAGTCATCTGGTATATACTTCTCAAAACAATAAAAAAATAATCCATTTCCTACTATTCTTTCATATAGATTCTAAAAACTTTTTGGACTACCCTCGTATTAAACGACTGTCAATTTTGCGGGATATTCGACCAGATCATTTCAATCACTAATTTGTCCTACTTGTACTCATCAGATTTACCCGAAATTAATATCATTTGGTGGAGGAGTGTTGGACGTTTTATAAAATATAATTTTCTTAAATATTGTAACTTTTACCTACAGGGTGTTAAGAAATTGATGCCCTAATTATATTTGAGTAACAGTTTGAAATCAGCGGTATAGAAAGTGGTGATCACTTTCCAATATAACCGCCTTTACGTTTTATACATAATTTAACTCTATTACACATCCCAGATACTAAATTCTCCAAAATTTCTGGAGATATCCTCGACCAAGCCAGCTTTACATGATTTTCCAGCATCAAAACGTTGGTTGGAGTAGGCATCATTTGAATATCATGTTTGACTATTGACCACAAATTTTCAATGGGATTGAGGTCCGGAGAGTTACCTGGCCAAGTTTCCTTTGTCCAAAATTCGACTAAATTGTTATCACACCATTCTTGCGTTTTTTTGGCAGTGTGAGCCGGAGCACCATCCTGTTGAAAGATGGCTCGTGACATGTCTGGCAACATCTTGCGACGTAAAATACTCGCTTCTTCTGGTTGGCGCTGCATAGTAGACATCAATGACTTATTCAATATCTCTCTTACATAATGATCCGCGTTAACAGTTTGACCTTTGGGGATGATATGGAGTTCTGACACTGCACGATATGACATCATACCCCAAACGAGGATTTTGAGGGGAATTTCACGGTTTCAGTTGGTAAAACTTGAGACTGTTTGTAAGCCCAGACACGATCATTCTGATGGTTTAAGTGAGGATATAATTCGAAGGGAGACTCATCTGAGAACAATACCCGGCGCCACTCTTCTTTTTTCCAGGATTTCCGATCTTTACAAAATTGAAGGCGAGCCATCCGCTGTTTTTCGGTGATTTTTGGCTGTTTTTGAGGTTTAAAGGGCTTGACAGAGAGTGTACTTCTTAAATATGTATGTACTGTTACATGAGACACTGGGCATCCCTTGGAGTGTAAGCGCTTAGCCAATCTCCGCGTTGATTGGTGTCTTTTGCAAATCGATTTTGCAATGACGATTTTAGCAATTTTTGTGATTGTGGATTTGCGTCCACGTCCAGGCTTGTTTTCGAGGGAGCGACCTGACTTATTGCGGCTCAACCAACGTCGAATTGTTCGAATATTTACTCCTAAGCTCTGTGAAACCCGTATCTGAGTCATTCCTACTGCCCTGCTTCTTGTGGCGGAAGTAGCTTCTTTGACCATTATTATACGCTATAATTTGTACAATCGGGTTTGATAATATACAAAATAGAAATTGGCATTCTGACTGAGAATGGTATACTAAAATTGTCTAAAACTGGTTGTTAAAATGAAATAAGAGTGGGTGTATTTCATAAGATTGAACACTGAAACTATGGTTACATTATTGTGGATTAAGTGATTAGGGCATCAATTTCTTAACACCCTGTATATATTTTTGTCATGACGAGTAGGGTCGCTTATCTATTAAAAAAGACGACCTGAAAGTGAGAATTCAAACCTGAAATTTGTGTCTATATTTGTGACCCATGGACGTTTATGTAAATTAAATTTCATCCAAAAATTCCTAAAACTCGAGGGGATACAAGTATTCAAAGTTGAAGTCAAAGTTATATTGGATAGGGGTGAGTATCATTTTACAAAGAGTAGGGTCAGTTCAAATTGATATTTGATATCCCAAATCGAAGTCAAACTATTATATTTTGATGACAATCGATAGCTGAGACATGGATATATATCATTTTGTCGCTATAATCATGAAATTCTGAAAGATACAGTCACAATGGGGTTCTAAAAATGGCATAATTGTCGTTTTTATGTATTTTCGAAATTTCAATTTAGACTCAAATTTCAGAAATCATTCATTCCCAGAATCACCTGAAACTTTACAGGCTCCTTCTTTTATATTATATCATTCAATTTCCTTAAAAAAACAGGGATCGCTAGTACTTTTTTAATGAATGTTACAAGAATAATATTTTGTGAAAATATGTTTTTCCACTAGCCATCATTATTCACATTGTCTAGTACAATACTAGATTATCTCATAAGACTAATGAGCATGACTGTTATTTACGCATGGAGTAACACATGTTATAACTCTTTCTCTTGGTTCCCATTCTAATGTTGCTACAACAAACGAATAATCAAACCGCAAAATACTGAAATTCCGAATTACATTTTGTATTTTATCCATCACAATGAAATATACATATTGACAAATAATCATTTATCTACCTCATCCTTATTGAATCATACTTCAGTCTTTCTGAAATATTTTGTTTAGAGTATGTAGTGACAAAGACATTACTGTAAGAGATAGTAACGCTAGGGTAGAATTGGTTTAGGTTAATAAAACATAATATTTTGAAATACGAAACTAGGCTAAAGGCCGCGTTCAATTACGTTAATATAGATGACAGAATTACTGCATTCAAATTTGCTTTTACAAAATTAGCAAGTGAAGCATTTAAACGAAAAATAAAAAAATGTTGTGGAAAGTGAGGAAGTGGTCCAAAAGGAAAAAGAGCAAATTAAGTTATATTAATTCATCAAAGAATAAAATAAAAATGGTATTTAATAGTTTTATTACAAATACGCCACAGAACCATCTGAATTCTATAGGATGTTCTAATCTAAGTATTAATAAAGACATGTTACCAAATATTTCCCTTTCTGTTCCTGGGCATCAAATAAATTGCCAAAGTGAGATCAAGATTATTCTACATCTTATCTGCTAATACGTTGGCAGGGAAAGATGTAGAAACAATTAAATCAATATTTAATAAGGCATTTATTGAAAGCAGAATTATTCATAACAATTGTGGTGATTGTTATGACTAAACTGGGACGAAAGACTAAAAGAATTAGAACAAGTAGTCAATTTATACATAGTATGGAGATTGGACTTAAGAATATTAGATATATCAAAAGTAGATGAGTATTTTGCGGTTTGATTATTCGTTTGTTGTAGCAACATTAGAATGGGAACCAAGAGAAAGAGTTATAACATGTGTTACTCCATGCGTAAATAACAGTCATGCTCATTAGTCTTATGAGATAATCTAGTATTGTACTAGACAATGTGAATAATGATGGCTAGTGGAAAAACATATTTTCACAAAATATTATTCTTGTAACATTCATTAAAAAAGTACTAGCGATCCCTGTTTTTTTAAGGAAATTGAATGATATAATATAAAAGAAGGAGCCTGTAAAGTTTCAGGTGATTCTGGGAATGAATGATTTCTGAAATTTGAGTCTAAATTGAAATTTCGAAAATACATAAAAACGACAATTATGCCATTTTTAGAACCCCATTGTGACTGTATCTTTCAGAATTTCATGATTATAGCGACAAAATGATATATATCCATGTCTCAGCTATCGATTGTCATCAAAATATAATAGTTTGACTTCGATTTGGGATATCAAATATCAATTTGAACTGACCCTACTCTTTGTAAAATGATACTCACCCCTATCCAATATAACTTTGACTTCAACTTTGAATACTTGTATCCCCTCGAGTTTTAGGAATTTTTGGATGAAATTTAATTTACATAAACGTCCATGGGTCACAAATATAGACACAAATTTCAGGTTTGAATTCTCACTTTCAGGTCGTCTTTTTTAATAGATAAGCGACCCTACTCGTCATGACAAAAATATATACAGGGTGTTAAGAAATTGATGCCCTAATCACTTAATCCACAATAATGTAACCATAGTTTCAGTGTTCAATCTTATGAAATACACCCACTCTTATTTCATTTTAACAACCAGTTTTAGACAATTTTAGTATACCATTCTCAGTCAGAATGCCAATTTCTATTTTGTATATTATCAAACCCGATTGTACAAATTATAGCGTATAATAATGGTCAAAGAAGCTACTTCCGCCACAAGAAGCAGGGCAGTAGGAATGACTCAGATACGGGTTTCACAGAGCTTAGGAGTAAATATTCGAACAATTCGACGTTGGTTGAGCCGCAATAAGTCAGGTCGCTCCCTCGAAAACAAGCCTGGACGTGGATGCAAATCCACAATCACAAAAATTGCTAAAATCGTCATTGCAAAATCGATTTGCAAAAGACACCAATCAACGCGGAGATTGGCTAAGCGCTTACACTCCAAGGGATGCCCAGTGTCTCATGTAACAGTACATACATATTTAAGAAGTACACTCTCTGTCAAGCCCTTTAAACCTCAAAAACAGCCAAAAATCACCGAAAAACAGCGGATGGCTCGCCTTCAATTTTGTAAAGATCGGAAATCCTGGAAAAAAGAAGAGTGGCGCCGGGTATTGTTCTCAGATGAGTCTCCCTTCGAATTATATCCTCACTTAAACCATCAGAATGATCGTGTCTGGGCTTACAAACAGTCTCAAGTTTTACCAACTGAAACCGTGAAATTCCCCTCAAAAATCCTCGTTTGGGGTATGATGTCATATCGTGCAGTGTCAGAACTCCATATCATCCCCAAAGGTCAAACTGTTAACGCGGATTATTATGTAAGAGAGATATTGAATAAGTCATTGATGTCTACTATGCAGCGCCAACCAGAAGAAGCGAGTATTTTACGTCGCAAGATGTTGCCAGACATGTCACGAGCCATCTTTCAACAGGATGGTGCTCCGGCTCACACTGCCAAAAAAACGCAAGAATGGTGTGATAACAATTTAGTCGAATTTTGGACAAAGGAAACTTGGCCAGGTAACTCTCCGGACCTCAATCCCATTGAAAATTTGTGGTCAATAGTCAAACATGATATTCAAATGATGCCTACTCCAACCAACGTTTTGATGCTGGAAAATCATGTAAAGCTGGCTTGGTCGAGGATATCTCCAGAAATTTTGGAGAATTTAGTATCTGGGATGTGTAATAGAGTTAAATTATGTATAAAACGTAAAGGCGGTTATATTAGAAAGTGATCACCACTTTCTATACCGCTGATTTCAAACTGTTACTCAAATATAATTAGGGCATCAATTTCTTAACACCCTGTAGGTAAAAGTTACAATATTTAAGAAAATTATATTTTATAAAACGTCCAACACTCCTCCACCAAATGATATTAATTTCGGGTAAATCTGATGAGTACAAGTAGGACAAATTAGTGATTGAAATGATCTGGTCGAATATCCCGCAAAATTGACAGTCGTTTAATATAGATGAGTTAAAATCTCACGGTGAAAGACTGTCCCTGGTCCAATAATACTAATGAGGTTAAAATCTCACGCAACAGTACTATAGAAAGGAACTTTAGAAAGTAATGCGATTAATTATTGTTATTAGTATGTTATTATTATTTATCATTATAAAATTATATAATATCTAGGTTGTTTTTGGGAAAATCCAACTGGTACAGGGACGCCTTGCCCTAGTGGGACATCTGACCCAAAGAGGGGACTATTGACCTTAGTGCCACATGTCCTGGGGAACTCCTTGCAGAGATGTGGATTTGATGCAATTTAAATGGGAAATGATTTGTTTTAATGTTTGAGTCAAATCGTTTTGTAATTTTGTTGCTTGGTGTTCGTATTAAGGTGAAAAATCATCTGTGCAATACAGTAGTAAATGATATATCTAAGTTGTGTAATACGTCTATTAACGAAAACGCATTACGTTTAATACTTACTACCGCGCTTCGCTTACTAGGTCGCTGCGCGACAGCTTAGTAACCCAGGTTAGCTTAATTATTAAACAGCTAAAGTACTTATTGGTCGCTACGCGACAGAATATACTCGGATTCACGTTAATTCACAGAATAGTTAAGATTTTAAGATTAGATTATCCATGGCCCAGCCAAATTACCCTGAATAGCCTTCTGTTATCACACTGGAGATGCTATGTCGCTTCTGGTTAGTAATCTTGGAACTTCATGCCTGGGGTGTTAAGAAATTCATAAATTTATTGTACAGTCATGATGACGTAATAATCCCATGATTAGTTAGCTTTTGGTCAGAATCATGACTTCAGGACATTTATTACATTGAGGAGTACCTGTGATTCAAATTTCAAACTTCTATCATGCATATTGGTTATTGGCAGAGCAGTTGTTAAACGATAATGGCACAAATACCGCACAATCAGTGGGAATTACGTTTTATGTTTATCGAAGGTCAGAATAGCGAATCGATCTGTATAATCTGGAATGAGACAGTATCAGAAACAATGTCAGAAATTTGGAAAGCATTTTACAGCAAAGCATAAAGGCTTTAAGGAAAAGTATCCTCTTGACTCACATGCTAGTTCTCAGAAGTTTGAACACCTACAAAAGATCTTAAATCCCAACAAAATAAAAAGAATTAAACTAGCAGAGGCTGAAACCTATGCCTCAAATGCAGTTGCTCGTCTTATGAAACCTTTCACTGATGGAGAATTTGTTAAACATTGTATGTGTTTGGCTGTTGAGTACCTGTTTCCTGCTCCTGAAGGTACTGGTATACAAAACAAATTTAAATTAATTCAACTATCTGTACGTTCTGTAACCAGGCGCATAGAGAACCTAGCGAGTGAAAGAACAACTTTACAATGACTTGTCAGCTGGCTTAGTTTGTTAGTATCGCAATTGAGTCAAGAGATGCCCCTGCCTCAGTTCAACTATGCGCGTTCGTTCGATTGATAACAGTTGATTCAGTGATTCATGAAGGGATGTTGCAACTTATATCATTGCCAACAACTACCACTGCAGAAATTTCACGAGAACTCGAGAAAATTGTCTCCAAGGGAAGAATATTACCTTTGACAAAATATCTTACATTGCTGCTAATGGGGCAACATCTATGGTTGGTTGCTTAAGAGATTAGTTCCATTACTACGTCAAAGTGGATTATACCTAAATTTTGTTGCTTATCATTGTATTATTCATCAGGAAGCGCTGTACAAAGTATCCAATATTGAGGATGTAATGTTGACGATTATCAGAGTTATCAATTTCATTCGTACAGGAGCTTTGAACAGGATAGAATTTCGTGACTTGATGGATGAAGTGAATTCAGAGTAAGGTAGTCTGCTGTTACATTCAGAGGTTAAATGGCTCTCACGTGGACGGATCCTGGAGAGATTCAGTGCTTGCCTACCACAGATCCTGGTAAACTTAGAGAGCAAAAATAAATATTTTCCTCTGATGCACCTATTGAATACCTTCAAATATAAATTTGGATATCTCACTGTTATTACAGCATAATCCAACTCATTGAATTTACAACTTCAAGGAAATGGGCTCCTGGTTTGTGATCTAATGATTCAAATTAATTTAAGTTAAAACTATCCAAAGATCATTTGGAAAAGTGTAATGTTACTCACTTTCCCAACCTGAAAATTACAACAGAATATGAAGAAGTTGCTGCTGCAAGGTGCCTGAATTTGCAAAGAATATAGGGTATATTATTGAACAATTCGAAAACATTCATTTTTCAGAATTTCGAAAAATGAAAAGCAAGTAAAATTATTGTGCAATCCATTTGAATTTGAAATTGAATACCTCTCCGATTTGGATGCCCAACTTGACAATGTTGCTGCCAAAATTGAATTACTAACCATTCATTGTGACGAGGATTTGAGGAAAGTTTGTCCCAAGAATGATTTACATAACAGCTATAGCGATTCTGTACAATGGAAAAGAGTTCATAGCGAATGTTACCCTAACATTAAAAAACTGGTAAACAGAATTATGTCAATGATCAGCACGACGTACGTTTGTGAGCAAGCTTTTTCAAACATGAACAAAATATAAAAAGTTCTAATATAAACCGCCTTCTTGATTCTAACTAGAAAGTTTTTTCGCTTAGTTTCTGTCCATCCAAATTTCCGGTAATGTGCTGCAACAATATATACGAGACTTTGGTTCGTCGCTTCGCAATGGACTCGGCACATTGCACCTCGAGGTATTCAACTGACAAACAAACAGACAAACAACAATTGAGATTTAATAATATTGATGTTGTTTACAATATTCAGACTCAGCATACTCGAGTAACCCAGGATAGTCGTTGAAAGTATGATTCTACCTCAAGTTTTAAATTTGTTTACTTTATATTCATAAAGACGACCATAAATTTACATATGAAAAACTTGGAAATTTGAAATTCGGATTCAGCGTACTAAGTTACACCTGGGTAGCCGTTTAGAGCAAGCCTGTACGTATATTTTGAGTTTTGGCTAATATGTTTACTTTATATTCATAAAAACAACAATACATTTACAGATCATTAATCCAAAAGTGTGAAAATTGGATTCAGCATGTTCGATATATTTAGTGAAGTTTGATTGAATTCTATTTACGTCCTTGATAAACATGATAAATACATAGTTGTGCGACAATTTCAAAATTGCATACCATAATCCTTTCCTTGACAACAGACAAACAAACAGACAAACAGACAAACAGACAGACAGACAATCATTGAGATTTAATAATATAGATTATGGTATGGCGAATCCAACGGAACCATTTTGATGGTTTCCACAATTGTGGTTGACCGGTTTAGGCGATATTTAATCATGACGTGACAAGTACACTAAATATAGAATTTGAGGTATAAATTCCTATCATCAAAATGGAAAAATCTTTAGAACACTTGTAGAATATGATATATAATATGAATGAGTAGAGTGAGCAAGAAATATGCGTTTTTCATGTGTAGAAGCAAAATGCGAATTGCAAACTTGGGAATTCCATTAAACAAACATATGATTAAGTAAATATAATTTACCCAAGAACGAGAATTACAAATTAGCCTCTTCGATCTATGGCCTTCTAGGTGACAAATATAGCCATATTTTAAGTAGGCATGGTGGTCCACAGAGCAACCAAGTTTCCGACCGCTGCTCTACAAAGTGATAGTATTTTCACCACTCTGAGGTGGCAATGACGCAGTATTTCTTTCTTTTGGTTTTTCTAGGCTGTATGATCAGTACAGATTTGATATTGGTACAGAAGGTGTCCACTCATGTTATCAAAAGCCTAATTTACTCTCAAACAAATTGGACCATGGATCTTGAGACATATTTGTGGTTTAAAATCCTGCGTCATCATTTTCTGGGATATTGTTATGATGGTGCTGCAGGTGCGGAATTTAATCTATACACACTTAGGGTGCGCAGGTTACATAATTATCGCTAGATGGAACCCAGTTTGGCAATATAGGAATAGCTAGGAGAGGTTGCTGGTAACCCAGAAATGCAGTGGCCCGGAACTACCGGTTTCAGGTCGGTCCGGTCCAATTAGGGAGCTAACGATCTGGACCGGTCCATCGGTTTGGAACTATTCATAATCCTCGATCGGACAAACGATGCACATAAGGAAATAATCCGAAGCTAGAATAGCAGAAAAATCTCAAATCACCCCCTGTGCCGACCAAATTTCATTAAATTAATTATAGTGAGTTTTGAAATCTATAATTTCTATCAAATAATTGCGCTTAATATGAATTCTCTTTATTATGAAAAACGTTTTTTGTCCATAGTGGTTACGATAAGCGACTCTGACTGGATTGTTTAGAATGGTATATACTTAAGCCTGAAATTGTTGGTTAATGGCTATCTATCTCTGTTTATTTATCCATTGTCAAGGAAAGGATTTACGGTATGCAATTTTGAAATTGCCGCATAACTATATATTTATCGTGTTTATCAAGGAAGTATATAAATTCAAAAACGTGACTAAATATATTGAACATGCTGAATCCGATTTTCACACTTTTGGAATAATCATATGTAAATTTATTGTTGGTTTTATGAATATAGAGTAAACAAATTCTCCAAATCTCAAAATTTACTTACATGCTTGTTCTAAACGGCCGGACAGGGGTAACACAGTACTGAATCCGAATTTCGCGTTTTTAAGTTTCTCATGTAAACTTATTTGTTGTTTTATGAATATAAAGTGAAATCTCGGAATATACCTAGAAACTCGCTATCAACAGACATATAAGGTATTCAAGTATGCTGAATCCGAATTTCACATTTCTAGTTTCACTTATGTAAATTCTTCGTTGTTTTTATGAATACCAAGTAAAAATTTGTTGAAATATTATTTTATTAATTAAATTTTGCAATTTTATCCTTGTTAAATTCGAGGCACGAAGTTCCGAGTACCTTTAGAACATAAAATGTTCGCAAGCCGCGCAGCGAGCAAGCGAAGCACCTCGGTTATATAACTATTTAATAAATAATAAAATATGAACTTTATAGATACCCAACCATTTAATGCTGAGCCAATATACAAATGCCCAGCTTTTGCGGACATGTGTTAAGGCTAATGTTCCGCCAAAACTTGCCAAAGAGCTTAGGGTGCCTGAACATGAATTGGCCAGGTTTATGACATCGGTCCAGATCAAGAAACAATGACGGACCAGTCCAGTCCATGAAATTCCCGGACCGCTGCAGCCCCTAGAGTACTGGATATTATAGAATTTTTAGGTATTATTGGGTTTGCTAGCTACCCCACTAGTCCCCACAGCAAACCAAAATTTGTAATGCTAGTTGACGCTAATCCACGCCAACAATTAATATTACTTTTTCATACCCACATTCTTTTCAGTATTTTGAGCACTTTACTACCTCGATCCAAATATGGCAAAGCAACCTCAGAATCTGAGACCTTGTGATATTATTAAGAATATTAGCGATAAATTTGACCCAAAAAATGTTGCCCGCCAGATTTAGGAAGATTCCTGCAAGGTTCGGCGCCTATGGGTGCAGCGCAGAGTAAGAATTATTGAATTGTGAAATTCAACGGGTGTTATTTCATACTTTCCAACCTGAGTGTAGAACAAAGCGGCACAGAAGGTACTCATTTATCGGGACGTAGCATATTTATATTAGACTGGACTACAAAAAACGGGATACTTAAGATTTTTGGATAGTTTTGGCAGGAAATTAGCCTCATTTGTCCTCAATACATGTCGGAAAAAGCGGGCGCCCTCCAAAAACGGAACAGTTAGAAAGTATGTTATTTGCATTTTATTTCAACGATCATAATAATGAAATTACTCCCTTATAGTCAGGGCTGTTAGCATCGAATTGGAAATTATCGAGACAAGTAGGATAAAGTATCAAATTTGGTACCTAAGGCTAGTGTCACTAGGGTGTACTTAAACTTTGAAGAAGGGGAGCCATTTCATCGAAGTTCAAGGGTGTGATGCACACTCCATTTATATGCCACTTTGGACACAATTAGGGTTTTAAATGCATATAACTCATCCAGTTTGAATCTAATAGTTTGGTGTCGATATTCGTAATTAGTGAGAACTCACTTGTTTGAGAGGTAACTTGGATATGTTCAGGATTAGTTTTTCCCTACCAACATAGGAAGTCTCAGGAATGTGGCATATTCCACTCTCAAAATTTGTCCCAACCGTAACGAGTGACCCCTTGTTCAATACCACTAGACTAGCTGAGTCTATTTTTGCGCATATCAACCCTCTAAATCAGGGTTTCATCCAGCTTTTCTGACTCATACGCCTAAAATGTTCCTCCTCATTTTACGCGCGCCTAGAGTATACATTTAGTATTGCTGTATGGGGGTCTTGCCCGAATTTTGACACGCTTAGATCAATATTGGCTGAAATTCATGCGCCTGTAGGTGCGTCGCAAACGCCTAGATGAAACCTTGCTCTAAATGGTTCAGGGATTCCATTCTGGGCGAAAAACAGACGTGAGGATATTTTTTGCAAACGGTTTAGATGCTACTTTATTTTTCCTCCATTTTTTTAGCTTGCTAGGTAGCGACAGCGTAGTACCTCAGGTAAGCTTAAGTGTTAAACTCTCAAATTTCTTAGTGTAATGGGGGGTTACGTTACGGGATATACCCGGCACTTCGTGCCTCAAGTGTACATATTAGCAGAAATTTTGAGATTTAATTATCCATGGCCCACCCAAATTGCATTTAATGGCCTTCTGTTGTGGCACTGGAGATACTACGTGCTTTTAGTTGTAATATCGGCAATTCGTACTTCGGGTATTAAGAAATTCTCAAAATTTTTGAATTTTGTAAAATTGGTATTTTTGTACAGGGAATTTTGTTCCAAGACTCGGACTTGTGCAACCCCAAATATCTTCGTATGCCCAAAATCAGCCCTGGGGGCTTTCAAGTTTCTTCAATCAATTCTGGGCATACTAACATACATACATACATACATACATACATACATACATACATACATACATACATACATACATACATACCATACATACATACCATACATACATACATACATACCATACATACATACCATACATACATACATACATACATACATACATACATACATACATACATACATACATACATACATACATACATACATACATACATACATACATACATACATACCATACATACATACATACATACATACATACATACATACATACATACATACATACATACATACATACATACATACATACATACATACATACATACATACATACATACATACATACATACTCACATACATACATGTTAGTCGCGTTGTATTAGTATAGATGAATCCGTGTTATCGTTACTTTAGTTAATAATAGGTAGCTATAAATTGATTCATCTATTTTATTGTTTAGGCCTCGTGAACTAACCTAAATAGTATGCTAAAATGTCGAAAAATTATTAAATTGTATCTTACCTATATCTTTTGATATACTCTTGAAAGGAAAATAGTTTGCATGGGCATGAATGAGATTCTATACAGTAGGAAATCAGTTGATTGACTCCAACTATCACACGTATCCGTTAGGGGCAATCAACCGACTTCCTACTGTATTGAATATCGTTGATCCCCATATAAATGAGCTCTTCAAAAAATCTTATGATGTAGTTAAGATACAGCAGAGTAGGAGTTGTGTCATACCCACCCGACCCCGATTCGAAACCCGGATCTCAACCCGAACCTGGCTAGAACCCGAAGTGTTTATACGTAGAGGATTTTGTGTTATTGACATAATAGCTTAAAACTACACCAAACATACAATGCTTATACAGTGGAACCTTCATAAACCGACACTTGTATAACTCTATAATCCGACAGTATTTCTGATCTGAAATAGTTTCTGACAATACAAATTCACCTGCTTAATCTGACAATTAGCTCCTGACAGAATTTTCATATCCCAACGAGTGTCGGTTTATGCATGCTCCACTGTATGACGGTAAATTCCAAAGAAGATTTATTTCAAGCAGGAATTTATATTTGGTTTCACTGTATGTTCTTACTTTATTCGTGAATAAGAATTAACCCCTGCAAATGTTCTTTTCCATTCCCTCAATTGAGTAGCAAATGAGACAATCAATTAACAAAACAGACGATAACTTCGTGAATACATTTTAAATATGTATGGAATATTGAGAAAATTCAGGGACCTTGGCAGTCGATCTTGTAAAATTTGTGTATTAGATCATATATAAGGTCAATATGTGCATAACTAGACTCAGCTAGCCCTAGCAGGGTCGAACAAAAGGTCACTCGATAGGGTTAGTACAAATTTTGAGAATGGAATGGTGCCACATCTTGAGACAATGCCGTTGCCATAGAAATTTCCGAGCATATTCGAGTAACCACTCGAAAGACGTGAAATCATTAACCAATTACGAATATACATCGAATTTTTCGATTCAAACTGTATGAGTTACGTGCATTACACCTATGGACTTCGATGAGGTGGCTTCCCTTCTGAAAGGTTCAAGCACACCTAGTGCAACCTTGTACCAAATTTGCAGCTTTTACCCGACTTGTCATGGTTTCTGAGCTAACTACCCTGACTATTACGGCAAGCCTGGCACTAATCTAAGGGAAAAGTCTTCGCCTCAATCCTAATACCGTTTAAGTAAATGCATAAATACAACAGTTAACGTATTCGAATTAACGAATTCGAATTCGAAAAAGATTCTTCTTCTCATGCCACTATAGATTCAAAATACACCAAACAACAACTAGGGAAATAGCTGTAGTCGCGTATCTAAGATTTTGAAACTGGGGGGAGGGGTCAAGACAAATCATGGGGCTTAAAATTTGACCCAAAAATGCTGAAACATGAAAATTATAGAATTTAGTTTCTAACAGGGCCAATAGCATACTTGCAAACCTGAGTGAATTCTGGTAACCAAGCCGCTGGGATAAATTATTGTCACCCGGGCGGAATAATCATGAGCCCCAGGGTAGCTAATAAAATTCCAATCAACAGGGCAGTATATAACGTAACAATAGGTTCCCAACCTGTAGTAGTTTTATGCAGGGATCTGAGCGATATTAGTCTGCAAATCCACCAATTGTCCTTTTGTATGACAGTTTACCTAACTCTATTACGAAAACCAGGGAAACTTAACATTCATGATAGTTTCCTTACCTCTAAGGTTATGGCTGCAAATTATATAATTCCTACACATCGAATTATTTGTATAGTATTTAGGGTTGCCAGAACTAGGGGTTTGGAGCCATTTTCCCGGAGTCGGGGTTTGAAGGATATTCATACTTGCCAACCTTTACTACATCCATCCATGGAGGGAGCACAATTTCCCCTAGACGCCAGAAAATTTCTCGCGCTCTCTACGCTCGCGCGTTTAATTTTAGATTCCTGCAATTATACACTTATCTATTCGTTCCACACATTTTGTATACCTCATCAAATTGTTTCTACCAATATATGATGAAAATAATCTGTTTCTGTGTACATCAAACTATATAATAAACTACAGGTCCGTGGGGGTCGGTAGGTCAGGTGCTGCGTTCTGCCAGCGTGCCGTGGGGATGAAATTTTTGATTCCATTCCCATACCATTCCAACAGGATTCCATGTGAGAATTATAATATGGGACTCGCGTGGGTTTCCTAGTTTCCAACAGGATTCCCATTGGAATTCCCACATGAGGAAACCCATCGTAAGGAAATCATTTCCCATCCCCATGGCAACCCTGGACTGGCCGCACCAATAAGTATCAATTTCTATTAATACAGATGATGAGGGATCAGTAAATATGTTAAATATTGCCGCCAGTGGCAGGGGGACCTTAACCATTCTCGTATTTACGAGGTTCAATGCCCCTACTTAGTGCCTCGAATGTATAAAATAGCAGAAAGATTTTATTAATCATGTATATTTTATTATCCATGTTTTATCTAAATTACATTTAATGGCCCTCTGTGGTGACACTGGACCTACTACGTGGCTTTTGGTTAGTAATCTCGACACTTCGTACCTTGGGTACTAAGAAATTCCCAAATGACATCGGATATAACGATACATTAATTGTGCCGGTGATCTAAAAATACATCGTCTGTAATAGTGATTCTCACCTATTTATAATCAGCGTCCTGTTTAGAGCTAATTTAATTTTCCAGCGCCCAACTTGTATTATTCTAATTCAGACTATAATCACTGTACTTGGTTGAAAGATGTTCTTTCAGTCGAGATGGCTTAATACTTCATTGGAAAAATAATTCGCACATCAGGTACATAAGAAGTTGACATTGGATTGGGAGGCGATAAAACCAAAAACAAATTATCAACAAAATATTGTTGACATTCCCTTTTACTAGAAGTTGCCATTTCCGAATTTTACAAGTTACGAATATGTATCGTAATATTTTCGTTTAAACATACATAGTTAGCCTGTCAAATCTATTTAGAAAGAATATTATCGTACTACAGTGCAGCCTTTAAAAGTTGGGCATCTATAAATGGGGCACCTCTATGAAGCGGGGCAATTATTGTTCACCTTTTTCATTTCCATAGAAACGAACCTATATAAGCGAAGCGAGAATGGAGCATACTTCAGAGATAATTATGCCCCACACCATTGAAATTCAACTCTACAAGAAAGTAATTCTACGATAAATTTTGTTGAATAATCAATTTTTGTGTGAAATTTGGAATAAGTACATACAGTGGAAACTGCCAATTAGCAAATCGTATTTAGCAGGAATTTTCCTTGCTAATACGCATATTTTGCTATTATGAACACTAATTACAATACAAAACTACACTATTTGTCGGTGGAAAGAATTGCTAATAGGAGGTAGACTTGCTATTAGAGAAGAATTGTTAATATGCGGTTTCCACTGTATTTATCGTTATGATGAATTGGAATATTTTTTGGGTTTTCTCAGAAAAAATTACTTATAAATTTATATATTCAAACACAACATTAAGGCATATAATAATAATCAATTATCATTTTAAAAAATTGTTGGAGGAAGTGGCTGTGCAATTTGACTAAAAACTACTTTGGTTCAAGATACAGTAGAACCTCGTTAATACGTACACCAAGGAACCGTCGAGATTTGTACTCCTTATGCGGACTACGTATTAATTGGAGTAAAAACAATTGAATATCCATTGTACAGGCTAAAATTGTGTAAAATTATCTTCGTCATAACCGGAAATTCGTAATAACGAGGTTTCACTGTATTTACATTAGAAATATAAATGGGGAGTTATCAGGAGAACAGCAGTCGCGACCTCCCCTAAATATAGAGGTTCTACTTTATTTAGAGTCTTCATTCAATTTATATGCATGCATACAGCGTATTGTTGTTTTTATGGTCTACATTATATTTTCTAAACATATAATTGTGTCGAATCCCTAATGTATGTATTGAATATTTGTTATATTCGATTATAATGATATATATATATAGTGCATTGGTAATTATCTCAAGACCTAAAGTGGAAGTAGGAATAAGACCTAAATCTAATATCCATGAAATAGATATATTTACATACTACGTGATATCTCATATTTTGTCTCTTTTGAATTTTTGATGACTTTTCATGACATTACCGTGGATCAGGAGCTTGGGAGTTGGCTAGAACTTTCCTTGACGTCCCTACGTGTTTGCTGAGAGTCTTTATAACTCGCTAAGGATGCTATGGAATGGACATTTTCTTGGACAATGTGCCTAGTTTGGCCTTAGCGGAGAATATGAGCATTTCAGTATATGATTTGGATAGGAGTTCAGAAGTATTTTACGACTTATTCTTACAATGATCATTTCAGGTCTTATTCCTAATTGAAATTAATGTTTTGTCCCGATCAACCGCTCATAATTATTTGTAGTATTCAAAATTACTTTTTCGTGGTCTCATAACCAGATATATCTTAATCACCACTACTCAATCATGGCTATAGGGTCTAGTAAAGGTGAGTCGTTGTAGAATGCACATAAAACTTAAGGCTGCATATGCTATGTAAATTCCTTGTTAGAAACCAAACCATTTTACAAATGATTCTGAATTTATATCTCGATTTCATTAAAAACTTTTGACACTATAACTAGAATCGCTTAAATGTGATTAAAATCCAAATTAGCAATCATTCATCGCTATATTAGGTTTATCTGGATAGAAGTCCAGAATATGAACTATAATAATATTCAAAATATTAGGTAATCGGGATAAGAATTCCCGATTAAAGATGACAAGCCAAGTAAGAAGTCATGAGACATCTACTACTAAGCATCTATTTTGTTTACTCACGAGACCTATGATAACAAGCCTGATGTAGCCCCTAGGGAACAAAAATTAGTACATTTTATCACAGTAGATATTGTATTAAATGAAGGGAATTAAATTTTTGGATTGATATACGAAGTACGAATTAACCGAGTGTATGTCTTAGCCGAAATATATTGTACTCAAGTATTATATAATCAGTATAAATAAATATTATTTAATTCAATTAATTGAGATGCAATAAGATATCTGGGCCTGGTCCTTCAAAAATTAAATGCTGAAAACAGCTACTTCTGGTAATAACTGGCTGAGTGTTGAGCGCCAACTAGATTTCCCACAAACTCAGCAGGGGTGATTCTCACTTAATATCGAACCCCCCTGCCCACGATAAAACAAAACGTATAGGGCGGGTGGGCGTGATGTCATCTTTGCCCACCCAAACTCAGGAGACTAGTTGCGCCTATGAGCCATATTATAAGGTAAAATCACGCTAATATCAATTTACTAATTAGAGTGAAGGTAAAAACATCGATAAATCTAAATGTCTACATGCCAAACGTCTACAACCCAATCTTTTAATGGTATGCAATTCCTCGAAGGATTTTTATCGAAATAGTGAAAGAACTAGCGTGAATTATTGTATCTATGTGTTTTACTACATTATGGCGGTCGTCCTTTGGAATTTTGTTGGCATTATTCTCTATCTTGGCACGGACTGTTGTTCGGACTTCTTTGCCAGCCGGTGCAGTGGAGTTGCGAGGAGTATTTTATAGCGTTATTGGCGGTTGTGGAATGACTTTTATCAAATTAGTTTTATTGTGGAATCGTATTTTTTGTCGAGGAATTATATCCGTGCCTTTTTAGATATTTCGGTTTGTAGACATTTAGGGTGTAGACGTTGTGACTCGCAATCACCAATTAACTATTAGTATCTTTTAAAATGTACATAGTTTTCTACACTTTGATAAATACTACATAAAGTGTAGCTTAGAAAAAGATCCCTCGAATGCACTACAGTTCACAGCATCCGGTAAATAGATTAAATAAGTGGTCTTTCATTAGCAGGAGGGTATAGGGGAGCTGGGGTGTCTTCTTTGGATTCTTCAGGTCTGTGCATAATTCCGAAAGTTTGGGAATCTGTTTCTAAATTTAAGCTAGAATTAAACAGGTCTGAAGTGGCAGAGAGATTGTTGAAATTTTGTAAGAGAGGGGCATCAAGAGTTCCGGGATTAGGCAGTAGGAATTCTGAGAGGATACTCGAGTCAAATGCAATATCATCTGGGAATTCTACGATATTATCGTCGTCCTGTGGCATATATTGGTCGAAGTCAGTGGTTGCATACTCATTGGGATAGCGTTCATTTTGATTTTGGAACGATGGATATGAAATATCTTCGCTGTTTTGATGTACAACCTCGTTATTATTCGCTCCTGTCTTAGCTAAAATAGCCTTACGTATGTCATCACGGATATGAGGCTGTTTCTGTTGCTGTAATTTTACTTGTCCGAGGTCGGGGGCTAGTGCAAGAGAATAATCATCATTATGCATACCCCCCTGATAATTGGCATTGTAGAGTGTGAGAGAATTATGTGCAGCATCTTGAGTAGGTAAGCTATTGTCTACGTTGAAGTAAGGATGGTAGGGTATATTAGCTGAATCTATAGGCTGTAGTAGAGAACGCGCTGTTTGTGATATGTCATCATAAGGCGGATGAAGAGAAAGTGGGGGATTTATGCCCTCAGGAATAGCCACAGTGTTCGAGGTATTGTTTAGTTCTAGTATTTTTCTACGACGTTTGATTCCAGGTAGCAGACTAGGGGTACGTTCTGGATAAATTGCGTTGAGAATGATGAAGTTCATCATACGGGTAAGCACCTGTTCATGACGCGAGTACTTATTCTTTAGCTGTGCCACTTCTGATCTCAAACCGTTATTTTCAGTCTTTAGGTCGTTCATCTCACGTAATACCTTCTCGTGTTCGAATTTAATATGTTCAAAGTCAGTAATTAGTTTCTCAAGATCAGCTGTTTTGATAGTCCTATTTCCTATTCGGAGGCTAGAAGGCGACTTACGCTTCACATATTCCAACATACTTGGGTGGCCTTTTATAAAATGGGGATGGTGGAACTCCATTGATTCTTGGCCAGGAGTATTAGAGGTATACGTCATGTTAGTAAGCTTACGAAAGCCATACATATTTAGTTGGCGCACAAAACTCGTGAAATGACTGTGCTTAAAAAAATTTGGTAGTACAACCTGAGAAAACTGATTCTGGTCATAAATAATAAAACTATTACCATTCTTGCTCCAGGAAATAAACTGAGCGTATTCTTCAGCTTCTAATACTTTCCATAACTTGAAGAGGAAAGCAGGAGTGTCTGTAGGGGAGGGTTGTAAGCCAATAGGGGGATGAAGGATAGAAACAAGTTGTTTGCCCCCATCCATAACGAATATAACCTTGATGTTATATAGATAGTGGAGTAAGCTAAAAGCAAGTGAAAAGACTATGAAAATCATATATTCAAAACAACTCAGCGAGTAGTTCACCGCGTACCCAAGGCATGCGCTAGCATGTACCTAATCTACGCGGTGAAAGTTGTGTCCAGATAATTTTCTATGTGTTTGTATGTATTAGTAGTGCGGTTTGCTTGCTAGGTCGCTGCGCGACAGCTTGTGCAGGTTAGTTTAAGTATTTTTCTAATCAATTTATTAGGCCACTGTTAATGAGAAACTTGTTTCAGCTCACCATTAGATCCAACTGAATATGAATGCTTGGTTCATTATAATTAATTAATTATCTCATTATTTTGTGAAGTATCAGCTGGAAAATTGGTTCATTGACTTCATTCATAAAAATATTATAATTACTTAAGTCAAATTTGACTATGTAAAAGCAACTTATATCGTGCTATAGCAAGGTTATACACTTAGTAGTTGAAATATAATCGAGTATATGGTGAAGTGATGACAATAATAACAGTAATAGTGCGGTGGCCAAATCGGATGCGAACGGTGGAGCTGAAACATGTTTACAACTAACAGTGGCCTTATCGAATTCCAATTGGATATTCATAAATATGTCTCAACCATGGTATATAACTCCAGTAACTCAAGAACGAGGCAAGATTTCATGACAAAATTTTGATATTCTGCAAAAAAGTATCCAAAGATCATCTCATATTTTGAAATGAAAGATGCAATATATTCGCCATTTTACAAGGCAATAAAGAATGGCACATTTTGACAAATAAATACTTACTAGACACATATTTTCACACATTCTTGAATTTTTAGCATAGATATACTGGTAGATAATATATTGTTCTATAATTATGCAATACATTTATTCGGGCAAAAAATGCACCGTTTCTGCAATATTGAATCTATACGTAAAATACCTTTCAAAATACCGTAAATACCATCTCTGACAGAATCCCTGGTCCAAAATTACAAGAGGTTGGCAGGGCTTATAGTAGAGTAGGCTATGTAGTAGGGATAAACGCGATTTTCTCATGTTTGCGTTCATTTCCATAACGTGAACACCCTTGAGCGTTAATTTCCATGGCTTAATAACACAGGCCAACAAAAAATATTTTTGTTTCTGTTGCCTAAGATTTTAGATTGAATTTAGACTATATTTGCCGTGCTGAGTTCGAAATGACATCGGCTTTGCTGGATTGGCTCTTGATTTTGGTCCACATTTATGTTTATAGTGTTAGTTACCTTTTTCAATGTATATTCAATTAATCAATACTTTTATAATTATAAGTATCTAGCATAATCTAACTCTATAGCATCGTCAAGAAGAAAATATTCTAATAATCCTAATACGTTCTGTTACATATGTGGTGAATATACGTTGAAACATCAAAGAAGAGGTATCTCAGATTTCGTGCGAAAGGCATACTTTGCTTACCTTGAGGGAAAGCTTGGAGACCAAGACAGCTCTTCATTATCTGGTCAATTCAATCAGGGACTTCAACCCGTCTAAAGAGTGTTCAGAAATTTTGCATCCAGACTCAACGAGAAGAATATTCTTAGCCCTGGAACTAAGATATCATATTATCGTCATAGAGAAGAAGGATTACTTCATTACTTAACCAACAAGAAGGCCTCGTCTTCTGCAATGACATTGGAGACTTCTCCTGGAAATGGGAGTACCACAATATAGATCAGAAGATTGGCGTCTAATCATTGATAGTTCCAAGAGAAGCTTGAAGTGCGTTTTATTGCATAATGGAAATAAATATGCATCTATTCCAAATGGACATTCAACAAAGCTTAAGGAGGAGTATGAAAATATTTAAATGGTATTGCGAAAATTGAAATATCATGAACACCAGTGGTTGATATGTGTTGATCTCAAGATCGTAAACTTTCTACTTGGCCAACAAGGTGGATACACTAAGTACCCTTGTTTTATATGTTTATGGGACAGCAGAGCCCGCAAAGATCATTGGGTAAATAAAGTATGACCCCTGAGAACTGATCTAACAGTTGGAGAAGCAAACATTCTGTATGAACCATTGGTTCCCAGAGAAAAAATCATTCTTCCGCCCCTCCACAACAAGTTGGGTTTAATGAAGCAGTAGTAACATCTCTAGATAAAGACGGCCCCTGTTTCAAGTACATTTGCAGATCATTCCCAGCAATGAGCAATGAAAAACTGAAAGCAGGGATCTTTGATGGTCCTCAGATCTGCAGTCTCATAAGAAACAGTGGTTTCGTCCAATCCATGACTAATTTAGAATCTTCTGCGTGTTGTGCGTTTGGTTTGGTAGTCAATAACTTCTTGGGCAATAATAAAGATAACAACTACATAGATTGGTCAATGACATGCTTTACAAAATAAAGATTTAGACGTTAACATGGGCATCAAGGTTCACAATCTATTTAGCCACCGGAATCGTTTCCCTGAAAACCTTGCGGATTTAAGTGAGAAACAGGGGGAAAGGTTTCATCAGGACATCAAGGTCATTGAAGAGAGATATCAAGGCAGGTGGGAAACCCATATGATGGCAGATTACTGTTGGAGCCTCCAGCGAGATTCCCTCTGATATCCCATAACAGAAATCAAATAAGAGACGATTTTAGATGTTCTTCAATAACGAGGTTAAGTATTCTTTTTAATATTATTACTTTTAACCGATTAATTGTTTTGACAATGATCAATGTATTTCATACGGAGTAGCTATAATGATAAAATTATACTTCCAAATTTTCGGTTTTGCAGTTATTAGTTACATTCAAAAACTACAAATTTCTATAATTGAATTTTACACTTGGAAGCATAAAAAGTTGGATGCCACCACTGAAACACCATGCCACTATTAATGTGAAGAAATTATGTGTAGTATATCTTCACTATTTTTATACTTATCACGCCAAATTTAACATTAGGTATCGCAAAAACTAGAGCCAATTCGGATTAACCGATGCCATTTTCAGATTCCCCGGGGTAAATATACATAGAAACGGATCTAACATCTTAGGCAACAAATTGTTTGTTGACCAGTGTAATTATTACCCCCAAGCCCCCCTTGCCTACTGCCTTGAGACCTAAATATAAGAGTACATGAAATCAAGGTTAGTGTAAATCTTTATGCTCGGACTTTTTTGAAGTGCGCTGCACTTCGCTGGATCGTAATATTGAGTTATTTATGTATGTATTTCAATGATGAATATTCGAGGCAAAAACGAAGTATTTAAATGCTATTCATTAATGAAGCCATATTCCACAGATAATCGGTTCCTCCGACCTTCAACCAATAGTTTAGTGTACGAAAAAAATGCCTCTATATTCTAGAACTATGGATACTATTAAAGTTTCAAACGAGCGCTGCTTATGTAATAATTGCACTGCGCTGCGCTATGAGCAGCGCTTCCAAACACTGACGTAGATTCTGAATTTGGAATATTAGGGTTACACAAGTGTATACAAAGTAAAAATATTACACCAAATGACTGCAAATGTACACATACGTATTCATAATAATCACCATTTGACCACCTATTCAAATTAATAAATATTCTATCACACTTAATTCAAGTGCTCCAGAATGATACCCGACCATCTAGGGAGTTACTCCCACTGGTTACAATACTTTGCGATCTCGTCACAGCCAGGGATCTGATTGAATCCTGATGGGCTTTGAAAAATGTTCTCAAACTATAATCTTCATCTTCGTAAATATAAATACAACCATTTCTTCCACCTAACCATATACTAGCACCAACACTAAGAATTGAATTGATGCCGTTACATGGAAAACTTGAAGAATTCTCATTGACGTTCAATATTTTAACAAATTTCAAGGTTGTTGGGTCAATAACAAATAAAATTGGTTCTCTAATACCAGCGACCCATATCTTACGATTATCGGATATACACATGCCTCGTGCTTCAATTGGTTTTTCTGTGTCAGGCGCAGTAAGATATAGAGTGGATACCAGCTCACCCAGATCTTTCTCAAATACCAATATAGAGCGAGAAGTATATGTGAATATATAGTTTTGATATATAACCATGGATGAGTAGCGAGAAGGATCCTGTTTCGTGTTATTTAAGAATATTGTACGTTTTTGTTCCAGTGACCTTGTATCCCAAACTACAATCTGTCCCTTGTGGTATAACACCCACAACTCGCTCGGTTGAGCATCGTAGTGGAAAGCAACAGCAACATCATTCGGTTCAGAAAGACGACCATCTATCGTATACTTATCCTTGTTTACAATATAAAGGGACTTGTTGAGAGAACTCAACCATACTTTAGCACCCACTTCTACAATAGCTTCTACACGCTGGTCGTGTAAAATGAATTCGGATACAACAACACGAGCTTGATAATCGTAAATACAAATTATAGACTCTCTCTGATACACATATCCAATCCAGAATATTTGATTTTGTACTTGCTTGTCATTAATACAAAGTAGGACTTCGATACTAGCTTTTTGTGTGTCAGTAGAAAGAGGGTTAAATCTATATAAAAGATTGTTATTATCAATTTCACGAGACTCTATCTGTGTCTTGTGGAGATAGAATAATCCTTGCTTAATGGCTTGCGATATCGGATCGTGATCAGAGTCACTATTAAGAGTTTTAATACTCATTTTCAGGAGCGTAGCCAGCAGTAGAACGTTTAGCTTACCCTCTCCAAGGTATGCTTCATCTTTACGTTTTTGTACCAGTGCGTGCGCAGCATGCATCTCTTTAAAACATTCAATAAAAAAAACACAAGCTTTCTTATCATAGAATCTAAGGGAGTGGTAAATGGACTTCTTATAAATACGATCTATACCTTGTCGAATAGATTTCAGTTCCTCAATCTCAGTAGTTGGTTGGATCTTAATGCCGAAGGCGTGTGACATTTTCTGAAATTGTTTTTCTTTTACTTCTGTGAATAAGAAAGTAGACACGTGTGTAAATTTAAAGAGATGTATAATTTTATTGTCGAGCTGAAGTAGCCAAACGTTATGCTCTGTTATGAGGAGGTGTCCCTGGGTATTATGGTACTTGACAAGTTGTGTAGGCTGGGGAGGCTGCTGTACTTGCTGTGGAGTAGAGCTGACAGGCTTGTCACAAGAACAATACACAATCTGTTCTTTAGTGGGAATCTCGATTTTCGAATTATGCTGGAGAGATGAATTAATTTTTCTAACAAGAGACCAACATTCTGAAAACTGTTTAAGTTTGTCAGGTGCTATAATGGTCCCACCATGCGTTAACACCGAGAAGAGAATTGAACAGGTTTCGCTATTAGCTGAAATTCCGTTAGTTGAGAGATGCAGCTCGAACTCATCTCTGGTTAGAGTTTGGATAGGAAATTTTGCCTGTGAAAGCCTCCGAGATAAAGAGACTTCATGTTCCATTTCAAATATCGATCGAGAGAAGTAAGGCATCTTCCTAAGCGCATTTTTGTTTTGTTCAGATAGGTTTGAGTATATCTGAATCAAGCTATCTTCAGAAGGTACAAGATTGACATTTATTTTTGAAAGGTGTGATAGAAAGTCCTCCATTGCCTTTAAAGGGTTGCCTAGGGCAAGTAGATAGTAACCCCGTAAGTATATACACTCAGCACGACAAGGTGCTGAAGAAGTTTTAATATGTGCGTTAATCCTATCAACACAAGCAGTGAAAAATTCAGGATTTGAATTCGGAGAATTTGGGAAAGGAGGAAGTTCTAAGAAACTGGGCTGAATGGATTGGTGTCGAGTAGTACCAATATCTGTGTCGCAAAGCCTATGATGCATATTAACATACTCTGTTTGTACATGGGCATGCTCATTCATAGATATACAAACGAAAGAAGACATAGGATCGATTGGCTCTTGAATATTATCAAATTTCTTCTTTTTCTTAATATCATCAAGTGATTGGGTGAAAGGAGTTTTCAATTTGTTTAATAGCTGTTTTATAAGTTGGTTAAAAACGTCTGTTTCTAATACAGCCTCGTAAAATGGTTTGAAATCCTGTAGAAGTCCCCTCTGGAAGCCTTCAGAATTGAATTCTGAGGGATAAGTGACGTATGTTGGTATATCTTGAAAGATTTCTGTGAGCATACTCATAATCAGATTAATGAGTTGATGGTCCATATCAGCTTCCCATTCTACTCGCAGAGTCTTCTCGCACATAAGATTACCTGTGGCTGCGATATCCATTGTGTGAAATGAATGACATCTACGCTTGAAAAGAATGTCGATAGGTTGATGATATCTTGAAATATAAAAGCTAGGAAAGGTAAGGGAAGGATTGTCAAGTGTAAGGTCATCTGTACAAGTAATTGTACCTTTATCAAGAGACACGAATATTATACTCCTTAGTTCTTGTAAATCAACTTCCTTCATAGAAAATGTGTGACAGCCACATAGAAAAGTCGTAGGGGAGTCTAATATACCGAGTAACCGCTTTGGTAGTAAAGGTGCGAAAGTGAGTCTCCACTCGAATGGAAATAGGTAATGACAAAAGCATTGCATCGTTAGAGCCAACAAATTGTAATTGTTGGAAGTGAATACTATATTCTGCTGCGTAAGAATATAACCAAATACTTTTAATATGTTTTCAGTACTCAATGAAAAAAAAGGCCAAAAGAGATGAGAATCACAATGTGGATAATCCTGTGATAAGCCGGGTAGAATAATAAAATGATCATTCAGGGTAAAGTGTAATGCTAGCGAGCCTGAAGGAGGTGAAGGAATAAGAGTAAGTATCGAATTGAAATTTTGTAGTACAGAGTAGATATCTTTACAATTGTTTAGGTCTGACACAATACTTGATAGGCACTCTCTCATTGTTTGAAATAGAGGGACACGCGAAATAAGAGTAACGCACAATGGAACACAAATTTCTACACTAGTTGCCGAACACGTTGGCAAGTGAGAACCCAAAGTAAGTTCATAACATAATTGAGAAAGGTTTAAGCACTTTTGTGCATGAAATCTTCTCCAAAATGTAACATTAACACAAAAATTTCTGTCTCCATCTATATCAGTTAACACGATATAAGAGAAAGTAGGTTGGGGTAAATTGCACTGGTAACCCCATACATAGAAACCATCTGGGTAGATGAATTCTGAAAGACTATTGATCATTTCAGGCGGTAGAGAAGAAATTGAGTGTGAACACTTCGAGGTATTGGAACGTAATTGCGAGAAGTCACCAAGTAGGCCTGATGGAGGATAATAAGGTAAAACAGTAGAAATAGGGTCAAATAATCCAAGTATTTTTGGCCGACATTCTGTCTCATAAATGTTAGTGGGGGTTATATCACCATCGGATATTGCTTCTAGTTTAGAATACTGATCAGCACCTGAGAAAACACAAGCTGCAACTAAACCATTCAAGAGATGACCGCCGTCCATGTTAGTAAATATCTGTTCCAACTAAATAAAAAATAATAAATTATTCGTAGTGGGAAACAATATACCCGTGGACTCCGGTTAATCAGACCATTTGGCCGACTTGATGGAATTTAAACAAGGTGCTTTAATAACTGTGCCAAATTTCAGTTAATTTCTGACATGACCCCTGGTTAATGGAACCAATTTACTCTAGACATAAGTGGTCCAATAAACCGGAGCAGGCCCGTAGGCAGGGTCCAGGAGGGGCTCAGCCCCCTAGAGAAATTTGAGCCCCCTAGAAGATTTGGGCACCATCTAAAGTACTTTCGCTGTGCAATATCTATATCATATTATCTTAGAATTTGAATTCATTACTTAATTAGTATAGCAATGCTACTTATTTATGTAATAGTACAGGGAGTAACAAAAGTATTGTCGTTTTATATAATGAATCAAACGTAAGCAAAATACAACAATTAGTACATTTTTACTTCCCAATATAGTCTCCTTGTCTTTCTAATACGAGTGCTACTCGCCTGGGCATACTGGAGACCATATTTTGCAAAACATGTCCTGAAATACCACTCCACCCTTTTCCAAAATTTGACGAGGTTATTCACGGTGCTTGCTTGCTCAAATTCTTCCACTTTGTTTTTCAGTATTGACCATAAGTTTTCAATGGGATTGAGGTCAGGTGTGTTCCCAGGCCACTCCGCTTTCTGCCAAAACGCTGGAAGATTCAGTTTGCACCATTCTTGCGTTAGTTTGGCCGTATGAGCGGGAGCCCCGTCTGCATAAAAATTATCTCGGACATCTTTGAAGTCATGGCCCGCTGTAAAACCGATCCATTTTTTGCTGTTCTATTGATCGCATCTTTGCAAGATCCAGCCAAAATCTTCGTACGATAGTACTCTCCATTAATAGTTTGCCCCTGAAGTATAACATGCCGCTCAGGTAGGGCTTGGTGAGACATCATGCCCCAAACATGAACTTTCGCCGGAAATTTTATCTTTGTGCAGGGTTCGATTGAACCTGAATTCTTGCTCCAAACTTGTCATTCTGTCTGTTTGGGGTTGGAAACAATTCGAATGGAGATTCATCCGACCACAGAACTCTATTCAAATCTTCTACAGTCCAATCCATGTGTTTCTGCGCAAATTCGATCCGGTTTTCCTTCATTTTCAAGGTCAATCGAGGCCTTCGAGGCCTTTTAAATGGCGTAGTACCTAGAAACTTTCTTAAATATCGATGTACAGAGGTATGAGAGACATTACAACCTCTTCTCGTTAATCTCAGAGCTAGCTTTCGTGTAGATTGCCTTCTCTTCCCCAAAGACCTAGCGATGACAATTTTCGCAACTCTATCAATTTTGGGCGGACGTCCAGACTTAGGATTTGATTCCATTGAAAATCCCAATTTATCGCTACGCCTCCATCTCTGAACTGATCGAATATTGACATTCAACACTTGAGCAACCTTTTTAGACGTTTCTCCTGCTTTAAGCATCCCCACAGCCTGAGATCCTAAAGATAATCCGTAATCCTGGACATTCATATCACAACAATTAGGTAGAAATTTCCAAAATGACGAAAAGAATTCAAAAATATATTTATGAAAGATTTGACTTCACTCGAGTTTAACTACAGGGGCATTCAATATATACTAATCACTGTATATTTTTAATGAAATAGCAGTTCTAAGCTAGTATTTCTCAGTGCAATTATATAGAACCATATTTCAACTTTCTAACAAAACTTAGAGAGAGTTGATCACTTAATTATTTCCTAAGTTTCAGTTATTTTTAGAAACCTACATTTTCTCCTTTACATTTTTCATGGCTTCTTGTCCAAATTTTTCGGAACTTGAACAACGAACGTACATCAAATTTCGCACCATTCTCGAAATCCCTCCCAAGTCTATTCATGACGAGTTGGCAACGATATGTGGAGAAGATACTTTATCGTATTCAACTGTCAGAAGGTGGGTGAGCCTATTTAGGGAAGGTAGGACCTCTGTCCAAGACGCCCCTCGTCCTGGAGCACCAAAACTAGCGACCAACAATGACAAATTGAGTGAAGTAAAGGAATATGTCGAGTCTTTTCCGCATTCTTCGGTTGAGGAGGTAGCTAACTATGTTGGCATTCAACGGGAAGTGCACACACAATTCTGAAGGCGGATTTAGAACTGAGGAAGGTCCAAGTGCGATGGGTACCACATTGCTTAACTTTTCCACAAAAGGCCGCGAGACTCCAAATGGCTAAGGAAAACCTTGAAATTTATGAAGGAAGTGACCCTAGGCGGTTATTAGAGATAGTCACAGGAGATGAAACATGGATACAATTCAAACCACCGATGAGAAAGCAAGATGGCAGGGTATGGCTAAAGAAGGGAGAGGTACCCCTAGCTGTTTGTGTATCCGACTTCCGTGCCCCGAAGGTCTTGTACTGCATATTCCACCATTGTCTGAGTTTTCCCTCCGCATACCATGATCTTCAAACCTGTAGGATTCTGAACTCTGCTCAGACCTACATACATTTGACCATGACTGAATATGACTTCAGGAGAGGGTAAGAACATGTCAACAGTTTTCAAACTCTGATCTAGGCATTTGTTTATAGTGATGCAGAAAGCAGGCCAGATATGGAACTGTCTCCGCTTCAAAGTAAACGGAAAGCCTGAATCGTCCGAGGTGAGGAGTGGTATGCGAGGAATGAATAATCTATTCCCCGCATAACTACCTGTGACTACTTCAGTATCAATAAGACGTTTGGTAGCAGATCTTATGATTAAGCGAGTGTCATTACACAAACCCTGAGTAGGATCAAGATTGCGCAAGTGAATAATGGATGCGTACTGTTTAAGGATTAGTCGATGAGGGGGCATACCATTAGGACTCAGGGGATTCAAAAATTTTGTTGGGTACGTTGGATGCCTGATTATCATAAATAGAATTAGCACTTGGAAAAGTTTCCGCATCACCAGGTATCATTCCCATCACGTAATCATTACCGAATCGGAGGTCTCATTTTGGGAGATATGATGACGCGCTGACACAAGAACTCAAGATTCTGGTAGTTATTCACGATATCACCATAAAAGCATTCCCAGGATCTAGTAACTACGAACTTAGAGTCGATTTGAATCATTTGATCCTCATCCTCGGGCTCCGTACCCCTACCCTCAGTAAGAAGTTAGAGAATTCACTCACCTCGAGAGAGTCCTGAGAAAACAATTTGTGCAGACGCATGTTAAAGGTAAGAAGCATAACCTTCATATAACACCCGAGAAGGGATCGATTCAGACAGGCTGAAACAACCTCACCTCTGCTCGACCGTTTGATAACTGGTAGGATTTGACGAAAGTCACATTCAAACACTACAAACTTGCCGCCGAATCGTAAATCGCAAGAACAGAGATCCCGTAATGTACAATCCATACACTCAGTACATATTGCGGAGTAAAGCTTGACAATTGGTGGGTAGTGCCATACAATCCTGTCATATTGCTTAAGTATAATGCTCATATTAATTCGAGATTTGCTCTACAAGTATCTTTATAAATATATGCGTAAAAGTTATGATAGAGCTATTGTGGAATTCAGATCAGGCGGCGAGTATGTAGATGCTGCTCCATCTAAATCAGTGAATGAAGTTCCGAGTATTTAGAGGGTAGGCTGTGTCTGCTGTGAGGCGAGTTGTCGTAACTTTGGGTATGAGCTCCATACTAATATGTCACACGTGTTAAGGTTAGCTCTGTATATCAAGGATCGCCATCCAGCAGGGTTTTATCAAGCATTTCTGAACCACACCTAATAGTCTCCCCCTCATTTTTCGCGCGCCTAGAGTATACATATAGTATTACTGTATGGGGGTCTTGCTCGAATTTTTACGCGCTTAGATCTATATTCGCTGAAATTCATGCGCCTGTAGGCGCCTCGTATACGCCTGGATGAAAGCCAGCCATCTAGTATATTTCTCTGAATTGGATGATCTTGAAGATGTATTGAATAGACAACAGCCGTTTATGTTCTGATAGGATGGCCCCCATGCAAATCGACCGCCCTTATTAACAGCACGGCCGTTGTCATGATGGCGATATACAGGTTAGCCTTCTTCAGCAGTAGTAGTAACTGGTGAAAATGGTTTCAGAAATTTTTAGAGCACCTCCCGTCAGTTGGCAAGGTGCGCTCTTTTTCGCAACCCCACATATGCCATACATCATACAAAGTTTAACAATATCGTGCAAGTCGGGTTGCTTAACCGGGTCTGTGATCTGGGCACAACCAATATGATCATATTCACTTGGATCCCGAGGTTTATCGCGATCACATAACATAACCAAAATATGGGCGTGAGGTAGGCTACGTTTTGGAAATCAATCGTATAAACATAGCCTTCGTCTTGCCAAATACGTCACCAGTCATAAAATCCTCAAATAAGCTTTGTAACTTCATTTTAAACACTCGAACAATTGAATGAGGACGATCGCTCTGCATTTGATTAATTGGAGTGCGGATGTAATATCTTCCCATTTCGGATTACATGTTAGTGAAATGAAAAGGTCAGGTTCACCATATTTCCTGACTATACTCATCGCATCCTAATATTACTCAAACATTTGTCGAGGGCTACCAGCGTGGGAGGAAGGGAGTATAACTCTACGTCCACAGTATCGAAAGACTGCGTCACCCGCAGCAACTGCATTAGACAAACGACTGTAAAGATCAGCTCGGGTCTTCATTTGTTTGTGAATGATGTAATTCAGTCGCTGCTGTACTATCTCGACCCACATATCTACAGCGTACTTGATGGAACGGTATCCCACTCAGGTGCAGTGGACTCTGACTGCTCCTAACCATCAGGCGGTATGAATAGTACCCCATAGTGGTGACATTTCTCTTCCCATTCTGATGAGGAATATTTTGCTGCCAAACATCATCACGAGAAGGAAATAGAAGAAGATAATGTAATGCATCATAAGTATGGTTAGACCGCCTGAACGCGCGTACAACACTGTCTCTGCTGGCCGTCTCCTCTCCATAGCCGACACCTGGAATAATGTTCATTATGCCCTTCTTCGCTCATCCACTTCAGTGGATTATCCGAATAACGGACATATTGGGAACATGGCATCTGTTCGTTGTTGAGAATTGTCCGCTCCTTTGAGACTGCTTAAGTATTAATTACATGCTTGGGAAATTCAATCACTGCCACGAAGTTTGACCGTTGCATGGGTTGTCCGATTTTCCGAGTGTCCGTTTTGAAAGGCTCCACTGTATACCATGTCTAAAGAAAGAAATGTTAGGGATAATTATTTTCATGAAGATCCGTTAAAGTATTTCAACTGAGGTAGAGACGCATCTCCAAGGTACCGCAGACTGTACCCCACCTTAGCATCAGCCATACCGTCGTGAATATAGATTTTCGGGTATTGCGTGCCTCATTATCTTTATCAGCAACAACTGTCCAATGCTATGGTATGCTACACAGTGGAGGCGTAATGTGTATACTCTCTTCTTTAAATTTTTCAGACCCTTGTCTATATTAGTTCCAAGAGAAGCAAACGCCAGCGCACAATTGTACGTCCTGATTTTCTCTCGAAAAGCTCTTCCACGTGGGTCAGTAGCAGTCACGAGGACATCAACAAGTCAGGGATTGAAGCTAAAGGATTCAGCTTTCAACCGAGAATCTTGCTGACCAATCATCTGTTTGAGTCGAGCTTTCCTCTTGGTTGGGGTCTCCTTGTTCAAGCGGAGTCTATAACGCTCTCGCTGCTCTGGGAGAGGCCTCCCAATTTATTTGGGGATCTGAAATCGGACCCGCAACAATCTACGATCTTGCATTGCTTCGGCCGGAGAGCAGTGTTCCCCCTAAGCCAAGTTATGGGTCACATTTGGTCGGCCTTATGGCCTGTTTTATCGGCCGAAAACTATCTAATTGCAGCAAAGTTCCTGCTGGATATTACGACACTTTTCAGAATATACAAATGAAACCCAACATCGATGTAAAATTCGAAAGAATATAATAAACCAGTACTCCACAAGGAAAATCGTGCAAACTTTAGATTATGATTGGCTATAGGAAATTTTGAAATATTCATTTTGATCGGCTGCAGATCCGAATTGACCGGCCGTCGGAATGCCAAATTGGCGTTTTGGGCGGCCCAGCCGGCCGGTCAAAACGCTTAAGGGAACACTGCCGGAGAGTGCGCTCATCATTTGTTTCATCCTGCCTGACATTGTGCTTCCGCTCAGTGTCAGAGATATAAATATCTTACAGTTTCCGGGCGCGTTTAGAAACTGGTGGCATGTTTTATACAATGAGAAAATCAAGGACAGACATTAGAACGAAACAAAATATAAATAGTAGCTGCTGCAATAAATATTCATATTCTAAATTCGCAGACTTAATTTTTGATGACGAAATAATGCTAAACACTGTGCTTATAACATAAAAAGACATTATAAACACAAGTTGTAATTATATTTTGAAATGTATGTCGCATTTCAGTTTAAGATATCTATTAAACAACTTGAGAGCAATGAAACAATGTTCAAACCTACTTAATTAGGAGTAGTATTATCCATGGTACATATGTATGTTAATGGTTTGATATGTAACATTAACAATATTATGCTGTACTAATGTAGCATGTTAAACAACATAGTATGTGCCTCGAAAAATTTCAAATTATCATAAAATATAAATTTGGATAATTTTGATTTGTGTACAGTCATGGTGACGTAATAATTCCATGATGAGTTTGCATTTGGTCAAAATCATGACGTCAGTACATTTGGCACATTGAGGGTTAATTAGCTGTGATTCAAAATTCAACCATCTATCACAGGGGTGCCCAACTCGATTTAGTTGCGAGCCACATTGGCTTCCTCAATAGTTTGGTGGGCCACATGGACCAATTTATAATTTTCAGATTTATTTAGAGAAAATTTGTTGGAATATCCAAGTGGAAATGCTACAGAAAGGGAACACACAAATGAAATATTGGCAGACTACAGAAAATGATCAAAAATACTAACTAATAAGAAACCCGAATACTCATTTTACCACCGCTAATACGAGTACAGACAATGATTTACTACTTTGACATGGATGACGATTGATGACGCATAGGTCTGACTATATGGTCGATGTTTTGTTCCATATCCGTAGTAGCTATTCTTAATGTATCTTCGAGATGTCTATCAGTTAAAACAGTTCTGCATTTGCTTTTTACTAGCTTCATTTGGGAGAACAGTTGTTCACATATGTATGTGCTCCCAAATAAACAAGCCATCATCTTACAATGCTTGATAAGATTGGGGTAATCTGATGATGATAAATACTTTTGATAAAAGTCCATCAGTGTGACATCATTGAATTTTGCTTTCAAATCCTGGTTACATTGCATGTCAACCAATTCTAGCTGGAGATGCTCGGGGAGTTCAATAGGTTCTAAAGAGAAAGGATTTGAGAATATAGCGAAGTTTACAATATTGCTACGAAGATCTTTAAATCTATTCTCGAATTCATTGCGCAGGGAATTGATTTCGATTGCGTATACACCTGTATCTGGAGGGGAATGTTTTGATAAGGTTTCAAAGTGATAAAGATTTCCTTCTATTAATTGTTTTTCCCATATCTCGAGCTTTCTTTCAAAAGCGCAAATGAAGTCAAACAAATTGTGAGTAAGCAGATTTTTCCTTGTAATTTTGAGTTGAGGTTATTCAAATATTGAGTGATATCGACCAAAAATGCCAAGTCACACAACCATAATGGATCATTGAGATGAAAAACTGGTTTCCCCTTCTCCTCCATAAAATGAAATACTTCTTCTTTGAGTTCATAAAAGCGTCGAAGCATCGCACCCCTACTTAACCATCGTACTTCCGTATAGTAAAGAAGGTCTCCATATTGAGAATCCATTTCGTCTAAAAGTTTTCGAAATTGTCGATGATTGAGTCCTCGAGCACGAATGAAGTTGACAGTTTTCACTACAATTTCCATTACACCCTGGATTCTTAATGATTTTGAACAGAGATTTTCCTGGTGAATTATACAATGCACTTTGACTAATTTCATAGTACTACTTCCTGAATTGATCCTTTCTTTCTCCAGAAGAGCAACGAAGCCCCTTTCCTTCCCATTCATTGATGGTGCGCCATCTGTCGTTACCTCACATAAATTATTCAACTTAAATCCGATAGCATCAATTCCATTCATCACCGCTTTATAAATATCAACTCCAGTTATTTTATCGTGAAGGGTGTGTAAGTTCGCCAATTCTTCTGTAAGATTAAACTTTGAATCGATTCTTCTTACAAAAACAGCAAGTTGGGCAGTATCAGTGGCATCTGTGCTCTCATCAAGGGCCAGAGAATAGTACTGGAACTCACTCGCACGTTTTTCTAAAGTAAGTTTTAAGTCTGTTGATAAGTTCTCTATCCTACGGCTAATTGTCATTCTTGAAAGGCTAATGTTTTCAAATAACTTCTGTTTCTCTGGGCACATAATTTGCGCCAAAGTAATAACACACTCCTTGATAAATTCACCATCAGTAAATGGCTTATATTTCTTTGCAATAAGTTTGGAAATGGCAAAGCTTGCACGAACAGCTTTTTCTGACTCAGAATTAGTATTTGTAAAAATATTTTGCTGTACCGAAAGTTCCCTTATTAATGATTGTACTCTATCCTTTCGTATCTGCCCTGAGCATGCTTTGTAATCTTGATGTTTAGCACTATAGTGTCTTTGGATGTTGTACTCTTTCATCACTGCGATGACCTGCTTGCATATTAAGCAAGTTGGTGAAAAAGTATTTCTCGGTCCAGCTGTTGTTGAAAGTTCTACTCTCGATATCAACTTTCCTTTTCTTAGAACAAGGCTCCATTAATATAAATGATATATATATTCTACAGGTAATTTAGGAGATGAGTAAACGCAGTATCTGAATTTCAATTATAAGCTTAGAATTATACTAGTTTATATTTATACACCGCTAAGGATTATTATTACTAAACACATGCACCTGTCGTGTATTAAAATGAATAAGAATCCTCAAAATGTCAAATACATTGAAATTCGACACCCAGTATGAATGCTATCGAAATGTGGCTTAGGAATTGTTCATGAAGAAATAGTATATATTACAAAGTGCAAATTTTGTGCGGGCCGGATAAAATTATTACGCGGGCCAGATTTGGCCCGCGGGCCGTATGTTGGGCACCCCTGATCTATCATGTATAATGATGGGTGAGCAGTAGTTAATAATGTGATCGAAAATAATACCATGTTTTGCAAGTCAAATGAATTATGAAAACAAATGCTTAAATCTATTTACATTTTACTAATGTATAGAAATATATCTACATCTATAGAGTACATGACCAAGACATCAGCAAAACTCTGAAAAGATTGATAATTTGAAGTTCGATAAGAAATCGGAAAGAAAATGGACAATAATGTAGAGCCGACAGACTGGTAGTGCATCTAAAGCTTATGTATTTTTGTTCCCCTCACCCTACCCATGTAGATGCAATGCATCAGACTCCGATCCGGACTGAAAATGGGCTCCTAGATCTGATAATATCTGAGGATATTCAATATTATTCGTCCCCTAATGTGCTTGATGTTCTATCCTCAACTCAAATGAATAAATTCCAAATAATTTATCCTATAATCACCCCTGTCTAACTTTTGAAACGAACCCTCTGAGGATCAATAAGAAACATGTGCAAAAAGGTGTGAAATATGATAAATCATGTAGGTATAGAATTCAAATGTCAAAATTGGACTCGATACTCCTGACTAGCAGTTTGATTTGAAAAAAGGATTTATAGGGGGGCTATTGGTAGAACATGGGGGCCTCGTAGCAGTCTCAACAATGGAAATCGCGGTGACCTCAGATTGTTGTTCACATTATTCAACCAAATATAGAGAAGTTTGTATGCTCGCATTAGGATCATATATTTCAATTGTTTCTGAATTCATTCTTGTTGAATCTTGTATGTGTAGTAGTTAGTATAATAAAATGTTATATAATTATATAATTATCACTCAACTTGACGAAGTAAATTGTTGTGTTTCAATAATATATCTTGGGTGAGGCCATGCAACACATGACTCACTCAAAACGGGCTATGATCAACAAAGGTTGGGAAAGCCGGATGTAGATATATATATTTGAAAGTGTGAAATTTGTAGCTACATACTTAACTACTTTCGAATAGCAGTTAAAACGAATTATTTAGTTTGATTTTGAATATAATGCAAAGAGGTGCGAAAATATGATAAATCTGTGAACTTGTAACTTTCAGACACTGAAATCTCAAAATCGGACTAACGCACCTAATCCCCCTGAAAACGTATTGAACCTAATCTCTAGCTTGCTTTGGTAATTACATAGAAAGGTGTGAAATATTCACCCAAATTGTATATGTGTTCCAATTTTCATGTCAATTGGGCTGCTAAATTTCGCACGCAACGCAGACAGACTGAAGTACGGACGTCGCACATCGTTCATGCCATTAGGGCATCTCTTTATAGGACCTGTACTAAAAATAGCAAGAACGGAATAGTCCATTCCAATGGGTAGCTTCAATCTGATCTAGAAACCAGGAATAATTGAAATAGGTCAATGTGTATTAGGGATATCAGAGTAAGAAAATTGAAGTGAATGCATTGTGTTCAATGACAGGCCGATTATTCAATGCTAAAAATATCTAATTCCTGGATAACCCTTGCTTGTTCTCTGAACCAGGCATAAATTTTCCAGAACTTTTTAAATTTTCCTTATAACAGTGTAGTTCTACTTCATGTCTAGCACATAGATGTAACCTGGAGCCTCAACATTTCACCAAGGAGTGAGCTTTCTTCCAAAAAGGAGTGAAATTTTAGATCTAGAGGGGTGAAAATCTGTCAGATCAACGAGTTTACAGTGAAACTTGATATCTTTGCACCGACTTTTGTAAAACATATAGATTCGCCAAGTCAATGCATCTCGATATTATATATTTAACAGGGTTTCTGAACCTGAGGTACTATGGCCGAACTTAACCACAATTTGACCACAGAGAGATTTTATATCAATTTCGGGCCAAGTTGATCTTTTGTGGCCATTTTAAGCAAAGTTGACCTAACATGGGTACTTGACCAACCATGACCAAACGTGTCCAAGATGACCAAACCTAGCCAAAAGGTATAATTAGGTGTGATCATAATAAACAATTTGACACAAATTGTGGCCATAGACCATGAGAGTTTCTGTATTACTTATAGTACTTATAGAGTGCTAGTTGCCCTATCAAAATTTCTTAATAGGGTCCGCCTCCAGAGGCGGATTAAGCAGTTCCGAGGCTCGGGGCTAAATATTCAATGAGGCCCTCGAACCTTTTGTCCCAAAAATTTTTACAGAAGTAAATTTGTTAAATGTATTTCACTAAAGTTTTATAGAATTCATTATAGTATAAATTGCATGACATACATCAAAATTAACTTTTCGAGACGTCATTTCAACAAATGTCCTTAGTATATCCTCAAATTCAACTTTTTTGAGTAGTTCGCATTCAGTTGACATGAGAGATAGGTAATTAAGTCTTTCCTGTTTCATACAAGTTCTCCTTTCATTTAAAATAAGTTTCAGCTTTGAAAATGAGCGCTCTCCTGTTGCATTAGTTATCATCAGTGACAAATATATACGCATCATAATTTCGACATTATGATGCGTGAGACACAGCTCAATTTGGGGGCCCCTAGAGGCTGGGCCCTCTAGAGGTTGGCACCCCTAGGGGTTGGGGCCATGAGGCCTGTGCCTCATGGTTAATCGGGCACTGCGAATACCTTAACAAGAATTCATGGGCCCCCTGGGCTGCAGCCCAGTTAGCCCATTGGATAATCTGGCCCTGCGCGCCTCCCCACTTCAGTGGGCTCGCTTTCAACCAGGAAATTTATGTGATATATCATATGAAATACATACACAAAATAGAAGTATTAAATTACCATATGTTTGATATCGTTAAGTCGGTAATCACTAAGAATTAAGTACTACGCAGGGTGTCTTCCAGCTTTCATATTTAAGAGCCTAAATGAGTTCTCGATTTCACTTACACGCCTAGACTATTCGAATTTTTGAAGCATCAAACTTAAGTTTAAGCAAACCATACATCCATGACATATTATACGGTTAATACAGGGTGACCCATAAATACTGTTACTCATTGATTTTACTCTAAATACCATAATATTGTTGTAAATGCTTTGAAATTTTCACTATACGCTGTTTGATAAATACTCTAAACATAAATAATTCATCATTCAAATATATCACCATTTGCACTGACACAGCTCCTAAGACGTCTGATAAACAAGTCAATGCTAGCACATAGGTGATCCTCAGGAATTCTTTCCATTCTCGAGTCAAGGTTCTCTTTAACTCTTCAATACTCTGGTATTTTTTCGAGTTAACCTTGTCCTTCAATATCGACCAGATTGAAAAGGCAAGAGGATTGAGATCTGGCGAACACGGGGGCCATTCTTCGGATGAAATTAACCCGGAAAATTGGCTCTGCGCCAAGCTTGTGTGTCTTTAGCCGTATGGGCAGGAGCAGAATCCTGTTGGAAGGTCCATTCTCTATTACCAAAGTGATTTTTGCTCATAGCTTTACTGCAGCTTCGAGAATGTGTAACGATAAATTTTCTGATTAATTTTGACTCTATGGGAGATAAAAATCAGCGGTGTTCGACCATCTGAAGTCACCCCCGCCCAAACCATCACTGAAGCTGGCTTTTGGGTCCTAGAAAGTCGAAAAGGGGCCTGAGGTAGTCTATTTCTATCAGTAGCCAGAATTCTGTTGTTTTGTTTGTTTATAACCTGTTCTACTGTGAATAATTTCTCATCACTGAAGACAATTTGTTTGTGACGTCCATCTGTGAAACGGGATATCATGGCTTTGCATCTTTTCAGCCTTTTTTGCTTGTTTAGCTGAGTGAGGAACTGGCGTTTGCGTAACTTGTATGCTTTCATCCCTAGATAATTACGAACTAGTCTACGTATCGATTCCCTGCCCGTATTCATTTCCTTAGCCATCTTCCTGATGCCCCTGGCTGGATTTCGGCGGATTCTCTGCGAAACATTTTTGGTCACAGAAATGTCCTTACAGTTCGAGGTCAGTCAACAATGCTTCCTGTATCATTGTAATGGGACAGAGTGAGAGATACGAACATTTTGTTCGTTTTGAGCAATCTAACAATTTGGTTCTTGGTGTTTCCTGCTTCAAAAAGTTGGATAACAGCTGATTTTTGGACTCCATTGGTAAAAGTAGGCAAAATACAAAAATATCTAAAGTAGAAATGAAAACTACGTTTAGAATGAATATATAGGCATATTGGAGTAAGACAACATCAAACGAGTACTAGTAACATTCATAAAAAGAGACAATGGTATATAAATATCTTGGTAACAGTATTTATGGGTCACCCTGTATATTCCAGAGGTGCAATACTAGTAGTACTAGGACTCGACCTACATATCATGGTACAACTATAGAATTGCACCCCTCGAACTTTTCACCCGAAATGTAAAACGCACTTATTCTAGCCTGATCGTACTCGCTGAATGATGAAGATTCCACTTTAGAACGTTCAAATTGGTGCACAATTGAAAAAGTTAGAGCTAAATTACACTACTAAGCCAAAGTCTATGGGCGAAATTGTATTAGTCATCAAATCAATTTATACTGATACTAGTTACTATCTATAGCCATAGCAATGTGCCTACTAACACCATTGCAGAGTGACTTACATTATTGAGAATCCTGAACAGGAATGCAAACTACAAAATAACAAGCAATCATAATTATTACCATTACTTCAGAACAATGCTGTCAATTTTCAAAACGTACGAGTGCAAAATGAAGCTGACTAGTTCATGATTAGTATTTTAATTCTAATAACTTCGTTATATAATGTTGTTTGCAACACTGGAACAACTTGCAGCCTGTTAACAGGCCTACGAGAGGGTGGGGCAGTCGGGGTCAAATTCGACAGGTGTCACTATGTTCGTACATTGTGAGAATAGAGTTATCACAATGTTGCGTTAGAAAATAAAGCATTTGCTCGTAATAATTATGGTGAGAGCATACGTACTTGTAATCATCCTATCTTCTTGTTGTTATTTAACACTCACTAATTTAAGTTACCATTGCAAAAAGGATATTGTTTGCAAGTATTGTGAGTGTATCATTGATAATTATCAGGAAATTGTTCTATTGTTCAAACATAGGCTATAGAAATAACAAGAAAATCTCGGGATCCTAAGATTGCATCCCAGGATTGTGATTTGAGAAATAATCCCCGGTGTACAATAATCCCTGCATCCCGGGATTTTAACCCCTAATTGTAATATTGAAACATTGAGTTTGAAAAATCTCACATATAATCTAAACTTACTAGTACTTATTGTTATCACTTAACTATAATTTGAACACTATTTGCTGTCAACAGGATAAGCATTTCTTATTGATTTTACAATGTTGTATAATATGTTCTCTTTGTTCCTTCTCCTCCAACATGATTCAATAAGGTGTGTTTCCAAAAGATCAGGATTCGTTGTTTGCCCCTTTCTCAATCTCTCTTCACGCTTCCCCAAGAACTTTCTATCCCTTGAGTATGCACTCCTGTGTGACGATCCACAAAATTCTGAGAGTGATTGACGGTGTGATGAACATAAGTAGTGTATTGTACAAGGGCGTAAATCCATGTTACAAAGTGGGGGGGACATTTTCACAAAGAATTCTACAAATTCCGAGCGTAGTGAGCAACGGTAATAGGTCTTGGAGAGCACGCACATTCCTTCATTTTTTAATTCTTAAACGGACTAATATTGATCAACGGATATTCTTAGCACTCAATGGAGTCGGAATTTTTATTTGGTTTATACTAACAATACTTTCATAAATGAGAATAAAACTACATATATACTATAATAATATTACCATATTTAGTGAAAAGTTCCAAAATCTTCCTACGATTATCTGATTGCTCGATAAATATTCTTGCCAGTTGACGCACATCAACTTTATCAAGTTTTTCACGGTGTACGTGGCAAACTGAAACACAATTCAATCTAGGCTGGGTCATTGTAGCTCTGAGCCAAGTTTTTAGACGTCTTAAAGCGGAAAAACTGCGCTCGCACTCGCACGAAGAAACAGGACACACAAGTAACAACTTCAGTAGAACAACTACCTGTGGAAACAAGGAGCGTACTTCAGGTGTCATACTCCGATAAGACAGTTTTGCATCATTTAACGTATCTGGCTTGTAGTTATGTTTGAACATCTCTAACTGCATTTGTAGAGAACATTTATCAAGTTCAGGATACTTAGAAATCACATCTAAATTAACTTTTCCAGACGTTAGCATGTTCTCCAACTTCACGTATTGGGCTAATCCAGATTTGCTAAGATCATACCTGTCTGATAGACCTTTGCTTACAGCATCGATGAACTCAAGATACTGCTTCTTGTAATGTTCTTCAGGATTGGCAGGTTGATTTCGTGCAACTTGATCAGCATATCTTTTTGGAGGGCAACGTCTTCTTGGAATCTCTAGTGGATCCAGTTGGTATGTTTCACCTTTCTCCTCTGCAGCAATAAATATTTCGTGGAACACTTCATCTGAATACCATGCTCGGATAGACTCAGTTGATATTTTTACAGTTTCCAGCATTCCAGATACAGTAGCTGATTTTGCTTGCAATACACTATTCAACTGCTCTAGAAGTGCTACTGGCCTAGCTGCTATCATCAATCCAAGTAATGTCTCGCCTTTCTGAAAACGATCTAGAAGCCCGTTTGCTTTTGTTGCGGATTCCGTAACACCAACATCAGCCATTTCTTTTAAGCTGAGCAAAATAGTAGAGTAGTTATCGAGTGCTGATTGAATGGCTGGTAGTCTGCACAACCACCTAGTTGGGCAAAGCGGTTTGATCGCAGAAGGATGTAGACTTTCGGATTCATTTGATACGCAAATTGCTCTGAATATAGCCCTGTACTTACCAGATCTATTCATGAGGACGCCTAGTTCATTTGTCCACTGTAAGGCGTTTCGAACCAATTGACTGGATATTACGGCATTTTGCATCACGAGGTTTGAAATATGCGATGCACACTGAAAATAGAGCGCTAAAGGCTGACATTGTCTTACTCTTGCCTGGCAACCAGTGTAATGTCCACTCATGTTTGCAGCTCCATCGTACGTTTGGGCGCGTAGATTGCTTAATGGTAATGCAAACCGAGTTAAGACATCAAATACCATTCCTGCAATAGATTCACTGGTAGTAGTAGGAATTTCATATATCCGACAAAATCTTCGCGTACATGTAGATCGGAGTTAACGTGCCTCAGACATATGGACTCTTGCTCTCGACCACTAACATCTTGTGTCCCATCAACAATAATGGCGAAACATCCATGCTTTTGAATGTCACTCACCACCTCTCTTACAATGCAATGACTGAACATTTCCATCATTTCTTCTTGTCCACGAGGAGAAATAAAATTAGTTGTTCGTTTCAGATACATCCCTAGATCGGGATCATCTTCTGACCTAAGTTTCAAAAGCTGAAAATAATTTCCAGAAGTCTCATCATGGCCACGAATTGCAGAGCCTTGTCTTAGTAAATATCTTATCGTAGTAAATAATTTCAAAAGTGAATTTCTTGAAATTTCTTGTTCTTTTAGTTTCAGTGTGTTCATTTGGACATTTACAGCGGGCCTTTTGATTGCGGAAATCTGATTTATTGCTAGTTGGTGTGTGCGTGACATTTGATGTGACCTAAACTTTTCATGGGCCTTCTTCCAGTTGTCAAACCCATTTAGAATGAATGCTGGATCTTGACATCTGGCTAAATCTAGTAATCCTAAGGCACTAGCTTTTGAGCAGTAGAAACACAGAACATTTTTCAGACCTGAACTGTAATGTAGCCACTGATATTCTTGATACCAGTTTTTCTGGAAATGAAGTGATCGTGATGGTAGTAGTTGAACAGGGATGACCGATATGTCTAGCTGATTTGGCTTGCCCAAACTGGTTATGTTGTTTGCAATAGACATGCTCGAAACTGATATCGAACTACTTGAACCATGCAAATAACAGGATCCAGGTGTAGGCAAATCCAGAGGGTCAGGGTCGTCACTGTCCAAATGTTGGGGTGTGTCATCAACGCAAACTGCGATGGAAGAGTTCCTAGAACCAGATATCGACTGCTGACAACAGGAATCATTTGAGTTAAAATTAAGCTGAAGATCTTGTTCGTCATTTTCTGCTAAGCTAAGTATGACGGCACAGGGCACACAGCTTTGACTTGAACCTGCTATTTCAGTGGTGCTAGACTCTAACGTGGGATATACTACAGGCTGCTCGGGAATAAGAGAAAGACTAGAGATAGAACTGGGCTGACGATTATGTTCATCACTAACGTTGGTCTGCTCATCCAGCGGGATGTCTTTGAAAAATCTCTTAATTCCAGTCAGTTTTGCCCTCTTTGAAATAGCATCGTTTCGAGACATGGGTTTCAATCGGTTTCTTTAAGGAGATAATGAAGTTATTATCTGGAACGATGGAACGCTAATAGTACATAAAGGGGTCAATAAATCAAAACAACTGGAAGAGAAAATTTGTCATTAAAATATTCAATGGGAATTATTATATATATCTGTATTATAAACAATTTCAAAGATGAAAAAGTGGGGGGGACGCGTCCCCCCCGTCCCCCCCTGGATTTATGCCCCTGGTATTGTAGGATGGCATATGAAGCCCACTCATCAGAGTGTATCGTAGTTCCAGGTAGAATATATTGTTGGATTATTGGAAGCAGAGTTGCAGTAGTACAGTCAGGCACAACTACCACGACAGCTTTATTAGTACCTGTTTCAAACATGCCAAATACCCATTGACCAGTTAGAAGTCTCCCACGATTGTTCCCCTTTCCGAATTTGGACTCATCTATCTCGACATTCGTACCAGATCCTCCGATCGGTTAGGAGTTAACAATGAGATCTTCATTACAGACATCTCTCATGAAGTTCTTCCAATCTACAACTGTGTTTGGACTCCAGTCTAACTGTTTCTCCAAGAACATGTGCACTTGTATATTTTCCGCCCAATAATACAAAAACTTGAGCATTTTAGGAAGGGGTATATTAGAAGCCTCAAAAATGAACCGTGTCGAATGGAACAAGTCTTCTTACAACCTGCGACAGGACATCTCCAGATATAGCCTGGATGTCGAGGATATGGCCCTTCACGCATCAACTCCCCACAAATAGAGCGCATTACACTAGCCAACAGGCCATACTTCCTCAACCAAGTTAGTGTCGCGCCATCAAGTTGTGCCGTCAGGATTACTTCATCAATTTTCAAATTTGCTGAGATATCAGGAACTATATACGGTAACAGTTGTGCATTCATTTCTCAATTACTTATGCATTTTGCCTTTCGTATATATATATTGAGTATCATAACCTTAGCAACAATACAATATGTTTGGAATTGGTTAAATATTTATTTGTATATAATACCACAACAACGATAATGCAGTTTAACGGTTACTGATGTGCATACCTATAACCTTTTAGAAATTTTTGGTTGATGGAAAGCCATATTGATATCTTTGGAGCATGTTAGTTAAGATTTTTAGAATGCAATTAGGAATGTGTCCAATTTGGAAATAGAAATAGTAGAAACCGCTTTAATCTAACAATTTATTGGTAACAGAAAAGGGTTAGAAAAATCCAATAGTTAGAATAACCCAGTGTTAGAAAGCCCCGTTTTTACTGTATCTAGATGTTGTACAAATATTATTTTTGTGTAAATTATCACAACAAACCGAGATGGGAAAAGTACTTCGATATTGTTGAGGAGATTAGTCGAGGAATTAAAATGCTATTACTTCAGTACAATACAACATATGAGCCATTCTAAACTTCCGTAATTAATTCAAGCTGAACAAACCTGTTTCTATTTACCATGTCTGAACATTTATAGATTTTGCTATTCCAAAAAAGGATATTAAATTAAATGCCTTCTCAACCCCTAAGTTCTAAAGATTTCTAATTTAAAGGTTGGTGGCAAATCATATAAAGCATTGGATGAGAGTCACAATATAAATTTCTTAATACATATACATTTCAAAGTGACCGCAAAATAAGATGAAAATTAAAAGCCATGTACGTTCGTTTGCTTGTTTTCTATAACAGATCAATTCTATGTTTATTTGAATAGTATATTTGGTCAGCAATTATCAATACTATACATAATTATTAAAGTTATGCAGTGATAATTTAATTGAAAGTGATTGTTATTAGAGATACGTCTAATAAATAACAAAAAAAAACAAAAGACATCCAATGTCTCTCTCACATACTAGCCAACTGTTCCATTTTTGGCTGAGGTCCCATTTTTCGGACATATGTTGGGAGTTATGTCCCGCCAAAACGTTCCAAAGGGAGAATTGTCCCGCTTTTCAGTGTATAGGACTAATACTAATATGTTATGTCCCACTAAAATACTACTTATTTCCCGTTGTTTTTCCTTGTAGAAGTTAACATGTATGCTCTCACCATAATTATTACGAGCAAATGCTTTATTTTCTAACGCAACATTGTGATAACTCTATTCTCACAATGTACGAACATAGTGACACCTGTCGAATTTGACCCCGACTGCCCCACCCTCTCGTAGGCCTGTTAACAGGCTGCAAGTTGTTCCAGTGTTGCAAACAACATTATATAACGAAGTTATTAGAATTAAAATACTAATCATGAACTAGTCAGCTTCATTTTGCACTCGTACGTTTTGAAAATTGACAGCATTGTTCTGAAGTAATGGTAATAATTATGATTGCTTGTTATTTTGTAGTTTGCATTCCTGTTCAGGATTCTCAATAATGTAAGTCACTCTGCAATGGTGTTAGTAGGCACATTGCTATGGCTATAGATAGTAACTAGTATCAGTATAAATTGATTTGATGACTAATACAATTTCGCCCATAGACTTTGGCTTAGTAGTGTAATTTAGCTCTAACTTTTTCAATTGTGCACCAATTTGAACGTTCTAAAGTGGAATCTTCATCATTCAGCGAGTACGATCAGGCTAGAATAAGTGCGTTTTACATTTCGGGTGAAAAGTTCGAGGGGTGCAATTCTATTGTTGTACCATAAGTAATTGTTGCACATATAATATTCTACTTATTGATATTACAACTAATGAATTTTCAGCCAATACTTGAGCCCACTGTCTTCAGAGAAATCCCGCAGGATTTGATTACTGATGACATTATTATCCTTGCACAGTCTTGTGGTAATGTCATAAACTGGTTAAGAACGTATGGGTTATTAGCGCGTCGAATGCGGTGTCGTTGTGGAGTAGAAATGTATGAAACACATTCTTCTCACTTTCAGGATGGCTATGAATGGAGATGTAGTCCATGTAGACGAAAGTGTTCGATCCGCCATGGTTCCTTCTTCACACCATCCAAAATTCCACTCCCATTGATGTTCAAGTTCCTGTACTATTGGAGTGAGGACTTGCAATCGCATGCATTTATGGAGAAGCATTTGTGATGAAGTTCGAACACAGTGGTTGATTGGAAGAATTATTTGAGGGATATATGTTTGGAAGAAATATTAATGAACCCTCAACCCATTGGAGGTCCTGGCAAGATCGTTGAGATAGACGAATCCAAATTCGGCAAACGAAAATATAATAGAGGCAGACTGTTAACTGGCCAGTGGGTATTTGAGATGGTTGAGAGGATACAGATGATATAATTATGGTTACTGTGCCTGATCGCTCAACAGCCACTCTTCTGCCAATTATCCAAAGGTTCATTCATCCACAAACAATAATTTATTCTGATGAGTGGGCTTCCTACAATATATTAAGTCACTCGGATATACCCATTACACAGTTAACCATTCCGAGAATTTCGTAGACCCAGTGACTCATGTACACACCCACAAGATAGAAGGGAGTTGGGGAGGTGTAAAAAAGAGGCAGAAAAAAGGATAGACAACAAATCCTGAATTACTTGAGACCCATCTCATAGAGGCTTGTTGGCGGAGGAGACATCAGAAAATATTTTTGGATTTATTCTAAGAGGAATTAGAGATTTATATCCAGTAATATAAATCATTATCTGTAAACTTCATCATAATAAATATTTTCTTAGAATGTTGGTAATATATACATCAATAAAGTCATAGTGTACTAGGTCCCACTTATAATCCGAATTGTAACCACTACAGTACACCCAACCACTCAATAATCTGAACACTTTCACAAGGGTTAATCCACTATTTATTAAGTTGTTTTTTATGTAGCAAAATATGTTGTTAAGAATATAGACCCAATTTATTAGCCTTAAACTAAAACCTAGATAATTGTAGTTGTTGCGTAAATATAGATATGTTGCATATCTAAGGGTTAATTTTGAAAGAGTGCGTGCTCAAATATAAATTCACAGCAATATTTAGCTCAAATTACAAACTAAAATTTCAGCTCCAATTCGATCGCATCTTACCCTCAACATTATGCTATCTCACCTGAATGTGTCGCATGCAACAAAATTGCATAGTATATAGTTCGGTTAATTATAGTTACAGGATTATGTCACGACAAACTTATCGGGACCAGTTGAGCATACATAACTGGTCCGGGTGGACTAGTTAAAGCGTGACAGTTATCCCGTGTTGTTCTCATTTTTAGACCTTAAAATCCCAGAATTTCGCTTGAAAATGTTTGATCACCAGGAATTAGCCTGAAATGTATAATATTTTAGCCTATTTCACCGGATTTGGGTTGTACCCCCTGGAATTTTTACATCCCCATCATATTTCCCCTGAAAATTAGAGGGAACAGCATGCTTAAGATATGCGTACTTCCCTTGAATATAGTGATTAGTCATGAATGTAGTATAGTATCAGGAGTGTGCTGGGGGCCCATGCGGAATGTCCAGGCCTATTAATAGGTTTATGAGCGTCCCCCACTTCATTTTTCGGGCAAATAACTGGACGCGTACTCGGATTTGTTATAATACAAACAGTAATCCATAAGGTTTTACTCCTGTAAAACATAAAATACAAACTCATAAAAATGCTGAACGTATGAGAGTAGTATGTATAAGCAAAGTGAATACAAACAAACATACAGCGTATAAATTGGCTTCATTCAGTTATTGCAATATATCCCCATAGACTTTGGCTTATATAGTAAAATGATTACAACTTTGTCAAATTTAGTCCGATTTTAGTGTTCTAAAGTTCCCTGTTCATTATTCGACGAGTTCTATGACTTCAAAATAACCCCTTGTGTCGATTAAAAGGGAATCACCTTTCGGTACAATACTATAGTTGTAGCCCCCCTATTCTATTTTTTCTGTCGCAGAGTCCCCCAAGCATGTTACTCTCTCTATGTTTGATCCAAACCCATCCAATGTACAAACTTGAACATTTTCGGATCGTTTAGTACTTTCCTTGGCTCTATTTGATGGAAAGAGAAATTATTTGGCTAGATTCATCAAAAATTTATTCTATATATGGATCTAAATTTTGTATATGTACCTGGTAGCTTATTAGAATTTCCTAACTCCAGAAAATTTCGTCTTGATTGAGTTACTAATTTTCACTCGATTAGCAGAGTTGTCCCGATTAAGCGGATTTTGTCCTGATTAACCAAAAATATGTATTTATTAACTTGAATGGAGATGATTTGGTATCAGTAGATTTGTCCCTATTTAGCGGATTTCCCGATTAAACTATACTAAGCTATGGATTTAGTAATTACTTCTCTATAATATAGTGATGATTAGGTTGTTATATACTCATGGCCATCTCTCACTGCGAAACATTTTCCATCGTAAATATTTCCCCGATTGCAGTTTATTGAGGTTTTCTAATCGTTCCTTTTTCACTTCTTCATCATGCCGTTTACAAGATGACTCCATTCTGCAATTTCTTAACGAAGAGAGCTTTATGAATGGGAATAATACTTTATATCTTGAAGATCTATTCGCTCAATGGGCCAAAAATCCTATTTCAGTCCACCAAGTGAGTCATTTACATATTTTGTATATTGAGGTGCTTTGGTTGTTAGGTCGCTCCACTTAGGAGACACCTGCACAACGATTTTTATGATTGTTTGATTTAAATCAATTGTTTATCTCAATGAAATTTATTTTTAATAATAATTTAGAATTATATTCTTTGTTGATTTAATTGTCGCTCCGTAACAAAAGTATAAACCTCTGCATTTCTTAGAGTGGACTTGATCGCTGCGCTACCAGATACTTGTTACTATGTGTTTTGAATTGACTAACGCGTTCGGAAAATCATCGGATAATGGTCTTGTATACATAGTGGATTAGGACTGGTACCAGGGGTATGTTCAGATAATTATAATCGAAGATTTCGGGAATCGGAGTTGGGATAATTGTGTGTAGATAATGTTATACATTTATATTTGAAATATCCGAATATGAATCTAGATTCCAGATTATCACATAATACTTTTGAAACGAATTCTCTAACATCCTTTTGAATTATTATCCGAAAATGTGTGAAAATATTTTTAATAGCCTAGTAAACATAGGCCTAGCAGTAGCTTGTGAGTTGGTGACCAGGATTGTGGTATTTGCAGATTGATTATATACAGAGCTACAAATCATATTACCTAAACAAATGTTTGACATTTATTTAAATCAAATTTTTAACCAATACCTTTATCTGGTAATATATGCCATCCTTTGATACTTTATAAATTGCATGTTTGATTTCAATATTAAAATGAAAATGACCTAAATGTTATTTTCATAAAATATATATATCGTCATTATAAAGTTCACTTCCAAGTGAAAACAATTCATGACACATTTTATTAAATCTACTGAAAACAATCGATAATTGTTAACAATTTAGTCAAATCAGAATAGCCTATTTGTTGTATATTACCCACTTCCCACGCTTAAATGAACGATTAATGCTACTCTTATGGGTGTCCTTATAACCCACAATCACTCTAGCGATATTATTTAATATCTTTGCTTAGCCGTGACCGTAGCTTTATGATCAAAATATATACAAAACCTTTATGACAATATGTTGATTAGGTTGTGAGAGGATTACCTCTTTATATAGGAATGATATAGTATCGAAGCTGATTGAACTTAACTATTATGATAAGGAGAAAGCAATTAAAGTTGGTTTGTATTCACAGAGATTTTGTACTATAACTATACATGCATGGAACTGAGTATTTATACATAGTTACATTCTCACTGAGTTATTGTTCCTTGGCCAAGTTTGATTATGTTACCCCTTTTCCACCGGTTATACCATTTAACACAATCTGTAGATGCCCTCTCATGGACTGTGATACAAATTTGGGATCCTGTGTAGCCCTGCTGATAGCCGTGGACCACCAAGGGGTCGATAGCCCCCCCCCTCCCCTCAGGTAGAAACCGATGACAATTCCTTTGGCTGTTATGCTATCATCAGTTAGCTACCATAATATACGAGATTTATTTAACTCTTGTCACTTGTCACTCAATTTGTAATTTTAGTGAAAGAATATTAGCCCTGCATATGTAGTACCACTATTATTATTATTTTATAAAGAGTGAAATATGATAATTTTGTTACAAACAAAAATATACACACAACAATATAATTAATATATATTTATTACATTATCAACAAAACTAGCACAAATATTATCAAAGTTACTATTAACAACTATTCCTGTAGGTCTATTGCATTTAATTTTGTGTATCAGCTGTCCATCTTTAGTAAATATATTAATTGATTTCTCAAAATAATCGCTAAGTATAATATTATTACACAAATCAAAACACATAAAAATTTATCCTATTCCATAGCCTACTAAATATAAGGCCTAACAGTAAAAGTACCAGGGATGCGTTATTAGTTGATATTGGAGAATTCTGTTTTTGTCTTAAATATCTAATAAAAATGATATCTTAATTATTATTAATAATCCCTCGCTGGTATTAAACTAAGATATTGAAATACTATTTGATGTTCATTGAAACTAATGGATATTGGGCAATAACCCAATCAACATACATAAGAAATGTAAATACATACAATTACAATAATAACACAAACACTTCGCAAAATCTTAAGGACTTTTTAAGTTTACGTTTTTCTATAGCTCTAGAAGTTACAAGTGTATTATAGTTCTTAATCGTGTGGCAAGAAAACAATTAGCAATAGTAAAATATGTTTACGTAAGATATCCCATCTAGTAACATTACAGATATAACAGTTTGATTTGCAGATATCAATACTCGCATCACCTTCCATGTATATCAATGTGAGCTCAAGTAATATTTTTCTAGCTGGACCGTGTACAAGTAGATTCGCCAAATGATCATTGTCCTCAATAGCAAATAGAATCCTCCAGAGAGTAATGACAGAGCTAAGAACATGCTCAGATGGATATTTGAGCTCCCCTCGATCTGTTAATTGCAAGAGCTTGAATTGAGAAATGGAATCACTATCAGGAATAAATTCTTTATCGTAAGTTAGCGTATCAGTGCACAATCTACACTCTTGTAACCCTTTCAAGAATTTATAGACCGAATATCCTCCGATAAAAGCTAACGACTGGAGTATCTGCTGAGTGTATTCAATTGATAATACATCACAAATTCCATCAAGATATGGCTCAAGATCTATTTGGTCATCACTAGAAGTACTAAAGGGTGAAGTAAAAGATTTGACAAAAGTATGTATGGATTGACAAGAGTCTTGTTGGTCAGAAAACATTTTTAGGATGTTAGAGAGCTTAAGACGACGCTCGGATTCAAGAATTTGAATGTAGGAAATATGATAATTCGAACCAGCCATCATACGATAGAGTCCAAAATGATGTTCCAATGGGTCTATTTGCCGAAATGCAGACAAAACATAAGAAAATCCACATGACTCGTTAAAGAGTTTGTTATCTGTTCTAAAGCAATACAAGCATGTCTCAAACTAGTATACGTTTGCTTACTCAATTTACCCGATTTGCCAAGTAAGGACTGCCAAGCATCTAGCCAATACACTATGCGAGCTAAATATATGAAACGCTCATCGTGTAAGATCAAGGGTGTTGAGAGATTGTCATTTAATCGGATGCCTTTGAAAGTGTGTACTCACAATGAATATTTTCCACAGGGTAAGAAGGATTCTAACAAACTTGGAGGTATTATTACGATATTCTTCACAACGTTTTCATTTTGAATCTCAAGAGCGGATAGTGTTAGATCATTAAAAACCATCAGAACCAATCTGACATTCTGTCTTTCTATTCTTAAAGGAAAACAAACTTTCACTGTAACTGAGGAGCCAGTTTCGCTAAACTTCCTCTGTCACAGCTGTATAGAAAGCGTGCATCTTGAAAATATGCTGAATGGAGAGAAAAGTGGTACTGGCATTTATCAATCTTAAAATCTTCAAATTTGAGGAAATAAGTTGTATTATTAAAGTCTTCTGATTCAACCAATTATTACGTATACTTTTTATAATATGAACAAAATCGAATGTGAGGAAGAGAAATCTAGTAGGATCAATTGGGTGAGGCATCCTAGTTTCCAATTTGCCACTCAGAGAAAATAGTTTGAAATTAATTACAGTAAAACGTCCAAAAGGTGAACACCCTGCGGACCAGCAAAAATGTTCACTTTTCATGACCGGAACAATTCAACTGACAATGACCACAGATTTCTGAAAAAGTTATTTATAGGACCTCCATGTTTGCCCAAATGTATGAAGGCATTGTCCAGGCAAATATGTTGCCTCTTCTGCCCATTGTATGACGAAGCCTCTAGTGTATTGTGAAGCCACATCATCAAACATCTCTGCTTTCACAACTAGTGTGACAAAGCTGACAGCCTAGTTAAAAATCTGGCAGAAAAACCGGTGTTCACTTTTAAGAGGTCATATCCTATGTATTTAGACATTTTGGACCAAATTAAGTGTTCACATTTCACTTTTCAGAGGTGTTCACATTCTAAAGGGGTGACCACTATGTAAAACAATGGGAGTAATTTGAGACCGAGAAAAAGTGTTCATATTTTGGAGGTGTTCACTTCCAGAGGTTTTACTGTACATTCAAAGGATAATTGTCAGTTGAAATTACGTGTACACGTACATCACAATTCTCAATATCAATGATACACTCTTTGATGATGGGAAATATCTCTTCAGCGGAATAGAACCACATGGTAATAAACGTGAAATACAAGACTATATCTTGTGTAAGCAAGATACCATGACTGCGAACACAGTTCGGGTTGGGTCCTCTGGGTCAAAATTAGGAGCAAAGATTTTCCCTCCTTTATAAGTAATATCAGATTTAACGTGTATTTTATCCATTTGAACTATAACATTTCCCTCCAATGAACCGAAGGAAAAAGTAGCTTGGCTGAGATAGGTAGAGAAATCGTTTCAATGCCAAACGAAGAATACAATGTATTTATTGTCTTATCATGCGGTAGAGAAATACAATCTAAACCCTGAAGATATACATAGAGAAATGAGATGAGTCTTAATTGACATGACTTGAGTGATTATATTGTATCTTCACCTGTTCTTTGGAATAAAAATATTATCTAATTGACAGAGGATAAATTGAAGCTTGGCTATAACTGAGAAAGAATAGTTTTCACTATCTTCTTTGCTAGCTAAATCAATTACAATCTCTCTGTGTTGTTTGGTACGAAGAATATGAAATGAATGTGATTTAGTATGATGATCATCAGATACAAATTTTGAGGAAATTTGATGTAATAATGATTCAATTTGTTGAATGTCATTAATTGAATTAAGAGAAGTAGGTATACTTTGTCCATAGAACCAGGCAGATACAGATAAAAATGAATTTATTTCTAGATATAATTCCACTGAAATCGTTTTTCTACATGACGTGGAAGAATAAATCTTGTACTAGAATTGTCAGTATACCATACTACAAAATGTCTGGTAACAGAATATACTTCAACTTAGCTTTCAGATGCTGTAAATTTCTAATGATGAATTTGTGTTTGGCTCCACTCTCAGATTTTAGGCTAAGCTGAATGGTTTGATTTAACATTTCTTTCTCTTTTAATTAATTAGACAAACAAGTATGTTTGCTTGTCGGTGTTGATGAATAATAAGAGGGACAATGAGGAAGTAACAGAGAATACCCCTTCTTTCTGCTTAAGTTTATCACGAGGTCACTAGTGAAAGTACCGTCACCATTGGGAACCTTATGAAAATATTCAACATCTTTACGGAAACGCTTGATACATTCATTAACGACTTTAAGATGATCAATATCTTCACGGTGAAGAGCGCGTATCCAGGCCTGTTTAAGTTCAGGTTGATTCTCTGGCATTCTGAATATATGTACTCTGTCATCTGGGTAATATTTACTTGTGCAGCCCGGGCAGAACAGGTACTGGGCATCAGAAATACAATATACAAGCTAATATTGAGCAGAGACGTAAATGGATCATAAAATGAGAATAGGTATCTGATGCACTATCAATACTAGTAACTAGAATATATCAGTGAAAAAATTTATATTTGCATATTTAACTATTATGCTTAATTTAAACAATATGGTTAATTATAAATCAGAAATTTTAATATTTAGTGCAGAGGTATTAGACAATATTTCAATCGGAAAGTTCTTATGTACATTAAGTTCTGCATTGTTAGTAAGTACATAAAAATGCAATTAACACGACCAATAAATTTTCCTAATCTGTCTTTAAGCTTAGTTAGTTTGGCCCTTTCCATTCCATCGTAAGAGTGCCATCCATCATCCATTTTGACTCTCATGCAAAAATGTAGCCCAATATGAATTGTGAATCTGATGAGTGAGTAATACACCCTTTCATCTTTGTGCACTAGTGATAGAGTGTCAGAAATATCTTGTACTTGAACTACCTCATTAAGATGTCTAACTTCTATAATCATAAAGGCAGTAGTTCTGTAACTCACATAACCTTGGCTCAGTGTTGGCGTATGGATCTCGTCATTCCAAGCAATTGAAACTAGAATGAATTTTTTTATTGATGGAAGAATGGCAATTAGAGTTGAATTTTGTTAAAGAGGTGAGATTAAGAATTTTTTCTGACTCGTTCCAACACTCCCAGCCTGAAAAACGATCTTATAGCCGTCTGAACACAAGGAACATTTCTTACATAAGAGTTGAAATATCTGACCTTCATTGCTTAAGACGTTGTAACTAGTATTTGAGAGCTGGATTCCTAGCATTTGACCTATTCACAACCCTAGACTATCAAACTGATGAGCTCGTATTAAAGAAAAGGCTTTCTCGAGAAGTAAGTTAGGAGAAGATTAAATCTTCAGAAATGTAATATCAAATGTCTTTTCGTGTAAACTGAGTAATGTAATGATATTGTCTACTAAACAGGTATTTAATAACCCAATTCCATCACAAAGTCCTCCCCAAGTAGCAGTAGAGTCCTCTAAAGAGTATGCTGAATCTACATCGGTGTTTAGTGAAGTAGATAGATTTTCTAAGGTATGAAAGTTTATCGTTAACTTGCGCCAGTCAAAGAGTTCACGGAGAGGAAGGTCTAACGTTTTATCAAGTTTTCTGTCATGGTTGGAGAGTGGGTTTCCAGATGTAAAGGAGTCTTATTATTTACTTTTCATTGAGTTAAGAAATTCAAACACTTCTCTTGTTTTTCTAGTGGTTTTGGTCTGAAAGATCGATTCTTCGGCCCCTCTAAAAGGAGATGATAGAATTAGGATATCTTCAGGGGAGGAATAATCATTACTGATGGTATACAAACGCTGAAATTTACTTGGCGGAGTTTCTCTGTTGTTGTTCCCTCTTTTCAAAGGATTCAGTCTAGATCTCTTAGGGATACCTTCCGCGAACCATATACAGGATTCATGGTGAATTTCTATGTTTGTTGATTGATTTCCAAAGTTAAGCGTTTGAGGCTGTTATGAAATAACTAAGAAATTCTGAAACTTTCATTATGATATGTTGTTTATTTTGAAAGTTATCTACTATCTAGTATGGATTCATGGTTACTATGGTAAGCCAAAATGGAATTTCTATTTTATGTTATTACTCTTACACAATTAGTACGCTAGCCTAGTTCATTGTTCTATCTTATTACTTAGTATATTACTAAAGATAGATTGAGTACATAATTTTTTCTAGAGCCCCAAATTAGTTTTTAGTCCACTGGATGTCTGACCCACCAAGTTTTACCCTACTTTTCGTGAAACTTGAACACTATTAAATTTTTTAAGAATTTTTACGACCTAATTCAAAATTCCACACGCAAAGTATCTATCTTCGAGTATAAGGATGTTTTATTAATTTAGAGCTAAGGTCTAGCATTCAAACTGAACAAGTAATAATCTCAGATAGTGGGGTGACTTTCGACAAAAAATTATTCCGAGAAAATCACGTTCAAAGATTACTGAAATATAACAAATGTATTTAGAGAATTCTCACATTATCATAATTTACTTCACACATATTGTTGGATTGAGATTGGCTTGAAACAACATAGGATGAAGTTTTTGGTTAAGGTGTTAGTGATCTGTTGGTTGTAGATAGAAGAACCATCTAAACCATCTCCAATTTTCAAAGTGAGTGGGAATTCTTCGTTTGTTGGGTGATCTACCATTGACAATATTCTTTCCAAGGTGTTTTGAAATTGATGATCTCTTTGGCTACATTAGCAACCTGACGATTATCTTCTTCGTTGGCCAATAGTTGAAGTGAAAGTGCGGCTACTACTAAGGGTGAATAATCTTCCAAATTGGCAATTCTCTCAGTGCTCTAAAATCATGGATAATCGGGTCCGCTGTTGCTCAAGGGAAAGGCTTAATAAGCTCTTTCTCCCATCTAACCTCTTTAAACGGTCTTGATGATTCTGCTGAAGAAGAGAGATGCGCTATTTTTGTTTTGTTCCCCAAGAAAATTCGCAATTCCACCATTCAGATGTTAGTTTTCAGAAGATTTCTTGGACTTTTTCTGATTAGCACTAACAATTTTACGAAAGAAACAACAGAATCTCGTTTTTCTTCATCAATATTTACCAAACTTGTTATTTCACCCACAGTATCAGGAAAGTTGAAATCTTTCTGTCTCAAAATTCTAGCAGTATCGCCATGGTTTAGTGGAACTTCGCGCTCAGACATGGTGGATTAATGCTGTAAGTCTCAAAAGATCGGGCAAAGTATTTTCTTCAATGAGTGGACAAATTTTTGAGTGGAAAGATATTCAAATTATTGATAAGTACTTAAGTTTTAGCTTATCAAATATATATTACTTTTGCTAAGCAACTAAGTGCTGAGAATGGAATTCACGGTAATCATGCATGTTCGCATCAAAGCGGGTCTTATTATTTACAATGTAGTATATGACAATTATATACTTAACCACACATGACTTCCAAACTATTTTTAGCTATCCATATTTTTCCGTGTACTTTTCGCTTTGATATTTTTATAATTTCTAGTCCTTAAGGACCCTACTTCAAATGGAAAATTGAGAAAGTGCAATTATCATCCACTAATTTTGCAGTTGGAATAGTATAATTACGCCTTGATTAGAAATATTACTAACAGGATAAACATTGAGATGGAAATTCTTTGATATATACTCTGATGAAATTTCGAGTTCTTAGAAACCGCGAATCTCGAACTTGTAACCTGAATATGCTGAATCTTTTGACGATGCACTGACATACTAATAGGCTTTCAATTTTTCGAACACCCACTATTTCGATATTCAGGAAGCCAATATACAGTATTAGGCATTTTGGAGAATGACATTTTTTACTCTAATTGCTTCCCCAAACCACTGTGGGCTATATACTATAAAATGACCATAATCCACAAATTATCGATTATTTTTTACCAATGGATTTTCATATAATGTGTCATCCATGGTATCCATCTTAATTTATCAATCTCCAAACTTTATATTCGCTATTTTTGTTATATTTTGTAGAAAAATTATCCTTTATTCGTATTCTTTTTGACTTTGAATCAATTACCATATTTCCTAATACCCGCCAGGGTGCTTATTCTTTTCGTGGGCATTTTTCGAATACTTGTCCATTCTATGCGATTTTTGAAAATACGAACGATTTGGGAGTTACATATCCCAATTTGTTGCTTAGTCAAAGGAGACTTAAATTTCATCAAAACAATGCTTCTATTGTGGTGATAAATTTTATTCACAAGTCTTGGAGCCTATTTCTCGCCTCCGGCGCTTATTCAGCAAATATGGTTTTCAATATTTATTGTTCTACGAATCGCCAAGAATGGTATATATTACTACATGGTTACTAGACAAATATTTTGACATATTCTTTTTCTTACTGTTCCTTTGCATGAATATTTAGTAAGATATAACCAATAGTAATAATGACTCAATGGAAAATGTTTATATCAGACATTTCTTCTAAATGAAAATTAGTAGAAAAAACTGAGTACGAAGAGCCCTGGTTTGACTGTACATTTATTCAGCCAAATGATGCACAGTTTCTGCAATATAGAACCCATCTATATATTTCCTTAGTTCCCTTGTACTTTACTTTTAGACCTTATACTTTTAGCTATTTATTTATCATATTCAGCAAAATAGCATAGACGTTGTTGATGAGCTCCAAGGACTACATCAATTTTTGATTCATCAAAAATGGAGGTATCAAATTTAAGCCTAAATTTCTCCATCAAATGTTGTATATACGATTCACTTCTTCTAACTGGTCATTTATATTATCACAAAAATTTATCATCTAAGGTCACAGATATTAGCTCTGTTTTAACTTGTTTGGGTAAACTAAGAAGCACGAACAATCAAATAACTTCCAATGAGAAGATTATTCTATTCATTTTAATAACACGATCAACAAGACAGTCAGATATTCTTATTTGCTACTATATTGGAAATTTATTTTAAGTGTAATCATCAAAATTGATTAGCTATTTTCAGGCCATCATAAATAGACCGAATTGAATCGAACCTCAATCTATGTAAGATAATAATTACATGTTGTTTACAATTTCATATTCAGGATCGATTACCTCAAATTTATTGTTTACTTTTGTTATATCACCAACAAAAGGATATGTTCCCCTGTATTCTTTACATAGATCGTCTTCTCCTATTATCATAATACAGGTAAACAAACAAACATTCATACAAACGCACATCAATTGAGTATTAATAATATAGATACGCACTTATATATATAGTTGTCTTAATTAAGTTGGCTCCTTCTTGACTTACAGTTTATTTGACCTCTTGTCGTGACACCAAAGCTTTTCGGATTGGCAGGCTTTGTAGACCGACATTTTTGAGAAAACGCTTCTGGAATATTCATCGAACGGTCATTCCTTATTCCTTAGAGTAGAGACATGATTATCTATTAATTTTGTGAATCATTTCACTTTTTGACATTTCACTCATGAGAGATACCATTCATACTCTGCGTTAGTTTATACTACATTTTACTATTTAATGTTGCCTACTCTACTCAAAAGCATCATGCTATATAGATGCAGCAATATAATTTTTTATCATTGTCTAAATTTTGTCACGATCCACTAAGTATTTTTGTGTTACAACTCCACTCACTGTTGAATTCATCATGACCACGAATCAAAGAATGAAGCCTACAGGCACCCCTCATCGTTTCCGATTTTTCAGTTGGCTGTTTCGACTATTCGCGGATAATATTTTTGTCTTGTTTCGTTGGACATACTTTAACTGACTGCAGTACACCCTCTATTATCCAAACACCTTCGCCATACCTTTTCAATTTTGGTGTTCGGATAAGTGAAATAGTGTCTTTTCTTAAGTGAATTTCACTGCTCAGGCATATGTGAAAATGAAACTTTTGAATTTCGACTATTGGACTACATGTGTATAACTATGGGAGCCTAAAATGAACACCATCCTAAACCAACTACATACTAATGTAGTACAAAGCTTCGTGATTGGGTGAAATTTGAATAGTATTCACAAATTGAATGTTCTTCCTGTTGCTTTTCGAATAACCGAGTGCCGGATAATCGAGGGCCTACTACCTCAATACTGATATGTGTAGATTTTATTTGAGAGAAATATGTAAATTTTGCAAGAAGTAAGATTATGATGAGATGAAAGGCATCTTTCTGAATGTAAATTTAATACAACAGCAGAAATCGTTTTTTTTGCCCCCCTAAATGCACGGAAAAAGACGAAAAACACCCGATAGGCAAATAACCCGTTTCAACTACTAAACCATTTTATGCTTTCGCGTGAAATTCTTAGTCCTAATCTTTATCGAACAAGTCTAGGCAGCACAGAGACAACAAAAATCAAAAAGTTAAGTACAATGACTAAACAAATTTTTCACAATAGTTAATTTTGATCAATTAAAATTTCAATCGAAATCGGGAATTTTTTATCACTTTTGACATGTGAAAGATGGCAAGAAAGGGTGTCAAATTACAAGAAATATAATGTATTAAAACTGCACTTCTTTACATGATCCTGGTAGCAAATCACAGTCCGATACCCAATAACCTTGTAGCCGGGACATTAATAAGTTTGTTTGTATTTAGTATTAGCGAAACAAGCAATTTTATGGAGGCGAATACCCGAGGCAAAATAACCCGATTTCTACAATCACGATTATTTAGATAACTCTCGTCCACACTATAAATTACATCTACTCCACATTTAGGGAATTTACACTCTGTTTTACCTCGAAAGATAGGACTGTTTATCTTACGGGTATCAGGCTTTATCAAACGATAATACTTCTAAACACACATTATTTACATCATGGAACTTTGAAGAAAATACTTTCTTCTAATTACTGATTAATGACATTCTATTACTCGAATCAGTAATGCAGAAACTATTCCATTCTGTGATTTGCAGTTAAAATTCTACAGATCCAAGAATAGACCTTTTTGCAAATGGATCCCTAAATAGTGATTAGATATTTTAGCACTAACAGACGTCTTGTGTATCAAAGCCTCGAAATAACGAAACGTTGAGACAGGGCCGTAGCCAGAGCGTAGTGTTAGGAGGGGCAAAGTAAACTTTAGGGGGACTTGAATACATAAGATTTTTATATCTATTTTTTGGGGTAGGCCCATACCCAAACTCCCAAGCTACTTTCGGGGAAGGTAAAATTACTTAGTTCGTAAATATTCAGACAACTCTGGCATTCTATAGTTTCGCTTAGTAATCGTGTACATTGTGACATTCCAATGAACTACAAATCTATTTTAATCTCATAAATTTAAATAATATCTAAAATTAATGAAATCTTCTATCCTTCTTCATACAGGGTGGTCCAAAAGAGTGTACCCGTGCATGTTTTGCACCACTCACATTACAACTTTTCATCTTACTTTATACCGTTTTAGCAAATGTCAAATACAACTCCTACGCCCAAGCAGTACTCTCATTGGAATGTAGAACTGAAAGCATTCGCTGTTGAGAGGTACATGGAGACGATGAGTTTCCATGTAACGATACGCGATGTTGTTTCCAAGTTCAACCCGTTAAACCACCCTATAAATCACTCATTGTCAAGTGGGAAGCCAAGTTTAGGAAAGAAGGGACAGTCAGGAACCTTAACTCAAAAATCCCAGGTCGAAATAGTCACTCAGGACGAAAGAGGAAGCAGGATGAGGTGTTCATCGACCGCCTGCGAGAATCCGTACAAGTGCCACCACACAAATCGACGAGAAGGAGGTGTCAAGAGCTAGTTTCCTCACGTTCTACGATGTTAAGAGCGATTAATGAAGACCTAAAATTGTTTCCCTATCGCATTATCATCCACCAGAAGCTCACAGAAGCTGCAAAGATGAACAGGCTGGTCATGGAGAAGGTTTTGGCTGACAAAATCGAAAAGGCAGAGAATTTTCCCCAGCTTTTGTGAACAAGCGATGAGGCTCATTGCTATCTTGAGGGAGCGGTAAACTCTAAAAATAGCATCTATTGGGGTTCTCAGAGACCAAACGAGGTGATAACCAAGCTTCTTCACTCAAAGAAGGTCACAGCTGGTGTGCTTTCTTTGAGAAGGGCATTATTGGCCCATATTTCTTCGAGGAAAATGGAGTGACGACAAGCATCAACAGTGAACGCTACATTGTGATGCTAGAGAGGTTCTTGGCGGACTTGAAACGTCTCTTTCCCAGTAATTGGCAGATGTGGTTCCAGCAGGACGGTGCTACTCACCATGCAGCTCAAAAGTCCCTGGATTGGCTTAGAGTTGACTTCAAGTCAAGGATTATCATTCGCAAGTGTGAGATCGAGTGGCCCCCTTATTCACTCGACCTGAGCCCCCAGATCTTTTCCTGTGGGGCTATATTAAAGACAGGATATACCAGAACAACCCCAAGACACTGGTGGAACTAAAAACTAACACAAGAACCGTTATCAGAAGGATAACAAGACCAGTATTGAAGTCCGCCATGCAAAACTTTACTATGCGCCTCGGAAAGGTAATGAATATGAAAGGTGGACACATGGAACATCTACTCTGAATGATTGACCCAAAGCAACAACAAGAAGTCGAATTATTTATTTCATGTAATTTATCTATATATTATAACAAACTTCTTTGATTGCTTCAATATCTAACATATATCTCAAAAATTGAAAAAATTTGTCAGGTACACTTTTTTTTGGACCACCCGGTAGAAAATTTCAAGAGGAATTTTTCGACTTCCATTTTTTTCGTATATCTAGGTCATGAGGAATGATTTCACTATTCGCACATAAATATAATCGAACTGGAAGGAATATATGTTATGGTCATATAAAAACAAAAAGTATAATTTCAATGGTCGCTGTAAAAGCATTCATGTAATTATGTATATTTACTAGCAAGAGGAATTAGATAACTAAAATGTATAGTCAATTTGACATATTCACGAACATTTCCTTGATTTTACTAATATTTGAGATCTAAGATAGTAAAGATCAATATAGCTTAGCAAAAATTTACGGGATGGTTAAATTTGTTAGGGGGAGCTCAGCCCCCCCCCTAGCTACGTCCCTGCGTTGAGACCATGAAGCTAACCATTAACATCATTCCCTTGGTAATTCTAAAATAAGTACTTTAACTAACAATACAAATTACGGTGTGAATAAATTTATTGAATTACATTTATTTATTACCTTATTCGTGGGAGTATCTTGAGTGGATTGATATCAATTCCGACAAGAATGAGGAGAACAGATATGGCACAATCACAAAGAGGAGACAGTAGGACAGACGAATTCGAAATACACAGAGCTAGACAGTCAAAGGATATTCCTGCGTTAGGGAGTGCAGGCCAATATGAGCCCACCACAACTCGAGAGAAATTATGACACCTCACAGTAATATCACAATTTGCAAGAAAGTGATGAAAGCCAAATCAAAGATTGAAACAACGAAAATGAAGTGGAGACTACGAAAAAGAGTAGAATAGCAAGAATCAATACACAGGAAGATCCAAATTGTCCTATTGGTTTCTCGATTAAGTTTATCATTATCAACGTTTCCACAAAATTTAATCAAGTACTAGCGACCTCCTGGTTTTTAAGGAAATTCAGTTATATGAAACGAAAGAATGTATCTATCAAATTTGTTGGGGTTCTGATTATTTATCGGTTTTGCAGGCCGTTGCTGTTGATAATTTTTATTGTTTCACAATAATATCGATATTGTTATATACGTCCACATCTCAACTATCGATTAGCATTAAAATAATTGAAATTCAGTCAGATTTAGGGTAAAAACATGAGTTTGAACTTACCCTACTTTTGGGTAGAATTTTATTCATCCCCTCCACTCTCACTCCCAACTTGGAATTTGAATGCCTCTAACTCCTTGAATTCAATATTTTAATTGAATTTTCTCCTCGTACATAACCATCCATATCAGCAATAGTAGGTACTCACTACTGTTCCTGAAACTTGGGTCCATTAGAATAATTTTGAAATCCTATATGATGTTAAATGTGTGAAATTAAGTGCTTAGTGTAAGCATTTTTGTGCGTAAAATGTGTCCATCTTTGATGCACCTTAGAACGATGATACTTTGATCAGATTTCAGATTTAATTCTCAATGATCTAATGATATTATACCAAATATTAAAGTTTGATATGGTTAAGTTAGCATATTCCTGAGGTATCATGGATTGCATATTTCTAAAAGTTTATTATAATCAAGGTTGCAACCGAATAGTTCAATATTCGTTTTAACCAAATTTCCTTGCCAAATAATTCAATATTTGGATGACTCGGTTAGCAAACAAACATATTCAATTGACCAAATAAATTTGGCTGAACAAAATTATTCGGTTGACTAAATATATTTCATACTTGCCAACCCTCAAGGACCTCTGGATTATCCCTGATTTACAAGAAACCCATGCAAATATTCCAAAATACTGGGCAAATTTAATAATGGATTGGTAAGTGTGACATTTGACTGAATATATTTGGCCCATCAACAATTTTACCATCCGAATATTTGGTTGATTGACTAGTTAGTCGAACAACTATTCTGTTGAAGCTGTTTCAACCTTGAGAATAACTCTAAAGGTTTGCATGTTTTTGCTAATTAAGCCAGTCAAACACCTAGTATATAACAATCTTCAGACCAATCTAACCGAATGTCAGGATTCATGAATAGCAGCCTAACCGAATACTACTGATAAAATTCGGTTTGTACCAACCGAATACCGAATATTGAACTATTCGCCAAATATTATTCGGTTGCAACCTTTATATATACCAGATTTCCCATAGGCTAATAATACATTTTGTTATGATACCTCTACTCACTATGACGTAATCTACGTTATATCCATTTATGGTCATGTTCAAATTTCATCATAGTGAGTTGAGAGATATCGTATCAAAATGTATTATTAGCGTATGGTAAGTCGGATATATTCTAGGTTTGGACTGACTTATTTGACGAAAACATTTAAACCTTTTGAGTTATAATGAATTTTTATTTGCCATCCATGATACTTCAGGTATTTTCCAACTTTATCATTTTAAAGTTTAATATTTTGCATAAAATTTCATTTGATCACTGAGTATGGATTCTGGAATCTTATAAGCAATATTTATCATTCTACGATAGTGTTTCTCAACTAGATGTCTTAAGATATAATTAATCTTTGAAAGTACACCTGGATGTTTGCTCAAAATTATTATCAAATTCTGATTCAAGTTTATTCTTCACTCCTTGAGATTATTACCTGTGAGTGGAAATTTGGGGTCGTGAATTCATTTGACAATTGTTAGCGGGGTCAGGAGGGAGAAAGTTTGAGAACCACTTTTCCACCCTGTATCTAAGTTGGCCACATTTACGCCCAAAAATTATTGCTAATCATAAATTATCACACCATTCGACAAAAATTTGCATTTTTGGATTGAGGAAATACACACCCTGGCCAAAAGTATTGGAACACTCTGCCACAATTGACACATGGACAAATATATATTTACTTTAGTTGCATAGGCTGAAGATAGTTTCAAACATCTGTGAACTTAATTCTATCATTAATTTTATCATTACAATCGCCTTTTCTGATATATCCACATACTATTCAATACGTATATTCTCCCAATGTGCCATATGCCACATGTGTCATTAGTGGTATGGTATTCCAATACTTTTGGCCAGGGAGTGTATACTTCTATAAATATGTATACATTTATTCTGACAAAACGTGGTACTTTAGAAATATTGATCTTCAAATGTACTTTTATGGACCTAAGATTCAGGACCCTAGTTCGACTGCCAACAGTGCTTATTAAAGGGATCTGTGCTACCACCAAAGTATGCATGAAGAATTTCAGAATCGATTTCTGACTCTTATCTGGGTAAATCATACAGTCTGACCCAGTGGCGTAGCCAGGAATAGTTGGAAGGGGGGGCAATTAAAATTATTTATTACACTAAACATAACAAATAACCTAATTACCAATATATTATATTACGCGTATCAATTTATTTTTAATGAATATACTATGAATGATGTCTATCGAAATCTAATCAACACAGCACATACTAAGATAATTGTAATCTCCTATCTGCCATGGATACAAACTTAGAAATGAGGTCTTCATTATCTAGAGAATCAGAATTTCTTTCTCTATTGAGCAAAACATCAATGATTCTAGACGATCTTCGCACATTGTAGACCGTAACTTAGTTTTAATCAAAGACAATTTAGAAAAACTTCTTTCTGCATGGACTGTAGTC